>OU015587.1:6250000-7500000 GCA_907165245.1 Habrosyne pyritoides | reverse complement strand
ATGGGAAGGCTTCGATAAGTATTTTTGAAATAGGTACATTTCCTAATCCGGTAAAAAGAGCAAACGGTTTTGTTTTTTTTTCTAATTCGAAACATAGAGGTCACACCTTTATAGAAAAAGTATTGCACTGGCTAATATATGTATTATTTTCTTAAGATATTGACATGATCTCAGAAATATCGTAAATGTTCTGTTAAATAATTGGATCGATACGTGGGTTGCTCGCAGATTATAGAGAGACCCAAAATATATCATTACATAGTATAAAACAAAGTCGTTTCTTGGCGTCTGTACGCTATGATCTTTTAAACTACGCAAGGATTTTGATGCTGTTTGCATCAATAGAAAGATTCATGATAAATCTTTGTAGAATGCTTAAGCTTCAGAAACGCGGGTGAACAGAGATAGGTATAAATTAGTTTGAAATCAAATTGACATTGATAGAAAAATATAACAATCAAGAGTGTGGTTATGGAAAACCGCGGTAACTGAACCGTATCTGATAATTGTATCAAATATCGTGCTATTTGTACAGTAATGCAAAAAAAAAATGGTGTCGTGGGACACCAGATAGGAACGAAGTTTTTATTAACATAATACATGCTTCTTTCAATTCAGTGCGATTCAAAATTTACTTTTAACTTATTCCTTTTCTTATAATAATTACTAATTATACTAATTTATAATTGGAACAGAATTATAAACATGTTGTTTGTAGCCTTTAAATAAATTATGAAAAAAACAAACCCAAATAATAAACCATATCATTATATTTCGAAATGTATTTTCGTATGATTTTTTTCCGTCTAGCCCCCTTTCACAACGCGCGATAAGGAACTTCGTTCCAATAAAAAAAATAACAATTTGTAAATACTAGTGGTAGCCTAGTGATCGAAATTCGACCTTTATAATCACATAGAATTATTTTTTTCTATTACGTCAGTGTGTGTACAGATACGTCATTATATTATGTGTTTGACATTGGCAGTAAACGTAAGCAATTTATTTCAATTATTTAAATGAATTTGTAACACTTACAAATTAACGCTTTCTGCACTCCTTTTCCATATAAAATTTAACAATGCTAAATCTCACACTCCACTGTGCGCGCAGTATGCTTGAAAAGAGGTAGGTACAAAGCTTTCTCTTCAGGTATAAATTTGTAGAAAATAGGTATTTTTATCTATGAAGTTGCCGCTTTACTGTATTGGTATTTTGACAGTTTCAACGGACTTTATTTACTTATGGTTTAGCGGGGAATATAATTTCAAATTATTTTTTTAATAATAGATTTGTTTACTTCATGATGCATGCTGTGACATCTTGAAATGCTGTGCATTTAATTGCAATTTTTAAGTTATGTAAAATTAAAATGAAGTAATGTAACAGCTGCTGAGTGTCCAAAATAAATAAAATAAAAATAAAATTTTATTTTCACAATATGGAAATCTATTTTAAATTCTGCCATTTGTTTATTGTTTTGTTTTTTTTTTAAGTTGGCAGTTGGGTGCCACACTAACTCAGTGATGGTCAGCGCGCAGTATGCGTCGAGGCATGCCTTTTGTAGCTCAAGAGACTGGGATATTTACTGCATTGTCTCGCCTCGAAAAGTTTATACTTTACTAGCTGTCCCACGCGGTTTCACCCGCGTTGCCGAGGGATGTTACATTATTTTGTTCATTCTATCATCAATAGTTTTCGCAGCGCAAGAATGTTTTGTAATTTTTTCACACCTTGGGTTACATTATTGGAGTTTTAGTAAGGATCCCTATTTTTTTAAAAATATAATATAGCCTATGTTACTCGGGGATAATGTAGCTTTCCAAAGGTGAAAGAATTTTTGAAATCGGTCCAGTAGTTTCGGAGCCTATTCATTACAAACAAACAAATCTTTCCTCTTTATAATATTAGTATAGACGACAACCGTTAGCGCTCATCCTATTGGAACAGCTCTTAGGCAATACTCCAAACGAAAACTTACCCCTTGAAAGGTGATGGTCACTTTTATTGTTACCTATATTGAGTATTTTGTAATTGTTAAATATAAAAACATATAAAAGTGAGATGATGATAATATAAAAAATATTTAAAAGAAATGTAACCTTGCTGAGGTTCTTGCCGGTTCATCTCAGTTGAAGGCTGACTTCTGAACCGGTAGTATCATCAGTAACTTTAAATTTGACCTCCAAAAGTGCCCTACGCGGGCCTAAATTGAATAAATGGTTTTAATTTTGAATATTTTTTTTTATAATTTTGATGGTCTAAAGCCGGTGTAATTCCATCACTGCGGATGAGTACTGTGCAGTGCCTTTAAAGAGTTTGTTGCCCCCCATGCAAAATAATATCGTAACAGTACCTACCTGTATCTACGTGCACTTTACACCATGCACTAAGTCGTGAACTATAGAAAACATATGCCAAATCTCTCATAATTTAGTGTAGTTGTGCTAGTATTCGATGCCGCTACCACACGGCCTATATCAGGAAAAATATAATGCACCGAATAGACAGAAAGCAAACATATTGCGCTAACCTAAACGATTGGGAACAGAGTAGGCAGATGATGATGGGATAGGGCAAACAAGTTCTATAACTGTACCAAATTCTACTGCATTTGCCGTTGCTGAAAAAAACAGCTCGTGATATAGTGTGCAGACTCTAAAGAATGTGAAGAGATAAAAGCATCCGTGCTAGCTTTAAATTATATTGTTATTATCGAATTTGATTAAAAATAGAACTGACTTCAAGTGAGGTTAATTTGCATGTTGTATTTTAAACATAAAATTTATATGGGAACAAGACGGTGGTATATATAACCTTGTAAATCAATCAGAACTATCGAACTACCAGATTTGGCGGAGTTATGCAAAAACATATAAAGAAAAACATTAAAGTTAAATTGAGAACCTCCGCCGTTTTATTAAAATCGGTTAAAATTAACGATCCTCTTGCTTTCTAGTCAATTGTTGTTTTCTCGGATCTTTACAACTCCATCACAAAACTCTTCGTCGTCCTAGAATAACACATACCTACGCAACTACTTTTTATCCCTTGAAACCAAGCTCTCACTGGAAAGTGTGTAACCGCGGTAAAATAATGGTAATGATAGTAAAAGTTCACATGAGCAGAGGTAGCTATCAGCTGATTAGCTATGATCTACGATTGACCTGCGTTTTTAAACCCTATTTTACAATCTATTCATGTGGGGCGTGTGTACGTACGTATCTACCTAAGTACAAGACAAATGTAATAAAAAATGCGCGCGAACGACGCGGCTATGGAAATAACATATTTACGTAAAATAATGATAAGTAAGTAGACGTAACTAAGCTTTAAAAAAAACATGGAGCATGAATTGTCATAACTTGAATAGCTAATAAAATACATTGGTTTATTTTTGTCTATTTCCACTAATCATTTTATACAGTATTATTAATAGAAGGTACTAGCGTAATTATACCTGTGTCCAAGACTACTCCTCCGTCAGTCAAAACAATTTTACTGAATTTGTACGGACACTTGCCTTTTTATAATTTTCTGGACTATCTCAAGAAATAATTCATTACCGTTAAGCTACTAATATATGTGTCTAACGACCAGACATAAATGAGAACGTAGGTAAAGTCAAAGAGGACTTTAATCAATCCAAGACTTTGGATTGAGATGAATATAAGATTAAACCCTATAAACATAGTAAGAATTAATATCTTAATTCTAGTTCGTTATCGCTACTGATAAAATGGCGTGTTTAAATATAACTTACGAAGTATTCAGCAGCACTCTGCTCTGCCAGTGAAGGTGATAGAAGGCATCCTGGCGAAGGTGGTGCCGTGGCTGCGGGCGGAGGCGGTGCAAGTGACATCAACTCTCCAACTGATGCTGACATGCTGCCGGCAGCGGCCAGACTTCTCAAACGATCAGCAAGATCCGTATGGCCACTATTGCAAACTTTATTAGTTTCTTTCTCATCTTTAGAACTCAAATTATTTATTATTCTCGGCCGACGAAGCTTACGCGATACAGCGCGCCATCGTCTCAAGCGACATGCGGCGTTGTTTAACACCTCCTCAGTGTCTCGGCACTGCAGCTGTTCCTCGTCAGACTGGGTGGTATCTTCAGCACCTAAGTGCTCATCGATGAAGGGCAACGTAGTGTCTAGGGCGATAGGCGAAGGCTCGCCATCGCTGGCTGATGCGCTCGATGGTCCCAGAAAATCTCGTAAGGCAAAAGCAAACCGCTGACCAGTTCTGATCTCCACTGGAGTGTTATTAGACAGGTGATCAGTGGATCCATCATTTAACTCATCGCTCTTGCCGTTTTTGGCATTAGCTTTTAAAGTACCACTTTCATTTGAATTCAGATCCACATTTATTTCTTGACTGTATGATGGCATTCTGACGGATCGGTAGTTAACCAAGATGCAACCAAATTGGTGATATATTTTATTCTCATAAGGTAGGTACTATAATGGTACTTAATAATAATTTTTATTTAAAAGTCTTACTCGAATTTGATGACCCGGGTACTTGTAAAAATAAATAATAAGACGTATTAAGCAATCCACACATGTTTATCAAAAACGATATTACACTTTATCAGCGCCTGAAGCTACCAATTTACTTTCATCTGCATCTAATCAATGATTTGGAAAGCTGCACTTTTTATTAACTCACGAACGGTATCTCACTGAACGCTAACAAACATACACTCAAAATTAGCGAAACACAAATCGGTCATTGTAAAAACCCGCGGGAATGCTACAGATTTATTATGAAATGCATTCACATTCGGCCTCGAATTACACAAGCAGTGTGCGCAAACTGAGGCCTGAGCAGAGCACTACTGGCTGGCGCTTACGTCCTAAACTATACATACATATACTTTACGTTCTCAATTGTACAATTCTTGTTTGTATTGACGTATGTTCGCTTGCGCAAAAGTGTCCAGTATCCGTAGCGCCTCTGGCGGCAGATAGGAATACTATATCTACGTTATAACTTTCAACGCCATCTGATAAGGTATATTGGAAACTAGTACACTAGAGTTGATTCATACGTACCTAGTGGTATGGGCACCTGACGTTAGGTGGCATTTTATGATTCTATTTTTAATTTTATTAACCAGTTCTGTCAGGTACATACCTACGAAAAAAATAATTCGGTATTAACGTCGACCAGTGCGGGTTTTAAACTTGAATTACATTGATGTCAAATAGTTTAAAATTTAAATAATAATACATTATCTATATTGATAACATTTTCTTATTCAGTTTACTGATATGATTATCATATAATCGTCGTGTGACGGCCAGACGATATTAATTTGGCCATAGTATGCACCCATTATAAAATCTAGTTTGGTAACCTGGGATACAACTAGCAACAGCGTCCAAACATTTATTTCATCGCAAATGTCCGGGTTTATTGTCTCTCAAAGAACCCAAGGACATTTTCAAATTTCCTATTCAATAATCCAAATTGCTCTAACATATTGTTGAGCTTAAAAATTCACAATAGTGTTACAATATATTACTTTATTTCAGAATATGGCATATTTAGATACTATTATGTGAAGTGAGATTAAAATAATTTACTTTTTCCTGAGCTAGCAAAAATTACGACATTTACTGGTCAACAACAGATTAGTAATCCACATTTCGTTGATTGCAACAATTTGTCGCCATGTGATCATGCGCATTACACCATGAAGGCTGCAATTGTTGGGGGAATACCATCAATTGTAACACTAAGGACATATTTAATACCTGGCTCATCATCACCAAAGCCTATAAGCGTAACAAACTCTGTTCGGAGCCCAAGTGTAGTGTTTATTTTAGTGGAGCACGATCGTGCTTAGAACGAATTCATTATGTGTTTGTGGCTGTTAACGGCATGTTTGGGATTGCTGCCCTCAAACCCGTCTCCGGCAATCGTTGTAGTGCCCGGCGTGCCCGCCCCGATACTTCAGCCGACCACAGCTGCAACGACTGTCACCACACGCCCTCCAATGCCTGGTAACATGACAATGCCTGCAATGCCAAATACTACTCAACCAGCTACAATGCCAACGCCAGCGGCTACAATGGCTCCACCTGGGACTGCGGCGCCCACAATGGGACCACCTACAATGGCACCTACAATGGCACCGACTATGACTCCGGCGCCCACGATGGCATCACCTATGACTCCAGTGCCTACGACCCCGACGATGATAGGTGGAGTGCTTTTACCTCTTATACTGTGTAAAGATGCACAAATAGTATGTATATTTAATCCCGATGAATATTTGATCCCGATCACAGGCCCGCTCCCGATTGACCCCAGGCTGGGCACCACGCCACCGTCGTCAGCGGCGTTGCGAGGACCGCCTCTGATGGGCTATAGCGCACAAGTTCCATCATATGATACCGCTGTCAAATTTCCCAGACAAAAGAGAAATACCAAAGCTATGTTAAATATTAAAGCTTTTTATTATAGTGCCCAAATTATGGATAACAGACATGAAATACGGAAGAGACAGAGTTGTATGTGTGTGCCGATGGGAACTTGTATTCGAACTGGCACTAATGCCGGTGCTGGTATGATAGATATCAGAATAGTCACACCTGTAAGTCCAATTTCTTTAAACTAGATTGCAGGCTCAGAAATAATCATGTGTATGATATAACTGCTCATGTTTTCTTGACGTCAGGGTGCAACGCAATGTCCCGCCGGTCAGGAGTACTGCTGTGGTGGTACGACCCCAGCTCAAATAGCTTGTGGCACACTTCAAACAGTCCCTGCTCCGATAATTACACCTGCCGCTGGACAAGCAAAATTCGGGGAGTTTCCGTGGCAGGTAACTTCAAATTAGGGTTTTTGACGTGAATGAATTACATTACATGTAGTAATAAACTAATTATGTTATAATTACTATACCAAGGCCAGGTTTGACACATATTGTGCTGGAGACACTAATATTCGGTTACGGTATTTCAGGCAATCATATTAACAAAACAAAACGACTACCTAGCTGGAGGAGTCCTTATCGATTCTTTAAATATTTTGACAGTAACTCACAGGCTTGTCCCATATATGTAAGTTTTTATTTTATTTATTTTACCAAATGAAATTCGAAATTATACTGTATCGAATAAGAGATAAGTTTCATTTTAAATTATCTTTGCAATCTTTAAACATCTTATTATCAGTGTTTCAGGAACAGCTCCAAATGTCAAAGTGCGGCTGGGTGAATGGGATGCCGCTGGTACATACGAACCTGTGCCATACCAAGAATATACTGTCACCAAAGTGTTCAGTCATCCTTCATATAACGCTAATACTTTGCAGTTTGATATTACTGTGCTACGATTGGCTAGTGCCGTGCCATTCACACCAAATGCAGGTGCTGCAACTACGATAAACAGAGCGTGTCTTCCCCCTGCTGCTAATTCTTCTTATAATGGTTTGAGGTTAGTGAAATACATGGCAATAGAACCACTGAAGGTGTTTTTAATCCATATTAATTTTGACTTGTAAAACAAATATTATACGATGAAAGTGTAATATGTATAATGTAAGGAAAGTTACACATAAACTTTACAACATAGATATGTTTCTCGTGGTCTCGCCTGCGTATATGCCAAGTTTCAGCAAAATCGGTTCCCCCGTTGAGCAGTGCTACGTGCAACAAATACGTAACTGAGCGATGAACAAAATTATTCACGTATGAATTTATGCGTAAATATAGGATCTTTATATAAATCTTCAGAAATGAGATAGTATTTCCTAAATTATTTAAAAAAAATGTTTTTACTATGTAAATATTTTGTGTTGCCACAATCGCACAATGGTTAGTGATGATTTGGCCGACGTAGGTGGTAAGCACATTTTCAACTTTAACCGAAATCGCTCATTGTAGGATTTGAACGACTCTAGTTGTGGAATTAAACGTCAATACCTCCGCTTTAATAATATTTGTAACGAATATTCAAATAATATTTCGCAGATGTGTGGTATCAGGATGGGGTAAAGACATGTTTGGAGTTCAGGGACAATATCAACAGATAATGAAGAAGGTGGATGTTCCAATTGTTGCACCCGCGACATGTCAAACACAGCTTCAGGCAGCTCGCCTGGGCCCCACTTTTACACTCGATACAACCTCCTTTGTTTGCGCAGGGGGTGAAGCAAATAAAGATGCCTGTACGGTATGTATTTATGTTTACATTACTCAGTAAGCACAGGGTGAGAAAAATTATGTGTTTTAATTTCAATGTTTTGAAATAAGCTGTTATTTTTTTTCTTGTAATTTATCCACCATATGGATGGATTGAGGCTAAGATAAAGAGGCAAATACTCAGCTCAAAACTATAAGGTGTAACGCCTTATCAATTTATTGATATATTTTAATAAATGAATCGAGAATCGTTGTTTCGTGCCTCTATGTGCATATTGTTCTGTTCTGTTTAGGGTGACGGAGGTTCAGGACTGGTGTGTCAAGTGAATGGACAGTGGGTGGTGGTCGGGCTGGTAGCTTGGGGCCTCGGCTGCGCAAACGCTAACGTGGCCGCAGCGTACGTCAATGTTGCTGGATTTTTGCCGTGGATTCAGCAACAAGTTGCAACTCCTTAATTTTTATACTTTTATATGTATTTATTTATCATATCTTTCATTTGATCTGTATTTTTGTGGACTCAAAGAGACTAGTCGTCTTGTTTACAATAGTAAAAGGTTTTTCTTATATTAGTATTATTCATTTATTTCAATAAGCCAAGTGGTTCAAAAAAAGAAGGTGATGAAGCTTAACATAATAATTTATTAAGTTAACAGTTTATACAAATAGTAATGTAAACATTATAAAACATACGATTCCTAATCAACATAAACGTTCGGCATATCTACCTACATAAAAGAAATACTGCGTTCTAAACGCCAAATTTAATAAACGATATATTTGTTAATAACATTTACAATCGTTACTACTTAAATAACTTAGCTTGTTTTCGGACGTAATCTAGTATTGCAGCGGGGAGCGATACCCGCATCCGGACGACACGGTTGGCTGAGAAGCGGGAGAGACGCGTTCATTCATTATCTGGTTTCTCCTGTTTAACTACCGGTGGAGGTGAAGCGCCCGACGGGGGCGTCGCTGATGGTGGCGAGGGGGGAGGAGGTGATGATACCTCTATATACTCCTCTGTATTACGTTCCTCCTTTATCTCAGGTTCTTGTTTAACTTCAGCAGATGGCGCGGAACAATTGACAGATTGTGATGAAGGTTCAGGAGGCGCGAGTGCGGCCCACGCGGTAGCAGCGCCGCGAGCATAAGCCTCATAAAATGCTCTTTGGGCTATTTCCGCCTCTTCGAGATGAACAAATGCGTGATTATCGAGCTCGGCACGGAAAAAGAATTTCAAGCCGCAACGGCCACAGTCGTAGGGCCTCGGGGCAGCAGCGTGCTCGGGGAGATGACGCTGTAGGCCTGCTGCACTTGTGAAAACGGCCGAGCAAAGGTAGCAGGTGAAGGCACCGATACCAGCAAATGTGTGCTCGATGAGATGCGCCTGAAGGCGCGTCGGTGAACCGAGGGCTCTTCGGCACAACCTGCAGTCGTGGTCGGCAGGGGGCGGTGGTCGCGGTGCAGCATGTCGCGCGTAGCACGCGGAACAGGCACGCGCCCCCTCCCCAGCTTCTGCTTCAGGTAATGCGCGAAGACAGATAGCGCACCTCTGCTCATCTTCAGAAGGACGAAGATGGAAACGAGCGTGGAGACGCGCTTCAGCTTCAGATGCAAGAGTTTGACGACAAATGACACAGGGAGCAGGTAAAGCAGGGTGATGTCGGGCCATATGATTAAGAAACGATTCCTCAGACGGCAGTCTAGCCCGACACCTTGCGCACGTATCACCAGCTACGACCTGGAACAAAATGAGCAAGAATTTAAGTTTGAATCTTCCGGCATAAGTCAATTAAATATTAATGTTGGTTAATCTAACATTCTGATGTTCTCGTCTACTCATATGGCTTGAAAAATAATGTTATGTTCACCTTGCAATGCGTGAGCTTATGTTCAGCGAGCACAGCAGCAGAAGGCAACACTTCATCACATATGAGACACTTGTGCCTTGCGGCGGCGGCGCCAGAGTGCGCGCGCGTGTGCGCCTCGAGCTCGGCGCGACTGCGCGTGCGCTCGCCGCAGTACGCACACTGCAGCGCCACCGCACCATTCTTTCGTCGTCGATCCTCAATTACTGCCGATGGACTTCCCACACCAAGGTTACTCTCGCCAGGTGTGCAAGGTGAACGAGCTCCATCAACACCATCATTTCCATTGTTATTTTCTGTACGTTTTGTTCTAGGAATTTCTCCATTCAGTACCTAAAAGTACAGAAAAAATATTAAATTATATAATTCAACAAAATTAACACAAACTGTTCCTGAAGTTTTATACGAGTTTATCATTCCCAATCTAGTAAATGAAACTAATAAAAATACGGTATACGTGGAGAAAAGATAGAAGCATAAGATATCGAAAAGAAGGTACTTACTGGATGTGGCATAGGGTGGTGAGCCTGCATGTGCCTTTCCAGTAAGTACTGTACGGCGAAAGTGTCAGTGCAGCTGGGCACGGGGCAGCGGTAGGCGCGGAGGGGGCGAGGTGGGCGCGAGCCACCTACACCGGCCAGCAAGGCGCCACACGCGCACCGAGCTGCCGCGTGTCTCGTGCGTACGTGGACCGCGCCCTCAGCTTCTGAGCGCATCGCACCCGCACCAGACCCGCAAGAACGGCACACCCAAACTTTATTCTCGCCGCTGTGAGCCACCGCGAAGTGTACCTAAACAAATAAGGAATACTCGTGTGAAAAAGCGTAATAGAACAGACAACTGTACTAAACTTATTCCGACGTATATTTCATATGATTTATGGACTCATGCGGATCGAAATATAGGTTGGGATACAACGCCGTTAGTATAGCACTACGAATATCACCACAAAATAAAAGTAAAAAGTTATCCCAAACTTTTACGTGCTCAATAACGATTGTAGAGTAAAGTAAAAGACATCAACGCGTGCGAAATTTACTTTTGCATGTGATGTTATACTAATAAAAGTACATTTTTTAAAATATATATTTTTTTCTGTAATATTACCTGAATGGCTACTTTCGAATCGAAGATCTCCTTGCAGAGGGCGCATCGGTAAAGGTGATGTGCGTGTAAATCCAAAAGATGCTTCTGCAGATCGTCTGGGGCTGGGAAACTCCGCGCGCAACTGTGGCAAGAGTACTCGCAAGACAGGGCAAGGTAGTGAGCAGTGAGATGCCGCTCTGAAGCGGCCGCATCAGCAAAAGTGGTGCCACAATGGACGCAAGGGGCTGGACTCGAGCGTCCCAAATCGCCACCTTCTTCTAAATGCCCCTTCAGATGAGCGCGAAAAGCTTCAAAGTCAGGGAGAGCCGCATCACATTGGTTACATAGCAGCGTACTCGGGGAAAGCGTAGTTTGAGGTGTTCCTGATCCGGACCGCGGTCGTTTGGCATTTGGGCCATCGTCTGGCGCTCGCCTACTTAGATCCGTAGGTGCTGGTTGATCAATGGACGGTACAGATGCTTCACCATTAAGCAATGCAGAGTGAGCAGCTCGGACATGTAACTGGAGCTGTTCCATACTCGTGAAGGTGTCGCGAGTGCAGTAGATACAAGCGAGTAGTGTCGGTGGCGGTTGGGAGGCCACTCGTCGGGGTGGAGTCATATCCGCTGACTCGACACCATGTGCACTTGCCATATGAGCCTGAAACAATAAACCATAACTTTGAGAGCAAAAAAAACATTTTATATCGTCGCCAGATAGTTTTGAAATTCGATGTTGATAGCTATTTAATATATTTTAATCTAGGAGCAAGACAGATTTCTACGCAATTTTATTCCCAAGCTAGTTAGTTAACTCACGCCGAAACGTTACAAAAAAGGACAACATTTTCACTAATAAATTCCATTAAAATGTCATTAAATGCAAAATGTATGAGCTTTATTTTTTTCACGGACTTTGGATGGTATGCCTTTTTTTAGGGCCCCGTACCGATATTATAAAAATAAGAAGCCAGGGTAACTCTGTGTCTTTACCTCACGGCTGTTTTTGCTATCAAAACTCTATCATCAATAAATTTTAAATACCTTTACAAATCCAACCCTCTTGTACGGTCTTTGTAACAGATTTTTTTCAATGAATATTCACGCCTTCTATACCTACTGATCTAGCACCTATAGATATGTAGGTAAATAAAAAGACTATCAACTACATTTTAAGGCTATGATACCTCAGTAACGACATGGCGTTTTAAGACCTCACAGTGAAAGGGTACTTTATAATATACTAGCTGTCCCCCGCGGGATTCTATGTTGGCTATATGTTATTTCAGTTTCATGTTTAAGTTTCATCTAAATCCGTTCTGTAGTTTATGTGTGAAAGACTATTAAACATCCATATTAATTCTCACAAATTTCGCATTTATAATATTAGTCTGTAATTTTTAGATAAATCAATGCAGATTGCTATTCGGTCTTCAAATGCTACATATAACAAGTAAACTTGACCTAACTGGTAACTTTGACTTTCGTTGGTCCCTTGAACCGAATAAATGGTTTTTAATTTTGAATGCGCTGTAATTATTTTGAATGATGTCTGGTATATAGATGGATAATAATTACTAATACCCAAGATATATTGATGACCTCTTTTAATTCCCGTAAATAATGGACCTGGTTGACACCGCGGGTCAGAGAGCTAGTTGAAAGAAGTAAAGATACTGTCTTATTCTTAGGGAAAGTTGCTCTTTTAAGAACTTTTTTGTCAGGTAATATTGTCAATATCTTTTAATTTGGGTCACACGTTTATACGAAGAGGGCTGTTGTGACTAAAATGGTGCTTTAATGGTACCTGGAGAAGGTCAGGTCGCCTAAATGCATCTCCACAGCGCAAACATCGAAGTGCGCGCCGCCGGTCCGGCTCCCGACCCTCGCGGTCGCGCTTGTGCCCCTGCATGTGCGACGTCAATGCCGCTGCCGTGTTGTACCCGCGGTTACATACAGTACACTGAAACGGCTTCTGGTTGTCGTGGGTTTTCATGTGGATCTTCAAATGGTCACTATAAAAAAAAACAAATATAAACTCAATAGGAATATGCAAAGGAGGTCACCGAAATCCGATTAAGCTCGATGTCTTCCAAAAGAACATACTTAAGTTTGTCTCTAGTGAAAAAAAACATATTGAGATAAATTGTCTTTGTGTGACCGAAGACAACAATTTGTCATATGAGACATAAGTACCCACATAAAGCACGGACCAAACAGAACTAACAAAGGGGCTTTTCACGCAAACTACAGAATAGAGGCATTCGCCCAAACACCTCCACTAATGGCCGTGCTCGCCGTGCCGGGTTAGGTACGGGCCATTATCTCATTTTTGTGAGACCCTCGACGCTATTTGTCAGCGCATCATCTCTTTTCACTCGTCGGAGGTTCGTTGGGCCGACAAATTGCGTGAATTAGTCACGTGGCTGCGGTGAGGTGACGAAAAAGGTGACGCGTCGCCTCGTGGCCGAGCGAGCTTTGTGCCCGTGACTTATGGTGATCAATCTTACTCCGCGGCCATTGTCCTACGTGCACCTCTTCACTGTACTCTTAGCTGTGAACCTACTCGTTCATACTTAATCTTCAATAGCTTCGGATTAGGAATATGTATTCTCTGAATACGTTCACCATTCTATGTCTTTAATATTTGGTAGTCTAATAGTTTCTTGGAAATTTCTATTATATGTTATTTATGGAAATGTATCGGTTTTGTAGCTGAAGCTAATGATCACATTACGAGTTTCTATATATTTTTTGTTATGTTTTGTGTTATAGTAATATGTCAAATAGCCTTTCATTATAAGCAATGTGTAGGTATATATTACCTCCTGGAGAAGGCAGATTCGCAGTGTGCGCAGCGGTACTTTCGGTCGCCGGTGTGTAACTTGACGTGACGGTCTCGCGAGCGCTTGTGCTTGAACAACCGTGAGCAGAACTCACAGCGGAATGGCATTTGGTCTGAGTGTGTCTGTGGAAAAACCATTTATATAGTATGGATAAATACATACATATCTTCACTGGGAATCAGGCGTCTGGGGGCTGGGATACACTTTTTCAAAGGATAGCCATTCGGTAGCAATGCTGATAGGCTTTTTGGCAAGTTCCCGAGGAAATCCGAATTAGGGACAAATTTTCAACTCGTGGTGAATAATATATTGTATTAATTTTACTAACATATAAAAAAACAATGTATAAATTATGAATATAAGAATCTAATATGAAAGGTATCCTTAATATATTGTACGGTAGAATGGTGGCTTTATGCCCGGCTGTCTGGCTACCGTTGAAAATCTGTTGCCGTACCGTACCGTAGAAAGCCAAGCACCTAAAAGGGTTTTTGGAATGACGTGTGCATACCACCTTAAAGCATATATTTTCACTTATCACGGTTCGTTGTCACGCAAATCATGCAATAACTGGAATGGCACCAGACCTAAATTAATTAACCGTTCTTTTTACACAAGAAGAATATGATTAAAGAGGAAAAAGTTATTAAAGACAGGCAGACAAAAATTTCAAAACGGTAAATTTATGATTAGGCATGATTAGGTTTTAATTTAATATTTGGTATTTGTTTTGAAACTAGCCGTCCTCCGCGGTTTCACCCGCGTTCTCGAGGGTTACACTTTCGCGGGATATATTATAGGGACATGCACCTTCCTCTTGAATCACTTTATCAATTGTTGAAAACTTTGTTTTATACTATGTAAATACACTTGAATTTTAACCTGACTACGGCGAAGCCAAAGGAGGGTTATGATTTTGACCGGTATGTATGTGTGTATGTTTGTTCATCTGTTCCCTCATAACTTTTAAACTACTTATCGTAATTTGGCAAACGAGGTATCGTTCGAAGCGTCTTGATCGTCTGCTGGTTATAGGATATGTGACGTCACAATAAATTAGATATGGCGCTCTCTACAGGACATAAAGGCATTAACTATAAAAATGTTTATTTATTGTTATAATTTGACCATCATCATCAAATTATAACCCCAAAATAATTGAAATAAAAAAAATAAGTTCAAAAACTAAAACCCGACTACGAAAAATTACGCTTTAAAAAGTATGAAACAAGAAAATATTCTCATGTGAAGTTGTTATATACAAACTATCCAATATTTATTGTCTATTAAATAAAAAACTCACACATAATATATTTTAAAATACCTGTTCATAGTGATGTTCAGAGGATAGCCGTGGTCGTATGAGCCATATGACCATATATGAGGTGGCAATATATGCTATGATAAATAAATTAAAACGATCAGCAAATCGCAAAACCAAAACCATTCCATTCAATGGTAAGTACCATACAACCTCATTGTAAAGACCTGCTGGTAATTGTAGAGTGGGATGTTCGAACTTTTTAAAACATGATACAAGCGATTAAAATGTGTAAGTCATACAATGATTGAAACGAAATAACTCCGGGTGCATTGATCACAAAAACTATCGTGAGAACTGTCCGCCAACAATGGCCTGACTACCGCGTCTGCGTGCTCATAGACTGCCGGCATTTTGTGTCAATAGAAGATAAAAAAAGTCAAGGGAGCCAGGCGGGGCTGGTCGTGACGTTCGAATAAGTTATCAACTATTGGGATCCCGGGGCCCATAGCCGATAGATCCATTTGAGCTGATAAGTTAATTGTGCGGCTAATTCATTTTCACTCTTACAACAGCCTACTTCAATTAAAAATACGAGCTATACAGATGGTGAGTTAAATAATACTGTTTTGTTAAGTTTTTGTTCAATGAAAGTGGTGGGTATTGCTGTGATCAAGGGCCATCTGACATACTGTACGACCTCCCAAGTCGTCAGTTGCCAAGTTACTTTTGGTGTATTCCAACAGCTACAGAGATTGAAACACTTGAATTCCTTATTAGCAAACTACACGCTCCACAATATGTCGGGCTTATTAAACCAGCGCAAAAACTATGACGGCTGCAAATTAATACCTGACTGAAAGTTTTCAGCTTTCACGTATTATGTCAATTGATTCCTCTATAATATATTAACTTATTATGACGAGTATGTTAGCACAGTGGGAGCTAAGCGATAGGTCGTAGATTCGATTCCCACCCAGGACTAACATTCGTATCACCTTCCTATTATTATAGTCAGCGAGTATAACGAATCGATAGGTTATACCGATAGCATTCTTCAACATTCTTGAATGGTTGAAGCGACCTTATCATTTAAGGAGATGGATCTCCCATCTGATCAGTAATGTGCACCGGTACCTATGCTTTTACTTACAAAACAAAATTTGTTACGTCTTCATAACGGTTGTTGGATATAACAAAAAAGAATGGGAAACTAGACCAGTCTTTAACGTTATGAAACATTGTAACTGTTTTGCGTAGGCAATATTCACACAATGCCTTTTATACAATGTCGTAGGTGACTTTTCTGTTGGATCTTACAATAGAGCTTTGGTGGTTTTTCTAATGATTTTTTAATCCCCATGAAGAACTAAGGCCAGTATATTTCGCACTTTAAGTGCTACTAATATTAAAAATGCGAAATTCTGTGGGTATTTCTTGCCATAATGTGCCATGATTTGAATGAATCTTCGCATATATTCATAGTAGCCTTGTACCTTATATAATATGGTTCTACATTACGGACTCCTTGCATTGACTTGCTATACGATACATTCTAAAACCAAAAAAAAGATAAACAAGAAAGTAGATAGCCAGTCAAGTATTTCCAACAAAGTTTTAAAAATAAGTATGAAAAGATTATTCATGAGTAGGTTCATAATGAGGATGCTAATGTAGCGCTTATGAATCGCTGGCACCGATATAATGGTTGCTGTCCATGGCGGCGGCCTTCGCACCACCGTGAACTGGAGACGAGTCGAGTAGGCCACCACACCACACAATACACTCCCAAACTGACAGCCAGTTCACGCTTTTACTAATTGACCACCTCGACGACACTCATTCACTGAATATGACGCTAAACAAACGTTACGAATGATTGACTTCGCTTCTATTCGTCTTTACACATTATGCAAAACGTTTACGACCACTGTCAAAAAATTTGAAGCTTAAACGAATCGTGCAGTGTTTTACACCTGACAATATTTTCAGAATATAATAACCGATCAGGGTTTTAAACCAGTATTGATCTTTTTATCGATAGAAAATGTGTGTGTATTTGTTTAGAGAAGGGTTTGCGGGCTCGTGCGCCCCCAATTATGGTAATATGAGAAGTCTGGACAGGGCTATTAGCGTTACAGCTCTATTCGTTAGCGCTTCTGCGGCGCGGGCTCTGACAATGTTATTCCTGGTGCCAGAAAAAATATTATGACTAAGCTTTAACTCTATCAATAAGATATGTCAGTTTTCACATTATGTTAAAACTTTATTAATTTTTGTCTTAACTAGAATTGATTGGCTTTCTTAATCATAAAAATGTAAGATAGAAATTAATTATGGCGTGTCTATAAACTCAGCAATGCCCATGATATGGTAGATGGTTAGGTACACATAACGAAAAAAGTTTGCGTTTACTAGGAAATATATATTTTATATACAATAGGGATTTTCAGAGTAGTAGAGCTCTTAGTGCAGAGTTCGTCCGGGGAAGTACTACCACCTTACCCATTTCCGCCGTGAAGCAGTAGTGCTATTGTATTACTGTGTTTCGGTTAGAAAGGTAAGGGGGTCGGTGAAATTACAGGCACATGAGACTTAACAACTTCACGTCTCAGGGTCGACAACGCATTGGCGATGCTCCTAGTGTTGCAAATGTCCATAGGCGGCGGTGACCACTTACCATCAGGTGGACCGTCTGCTTGTTTGTCGGCCCAAGTAGCATAAAAAAAAATATATATATAATTCTTTGATAATAAAAACGGAACAATAACTTTTTATTGTGTGTAAAATAAAATGTAAGTAAATAAATGGTACGTATTCCAACAAGATAGCATTATTGAAAAGCTTTATTTGTAAATTTTATCATGAAAACAAAGTATCTTAAGTTTTCCAATTGAACGCAAACTAATTATGTTATATGAGTACCTACTTGTACAATATAATTAATTAATAAGTAAAATTTTATCATTCGTAAATTCAAATATTGTAAAAGTATTTCGATCCAGTAGGGGTCTCCATGACTACACATTTGATAGAATTAACACCTGCGCTATAGAAACATTTAGTACGTCGTTTACACTTCAATTATTACTTAACACGGTAGTTTTTTTTGCAATGTTAAATACCTTAATATTGATTTAGTAGGTCCCACATAAGTATTGAACTATGATTGGGTAGATATAAAAATCAGGAAATTTAGTGTTACATCATTTAGAATTCACTCTCTCCATAATAAAATAGGAAATAGTGTATTAAAAAAATAGACGCAGGCGGACCATGGGAAGAAGATCTGAGAAATCTATCTTAAGGTTTGCACATCTCGGTGTGACCAGGTTCTGTGTGCGAATAACTATAAAATATTCTGGGACAACCATCACTACAAGAATCAAACTACTGATAAAAGTTTCAAAAACGTCTTAAGCGTATTAATGTTTGTAGTTGGTGGGAATCGAACCCGCTAGCTGTGGCTCAAAAACAACATGATATTAATTAATATGATTATTATAATATAAAGCATGTATTTATTAAATGAAAATGTTTTTTTGCTATATAGAGATTTGGTGGGTCCTTTATCCACTCAGAAACAGAGCAACAGATCGGCGTAGTATTGCATATGAATGGACTAGAAGGTGTTAAGCCTTTAATGGCTTTCTTGGTCAATTCGACGACCACTGAGGGCTCTCGTTATCCAGTGCCTGATGGAAGGCAGTCCTAGGGCCATATGAAGCCATATATATATGAGACTTAACAACTTCACGTCTCAGGGTCGACAACGCATTGGCGATGCTCCTAGTGTTGCAAATGTCCATAGGCGGCGGTGACCACTTACCATCAGGTGGACCGTCTGCTTGTTTGTCGGCCCAAGTGGCATAAAAAAAAATATGAAGATTTAAATAACGTATATAACACGGACATCGGACAAAGGTGGCGCTCCGCTGCACTGGCGAAGGTCAATCGAAGGTTACTTAGATATTTGGCTATCCTTCTCCCACGGGATTGGTTAACTGTACTTATTTTAATTCTTTAACAGAAACGAACCTTAAAACCATTTTTGTTATTAAGAAACGGCTATGGTTCAAATGTTACATAGGGTATTAGTATTTACTTATAGCTTACTTCTAAACCAATTGTTAGAGTCGGATTGCTCATAATTTAGAGGTCATAATAAGAATTTAATATTATTGATATGCAATTTTTAATTTAAAATCAAGCGGCATCTAGTATGAAAATAAAACTAATTTATATTGAAAAAAAAAACAGTTTGCTATTTATAAATATTTTATGTGAATTGGTTAATTTAGTACCTACATACGTTTTTTACAGATTTCTTAGCCCGTCTATTTCCATCAATTTTGAGTGACAATTAATTCTATCCTACATTCTAGATAATGGATAAGACAACTAGACCCCTGGTCCTTATAAGCAATTATGGGCTTCTCTGGAGTCCGGTCTAATTGTGCTAAGTGATGGCGCTTCCGTTCGCCAGCCACCGCCGCCGCCGCCGCCGCTTTCTTCCTTCAATTTGTTTCAAATATCTTGACAAAGTCGTACTTAAACCTAACGATGTAATTACATAATTAAAGATGATTTATTTGACATAGTTCATGATTTTTTTTTTATTATTACTAACTTGTATGGTTATTACACCCATTACCTAAAACATTACAAATGTTCATGCACAGATTTGTCCTAGAAGTAGGGTTGTGTTTGACTGGGCAGGGTTTTGGCAATTTTGTAACCAGGATCTATCCAGATACTTTGGCTAAATAGATACTAAATTATCAAACAGCATAATAAATTTACCGAAATCAAATGTAAAATTAATATTATAATTATGTATTTCGTTCCTCATTGTAAACCTTTTTTCGTGTGTTATTTTTCATTTTGTTACAAATAAATTTGTTTGTTTCTTTCTTTCTTTCAATTACAAATGTGAAAGTTTGAATATGTAATTTTAACCAACTTTCCATAGAGTTCCTAATACTAAAGGTATCCGATAATAAACTTTTTCGAGCTTTAACCTCTAAGGAAGTAAAAACAGGGAAATAGAGTTGCCTTAAAACTCTTTAGAGGAACGGAATTAAAAATCCACACATAATTGGGTGGAAGTGTGGAATAGAGTGTAAATGTTTATATTTAAGAGTTTTTTTTAAGTTTGTTCCGTTATAGTATTTTTTTAGTTAAAGTTCATTTTTATTTCTTGTTGCATCAAATTTGTATCATTCTAGAGTACTTGTGAGATAAAAACGATATAAATAACATAGACACCGAAAAGGTTTTGGAAGGATGAAGTGATATTCTAAAATCTCATCAAATAAGTAATGAAGCTAAGACGTACAAGAGTTACTTAACACGAACGAAGTATCCACCACCGCGACCGGGAACCCCGACACTTCACATAAACATACTAGCGGCATGTTTACCTCACTCGCTTAATTGGATCAATCGCTCTCGGACAGAATTAATAAATCCGATCGTCCGCATGCGATAAATTCCATGTCGGTTCCGACTATCCAGCGCCCATACCCACGCTCAAAGCAACTGCAAAACTCCTTATCGTTCGGAAAAAACATGTAATTACAAAGTGTAAGTTTTTTTTATGCTAATAGAAAATGTCGCTATCAATTAAATAGTACTCCAGCCCATTAGGATGTGCGATGAGCTCCCCATTATGGATTTCCCGCAGTTCAGTCAGATGGGGTTCATAAAAAAGGACGTGATAAGGGACAAGACATTGTGAATCCCCCAACTAAACGACCTAATTTTTAAACACAGGCAAAAAAATATAGGTACCACTGGTACGTCATTCTAATTAAAAAAATATTAATAAAATTCTCCTAAGTACCAACTTTATTTTACGGTATTTGATTGTATAAGAATAACGTATTTACTGTTATTTCCATCACTGTTTTAAAAAAATGTATACCGCGTAATTTTACAGAGTTATTCCGTATGTAAAAAGGACAATTTTCTTTATAGCTTATTATGTTACACTATGTTTTTAAGTATCAATTGTATTTGGTTTAAAAAACATTATAACACAAAGTTTTGTGCCATTTTTTCTTTTTGCTGTGTCATACAACTTTTAAGATTTCAATCACGCCTTAAAACTGTATGCTATCCTTATTATGTTATGTTTATTGTGATTATAATCTGGTGTCTGAACCCAATGCATAAAAAATATAAATATAAAAGTAAATCTATTATATAATTTTTGTAACAGTTCAAATTCTTACAATGTTGGCTTATTTATATTAAATTTGAACGGCGAGCTGCATATCTCGGTATTTAAACTTGTAGCCTCCAACTGTGAATGCAAATCGTCGACGTGGATAGATCCATTCTGCCTTGTAAAACGCTTACGGTTGATTTTACAAAATATTGATTCTTGTCATCGCGATACTTCGTGCGAAAATTCAATAAGCTTTGCAAGCGGCAGCCACCGCGGGGGCTCGGCCCCTGGGTGCACTGCGGAGCCCTGCTGACCTGACTCGTGCTGCTCACCCCACGACACAAACCACTGCTTATGGTGAAAAGACACGCAAATAATAACGCGTCTTATTATTTTAAATACCGTGAGAGAATTTAAAATTATATGTCTAATGGTGGTATGTTTTCTGCGTAAAGTCACCAAGAAACATTACAAACTAGTTTGAGGTGAACGTGATAGCCAATAAACGCTCGAAAATGGGCAGCGGGCGACTACTGACAGACTTTCCCAAGTGCAATGACAGTGGGACGGCGCCGGTTCACACAACCAGGTGCCGGCTGAGGGCCTCGGGTCACATACAATACCGTAGCTGCCCCCGGTAATAACACGTTGCTGCTCTCATTCACTAAATAATTCTTCTTACGCAATAACTAGGATCATAATCTTAAAAGTTATTTCTGATGGCCTGATCAAACATTAACTGTTAAAACCGACGGGCATTGAAGTAATCCTTACATATATAATTTTGCATCAAGCCGTATCTTTTGAATTTTCAAAATGAAACAGATATTTATGTCATATATTTTTGTAACATGATGATGTTGATGCATAGTTGTATGTATGTTGCTGTTGGTAGACCATTGCTAAAATATTCTTATTTACTTACAGAAGTACTGTGCAATCCGTTGCAAAACGTTGTCCATCGCGTTGATAATATCAAAGTAAACAACAAGTTCCTCGAAACAGTAGCTCTACGTTGGTGCCGTATGGCCATGTTAATATCAGCAGATAATACTTATGGCAGCTTTTATTATTTCTGAGCATTTTTTTATTTTTCTTGAATAGGCATGATATGTTAAATTATATTAAGGTACATATGTTTAATCGTGATAGTAATAGTTCAAAATAGAAAGTCTTTTTTTTGTCCTCTTTTTTGGGCTTGTTTGCTTGCTTGTTCTTCAACAATTATGATACATTTTCGGTTCGGCCATCCGTGCGATTTATATAGTCATAATAAAAATGTTCGAAATAATGTGTGAATGAATGTCTAGGATATTTCTGTGATCTGGTTAACAAAAGAATCTATTACAGTTTCTGCAATAAATATACTCTGGTACTTACCTGGTGATAGAGGTATAAGAACTTTACGTTGAATTTGATAAGGTTAATTAGGAGTATCGGTATAAGAGAAAACGAAGAGCGTCAAACGTGAGGTGGGTGTGATGGTACAGCTTGGGCCTCGCGCCACATTGGACAGCTTTACGATTGCGATTACGATGCTGCCGCCAACTGATCGGGCTCTATCAACTATATATATAATATATATCGGACGGCTTAATTAAGCTGGACAGCCAGAACTGTTACATGCAATCAATTGTATTTTAGGATTGAAGTTATATTTTCCGATCGACGTTTTACTGCTTTACGATTTCTCCGGAGGCTCAACGAGTTAAAGACGAATAGTTGCGATGCTCGGATTCTGTAATTGATTTATTCATATAATGATCGCCTTTCCCAAGCAGCTCGTAGCGGCTCGATGATAAAGGTGTGGCGAGCTAGGCCTGGGAGTTGTTATCGCAAGCCTATTTCCGGCCGTCACTGCTCTGTCGCAACTTTGCGACGCAAACGGGATGCGATCATCGCCAGATACATTTGTCGGCGCACACCCGCAATGCGAGTGCACCGATTGCTATCTGCCGAGGCGCAAAGGGGCTCGCTATTGTATATCGATAATCTAATGAAGTCCTTTATCGAATGGCCTTTGATTCATAACAGAGATTTCATAGGATACTTTCCCTAATTTTAAAGCATAACAATGTGATGTTTTTGTCACTTTACGCGTACGTGCCGATGCGTATCCGCGTGTAGGCAGGCCACTTGCGGCGGCATGCAAAGTGACGTTTCTATTTGCCCTATCTCAGCTAGATCTGTCGCAGCGTGTGTCGTAATCGTAACGCGGTGAGATCGGCGCAGCACAAAGGAGCCGAGATGTACGGCCGGCGTAATGGCCGCGCACGTCACAGCTCTCAGTGCCGGCCACGGTGCCGGTGCGCCGGTGCAAGGCGAACGCGATGCATATCTGAGTACCGGCTCTGTAAATGGTCTGTTTTGGGTATCTACTTGCTAATGAAGCGAGGAGCTGCATGGCGAAACTGGACTGAATTCACAGATATGACAACTGTAATAGTCATTTTGTTCGCGCAGTTCGCCGAGATGGTTTATGGGAATGTGTATACAGTAGACATGATTACTAGGAATACACGTCTTTAATGCAGGCTCTAGGGCTGAGATGTCTCGGGTGACGTGATTTTATCTGGTTTTATTGTGGTATGCAAAACGAGCAATTCCGTGTAATGGCAGCTCGAGTAATAAAAGTGAACATACCTGTTCATGTTTCTTGAGGTAAGAAAGTCTGGGGAATGCTTTGTCACAGAACTGGCACTGGTAAGGAGTGTGCTCGGTGGCACCTAGGGTGAACGGTGGTTCAGCATCGGCGTCGGCCGCGTCAGCTGAGGTGGGCGTGGAGGCGGGCGATGGCGATGGCTCCGGCGTCGACGAAGGCCAGGAGCTGCCCGCCGTGCTGCCTACGCTGCCCAGTGCCTCTGTTGTACAAAAAAAAAATAAGTATATCTGATAAATAATAATAAGCTGTTTATTAGTAATCTTTAGCACTCGGTCATACTTGACATTCGTTGTGCAATGTTTTACACATCTCTTCATTGAGAAATGATAATCTGTAGTCTGGAATTCTTAATGTACGGTACGGTCTACAACAGACAGTGAATATCCTCACTACTTGACGTTTTGTCATAAAATATTCATGATGAAACGTAAGAGTTATTACTTAGTTACTCATTACTATGCACCAAAACCTATGTCTACCTCTTCGGGGATAAGGGCTTATTTTTTTTTATATTGTTAGGTATGATATATAAGAAAATTTATAAATATTGTAAATAAATCATTAACATTAAATTTATTTAACGTAGGTGAAATTTTATGATTAAAATAGACATCCCATTTTTTACTGACCTAAATTTTAAATCACTAAACAGAAATCAATGCACGTCAAAAAACAAGACTCTATAATGACAATTTAAGGGCTTCACGAGCTTAGTGAAGTACATAACGAACTCGCTGGAATAAAGCCATCATAAATATCGGTAAGGCCCCATATTTCGGTGTTAAGGCCGATATATCTCCGGGAGCACCTCGGAGTGGCGTGAAATATAAACAAATTGAATGGGCCATGATGACGAGCGGCATCAGTGCAAATGATGAGTAATGTTGGAGACGGCAGCGGGGAGCTGTGCCTTGCTCCGGCGCGATCGCTAGCCCCAACGGTTGGCAGTTGTTAAAATATTGCGTTTTTATTATGTAGTGAAAGTAATCCCGAGTTAATACATTTTATTGTTACGTCAAAGAATTTCCTAAGCCTTGTATTATGGATAGCACTGATGGTACCAAATAATCCATAGAGGAGACTAGTCCAACCTAACGCAATAAAGCCATAATTTCATGAACTTTTGAAGTATCATGAATAACGAGGTATTGAAGTTTTATTTTTATATATTTATATAGTTTTTGTTCGTAATCGTCAACAGAGTTCAAATATCATGTAATACTCTACCCAATTTTACATTATTATGATAAATTAAAGAAAAACTAAAAGTTAAATAAAAAGTTATAACAGCTAAGTACGTAATTGCCTTACAAATCAAAATACACGCACTTTTCATTCACTGATAAATAAACATGATTAAAAAGCTCTATTATATTCGCAAGAATAAAGATCATTAACCTCCCAATACATTTATTATGTAACATATTATAAAATGTTAGTACTAAAGTAAAATATATAATTGTGTCTATTGTTTGCGAATATTTATATTACGATTCATTTCCCTTCCCTACTCGTGAATTTAATAAGGGGAACTATTTGTATCAATCTGCGATGCGCCCTCCACGCCCCGGACGTTCGTAACGACTTCTAATGGCGCAAATAATACGACCACTGTGTATTTTCTTGAGAATGGATAGTATAATAAAGAAAAATATTTACGATTTATTAACCGAAAAGAATATTTTTGAGAATTGAAGTAATGCCATATAAAGATAAAAACAACGGGTTGCACTCCGGGAGTGCCTACACAAGTGAAAACTTGAACATTAACATTGTGCATTTTTACCGTCTTACGAATTTTCGATCAGGTCACGTGTCCTGACGCAAGTTTAATATTTTATACCCATTCCAAAAGTGCTCAACGTCGCTAAAGAAGTTTTCACTTCAAAATTGTAAGTTGTTTGTGAAAAATGTTTTTCTATAAAAGACGAGCCTATCATCTTGTCGTACGGATTACGTAAGGTAATATTAAATACATCATTGAGGTAAGTCTATCATCATATATTACCTAAATATAAAGATATTACTGATAGTATTTAGTCGTTCGCCCTAAAAACAGAATTTAAAACTTATGGTGTACAACTTTGCTTCCGCCGTTTTGCAATAGATGGCTGTAGCGGTAAGTGGTAGTCGAAATAAATAGATCGTAGATGTCATACAATAAGCTTAGGCATTTGTAAACATAACGCCATCGAAATATTAGTCGATTTGTGTCTGCATCATAAAGTTATTATCGATTAAACATGTCAGCTTACGAGCCAAATTCTCGTCATTTGCGGGAGGTTTTAATTTTCTGCTTTAATATGAAGAAATCTGCGGCTGAGGCTCATCGAATGCTCTCAAATACCTATGGTGAGGCCGCTATTAGTGAAAGAATGTGCCGAGAGTGGTTTCAACGCTTCAAGAACGGTGATATTGACGTCGAAGACCGGCATGGCGGTGGAAGAGAGAAGGTTTTCGAAGATGCAGAATTGGAGGCATTACTTGATCAAGACTCGTGTCAAACGAGACAGTAGTGGCCAGCGATGGACAATACTTTGAATCATAAATGTATAACCAGTTTTTTACAATAAAGCCTCGAATTTCGGAAAAAAACGGCGGAAGCAAAGTTGTACACCTATGTACAATATGTACTTAACTAGGTTTCAGCTTGCTGCTATATTTATAGGTAGTTCACCGAAATATCTTCATTTCAATTTATGTAAAAAATATTGATGTATGAGTAAGAATATATGAAAATGAAGTGTTATTTAAATTATTGTTTTAAATGCTTCATAATTATGTTATTAGGCCTCTCCGGTATCCTACGGTGATGAAAATCAAACATTATCAATCGGACAATTCGGAATTAATGATGTTATCAACCTACATTTCTGCCAATAATGATTACTTACTAGCAGAAAAAATGCAAGTGTTTTTATGTCTGTTTTGACGGTGAACCTAAAAGCCCAGCAAAAAGAGCATGGGGCGATTCGACCCACAGTACGATACAGCGCTGCGAAGTTCAACCAAAAAACGACAACAGACTTTGCCAATAGGACAAAAAAAATGTTTATGTGTAATCGACGCTAGACATTGTTTCAACAAATGTCGCCACGAACATAAGATTACTATAATATCGAAATGGTTGCAAGACTTCACTAGTTGTAGAGCACAAGCCTTCACAAAATCTTTTGTTGATGTGGGAGGCGAAGAATACTAGATATTATCAAAATAAACTGCACAGCATTTTATGTAATTTACTCCACAGTAAAGTAACACTTGTTACAAGTGATACGAGGTTGCGTCGCGTATAACGGGACTCATGCAATATTAGCTGTAAGTGGTAGATATATCGCGTCGGGCGGTGGTAGGATAGCCGTAATTAGCAGCGATTGCAGGCAATTCCTCAGCGGGTGACGGTGGCGCCGTGCGACGGCGGGCGGTGGGCGGCGGAAGCGCACTTCCTAATTGCGCCGTCTGAGACACCTCAACCGGCGCCTCGACAATCAACGCCGAACTGACATGGAAAACCGACAATCCACTTCAAGACCTCATTTCGTTGTTTAAAGCAAATTAGATACGATTGTATTTCAATTTAGACGTGTAATGCGATATTCGTCTGGTGTCTGTAAACCCACCACACTACCTACCTAAAGTTCTAGACTAGCAAATAATATACTTTTTAAAAGCAACTTAATTTTCTATGCAAAACATGTTTTTCGACTGGCAAAAAATTTATATGGCTTTTTTGATCGTCTAAAAATCATAAAACCTTATTTTGCTTTTTCCTGTAAAATATAGTTCTCGCTTTTGGGGCTAAAGACGTAAACAATAATTACTCGTTAATTTTTAAGCATCAATCAAGACTTTATTTCCAATAACACTAGGTTGATTTATCTCTGTATTTTATTGTATCATTACTTCCTATTGCTTCTGAGAATTTATCATGAACTGTCAAAAACCATTTTGATTTATTCCTGAAGCCTCCTGAAGCAAAATATTTCTTTAAATAAATTTAGGTTTTTCTACTTAACTATAAAAAACAAACATACTGCGCGATGGGATCGTGTGCACAACCAAAGGGTTGCTAAGGCTGGTGATATCAATTTTGGACTCTTTTATTTATCTTGCTTTTAGTTTGCCCGTTTAGTTAACAGTGTAACTTTTCCTGCAGAATTATCTAGATTGAGACGTTTGGTAGGTGTACCGTCAACTAGAGTTCTTTGCTATATTCGTTCAATAGAGCAGAATTAAGATAAGTATCCGTGTTCACATCCATTGACAGGCCAGTTGGCTTGGTTAGCGCTCTGACTGCCAAACCGAAGGTCGCGGGTTCGATTCCCACCCAGGACAAACATTTGTGTCCAGACATATTCATTGTCAGTTTGTTTTGTGTCTGAGTGTAAATATCTATTTAAATATAAATTTAGAAAAAAAAAGTAGATTATGTAGTATATATCAGTTATCTGGTTTCCATAGTACAAGCTCTGCTTAGTTTGGGACCAGATGGCCGTGTGTAAAGAATGCCCGAGGATATTTATTTATTTATCCCAACACATTAATCTATACTAATATTATAAAAAGGAAAGATTTGTATATCAGTATGTTTTTACTCTTTCACGCAAAAACTACTAAACGGATATGGATGAAACTCGGCACATAGATAGAGCATATCCTGGAATATCATATAGGCTGCTTATTCCGGGAAAATGTGATATCCCTCGGGAACGCAGGTAAAACCGCGGGGGACAGCTAGTGTACCATAAAGTAACTTAAACATATTTATACCTATGTATCCCCTTTTACACACCATCTTATACGGATGTAAATATCTATTTAAGTTTGTACTTAAAGTAGTATATGTATTACATTACTTATCTGGTTTCCATAGCTCTGCTTAGTTTGGGATCAGATAGCCGTGTGTAAAGAATGTCCCAGGATATTTATTAGAATTATTTATATTCTTAAATAATTAAAGACTTTAATAATAATAAGTACCTACATATTATGAGGCATTTTAAAATGTTTTTTTTTTATTTAAAAATAAACGGCTGGACCGATTTTGACGGGACTTTCACTGGCATATAGCTGATATAAGAAGTCTTGTCAGACTTGGACTTTTTTTATTTTTATCCCGGAAAAATGTATCGTGGAGGACAGCTAGTGTGTAATATGTATAATGCTAAATTAATAATATAAGGAAGGTTTGTAAGATTTTGTATTTGTAGAGGAGCTCCATCTTCGGCCTCATCTTCACTTACCATCAGATGTGATTGAGGCCAATCCCAATACCGTCACAAATAAAAATAAGCATTATCGGTAATTCCAACGGTGGTGGTGGAGATCACTATCAATGATAAGGATAATGCCACCAATAGTAACTTTATTTTTCCCATTTTCTACTACTTGTAAGGTATCAGTGAAGTGTTATGTACATTTAATGTATATATGTGCATTTAAATCTGAAGGTAAATCTTTGACAGCCGTAGCCAAATGCCCTCCTATTTCGTCCTATCCGTATGTCCTGCTTTTTCAGTGAAAATGGAATAGTATTGAAATTTTGAAATAAGTAAAGTAAGTGAACCGATAAATACAGTATAATATACTTCGAAAAATGAGATACGCCGGATTCAAGATGACCCGATCAATTGTTCTGGATATAGAATATAGTTTTGAAAACTAATTTCAAATATAAAAATCAACTTTGCCGTAAAGGGAGTACTCGACGAATTATCATTTACAATTATCCCCTTATTTATTATCCCCGAATAAAAACGATCACAGTCACAATCCCTCCTTAAGTTTTTGTAATGTGATCTAGTCGTGTAAAAAGTTTAAATATAAAATGTTCGACTGTCAATTTTTTTTTTAATAAGCTTGTGTAAAACTAGTGGCTATCAAACAAGTCCTGTTTGATGATTATGATTTTTTCTTTGTCTCAAATGTTCTAAACTGTCACATTTTGTTGATATATTCTTTACTTAATTTCTGTTGGAACTTTGATTGTGACACGATTACTTCCAAAAAATACTTTTAATATAATCCTTTTAACTATTTTAAGTCCAATGTGTTTTATTTACCTGGTCTACATCTTAAACAATTTTTAACCCTGTTTATGATAATAATTGCGAAAATTTCAAACCTTAAAATAAACCACTGATTTTTTTTCATCAAAATGTACCACTATTACAATATTAAAATTTAATCATTCTAAGTAAGATATTAAATTTAGCTTCATGTTAAAAATTGAGAAACTGCACGGTAGTCACCTTCTTAAAACCTTGAAGTTTATTTATCAGGATAATGTTTAGTTTGGAAATCTTAAGATAAAGTCTTATTGGAACTTACCTTTTAAATCTTCCGAGGTAACGTCGTGGTTTTCTTTGTTTGCTTGAATCTTTTCAATGAGATGTTCCAGCCTACTACTGTTACCCTTGAATAGCATGATCATATCGCCCGTTCGGCCAGCGTTGTATTTTCTCAGGACCGCGAGCTAAGTGTAGGCAGTCCGACCAACTCTCGCACTTTGACTACTCCACGACGGTCGCAGATTGCCGCAGGTGCAACGGTTCCAGTTTATTTAGGATTTTTTTGCGGGTGCATTTATAGCGAGTGCGAATTAATGCGCGGCGCGTGTCCGACAGGTGCCACTAATTGATGGGGCGCCCGTCGCGGGCTGCGCTTCATACGCTTCCTTCACGGCAATTATTTGGGTGCCTGCTGCCGATCGGCTTAATTAGCGACAATTATTTTAAGCACGCACCTTTATTTCCCGGTTACAGGTGATTTTATTTCGTAGTGACTTGCAGGCAGGTCGAAATATATATCTTATTGGAGGCGATTTTGAAAGTTTCAGCTGAGTTGTCGCGGTCGTTTTGGAATGCAATGATGCAACGGTACGCGCGCCAAGACCGGCGTGTGCGGCGCGACTGCGATGAGCAGAGCTCCGGTGGGCGAGTCGCAGCGCCCGGCCAGCCAGCACCTCAGTCCTAGCAGCACCCTGCGCCCCGCCTGTCCGCCCCGCCCACACAGCCTCCCACCTACTTGCACCCACTCCCCCTTTCAGGCCTTTTTGACAACAGCCTTTGAAGATATAAAAATGTAATTCCAGAAAATATTATTAATTCTAGTAGCCATACTTCTCGGTTTTAATTTAGGTAGGTCTTACCTATCTCCTAAAAAATAGGATACGCAATCAATCACCCATATTCTATTTAAATATTACGGAATAAAAAAATCACGCTGTTATGTGGGTTCAAGATGTCTCTGACGTAATCAATCGTCAAATGTTTAACGCACACATTTATCAACCCCAAAGAATCCGTGGGTTTGAATATGATGCGGATGTGCGAATAATAAACCAAATGACAGGAGGATGACGTTAAAAGCTTTTTAAATTAGGAACGTTGTGTCGAGGAAAACTGGCTTTAGATTTTCCTCGTTCCACCCACAGCCGTGGGCGCGGCCAATGGGCGCCAGCGCCCCGCGCGCTCCTCAGACTCCGTTACGTTACGCGCCACTAAACTTCTACTAAACACAATATAGACATTGCAGACACTTAAACACTTTTGTCAGGCAGTCGACAGTTTTTTCGTGCTCTCGTCTTAAGTATGTTTAATTAGTTTCTTACAGTAGGAATTTGGATTTTAAGTTCTATTACTGAGTTGACTATTTAATTGGTTTATTGAAAGTAATTGGTACTTTAAATTGTAAGCTGTAATATTCATATACTAAATAATGTGGATTACAATATGATTTAACCTGATAAAAGGTTTTATAGCGACGGTCACCCGATGTCCGGCGATCGCTCCTCGGGGGCCGATAGAGCCGGCTCGGCCTCCGTGGCGTTACCTTTTAGTTATGAATATTTTACAGGGATTACGCGAACGACACCAACTGCGATAATTTTGCGGATCAACTCTAAGAGAATCTGCATGTAAATGCACCCTAGCGGTTTGTTGTAGATATTCAATATACTTACAATGAATTCGTTTTACCGTATAAGAAATATTAATACTGTTTTTTTTATTATAATATAGATATAATAAAACATTACTTAATATATACGTTGACGATATTATTATTGTGTAGTATAATGACTCAGAACACATATTGCATCGACCCCAAATGATTGACAGCAGAGAAGCCAGGTGATCATGTAGGTACCTACAAGAGATTTACACATTGGTAGATACCAAATAACTAAATTCATAGACATAATATGTTCGCTCATGTCTAGTGTTGTAGTGCATGAGGAGCAAAACGGGGAACAGCAACTTGACAAATTAATGTACATTAAACATTTAGGAGACGTTCACGGAACGGGATTGACACCGAATTGTCGGGCGCTAGCACTGGCTGGATACAAAAGGGTTAACATTAATACTTAAGCGGCCCGCACCTCACTCCTGACGTGGCCGATTATTCTGTCACTGAGCTAAACCTCTGAACGCTAAATAAAGTATTATGAAAAAGTGCTCCTTATCTCAAATGCCCGGTTGCGACGTTGCCGCCCGCCCTGATGAGGGTTTGAAATATTTCGCTTGTTAGTATTCTGAAGCTGAAAAATATTTGCATAGAGAGATGTCTTTTTCTCAAAATTTACCACTAAGATACAAATTATCTCAATTTTAAATAATAGTTATTACTTACTTTTTTTTCGTTTTATGGTTTAAAAAAACAATATTTATGTTTATATTTTGGGACTGCAAACATTTCTACCAATTACAGTTGTCATTTACAAAACTCTCCAAGTGTTGCGGACTCCTGATCACGGCAACGTGAAAGGCTTGAATATTTGATAAGTTGAAGTTAGACTGACACTCAACGGGACCCCCTTTTCCTTGGAAGGTAAAGACACTAATGTTAACCCTGATTTGGACGTTACAAAGTCCGCGACGACTCCATATCACCTTATTCATATTTTATTGTTTGCTTCCTAAAATTTAAGTTTTATGGAGTGAGTAAAATAATTTTTTGCTTTAAATACATTGATTTTTTTAAAGGCATTGTCGACTCTGGTAAATGAAATGGTTACATCTCTTATGTCTGTAATTTTACGGGACCCCTTACCTTGCCGATCGAAGGACAGTAATAAGTGCACTACTGCTTCTAGCAAATGTAATTACTACATTATAATTATGTAGGTGGAAACATTTTGTTATTATTTTTATAAAACCAATTACCTGAGCACTTATTTATTTATGTTATATTGTCCATACCTAAAGATGTATGAATTGGTAAGCCATGCTTATGCATGTAGAGAAAAACAAAATTACTCTTATAACAAGACTTTTAATTTTTGTTACCCATAGTCACACAAATGAAATATTAACTACGGTGGGAAAAGAACAAAGGGCCTATAATTTGTGCTAAAAGCTTTATTTTATTGACTTTTATTTTTAATAAAACTGTAGGTTGTTTAGTTTTCATTATTTTTATATTCGTTTTCAAACTTTAAAACAAAAAAAAAACATATTATTATATTACAAATTGTTCATAGAAAAATGTTTTTTGTATACTTATATTTATTTCCTACCATGACGAACTTGCGTTGTCAACAAACACCCAGTGTTTTTTTGTCCCATCTACCTGCACGTCTCACGGGACCCAACAGGCATACGTCTGTTCATGTCTTAATAAATCAACAGGACAGACATCATTCCAATGGATTAGTACCACACATTCCCTTTCACGTATTTTTTGCACAATTCCTCTCTCACGTTCATATTATGTTATCTATAAATAATTATATTAGATAGATTCTTGTAAGCTTTATATTAAGTAAGTATTACTAATATTCGATCAATGATATTTGAATATGTAGATGGGTGTGAACTTTTATTTATGAATACCTAGGCACTATGAAGCCGCCTTATTTTTTTTTATTATAATAAATAAATCCATTAAACATCAATTTAAAAAAAACATTTTGTGGCTGATTTTCAAAATGCAGAATTTAAAATGCATTATGAAAGGAACGAAGTTTAAACATTAAACATATTTGTATGACAAAATTAAAATCAATTTCGAGTATTGGTAGGAAATTTCACAGTCCGAGCGTAAAATTACGGCCACACAAGACAAACATATCGATAGGGGTGTTTTTGTATAGATCGCGGCAGGAGATAGCGATGACAGGGTGGTCCGTCCCATGATAAGGCAATCTTAGCCTTTCTCTTTAAAGAAGTAAAAAACCGTATCTCCGTATTTTAGTTGTAAATAGGTATAAAAGACGTTTACGCAATGCCACGGGGCTGGAATAGACTTGGGACATTTTGAAACTTAAGCTATTAATTGCTCCATAAAAACATAATTTAATTACCAATTACTTCTGACACAATATAGAATAAGCCACAAGGATGTGAGATTCTGACACGGTCGCGTGTCTTAGCAATAAACACTTTCCATAACAATATGTGAGTGCGTTGTTCATGCTATCTCAAACATCAGGTCAACTGCAGGAGTCTACCTACGTCTTGAGTGATACCTGATAATGATTCTACCATAATTTGGCGATTTAACGTCTTCCTTTTTAGCTATATAAAAAAATCTCGAGTTGCAACATTTTTAAACTTAACTAAATCAATAACACGTTGCTTGCTTATTTTAGTTTACAAATGAGCGTCAACAACATAGTTACGAGAAATTGAGTAGGTAAGCGTTTTCGTAACCTGCGACTTAAGAAAGAAATGCTGACAAATAATATGTAGCAAAACAAAAGAGCAACTGGTACGACAATTGAATAGCGTAGTTACGATAGGGCGGTGTCACGTCGCGCGGCGATGGTATCCTTGACGCGGCGCGGCTTGCTCTCTTGTAAGCGCGACATCTCACACGAAATAGGTCAATTAAGACGTGGGAGTGGAGCCATACGTGACCGTAACGCCTGATCTCCGTAAATGATATGATGCGGTGCTACGTTTCACGCCTTTAGGTTACAGTTGATGTCTACTATTGTCACGAGTTGCGTCTCTACTGTAGATACATATCGCTTCGGTTAGAAAAAATCACCTCGTTTGCGTGTAACACCACATCACAACATGGAATGGTGGGGTGATAAACGTAGGGTCGATTAACAGTGAGCCATAACTTTAGAAAGCAGCTAGAACACTATTGAAGTTAGGCGTGATCGCCAAATCGATGCCATTAATGAATTATTTCCGGAGGATGTGCTCTCCGATGTGATTGACGAAGGATTTACTATGCGGCTAAGTTATTGTTCCATTACTATCGTTGTGGTGCTCAGTATAAATATTTACTTAAACATACTAAATGCATTTTTTTTTTTTTAAATGTGAATATATAAGCAATGTAAAGCAATAATCCGTGGGAACTTTTTCCCAAATTATCTACTTAAGCCGCTCGCCATAGGCGTGAGCTCAGTGGAACGAACCAAGAAGCATGCCTGGCTTGGTGACAGTTCCGCGCGGCCTCAGCGCCTTCTACACCGAGGTCACCTTAATATTAACCTAGAGTGACCAACTAAACCAATTCGGGATATAAATATTGTATCTGCTTTGTTTTCAAGGATCTGAAAGAACATATTTAAATGATGATATGGCCATGGCCAAGGCCATGAGCCCACAATACTTAGAAGGTTGCATGTACGAGTATGTACATCTGCCCCATCGAATGAAGTGCTGTCACTGGTCTATCAGTGTCAGTTCTAGTCTGAAGGGTAGTAGCCCAGCAAGGTATTACTATTTTTTTCGTAATTCTTAATTAGTTCACAGTGTTTAGCTCTGACCTGGAACTAAATTGAAATTGCAGCTCAATGTCAGAACTTTCTTTGAAATAACGATATCATAGTCACCAGAGTAGAGTAACGAATCTGCGACAAATATACAGTTGTCCCGACTGGCCCTGGTGCGATCGTGATCTGCGATTGCCATGGCAGCGTCACGCAACTTTTTACTACCTCTTGGTGAGCTATGCTGTATTAATCTAAACGACCCTGATGCACCGCTCTTGGTGACTTGGTACTGTTTGTACTGCTGGAAGTGTAATATTGACTATTATTTACTTATTATAGTTGATTAAGAATACACCTGAGTGCAAATTTAAATTTAGATTGTGTCTATAGGAAACAAAATATTCATTAAAATAGAAAAAATATATTTAAAAAATTGGTTTATGGAAAAGTAAGTCTATTACTAGAAACATTTTATGAATCCAGCCAGGAATAGGCTATAGTCTTCGATCACCTTTAGCCCTCAAATCCAGTCCCAAGTTTGTACATTCGTGGAAGCAAACAACCACCATCAATCAAATCAACTACATAAATCAAATAGAATCGATTATGTTTGCTGCAAGTTCTTTTTCCTATATCCGTTTTGATATGACATACCAATATTGTGTGACACTAACAAAAACTTCGAATGCCAGAGGAATCTCGATAATCGAATTCAATATTGGTTTCGCTAAAATCTAACCTTGAAAAGTCTCCTAAGCTAAGCGTCACGACGATGAGACAAGAGGTTAAAGACACCTTATATTATTCAATTGAAAAAAGGTAGGTATATTTTTTCCGGGTGATTGTGCGAAGCCCTTGCGCGTGCGGCGGGCGGATCGGCACGTAGTTCCGGTGACGAACCGTGGTGAGGGTACAGGGTACTAAATGACGGCGGCGAGCGCAAGCGGCGGGCACGACGGGCGCGGCGGGCTGCGCAGACGCAGGTGATGATGCTGCGGTCGCGCTTCGAAGAAGGCACCTGCACTACACGCTTTATGCACACGCCTCAATCAGAGACGTCAATCTTTTAATCGCATTTAAAATGAAATAGTATCAATCATAGAGATTACATTGGTCGATATAATTGTGTGTGAAATCAATGGGATCTAAAAGACAGGAAATTATGACTTGTGGTAGATTTTTCGCCTCGGTAGACGAGTGGTGTAAAAAACAAGTATCCTGGAATTTTTCCACAAAAAATATAACTTAAACATTTGTCCTTAGTTTGTTTACCAGAATTATCCTCAAACACGAAAAAACATATATAATAAACTACAGGCGATATGTTTAATCATTTTTTTTTATTCCGTAGCCGAATGGCGAAAAAAGGAACTCTTTTCCGCCTGTCTGTCCGTCACAACAATGTTACTCAAAGACCATTTGAGCGTCATAGATGAAATTTAAAAGGGTTATTCTATGAGCACAATCTCAACGATGAATTTCATAACATCTATGAAATTCAATATTTTTTGGGTGGCACACCGCTTTCTCATATATTGTTATTTAACGCCAATATTTTTGAATTGTATCTACATTCTTTGAAATCTTTTACTGGCGATAGCGAAATTTCTTGTTTTTAAGTTGTATAATTTTCAGGAAAGTTAATTGGAAAACATTTAAGATTTGGAAATCGTCAGAATTTTAGGGTTCAAAATAATGGACCCCAAGCGGACAGGAAGCCCAGCCTCCGCGCCGCGCCCGTCCGGAGTGTCCGGCAGTGGTCCGTACGTCCGGCTCCCGGCGATTACTTGAGACTGCGACTTGATGGACTTCCGCCTTTTAAATGTTCCTACGAAAGCCGGGGTCGTTTCATTTGTTTATTTATGTGACAGTACTGTAGTTAACACCTGATTTATTGTTCTCAATTAATAATAGATTAAGTCATTATGATCAATATAAACAAAATAACAGTTTTGTTTATTGGTAAAAGTATGACTTGATAACGGCTGTACCGTTTCGGAATATTTTAAATTATTTTTTACTAATATGCGATTTGGTGGATTGGTAATATGGTTTTAAGGGAAATCACAATTAGAAAAAATGCTGGGTAAATTAAAAAAAATCTGGAAATTATACAGGACAACGTATGTCGCTGGCGTAGAAGATAAATGTTGATCGAGAACAAATATTTATGTGCAACATTATGAAAAGTTTCTTTGCTTTCGGTGTCTTATACAACAAGAGTCTGAGTATCTCAACAGTTGTGAAAGATCCCTATGTGAATTTGTCTAATTTTTTTTTAAACATCCAGAATATACCTACATATTCCAGTTATTTGCCAATAGCTTAAAAATCCTCTAATACTACATGTATTATCATTACCACATTCATCAACAAACCTACCCAGATTGTCTTGTTTAATATTAATCGGATATGCGAACTAACTGTAAACTAACCCAAAGTCTACGCAGACAAATGCATGCAAACAATAACAACAATGGACGTAGGGCCGAACTAGCAGGAAATGCCGGGGAATCCGAAGATGAAGCGTCTCCTCTAACTAAACTATCACGCACAATGGCTATGACAAACAAAAGACACTAGCTAGATGAACATAAACACGTAACATTAAATAACCTAATACAAACATCCACGTCTGGTCAGCTATTCTCTACGCCAATCTGTCATTCTTTCGTTTGATTTTGTAATTAGTTTTTTTTTAATCAAGGCCAAACTTAATAGTCAAATCATTAACTATTTACCTACTTACCTTTATTAATTGGCGATAACCTCCTTTGCTTCACACAATATAATCCTTTAAAATTGAGTCAGTGATTACAACACGAAATAAACACCGGCACAAAATACTCAATTTAACACCATCCATTTAGTAAGCTATTACGATTGCTGAAAAAAACTACGGAAGAAGGTTTGATTGCCACACAGAGTGCATAATAGCTTCGTTTGTTCGATTACTGGTTACATTTAAATTACTTCAACGATAATGTAGGGTTGAAGTGAAAGGAAATTAGTTGCGCACGCGCTTATGAAGACGTCACCACTGTGTAGTTTATTTATCACCTGCCCGGCCATTGTTCGCTACAGATTCACCTGGCTCAAACGCCTTGTGGTTACCGACGTACCTAACAGTATTTTGGTTGCTTATTATGTTGAATCATTGGCTAAATAGATAATTTTCACCAAATTACTTTCTGCCTTCTGTCTTGTTAAATTGGTTATAGAATAGTGTAATGATTTCTCTTGATTAAAGATTGCCAAGTTCCATCCAAATGCATTAATTCAGCCACAACGTTGTAAATTAAGAAACAAGCATATTATTGCTTTTCTTTAAACCTTTTCTGAATAGAACCTTTTTTTCCCAGTTAAATCAACAACCATTGTGTAGTCAAACAATCAGTTAAGACTTGTTCTTTATAATAATTACATAATACTTTTATATTTCATAGGTAAGTAACACAGACAGTAGCAGACGAAACATTTATAAGTAACTGGAATTAAAAAGTTCTCACAAAATGGTGAGTCACACTCATTTTTACCGCACTTTATCAGTGGCATAATCGCTTAAACCAGTCTGACGTTCTCAGAATTACACCAAAAATTTCGTAAAGCGTAGACTATTACTATTAACATCAATTTAAATCATATTTAATGAATAACGTGTACCGCTACAAAATGATATAACGACTTAATCCAAGTGAGAAATATTTCAAATCTAATAGAGAACGTAATCTTCGCCACAATGATGACGGTTGATGAGTAATAAAGACATGAATACGCTGATTTTCCAGTAGTGAGTGGTGGAAACGTGACCGAAGCGTTTGGCGTCAGCCGCAGCCACTACGAAACGTTATTGTAATTATGTGTTCCCATAAAATCGACTCCAAATTGCCCTGCATTTAGGTAGTGCGTCACATCAGATGCCATGCCTTACTCCATCGAAAGCCGCAGCATTATTATCTATTAATGGCATTGAGCGAGAAGGGGGCTCAATAAATAAAACTATTTTAGACGTTTATAGCGTGTCATATCTCCTAAACGCAACATACATTCAATTATTATCAGGACATCTCTCCCACTCGGCAATCTAAATCTAAACTTAGCATAGCTTGTACTATATGAAAACGAGACAAATGATATACTGTCGGTATAAGAAGATAGGCTGATGATCACAGATGGTATATAGGTAACTATACTTTTATACTACATTTTAGATACATTATATTTACGTAGATGTTTTTGATCTTTGATTTTTAGATACCCTTTTTCAACATAATAAACAGAATAATATTAACATGGTGCATAGATTTCCAATAATTGTATAACACTTTAATAGGTCGATTTTATGGAACCAACATTTTATTCCTTACATGTGGTAGACCTTGGACCTACATTACTACGGAATAATATTGGCCTATAAGGTTTCAGGAATTATCTGGATGTCACGAAGATAAGGCACTTTTCTATTTGTCTATTAATTTTTAAAATAAATGCTATTCCATAGTTTCAATCATTATGAGATTAAAAGAAAAAGCACCCAAATGCTCTATATTTAAATATTATTATTAACCAATTATATATAATATATCTTTTATACACAGAAACCTTTTTTCTCTGCATATTACTCCTTGTTGTATTTATGAATGTATTACTTTAGACTGTTCACAGTTGATGAACTGCCTATTTTTGGGTGGTCGCATCGACTAACGTTCATTTCACGCATTTTAGCAGCCATTACCGGTCGACCTCATCGTACAGGCACTACTATACAGCCGAATAATCACAATTATAAAATCTTAATGATATCCAGGTCGATTAATCTTTATAGTTAAGTAATTACTAATTACAATATACAAAAACAATGCTGCTTTTTTTTAACACGATTTAGAATGTATGCAAGATACCTAAATTTAATATTATAATAGGAATAAATAATAATATTTTCGAAGCATTCTTGATACTTACAACTTTATAAAAGTAAAAAAATTATACGTTTGAATATAGGTGATCTAGTTAACTTAGTATTAACATCCAAGGTACACTTTCAACAATGTTTCCCAACATTTAGAAAAATTCTCTACGATTAATAATGTTTATAATAAAAGTTAAACAAATAGGAAAGTTTGGTGCGTTTAGGTGACGAGATGGGTGCCCACGTGGGTGCTGTGGGCGGCAACTGAAACGCCCATCAACCGCCCAGCGCGGCACGCCCAACTGCAACTTTAATTTAGTTACTACTCTTCTAATTACTAAATATCTATTAAGAATCAATAAAAAGTTGTCGTTATGTAAGGAAATAGGGCAATTATATAAATATCAAATCCCATTATTTTTCCACCAATAGCTGAAAGTTGGAAGTCAGGCAAAATGTATTTAAATACAGCCTACTTTATTTCAAGTTTAATACGAGTATAGTGTGTCTATTAACTTGATTCTATTTGTAGTTCGCTAAGTTACTTAGAGTTTTGTGGTGTGAATGATTATGCGGTACATTTACTGGTTTTACTCATCATGTAGTGCTTTAGATAAAAAAAAAGCAGATTGAAACACTTTTTTTACGACATAGTATAGGATATAATATAAATTAATTGTACACCTTTGACAAAAGCGGAAAAACAATAGTCCGAAAAAAATCTTGATGCAAAACTCTAAACGGTTTCAAGGAAAAGACAGATATTTGACACATTCGTTGAGTGTACCGTCACCCAAACTAGAAACAAATCTGTATTGCACGCTGTCTGCGTTTCTCCGAGCAGAATTAAGTTATACATCTGAGGTATAGATTGGTATGTAGCCTAATTTTACAATTGCGCAGGAAGTATGTTTTGAAGGGAGGGCCAGGGAGAGTAAGGATGTGGGTATTTGTATACACGCAAATGTGACAAATGACAAAAATAATTTGAGAATAGAAAGGAAGTTATAATAGTAATAAAGTAAACCTTCTATTGGTTTCCAAATAAATAGTGAGGTAAATAAACCTTAAAGGTACATTTTATATTATATGTGTCTACCTATATTATTATATTTCTTTACAAAATATATATATAACATATTAATTTAAAAAAAATAAGTAAGATGAAAGCACCGGTCAATCCGGTTACAATAGACAAAAGAAGTTTGAAAGGGTTGCTAGTCTACCTAAAAATAAGAATAGATGAATCTAAAAATGAATCTAATGTCAGGGTCGTCTAATAGTTCTGCTACATTTTATATGCATTATTGTATTTTTAAAAAACTCACTGCCTAGTTTCAATGACTATTGTCATGTAGTGGCCATATCGTAAAAGATCGATGTTTACAAAAAATCTGAACGAAATAATTTCCTTCTCATTTGATTGCGTTTATGATAAGGGGCCGTTCATAAAATACGTCACACTAAAATCAGCTTTTTTTGACCCCCTCCCCCCCATTGTCACGCTGTGTCACACTTTTTGTGACCCCCCCTAGAAATATTTCGTCACAAAAACTAAGACCCCCCTGCTTTTAAATTTCTCTCAGAGTACTGGTAATCTTTGTTTTCTTTAAAATCGTCAACAATTAAACATCAAAAACCTACCTACCACCTTTTATTTGGGTGTTTTGCACGAAATAAGTAATAAGACATCACATGAAAGCCGTATATGACAAAAAACATCAATAAATAATTTTGTGTAACTAGCATGTTCAGGATGAAACACTGTGCGCCGCTAGAGTCGCGCCACAGAGCTAGCGCATTTTTAGAGCGAACGTATTTTATGAACGGCCCCTAATGTTAAATAATATAATATTTATATCTATACTAATATATAAAAAGGAAAGATTTGATTATTTGTTTGCATTGAATATGCTCCGAAACTACTAGACCGATATGAAAAATTATTTCACTGTTGGGAAGCTACACTATACCCGGGTGACACGTGTAACCCAAAGTGTAAAAAAATTACCTAAAAATTCCTTACATCGCGTGCGCTGCGAAGACTATTGATGATAGAAAGAACAAAATAATGTTACGTCCCTCGGAAATATGGATGAAACCGCGGGGACAACTATGTTTTTTTTTTATTTCACTTCAACAAATATTTTGTTATTCACTGCTTCGCCCCCCGTTCCCAGGATAAAAAGTCACTCATTGTAGTACCTAAGTAGTAAGTAAGTAGTAAGATAAATATCCTTGTCTGAACGAAAAGAAAAATCAATACAATTTCTTAAATATTTGTTCTGTATTTCCCCCTCCTACGGATTGAAATTCGGATTTAAATTGTATGTGACATTCTATAGAAAAAATTTATAACTTTATATTTTTCACTTTTACAATTTTAGGGGTTTCATTAAGAAATCATCACAAGTAGGTACTGTAAGGAGTTACGTAGTATGACGATTTTATGTTTCTGCAAAATTTTCTGCACAATCGGATAGAATTAATGTTAGAATTTTAGTAAATTAAACATGATTATTAGATTATATTATATAGATTATGTACATACCGTATAATACCATATAAATATATAATAATATAAATAATATATATATATATATATATATAAGAACTAGATTATGTTTTTTACTGATCGACGCTAATTTAAATGAAATGAATTAATTGTTATTTTGAAATTTTAGCTACCCATTGCAGTACCCTCCCAAGGCACTTAGAAGACCTTTTACCCTATGGTTTTTTTATTATTTACTATTTTATTAACCATACTATACTTTGCATACACCTACCGTATAAACCAACTTAATTTTAGCCCTTTAACATATAATAATAAAAAAATAGATAATATAAATAATATACCCTGCCTAAATTCGCAGTTATAATCCATACCTATAAGAAATACAGGCAGCGCCGTGATTTTATTATAAAAGTTAAAATCGTCCACCTTTCTAGACATAGTGAGGACCAAACTTTTCCAAGTTAGAGAAAGCTCTTTTGTTAGTAAGTTAATACTGTAGTTATCCGTTAGATGTCAGTATTCGGAACTGGGTTGTGAAACCTCTAGCCTCCTATACAAACCTCCCCTCAATTTTTACATTTCTTTTTATACCGGTAGAGCGCGTTGCTAACGCTAATCTTTTCAAAATATTAAACAGCTACATTATCATAATAAAATAAATATATAGTCATTCGTTATTCTATATAAGTAGCTTTAAAGTAAAGATAAAGTAATACAATTTACCTAAAGCGATTAAAATCAAGTACCTAACTTCAGTTAGTGAAGAGGCGAGATTAGCAAGTGGTGTGCAGCGGGCGGTAGGCCGCGGCCGTGGCGGCGAGATGAAGGAGCCACTGATACAATCAGCGACTCTTTGCGACACTTCGCCGCCGCTGCGCGCCACGCGCCTTGCATCGAATTGCTGATAAAATTTACAGGGCTGTCTTTCATTTCAACTGTACAATTCTAAGTCAGATTTTCTCTTCTTTTAGTCTTTCAAATGTGCCAGTTACTTAATAAATGTGCGGCTAGCACCCGGCACGACCTCGCGGTTCCCACGCCGCCGCCGCCGTCGCCATTGCGAACACTTTCCCCATCCGATCCCGCCGCGACACCATTGTCGAGACTTTATAATAATCGCCACAGCGTTTTAGCGAAGCCGCTGTGATCAGTCAAGCAAATTTTCATCGAGTAGCCATCGAGCAATGTTCCGCTGTTGATCAAACAATATAGATACCGCACGCAAACGAGTGACCGCTCAAGGTGAAAATTAATGCCCGTTGTGATTTCACGCCGCTGCTGATGGCATTGTCAGATTTGTAGATCTAAGATTTGTTTCTGTTTAACGGTTTCATTAAAAATAACATGCAAATTAATTTATCTGTACCTACATGAAAATAAACTGTAAACATTGATGAATTATAGGTAATAATTTAATCCACATGAAAATTCTAAATGCAATAAAATGCTTTACCATTAAATATATAAAGTAAAAACGCTTTATTTAAAATATATGCTATATCAAATACCTAGAGCTTAGTAAAGTTTTCTGATTAGTTTTAAAATTGACTATCTGAAACTTTGCCAAGCTCCCGTATTTGGGAGTCCGGTATCTCTGTCCATGCATAGTTAAGTGCATCTGTGTCAAGTGTCGACGCAATATCGGCTCTTCCCGGGGGGTTGAAGGCGGTCGATTTAACTTCTTCAGTTGGTGGCCGCGGCCAGCACTAGCGTATTAGGGAGCAAACAATCACGAGTCTATTACGTGGTTCACACCACACCGCAGCGCTGTTCATGCATAGATAAAAAGGCTTCTGCGTCGCGTATGGATTCGCTCCCCAGAGTCCGCCTCGCGTCTTGAGATATTACGGTTTTCACTACCATGACAACTTCTATCTGTTAAAATGAGGCATAAAATGTTATTTTATCATTATTTATAACTAATTCATACTTGATTCTAGAGATTTAACCGAATTTAAAAGTGGTGGTGTTTGTCAATTCAACGAAGATATATATTAATTGGTAGGTATGTATTACTATTTTCGATAATCTTAACCAATTTCGGTATCTTACATTTTTATAAGAAACTCTCTCATACTTTCTCAAAAGTAAACGACACCTATCTAAAGATGTCGTAAATAAACAAAAGTTTAATTGAAAAAGAATCATCTTTATTGTTTTATTTTTAATATTAGTACAGAAATGAAAACCCAATCAATGAATTCTCTCATTTACATAATACGACTAAAAGCATCTGTAGATATGGTCTGAAATTTACAAATAAACTTACAATAGCCAACCTATTAATCACAAAATAAATCAGACAAAAGATCGAAACATCAATAGTAGTTCAACTTGTTTTAGAATTATATTCTCAAACTTAAATAGATGTTAATCAAAATAGGCAAATTGCATGTTATTTGTACATGAAATGTGGTGACCGAGATGGCCGGGGCGAGGCGTGGCTGTGAATAAGAAACCACAACACCATGTTGAAGTTTAATTGAACTGAGATGATGCTGCCATTCGGGACTTGCTGCTAAATCGGTCCAAGACCCACGAGGAACAATACTGTCAAACTTCGAATGAACCACTCACAATTTTTAAGATAAGCTATATTTTGACTTAATTTTTTACCAAATTCCTACTACTTATGCTACTACTTTAATTCTCCATCTTACTGAGTTATATTCTAGTTAATATAAACCATTCATCCGTCTGTTTATATAATTAAGCAGCGTTGGGAAGGAGGTTTGTTATTACTGCCACAAACGACCCTGGACCGCCCGAACCCACCCGTCTGTATTATCTTCCATCGATCACCAAGAGCTAAACGTATGAATACTCACAATCCATTCATCCACGCAATTCACCATAGAAACAAAGAGCGTACCCTTTACCGCGTACGGGTGAAAGAATACAAACCGCGAAAAAAAGAACTCATTTATTATACGTATTTCTTGGGTACCCTTTTATACTTAGTGAGGGCAATCGAATGCTTAAAACATTGCAATCGAATATGAGCGGAGGTTGCGGGGTGATTTGAATGGTGGCGGTACAATAGCTTGCAGGCAAAGCGGGCTGCTTCGCAGCTAGGTGTCGTATGTCGGACCCAGGTCGCCCACGCCGCGCCGCGCCGCGCCGCCGCCGCACCTCTTGCCACCGACATACGATATCGCCTTTTTATTTCATAATTTCTATACAATGAAAACGCTGTAAAGGCGTAGGGAGAAGACAATACGCCCGGAGGTAGAAACCGCTCGGAAATCCTTTATATCAAATATATTGTCTCAAAATAAAATCGGGTGCAAATTAAAATAAGCATTGATGCATACAACCGGCATCCTCTATCCATTATTTTAATATTGTATTAGGTACCTAAATAGGTATCGTGGAGTGTGGAGACAAGACATGTAAAGTCATTAATAATGAAGAAGGAGTTCTAAAACCATGTTTCTGATTAAACCTTATTCCCGACTCTTACATATGAAATGACATGGTTTGTTTGTTTCCCATTTTTTGCCATAACACAATGTCGGTTGACTTTATACGTTTAATGAGATAAGAGGCGAAAACAACTCGTCAGCGGCCGCTAATAAATTGTGGGCGGCTTATCGAGATTGGCGATCCGGTGTAATGTGTGTGTTTGGGTAATCAGATGTGAGCCTTCCAACTTTTAATTCCCTGAGAAGCCGGGGGGTGCGGAAGGGGGAGAGGGTCCGGCGCCAACGCCGATATCGCATATAAAAAGGTTGCGGATCGCTCGCTTCTCCATCCGGCGATTGGCTAGGCGGCGCCCGCTAGTCCCCGGGGTCCTATACGAGAAGCGAAATGGGCCCCAGAACACCCATAAGAGAGCGACCCCGCCCGCCACGGCCGAATAATTAGGGCTCTTTGTTTAGATAGCGGCAATTTTATTTGGGAGAGAGCGGGCGCTGGGGACGTCTTCGGCCATTCCGACCGCCTGATATTAATAAGAAACGTGTGTGCCGCTGCCGACTCACCGGCTGCTCACTGACTTCAGTCTTCAGTGAATGAAAATGCCGCTCAGATTACATTTTCTCATGTCATCTTGGGTCGGTTTGCTCACAAATTTTTCAGAATTCAACATGCTTTTAATACGTCGACCTAAAGTGGATAATAAGGAACCGAATTTCACTCACCCAATACCAAACCTGTGGGGTATTAATCAAATTAAATAAAGTAATAATCATCACTCTAGCTGGTCCTAGAAATGTAAGACGTGTGAGTCGTAAATAGATTTAATTAAGTTTAGCGAAACACGTCAGAATCGACACCTTATCAGACTCGCGCTCAGAGGGATCCGTACAATTACAAAAGCCAACATGAGTTTGTGGCAATAAATTTTACTCGAGCGGTAAAGAGCAAGCAGAATTGCATCTCTACTGTGTTGCTTTATTATTACAAGTAGGCTCAACAAAATATACCTATTGTCCTCATTTTAATTCATATAGTCACAACTTGAAGGGGCAGTTGGCATGGTGGTTAGAGACCATGACTACCACGCCACAGGTCGTGGGTTCAGTTCTCATCCAGGACAAACATTTGTGCATGAACATGTTTTTTTTTTCATATACCTAAAGGTACGTACTTAGGTTAGATGAGAAAAATGTAGGTAGTATATGAACTGAAGTATATCACCTAAGTACTGGCTTCCATTATGAATAGAGTGTGTGTAATACAGCATCTATAACAGGAAATAATAAAAATACAAAAAAGTGAAAATTCAAAGGGGTTATTATAATTGTAATTTTCGGCGTTTTGTTAAATATTGTACAGTGGCACGGTGGTACGGAACCCACGTCTGAGAATCTGACTCGCACTTGGTCTCTTTTTTCATGTCTCTATAATTCGTATAAAAAAAACGTTATGTGAACCCTTCCAGTAACTGATGCATTTCTTTGAGAAGCATTTTCAATATATTGTGAGTACTTATTAATTCTATTAAAAAAAATCGGATGAAAAGCAAGTGTCAACGGGGTTGGCCATTATGAGCATAAAACACTTCAAGTGACATAGAATTCGTAATTTATAGGTAGACATGTCTCTATTTATTGATTACTAACTAATTAATAAACAGAATATATATAATGTATATATGTAGTCTACGTGTGCAATAATAGTATGCCTTCAATTTCATAGTGATAGGTTAGATATTTACTAGAGAACCTACTATTTTCAATTTTGATCTACTACACTATCTAAAATTTTGTCGACATTTATTATTGATTTACTATACTTACCTAAGGTCTATTTCGTACTCTCTTCTGTTGTCATTCAGAACGATAAAATGTATTGATAGCAAAAGTTGTGAAAATATGAATTATAATACCGCAAGTACATAGCAAAGAAAAGGGGAGCGCCGATAGTCACCAAGCAATATCACATAAATAATGCAACCAGCAAAATTGGGATTGTGATTTGTTTTCTTCGAAAGTTTTATTTGTCCTTAGAGCGAATGCTGAATGCAAAAGTTTGCAGTTAATAATTCATTCTCTTTAGTTTAGTTAAGTCTATTCTTTCAAATTTATAAGCACCTGCAACTAACGACCTGGAAAATTGAAATAATGCCACCGAAACATTTCCTTAGCTATATCTATGTAGGAATCTATAATAGGTATGTACCTGCTCAATAATGTTATTACAATAACCATTGCTTTAATACTCTGCATTGTTAATAATATAATCCCAATCCCGATTGTTCCAGGAGAAAAGAAGATTGAATTCCAAAATGGCCTGATCCTACAACAGCTACTGCATATTGTAGAGATATGCATATTGTACGGAGAGGGCCGGACAGCCAGCCAAGCCTCGCGTGACGGGAACAGTTCCGTCGCTCGCAGGCACTGTTCCCCGTTGCCTCCAACCACCTCGCCTTTGTCTCGTCCCCGCAAACTTGCCATAAATGTTAATATGGGATCTTCTCACATTTGAATATCTATTTCTTCGCGAGGCCGGTTCGTTAACGCGGCCTTGAATTTTAAATTTTATAGCCGCACCGGGAGCACCGCAGATGAGGTGCGCGCCTACGTGATCTCCCCGAGAAAATAACCGAGGGAAACTTCTTTTTGTTTGTCTTATTTTCTTTTTAAGTGAAATAGATGATCAGCGAACGTCAGACACTCTTATGTTTTCTTAATGCTACCGAGAGCGAGTATTAAATGAACTTAATTAATAGACCTGCCCTCTCCAGTAATTTGGAATATTGCAAATGCAATCTGCTACTGACTGAGCTTGCGACACGCACGGTGCACCTTAATTACTAATTAGTTTGTGCTTAATCTACGACTTTCTGTCACGTTACATATCCCGTGGAACCGTAACATCTTTGGGACGGCTCGGGAGCTTTACGGGTAAAGAGATTTCAATACGGGAGAATGGAACCTAAGTAGGTAACTGCAATGGTTGACTATTCTAAAAAATATACTTACTTTATATATGTGTACATTAAATGTTGGTAACTTTTATAACACTAACTTATAAATAATAATCGAGAAATTGTCAAGTGTCTATGCATTGCAAAAGATCATTGTGCGAATTAAATAACTTTCTAGATAGGCAGGCAAACAGGCAGGTAAAGGTACGTGCATAATGTAAATATATACCAACAAGAATACATATTAAAAATGTCCAAGTGACCTGGTGCATGGTGGGTTCAGTACAATAATAATAAAACAAACTCTGTTTTGTATTTACTTTAACAAGTAAATTTTTTTGTTTAATACTACAAATCCTGTATTCGTGTTGAGTTCGTTAGTTTTATAAATGTCTTTAACTATGTAAGGTTTTGGTTTTGTTTTTGCAACACATAAGTCAATTATGTCACACAAAATTACTCAAAAAAATGTTTTAGAATGCCAAAATCTCATTTAAAATATGCATAAAATCTTTGACCTTAGACTACCTAGGGCCATACAAAGTCCAATTTAAAGTCGATAGTAGTTGCTGAAAAAACAACCTTAACATACAAATAGACAAACGGGGAAACTCCGAAGTCCAGGTTTTATGACACGGAACCCTAAAAAGATTTCATCAACGCATCGCAAGGTCCATTAGTTTCCAAATCCGGTGTGTCTGTCTGTTGTCGCGGTTGGATGACGATCGGAAAGTTTAACTATGAGCATTTTAATGCGCCCCCACCACCCTGTCTGACCCTCAATTATTGAAAATGCATTTCTGTCCGCGCCCTGCGCCCGCTGCGCCACGCCACATCGCAAATGCACATTTTAAACTGCACCTGATTGCAGAGTCGTGTTACTATCCCGAGCTAAAAGTCATCCTGTCGCTTTATTTTAACCGACAATTGGCTTTATTACTGTTCCACTTATAACTTCGCAGTTCGTGTCAATTTGTAGGGGATGATATAAATAAACTAGTAAATAAATTCAGTTTTGTTAGATAGATATGGCAATTGAATTTAAGTATGATAATAATTTACATACATTTGAATAACTGATAAATTAGTAGGTAAGTGTCAAGGCATAAAGTATGGTAAATCGTGGTTTGGACTTGTTATCCGGAGATAGAAGATAGTTAGTTATAAGTAGATATGCATTTGGGTAGAGGAAGATCGAAGAAAAAATGGATAGATGTGCGAGGGATGATATTAATAAGAAGGGAGTGGATGCTAGGATGCCAAGTAGAAGTACTGAACGGAAGAAATATACAAATTGCGCCGAACCCAAATGACTGGGAACATAACAGGCGGATGATGACCGAGATAACATTATAAGCCCTTGCAAAGGTATCTAGCTAGTTCAAGGAACAGTTGGTGTTCTACTATTTCACCTGCTGTTCCATAGTTTTACCCGCGTTGCCTGGGAGCTAATTCCGAAAATGTCCGGGATCCCGTAAAAAGATATTGATGTATATTTTGTGTCAATTCCTAATTGCATCCAAATCAGCTGAATAGTCGATTGAGCCAAATTTAAAATTAATCAATCATCAATAGCCAAAGAAAAACAAGAAAAATATACCTACACCATATGCATCATCTGCTTAGGCTATATAGTTTATGAATAACTTTATACGATAATTATTTCAATACTTAAAAAATCTTTCACCAAACAATAAAATTTATTCAAAAATAACCAAATATTTAAAAGCATCCAAGTAAGGAACGGCAAAATAAGCCTCGATGCGGAGTGGCTCCATGTTCATCCTGTACTAAGTGACGAACGATGTACACAATTTGGGGCGTCCGTTTTAATTGTAAGTTCGGAATGGGCGTCCACAATGCAATTTTAGCTCCACATTTTCCATCACTGGCAAACGTTAAACTCTTTAGGATATATCATTTCCTTTTCTGGCAATTTTCCGGCTTATTTCGGGAATCATCATTATTTAGTAGTCGATGGCATATTTGATAAAATTATTAAGATAAAGTTAATATTAGCTCCGACATTACTGTGATTTATCATTTCGTTTTGATAGATAAATAATTATAGTTTTTGATATATATATAATTAAAATCATTTTAAAAATATTGATTTATTCAACATGATGACAGAATGTTGTAATTTATTTTAATCCAATTGGAAATAAATTTTGTTAACTTTAGCCAATAGGTTATAGGCATGGTACAATTAACTTACAGTAGGTGGCGCTCGTGTCGTGCCGGGAAACGTATTCGAAAGACCATTTCTGATCTAAATAAGATAACAATTTCAAATTGCAAACGACATTTCCACAATTATTTCTTCTGCGGCAACGCACCGTGTACTAGCCAGTTTTAATATTAAAAGTAAACATGTTTCAATGTGCAGTTTCTTATGCGTAAAGGTCGTTCGGTGCGATACGGTCCTCTTCCGCAAACTGCGTGTTGTCAGCCAGTCGGTCGTAGCGGATTTAGTGTCGTCGGGAGGGAAACTACGATTCCTCTGAGCGAGAGTATCTACTCCTCAACTTTATGTTCATTTTATCTTTTCGGCTGTATTGCGAAGCGGGGACTTCGGCAAGCGCCCTCCTGGGCTCCGTTAACGCCGCGGCCGGCCCTGCCACCTCCGACTTCAACACTTTTTACACTTTCCACTATATTCAAATATTAATAATACGAAACTGCCATTTGGCCTTTGTCCTTTACGTTTAATGTTATTTTTATCACATTTTCATGACAGGTTTATCATGAGGTACTTCAACTGTGCCACAGCGAGAATAATAATACTATACCTACTGTATAACTTCTAAATTGTATCTACTTACCAGAATCGAAGCTATCCATACTCTCCGACTTGATATCTGCCATCTCTGTAACAATAAAGACATTCATTATAAGTGTAGTATAGAAATACGAGTAGATATGTTTTTAAACATATATTTGTTCTTATTATTTAAATAGACTCATGGGTTTAAAATTAAAGTATTTATTATACTAGACTACAAAACTATTTTGCTCATGTCACATTCGTAGCCAAGTCGTAGCTGATATGGTTCTTAGCTACTAGTATTAGATACTCTTCTCCTAAATAGCACTTATTCCGGTACCAGTGAGAAAGCTTCTGTCTATCAACAATTTCCTCTTGAACATGCCCCTAAAAGAATTTTACTTTAAAATTCTCACCAATTGATTCGTAGCCGATGTTCAATGTTCTTATATGAACTCTATAAGTATTGGTGGAAGACTTAAAAGTACAAGTAAGTATAAATTTTATTTCACTTGAGTATACAGTATGGCAACCGCAACAAAGTTGGTTGGTTCGGAGCCCTAGGAGCGGCTGCCCGAGGCGCGGTCGAGGTCTCGGGCTGCGGTCGAGAGCTCTAATCCACTTGCGAGCCGGACAGTGCCCCGAGCCGAGCCACTTTTCCTCATGTTTTAAATTTCCAATTCGGATAGGTGATCCACTTTAAACTTTTAGTCTAATTTACTAGTTCAGTCCCTTCTAATAATTTGGCACCGCTAGACCTTTTTATTTTACACCTAATTTACAGTTTCATCCCATAATGGAACCCGGTGTGGCACAAACATTTTGTGCAGTCAGTTAGAATACTTTAACATCTTACATGTAGAAGCTAGAAAACATTAACTACATTTATTTATTCAACTTCATTGAATGCCTTAAAAAAAGAAAATAAGGATATAAACATTTATAGAAAGTAGGTATTCGACTCTTCGCTTAAATGGAGTGGTACGACTACCAACGAACGTATCTACGAGGACAGCCTACGTCCCCCAGTGCGCTTGCCTGCCCCAGGGACTTCGTTACCCGTTTGTCGAGATATGCAGCTGCTTACACAATGGCCCTGGCTCCACTTCCACTATCTAGGACTGACTTAAATCGATGCCATTGGTAGAAAAACTACTAGTAGGGTTATGCGAATTGTTAGATCAAATTGATTATATTACCGATTGATAATGTTTGGAGTAGGTATTTCAAAAATAGTTTTTTTTAATACCTGAGGTATTCATAAGTTCCCATCCGTGTACAGGTGTTACAAAACTACCCGTAAAGCCGAAAGGTGGTTAAATGGGGCCTTATAACGAGTCCGTCATCAATATTTAAGAAGCGTAATAACGCTGTAACGCTAGATTTTTGAGAATGAAAAATAGATAAACTATCAATGTACACAATTATTAGGTAAAATAGGTACGAAGGCCTTTCTGTTAAATAATCTGGTTCCCTGACATGACAGCTTACTAGGGTTGTTGGCTTTGATAAACGAATAATATTTTTACGGGGTATTTTGTAGCACGTTGTATAACTCGGATCATTGCCATAAAATCTCTCCTATTTTGTTTATTGTTTTTATCCGAAATTTACTAGAAATTCATTTACAAAATGTCAATGACATGTAATTGTCACACCTAAGTACGAAGATAATTGCCGCCGGGAACATTGTGCGTGCAACTTTAATGAGCGCGGGCGCTGCACCGCTCAGAGCTGCGATTGAATCTTGTAAATTGTAACCCAGCAATGAATACCGACTCCTTACCCCTGTAATTCATTTATATGAGTGTCTTATACGGGATAGTTGATCATAAGAGAGAATTGAATAGTTGGCCAGTTGGCTTGGTGGTTAGTAACTCTGACTCCCAACCCAAAGGTCGCGGGTTCGATTCCCATTCAGGACAAACATTTGTATGTCTGGTTGTAACTATATAAGTATGTATTTAGAAGTAGTATAGTGTAGTAGTAAGTGTGTAGTATAGTAAGTAGTGTAGTGTAGTATATCAGTTATATGGTTTCCATAGTACAAGCTCTGCTTAGTTTGGGATCAGATGGCCGTGTGTAAATGAATGTCCCAGGATATTTATTTGTTCATTTATTATTATTATTTACTTAAATAAAGATACACTAAAACATGGGCAGTACGATGTTAAATGTTTTAATATAAGTGTAAATAATTTTTATTTCAATTGGTAAAAAAATATTGCCATGGTTTGCAAAATTGTTCCAATTATCATATGGGCTAACATCTTTTATTCATTAATTAAAGTTTATGTTGTGTAAAAAAAATTTATAACTAACTTTAAAAAAATGTTGACAGCCTTGAAATTTCGCGTTAACACAGTATATGTTTAAGGCTAGGTATACATATATACTCAAAAGAGTTTTCAGAGAGACCCTACATTTTTAGAGGCATTGTAACTAACAGTATCAGCCCCAAGATTAGAAATGTTTAGAAACAGCCCCGAGTACCGATGTATACAAATATATAATAAATTGCCAGACTATCTAAAGAATGTAAGCAGTGATACTAATTTTAAAAATAAACTTAAGTTAATTTTAGTAGAAAAATGTTATTATAGTATAAAAGAGTTCATGGATGATAAAATTCAATGACCACAGTTCCCACACTAAATGCTATTAATATATATATATATATATAAAAAAAAAAAAAAAAAAAAATTTATTGTAAAACTTAGTTCTAAGAAGTGTTCCTGCTGCCATACTCTATCAGGGTCCTTGTATTGATAATTGTAAGTTAGGTTAAGTATATCTGTACAAACAATTATTATGTACATTGTGCAATAAATAAATAAATAAAATTCTAAAACTAAAATAATCTGTCGAAATATATCGCGATCAAAGCAAACTTCGTTCACAAATATTGTTTTATTTATCATTTATATCAAAAGCAGGAATCAGGTGCGCAGCGCAGTTGTGAGTCATCACTACCGAGCAGAGGATATTAAACACATCCCAGCGGAGTGGGCGCGGGTGGTCGGAAGGCTCTAAGGCTGACGCTAGATTTCCCGCGGGAGCACGTTAATTTTCTGCCGCCTTGAGCATACTGCCCCCTGGGGGCGCGCTACCTTTCGCGTAGCCATTCAGACTGAAGGTGTTATTCCGGTAACGCCGCGGACTGATGCCGATATGCCTCTCCCGAGGAAACTTTTTCACGTAGCACCGAATAAAATAACAAAACAAGTAGGTACTACTGAGTGACTAACAGCTACCATTTCCACTTTACAGTAATACAAATATTTTGTTAGTGTTTTAACTTTGTTTTTACTTAGCTTCACCATATTGTTTGAAATTATAAAAACAAAACAACAAGCTACAAAAAATAAATATTATTTCCATTGTTGATATGAGTTTTCAAATTGTATTGTAACACGTGTAAATGATGTGAGAACTAACATTGTTTTCTCTATGCCATTAAAAGTTATTGATAACATTGTTCATACCTATTATCACGTGTATCACCGAACGTCAGAGTTTGTGGATCATATTTAATAAATCATACCATCTTCCTTTTAAACAAATATTCTGTTGCTACCTTACAGTTACGTCGTTGCAGATTTGGACGGTCTGGAAACATAAATCCCTTTAGAACATGTTAACTACGGGGCAACTAGAAGTTCATACTTATCATTAACGTTCTGAGGTCATATTGAAACTTATTACACCTACTTATTTTTCCTAGTAATATCAATTTTGTGAACCGAATAATTTTTTGAGTAAGTAAGACTAAAATGTAATGTTTGGTAGGGCCCAGGGGAGGTAGAATGGCAATCAGTTCGTCTGCCCCCGGAGGCTGCATTAATCACGATGCCAGCCGCCAACGCCACATCTACAGTAGCCCTGCCTCATACTAAACATATATTACATAGTTATTTATAACATTTTTAAATAGCTATTACACTATATTCAATTGTCCCGACCCACTGGGCTTCCATAAATATTTGGAGTATCCATAGCTACTACCTTATGCAGATTACTCTCACTCTGGACCTTTCGTAACAGATGTAACGTTATTCTAAACTTAACACTCACTCCACACCTCGTTATCATTGTCGAATTGAAAGGGTAAAAAATCTTCAAGCGCTGTCATAAAAAGAAAATTATTCCACCATTTTAAACAACAAATTTTTAGATAGTAATTTTGATCTTTGCATTAGTACATAAAATATTGAAATCACATGTATTTATTACTCGGCAAGTTGTACATTTTATGGAAATCTGCTTGGATTAGTAATATTACCCAGGTACTAAAGTTACCTTCTAAACAGAGTATTACGAATATTGTATCTATGTAAAATTCCTATTGAGTGTGTGCGTATGTGTGTGTGTGTGCGGCGTGGGTCGAGGAGAATTCCCATGGGACGGAAGGAAGTGTGGCCGGAGCGCGATGCCACCTGGGACCTTAGCCCCCTAAGCACCGGGGGAGGGGCATTAGACAAGGAACAGACGTGAAGGCCTTCGACGGGCATCGACGATTTTTGAGCGACGTCGGAGCTATCTTATTTCTGTGTAGATTAAAATGGAATCCCTCGAGCAAACAACGAACACTTTTAGTAATTAAGCATTGAAACAACGGTGGCCTCAGGTCGCGGGTGATCCCTCGTGGTCGCTGATAATATCTAAATGCCTAATGGCTGCTGGGCCTGTGACGAATGTATCGGGCTCGCCGCCCCCCGTGTGCCCACACCCGCTTCCCCACTATGTGATAATTCCAAACGCTGCGGCCGCGCCACCTGGGACCGGGCAGAGACGGATTCTACACAAATAATATTTGAAAATTTTATTTTGTATGTTGGATAAAGTTTATAGACAAAGTAATTACCTACATAGTTTAATCCTGGCAAAGACTACCAGGCTGGAAAAGGTTATTCTTGTATAATAAAAATGAGTGACACCTCAACACTTTCTCAGAATGTCGACTTTGTTACTTGAATTATTAGGTACTAACTCGAATATCTGACAAATCGTAATTATCTGAGCCAAACAAGGTAATAGTACCTCTCTATTTAAGTTTGGTAACAATTTGACATTGTTGACAGAGTAACAGCAAGCAAGGCATGCGGCGCGGTGTCGAGAGGCACGCGTTTTGGCGCCGTGCGCCCGCCCCGACCGGAATTCCGAATGCACCCCCGACCGTCGATCGAACATCGGCATTTAATTAGCCACGTGCCTGGCCGAGAGACGATCCTTCGCCCGACCAACATTGCTCGCATTATTGTCCGTCTTAGTTAACAGAATAACTTATAAATGTTTAGCATTATCCTATTAATGTACGTGGAAACCTACCTATTTGTGGCTAAAGTTATTTTACAGCGCGAACCCTAACCGTTATACAAAATTAGCAATGGTTATAATAACAAATAATGAAGTAAATATTTTTTGTTCATATTGTATTGTTAATGAAAACAAACAACATAAATTCTTGCACATTATCGATGAAGATGTAGGCAGAGGTCTTAATAATAGGACCTACATATCACCGATGAATAATATATAATTTAAGGTGACTAGTCTGAAGTGGGCTAGAACCGGCCAATACCGGAAGATACGTGAGCAAAAGTTACCATAGATTGAATCTCAAAAAAGTTGCGGCATCGCAGCAAACCCAATCGGAGATGGCGGGTTGATCTGAACTTCCTAACTGGTCGAACTTAGCAACCGACCGTAAAAACGTGGAAAAGAAAAGAGAGGCAAAGGTATAGAGGCTTTCATTATATAAATAAATAAGACACTAGTGATTGTGTGAATACTTTGGAAATTGGTCGGAATGGAAAGCCGCAGCCACGTAGATAATTTTGTTGTAATATAATATTCACATTTATTCTTTAGAATGAAAACATAGTTGAAAAATGTTAGGAGAGCGAGTGCGGACCCTGCGGTGAGGTCCCGCGGGAGCGAGCTCGCGCGCCCAACTTCGGGCTCAGCGGCGCCCCCTCCTCTTGCCCCCTTCGCCCCCGCAGAGAATACATTTGCGCAACACTCGTGTTGGCCTAACAACGACTGCGACAACGTGAACCACTCACTGGGAAAAATTACTCATTTTCCGATACTGCCTATTTACTGATCATAGTTGCAACCTTTGTTACGAAACAAAGCATCCATCAACGTGTTGTTTATCTTACGGAAGAGCCTGTGACTCGAAGGCGGAGAGTAATAAAGAATTCGCAATAAAATATAAACAAAGAGTAATTTACTAATATTTCCGAGGGTGCCATAGTGCCACGAGGAAAGAGTCATTGTTTGCTAGCTTTTAGTATTACCCGATTGTTTGCGTAGATATATTATATTTACTAAATTCTGAATCTTTCATGCACATTGCAATTTTATACATGTTATTTTAGTAGTAGTCCCTCCCATACTACCTATAAGTCTGTCAGTAGGTACCAAAATTTTGATAGGTATTTGGAGACTTGGGTCATGGAAATGATTCCATCCTGTAATGATAGATGTTTTGTAGTAAATAAATATATAAATAAAAAGATATAAAAAAACTACTCAACCTATGTAGGTATCTAGTTTAAAATATTTTACTTTAGTCCGTAACGTTACTGTTCGTAGAGATAGGTCGGTTTAAAAGAAATTGAAATGGTTCGCATATTATTGCAATTGGTGTTCCACCAAGAACTCGACTGGTGCAGTCTGTGCGTATTACGCCTTAGTCTTTGTAATCGAAAAGTGGAAGATAGTACGCAAACTGCTCACTAAACCTGGAAGATTCCTATATCGACGTTTAAAGGGAATTGTTTCTATACGCGGAATGTGGATCACTCTCATCTCATTCTTGAACAACCTTGACAGTCAATAAAATAAAACCCTCAAATACAATTATTTATATTTGAGCTAGTTCGTAGGTGTGGCCGTTAGTTTCTGATTACCTCGCCACATATCTAAGACAAACTATTTGCAAAAACATGTCTATGTGTCTGAGTGTACCTATATCGAAGAAAGTTTGGTATCTGTTGACTGTGTGAAGAAATATCGTAGAATATTTACTATTCATTTACACCATAACCTAAACAAGAACCCCCTAAAGCTCAAAATATCTCAGTCGCAGTTATTCTAAAGATTTCCGTAACGACTAGATAACATTAAAGATGGGTGGCATAAAATTATAACATCAAACGCCGCGAGACAGCCAACAGTTTTAAAAACTTCTTAAGTCATGAAAGATGAAATTGAGGTAGCGTCGGTCGATGATGGGGTAGGACGACCAATTTATTTATAATCTCGGGTGCAGAATTGGCTACGAATTAGCATGTAAATATTTGAGGTCCAAGGAGCCCGGTGGAGATTTATCGTGAATAGCGTGAGATAAGCGAGGACAGAGTCGTAAAGCACCGGGCGGGCGGTGGCGGCGGGCGGCGGCGGCAGGCGCGCCGGTCTCTGCCGCAGCACACCCTTTGACTAAGTTGTAAAAAGAGCATTAAACCGCAGTAAAAACGCATCGGCCGCGTGAGCGATGCCAGAGACTCCTCGTTACTTTAGTGGCCTCCTTATGAATTTCAATGAAGATTTCGACACTTTCGACATAATGAGAAGCATTCAGCGCTCTCAACTGCTCTTAAATAGTGTCCCTTTTATATCTTGACAAGATAAAGCAGATTTTAATACTGAAAATATTAATAACATAAATCCTTACCTATATCTTCAGCTTCGAACATATCCGGTGTTTTTGTTTTATTGACTTCTGTATCCTCAACGTCTGAAACAAATAATTTATTGAGTTACTCGCTAGCTGTGCTGGTTAGTTTATTGAATTTAAAAAAAAATTATGTTCAATTGAGAAAATACTTTTTGTGTGTTTATCGTGTCAAAAGTAGTACAGTATATATTGAAAAACTACGTATATGACAATAAGCCCATACTTTAATTGACTCGCAGTGGCGACATTCGAAGACAGGAGTAAGACGATAATGTAGATGCGTCGAACTCGAGAGTTCTTCCCCTCCTTTTAAATACAATCCACTCGAGAACAAACGTCTTAAAAACATGCCTCGAAGCGTACGACAGGAAGCATCAAACAAATGGGTCTTTTCAGAATGTTTGACGTAAGCAAAAACCGTGAGTACTGATAAACAATAGGTTAGTTATCGTGAAACTGATTTAGAACTGATCTAGTGCGAGACTATTGAGACCGTGATTGAGATTTGACCCTGGACGAGTACAATTGAATAAAGGCTAGCTTCCAATGCTACTGACAGTTGACTAAGTGCAGGGTGCGAATGCACTAGTCATTAAATTAAATCTATATGCACCACAACTATGATTACATGAATCACTGAATCTCTAAAGCTAGTAGAAAATTATATTTCTAATTGTCTGCGTTGAATTTATATGTTTCAGGTCCTGGAAGTTTAAGCTATATTTGTGTCAATTCTGTAATTCGTCACTAATTCTAATTAGATATATGTATATAACTACAATGAAAAGCTGCCAAAGTTGCTATTGCCATAGTTATTTAATAGTGACGTAAGTTTGTTGCTTTTTTTTTTGCTCGTTGAACATATACAATGTATATCACATTTAAAGGTTTTAATTAAAGTCATTCACTTCACATCATACCCTAGTCCTCAAACTAGGTCAAACCTTTATCTAGAAAACCATCCTCTCTGTCATTGAATACTTATATATAATATCTTACATACAATAATCTGCGCAAGTTTATAAAATTGCGTAAAAAATAATGTTTTTTATCAAACCAAAAATGTCACTCACTCCATTCAACTTCCCACTTGCACTAAAAATGTGAGGTATTAACCAAATACGCATAATCATTTAGGGAATCATATGATATGACATCAAGTACCTATGTGTGGAAAACTTTAACCTAACTCTAGCTAAGCTTTCATACTTCAATCGAATTTATACGAATTTCCACTAAATAAATAGTTGCTCGTTAATATCAGAAACCCGAATCAATTGTATAGCAGTAACAGAGCAGATTCCTCAATCATCATTTTGCTATCCCAGTGAGTGCGACTCAAGCATAACTGAAACGTGACGCGACGCTCTGTCATCCGCACATCGACGTTTATGCGTCGCAACTGCACCCAGTTTAGGACTGGACTGCGACACTCAGCTCGTACGTCATCCTTTATCTGCCGCTGTATGTCAGTGTCAGGACTGAGGACTGGCTGTAGCGCTAACGATACGGCTGGGTGACCAAATACAACTCACATCTGTATTTCACATTCTAACGCATCTGGGGATTCATAGGTATTAATTACTAACTTTTTTGCGACCAAATGTTTGTCTAATATGTAAATCTAAATTGATGTCTCTAAATCCGATTCCGATGAAACTCTGGGGTAACTGAAGAAAAAAATAGAAGCATCGTAACGCATGCCAGAAGCAGCTAGTTTTATATAAAATGATCTTACCACCAAACGTTTCATCTGCATTTGCTTCATCATTCTCATCCACATTGTCCTTATCTTCTGCATCTTCATCTATATCGGCCAGATCACCCTCTGCAAGCATATTGCCAGCCGCCTCATGGCCATCGGGGCCTTCTTCGTTCCATTCTTCTTCCTCCGCTGCATTGTAAATGATAAAATAGGTTAATAAAATGGACACTTAGTTTATATCCAAACCATTGTCAATTATCTTACCCATTGGTCAAAAGTGAAAAATACGACGCCATTTTAAAATTAAAGAAAGATTCCCGGATTTTGAGAGTAGGATCAAAGGTAAAGTTTTATGAAATACCCTCTGTAAATTCTCTGTGTAATAGGGGCAAAGACTATTTCGTGGGATTTCTTTGTAATTTGTTACAAAATCATGCTCTACGATAATAGCAAAATGTCGAGCAGACATTGAGAAGGTGGACCTGCTAACACGTTGCTATTTGCAATTATGGTAATATTATTGTGTGTTTCCAATTTCAGTAAACGGCTAGGGTGATAATAGTTAAATAAATAACAGTGTGTCCAAAATATGCTCTTTCTACTGTGACCTGAGCGAATAAAACCTTTATTGTGAGACATGGTTCGGACGGTTCGTACAAATAAAACTAAGGTTAAATTGATTCAAAAGGATCGTGTCTTTAAAACAAGTACTTATGTATTAGGCCATTGAAGAATAAAGATTCGGAGAATAGTCTCCGTACAGTCCACTATAGAGTCTGGATGTTTAGTACTCAATCATCCACGCCGTAATTGACGAATGAAGTCATTTAGCCTAATATTCAATGAATATTATAGGTAATAATCGCGAAGAATGCATAGCTACTGTACAGATACAAAGGTATGATGTTTAAGAAATAAAACTATTAAACAAAAACAGGTAAAAAAAGCATATTATACAGTTGATGATTACATGAATGATAGAAATCTTACATAAATAATATTAAACTAATTAATTAATATAGTCAAAACAAAAATAACCTCCGACAGAATAATTAAATTGCGATATATCCATGATCTCCTCTCTCCTACATGTTACTTACTATGTACTTTACTGTGCCCGGCAGGGTCCCAATGTTAATTAGATATTACTTACCACCTAAGATTTAATTTTAATATTGTGGAATGCAAATAAATAATATGAATATGAAATCCAATTTAACAACACAAAATTGCTACAATACTTCATCATCTGAAGAAAACAAGTTGTCTGGATGACTGTTTTGACATTAAAATACTTAAAAAATACAGACGAATTGAGAACCTCCTCCTTTATTGAAAATGATGCACAAAACAGTTTAACACATCCACTAATAAATATTATGCTAGCGTTTGTGAAATGGATATATGGGTCTTTCAACCAACTACTACTATATGAATTTCCGTGAAACTTGGCACCTAGATAGAGCATACCCTGGTAAAACATAAAGCTAGCACTTTTAAATCTAAGTTTCTCGCGAGCTCGGTTAAATCGCGGAAACAAGTATTTACAGCGCGTTTTTTACTCCGTGACCTAGCCACCTAAAATCAAAAAGGGATGATGATAATCACAGAATGTTTTCTCAATCCCATGGTAAATGGTAAATACTTACAATTTAAAAGGTACGATGGGTATGTAAGTACACTCAGCTGTGTTGTACTATTTTGTGTATAGCCGTACATATAGGAAGTATGAAGTTAGTAGGCAACTAATTGTAATCAAGTTACAAGTACATCAACATTAATGAATACCAGCGGAGTGAAAGCTAATTAGGATAATGTAAGCATCGGTGTGTGTAGACATGGAAGGCGCGAGTTAGGTGCGCGCCCACTGGGACCAGAAATCACTGGCTTGCTCGCCGTTACTGTGATACTCAACTTTACTGTAAATATTACATTCACCTGCAGGCTTATATTGCGTTTTATATCATACTAGCTATCCCCCGTGGTTTCACTGGCGTTCCCGAGAGATATAAGCGCCCGAGCGCTTTGTATATTTTTAACTACCTCAAAAACTATGCCTCCAAATTGTATGATGAAAGCGGCAAATATTATCTAAATAAATTGCCTTAGACTTTAAATGGACTGTACCTAGGGAGCGCATCTAAAGAATACCTGATAATTTTAACCCCTTAATTTGCCTCCGTTACAAGGCTTTAAGATTTTGCAAAAAGTTGTACCATATCTTTTTTTTTTACCAAAAGACAAATATGAATTTACAGATCCCTAACATTATGAATTATGTACCTATTTACCATACAAACAATCAACCTTTATGTCACCCCTATAAGATTATTATATTCGCAGGATATAATCTGTCTCCTTGCCAAATTTCATAACGATCTGATCTGCTGTTTAATCGTGAAAAGAAACAAACAAGAAAATAAACTGATGTTACTTTCGCATTCATAATATTAGTATGGATAGCATTCGCCTCGCAGTTTCACCCGCGTGCCCGAGGGATAGAATATTTTTCTGGGATAGGTACTTATATATTTTATTCCTAGGTATAACTATATATGTGTGGAGGTTCCCCTTAAATTACACCTTTCATTACGACCGATATAATAGAAATGGAGTAACAAACGTCCACAAAAAATACTTTAATCTATTGACACAAGTAGTGAGTTCAATTCTCACCCAAGACAAACATTTGACAGACCAGTTGGCTTGGTGGTTAGCGACTCTGACTGCCAAACCGAAGGTTGCGGGTTCTATTCCCACCCAGGACAAACATTTGTGTGCATGAACATGACTATTTGTTCTGTGTCTGTGTGTAAATAAATATATATGTAAATATCTATATATTTATGTATTTGGAAAAAAAATCATATCAGTTATCTGGTTTCCATAGTACAAGCTCTGCTTAGTTTGGGACCAGATGGCCGTGGGTAAAGAATGTCCCGGGATATTTATTTGTGTCTATACATTTACGGCTTTATTTCTATGTACAAGAAGATTTTTAGAGAACAATAAAGTTTATTATTATTATTAATAATCGGTTTAATTTTTAATGGACATAGAGCTATCAACAGCAGATAGCATTTGCATCCTTACTCGGACAAAAACTTTATTCTGACTATAAGCAAATTTAAAAGTACGTGCAAACTTTATTGTTCTCAAAAAATCCTGCATACCTGCTCGTATAGACACCTACACGCCTATCGACCAAAATTAATATACGATCCCGATCTAAAAACGCAAGATTGAAGTAGATATTTGACATTATGTGTATTAAAATTACTGTCAAAAGGTTCATCAATCCATGGATTTTCGATCGGGATCGCATATTAATTTTCGCCGTATATGATTACTATAGGGTATAGTACAAACGAGCACACCGCATACATTCCGAACATATCATCATAGTCGTGGGTAAAAAATGTCCATAGATCTTAAAAAACATGTAATGTTACCGTGTGCATGAAAAATTAAAGAATTCATAACTTCATCGCTTAATATAGTTTAAAACTATTAATAAGATAATGTAGGGAAGTTGGTGTTGTAAGTAGGATAATTAGCGAGTGTGTCATTAGGGTGCGGGTGGCGTGATTGCGGCCCGTCCGAACGGGCGCGCCCTGCTCTGCGCTCCAAGCACCACTAATACAAAAAACTTAAAAACAATCTGGATCACTACAACATGAAATAAAAACAACAGTATAACTTGAGGAAGTTGATTGTCACAATAAGCGCTGGGTACTACCCATTATTCAGTATGATGCTACTGCTCATTCCCTGTAGAATTTCCTTAGTCGCCTTTAGTGGCACCCATGGGAAGATATAGGTTAGTCCTACTCTACGCCGGAACACACAAAGCATACATACACTACTAACATACGAGTACATAGCTATGTATTTCTCTTTATTTTGTTGCATTATGGTGACACAATCCGTATGGGTACTAAAATTAACTCAGCCTTAGTTCATCCAGGTATAGGTGCCAATCACAACCAGATTTGGTTTTACGTACGGATCCACCACAAGGTTGTGAAGGAGAGAAGAGTTTTAGTGAAGGAGAAATCTCATGTTATCAAATGTCATCATCACATAATTTTGTATGATAGAATTAGCAGAATCATCTAAACATAATTGTAATATAATAGTTTTTGCAACATAGATATATCTACTTATAGAGAGCTACTAAAGCTATTCAGAACTAGCAATCCCGTTGAGAGCTCGGGCCCGTGACCCATGGGAGCAGCCATCGATTCATCAAAACCAGGCCAGGGACTCCCAGGCAGCCATGCTTTTTGAACCAACCGTCCCTGAGGCTACATCCTATCTCTCGACTAACTGATAACCCAAATGAGATAAAAATAACATAACCTATATGATACAATCATCCTCTTCTTAAAGAAAAGTTGTTATGCTGTTTATAAGTGTATCATGTTTTAGAGCTAAAAAAACTAAAAAACTCGCTTTAATAGAAAACCAAACTAAAAAAAAGAAAACTATTCAATCAATTTAAATTAAGAATAGTGTGAATAACAGAAATAAGTATTTTATTGTAGAAAAGCGTAGGGTGCTTGATGTCTTGCTTGCTTGATAATTTTTTATAAATATTTTATTGACAGATATTGGAAAAAAACCCTTAAATATATTTTTTTTGTTAATCAAATTATTTTTAATTTCAAATAATTGAAAATTATTTTATACTTTTAAGTTTGGTTGTCTATTGATGCTTGTTTTTTAGTTATTTAAATTGCCAAGCTCATAAATGTGTGTTAAAGTCATCTCTTATTGGCAGTAAAAGTAACGGGCGATTGCGAGTTGGATTCTGCACTCCAGCAAAATAATAACTCATTGCTACAATTTGTGGCTCAAATTACAACCTTAACATGGTGACCTATATGTACTTCATTATAAACTTATAGAACTAATAACTAAGAATATTCACGGAACAAACAACCTTTTTCTAGTACATATTTTTTTTAACGAAATATTTGTTATTTGTAAATAAAAGTGTGTTGTTAGCACTTATTTTTTTTGCTATAAGGCATATTATTGCTTTCACTTTTCTTGGGCTTATTATATGCTACTATTGAGGATATTGCACATACATAGAATGAAGAGCCACCGCAGCTAGCACCATCGCAAAGATAGCCCAACATAACTCCCGCATACAATGTGTCGCGCGGGACGCATTCAGCACCAAAGCGCCAACACAACAATACTGCCAGCAATTCAATTTTCTTACTGACCATATTGATTATTGCCTGTTACCCTCGGATGAATAAAACCCACAATGTGTCATAAAACACTTTACGGTACTGTTTCACGTGCATAAAATCCTTTTCACTTTTTTTAGACCCCTATCATACCTGTAAAGTAGAAATATCATTTAAGATTACTCGTGCATACTTACGTCCGCGTATCTGTCAAAGTTCTTGCGTGGTGCATACACTTAATTTCAATTCAGAGTATTAAATAATAAACTATCATTAAACTTCTGATAGGAAAATCTGACTGCAGGTACCGCAGACCGTTACAAACTACATAAACGATTACCAACATTGTCTAAAATAAAGTAGGTAGGTACACCTAATAAAGCTATCATGAAAACTTGGGTGCTTGTGGAAATATGCTCATATCTGCGGTGTTGTGTCGTTATCTACATTACCGTAGAAACGACCTATTCCACAGGCAGTACTAAACGCCGTAAGTAATAAGTTTGATTAAGGACCAAGCGGATAGAAGCACAAAGGAATAATAACACAATCCCCATTCCCGCCCAAGTAGTTTCGCTCAATTTTGAATCTGTATATTTCCTTAGTACCTAAAGCCTTGGAAACTGTAATTTTAATGTGTTCAGAGGCGTCAGTATGATGCCGAATGGGAATATCTGAGTAGCGGCTGTCCCAGCGGTGGCCGGGCGGTCAGAGGACTGGGGTGCCGTCAGCCCTGTCCTCCCACATCGCTGGAACTTCATTTATCTAACAACTAACAATGTAACTTACTCAATCTTATGTACATACATGTTGGTTATTGTTCATAATAACTCTAATATCTGATCGATCCACCGATCAATATGTATACGGAATACTTGCTCGATAATATTTTTTTTATTTTTAAATTGGAGGTATTCCTTGAATTACTTGTACTGTTAGTATATTGCAGTCTTATACTAGATTTGGAAACACTCGCAGCTATGTTGTGTAATAATGTAATTGGGCCATATTTTTTTGTAATAGGCATCTATTTTGTTTCCTATGTTTGCCATATTATATTCTAAGCACCTACCATAGTCACATAGATGTACATAATTCATTTTAATGCCTAAAAAAATTGTTCTTCATTTCATTTAATAGATTTAGTAATTTCTAGGCTAGTTTCATTGTATTTTCTTCTTAGTTCGCATACTGTTCCCTTTTACTGTTATTATTTTAATTTTCCGAAACTGAGTAACGGTAATGTATATACCTATCAATTAAAAGTCAAACTTATCAGCTGGTATTTTCCTCAAGAGGCAGTAGCGGAGAGACGCGGTGCGGGACAGGAGGCGAGCGGGGGGAAGCTGGGAGTCCCCTGGGAGCAGGCGGCACGCGGCTGCTTGGGCCAGGTCCCGCGGGACAGGGCGTGGGCGGCGGGCGAGAACTTTGCTTCCACAGGGACCTGTACCCCCACTACCCACCACCTATTACCCACCATGAAGCAGGAACGGTACCGTGATATTTTTAACAGAAATTGTAGCTACGTGTCTCTACCAGAAAGTTATTAAGTAACGCAATTTGAGTATTCTAGTAAGCTAAGGATTCTAGCTGAGTGAAATCGTAATCGAAATAAAAGTGAATTTATTTATTAAATTAAATATTCCAAAAAAAACGTGACAAACATAATTCAGAAACCACGTTGCAAGCGTTTTCACTAACCTTCTATTGTACAAAGTTTACGGATATTGTAATACACTTCTATATTGATACTTCTGTACTTCTTTATTAACATAAAAAAAATCTTATGAAACGCCAGTAACTATAGACACACACCGTATACCTACTTAAAGGAATAACAAAAAACCTGCTGTGTACGTAAAGTACACAGTACCCTCTCCATATGAAGAACGACAACCGCATCATTATTGTTACCTTTTATGAATTTCCCGCGTAAAACACGTGAGTGATTTATGGCAGTCAATTGGGAATAAAAGAGGAAAAAATTTCGCCGCGTTAACAGATTGCATTAATGTTTTACATTTTGCATTGTTTTCTGGTTAAATAAATGGAATGTAATAATAATACAACCAATACATAGGTAACATATGAATACTAAACACATTTTTAGAACTGTATATAGTCTATGCCATGATATTTTTTACATAAAGTTTTTTTAATCATGCGGTTAACTTTGCGAAAGCAGTGCATATTACGCAATTCAATTTAAGTATGGCAAATTAGTTCGATTAACAAACTCATCGTGTACTCTCGTGGATGAGAGGTCAACATCAACATAAAACTGTTATGATATGACTTTAGCGTATTTCCCAGTGGCGCGAAGGGAGGTGCGCGCCACCCTGGGGAAATTTCCCGGTGACTCTCTGCGGGGCCTCTACAAGTTTTATGGACGCGGTACACCTAGGGATGGTACTGACTATTTTTACTACAACTAGGTTCACAAAATTATAATAATATATCCTAGAAATCATATGTACGACAAATAGATATGATTTAACTAATTGGGTTATTTGTGTTTCGTCTGAGGTAAAATCAAAAATTTTTAGTACTCACATAATGTATGTCCAAAATGTGTTCAAAATTTGCAAAAATACGACATTTATCGATTTTTGAAATTTTTCGCTTTTCAACCCTAGCTAATCCTGCCCCGCGCGCCGATCTCATACCCCTCATGGCCATCAACTTCTTATCGTTACACATAATGAAGATACAAGGTAATAAGTACCGGAACCAGATTAATTTTGAAGTTTTCACTCAATATGTTAAATTTAAATACAGATTATTTTTATTCTTGCTTATATGTAATAAACACATGTCGAAATAAAACCATTGAGCTATTATTACTACTCAATGAATAAAACATGTTTTTTTAATAAATGGTAGGTCATATCGATCCTACGTAAGAAAAATTCAACTGTATAATATCTTATACATATCTACATTATTTATATATCTGCATATTCTGTATACCCCTTATAATAAACTTTTCTTCACTTATTTTAGTGCAATAAAATCTGCATGTTCAATCAATGAGCCACTTTCCATTATAACATACATATGGAACGACTTAATTACTTTTACAGTATCAATAGTCTAACTCTTTATCCGGGTTTCTACTTTTTCCCTTCGCTAGTTCAGCCGTGAAATCGTTGTATAAAGATAATCCTCACATCCATAGGCAAACTACATTTCGAGACGAAATAAATTAGATTCAATTATATTAGACAACTTAAGTAGATAATTCTGCACAAGCTAACTAATCTATAGACATTTCAAATTCGTCCTGTAGGTATATGCCAAAAGTTGAGATTTATGACAAGGATTTATAAATATGTATTACGAACGAAGTGGTCATACAAAAACTATATTTACTACCATAAGCCGCAACTATATACATCTTACTCAAAATACTACGCCTTGAGATCATTTCTTCCTCATTATCTTTGGCCACAACCTAATTATAGCAAGTAGCAAAATTTTCAAAAATGTTCGCATATTAGGTAACTTAACTAATACCTAAACAAACTAACATACTTATTTAATGTATATATTGAATAAACTGCATTTATAGGACTTTATTTTGTAGGACCAGCAGTGCGTAAGCCCTCCAAAAAATTTGACGCTCAAAGCTAAATTGACTTAACCCTCTTCAAAAGGCTTACAAATACGTCCATCTAAAGCTTTTACCTGATATAAAACATTCATACGTTTTATTGTGATCTTTACACCCTCTATAACTGCATTACATTGTTATAAGTAGACAGCAATACAAGTAAATTGTAGAGACAAATCCTTTTGTTCTTATTTGTAGGTATTGCATGAGGTAGTCCATTTTAATATTTTGTTGTTAAAATGGGATTGGAACCTAAGGAAAGGAACACATATCGATCATAATAAGATGATGTATTAGGTATTCGTTTGTAAGAAGGTAGAGTACACCATACCAAAATAAAGGAGTTTAATGAATCTTGGTAACTTTAAGGCTAGGTTATATCGAATTATCGAAACCTAGATCAACAACGGAAAATTAAGGTGTTATTATTGTAAAAGTTAAAGTAAGACTTAAGGATGATATTTTGTTAGTATTTTATTAATTACTTTAACTAGATATTATTTCTAATTCACATTAAAAATTCATGGCATTCTGCTGTCACATATTCCATAACCGAGCTGATACATTAGTGCACTTGAAAATTCAGGTAGACAGCGATGCTAGAGTAAACAATTCAAGATACGGCAATTCGTTTTTATTGTCTGCCTGGGACAGGACAGGGAAGGATTAACATTTTCACTGGATGTAAAATTTTAATTCCTCCGCATGAGGGACGGTGCGCTGAAATTGACGTGTTATTGGACCCAAGCGTGGCCGGCTTTGGGTCTGGCTCTGGGCATACTGACACGACGGATACTGGCTAACTAAAGGAATAATAATTCACTACCATCGCTATTTATTGCTATTACACCACAAAAAGTTATCTACCTACTTTCTACTTTCGCACCTACTCAATATTTTTTTAAGCCTTTTTTTAATTAAACGATGTATTATCCTAATAAAATGCTGTAGTTTTTGACAGAAAGTCTTGTGGGCTAATGTAAGTACTTTAAAGAAAACTACTGCTTTAAAAATTGAAAAATACAGTTCTTAGTTCTTCAAATAATATATCTATCCGATTCCGTAATAAATCTATTCCATCTAGCAAATATTACCGACTTCAATTAATGTGTTAATGATTTGTCTGATTTTTTTATGGCAAGGTTTAAACGTTAGAGAAGGAGGAAGTTAAACAACTTGGTAACGGCTTACTGTGATCAAATCGCACCACATATTCAGTAAATAAAAAAGTCACTTGGAAAGCTTCTCGTAACTTTTAAAGACCTCCATCCACACGATGATGGACGCGTATCACATCCCTCAGTTCAGTGTAACGAGCACAAAAAAAATATTTATATAAATTTACTATACAACGGTTGCCATGTTACATACAACCATATATTATAATTACACAATAGTTTGGTTTAATTACGTTCATGGTAAATTTATAAGGCTAAAGTTTTTGCCAAAATTCCTTTGCTACAGAACCCTGTATTAAACAGATTTATGAAGTTAATAACAAAAATAAATAACGAATACAGTAACTAGAACAATGGAAATGAAATATATAATGGTATAGTGGATATAAGAACTAGAGAGCTAGTATTGCATTAGGTATCCCAGGGGCCAGTCGGAGAGTCGCAGCATCCTCGCGCTCCCCACGGGACGCATTACGAAAGTACTAGACGCCACTAGATCGATACCTAAACTTACTACATTACGTAGCCGTTTGTTCAACAAACAACATTGTTCTCTATTAGGTACTTTTACCACCTTGAAAATATGCATATGTGATATTTTAACACACGGTAACACCAATGGGAGTAAGAGGAATAAGCCCAAACTGAACCGTTGCACCCTATATTAGTAATAGCATACCCGACAGTGGGTAGATTAATGGTGATGTAATGGTATACCTACTGTCTAATTTATGAACGTATTTATGAATCATCATATAAAATAAACTGCATGTTAGATGCATGTGCATAAGTATAGTGGCTAGCGTTACCAATTGTTTAAGCCTACACATAGCAAACAGTATTAATTTATTCTGGCATGTGACATTAGCCGTCCATCAGTCACGTTCCAGGTGAGCCAGTGTGAGTAGACTGAGCCAAACCACGGCATGCGCCAACCGCGGCCAGTCACTGATAAAACGTTGATATTAGGGCGCTGCGGCCGCAAACGCGTCGCATCGCGTTCATCACCCGCCTTTGCCGCCTGCCCTTTGACGCGCCGCTATTAATTTTTAATTCTTTATAGTAAAATCAGTTTCATTATTTTAAAAATAGAACATCTGTGTTAATACTTGAAATCATTATTCTGTAACTTATTCCGAAACGTTGACGCGTTTGTAATGTTTTAGGAAGGTATACGTAAGAATGCGTGTTTACTTGAAGAAAATCGATTTAAAGCTATCAAATAAATAAGATAGATTCGTTAAGTTATTATTATTGTTGAACACCGTTTTTAAACATTAGGTATACGTTTTCTGTGATCCTAACTATCGACTGCATTTTCTTGCATTATTAAAAGGAGAAGTGGAAATATTCATGAAATAAGAATGTTTGCAGCTGTCGGCTGACCCTCTTATAACTGGCAGGATTGACTCTAAGTACCTATACGTATGAATACCCAAGTAGAACTATTTTGATATTTTCAGACACTTAATATTGATTTAATGCTTTAACTAAATCTCATTATTAAAATACCTGGTTGTGACGAACCAACTCATTAAACGTGTCAACGAATTTATTGTACAGATATAATATATTCTGAATACAATATAGGTTATTTATTATTCTTGGGAAATATGAATCCTTTGGGAATGTAGGTAAAACCGTAGGGCGAAGTAAGTCTATTACTAATATTATAAAAACAGAGCGCGAATTTTGAAAGCTTGTATTCAGGGTATAATCGCCGGAACCACGGCACCGATTTGAAAAATTCGTTCATATCACAGGTAGGTATTATATATATACATTATTCCGGATGGACATAGGCTATGTTATTATCCCGGGACACATTAGATCCCTCGAGAACGCGGTTGAAGCTGCAGCACAGTAAATATAGCAATTAAAAACATATTTACCTGCATTTAATATTTGTCTCGTAGTGATTTATTGTTAAATTTTAAGTTAGAACAGTCAAATTAAGTTTTATATTTCAACCCGCTTAAATTTCTCAAAGTTGTAAAGTATTTTCAGCGTTAATTAATTAAAAATAAAAGGAAAATAGACATTTATTTATTTTTATGATTTTTATATTACTGCTACTCTAATTATCTAAGTTATTTAATTACTTACGTTTAAGGGACCTCGGCTTAGCCTGTTTCCGTCGAGACATCCTTTTGTTTAGATACTATTAAGTGCTCAATCTACAAACAATTAATTGATCCTTTGAACTGCACAACTACATTATGTTGGTACTTTACTTTTCCGTTGTTATAACGTTGACGATAAAGTTATCGCGAAATCGAGGGTGACGTGGCGCGGATCACGTGGCCTCACGCGCGGCCCACCCCGCGCTTACTGAGCTGACTGGCGCCCAACAAGTGGCAATAACAAAATTTGTAACCTTGCGCGCAAACTCATTGTAAGTGCGAACTGTATGTTAAACTTATTAAGAAATACTTAGTTGAAGAAACCCTGCTAATATGAAATATAAAAGATTTTGGAACTACAATGGAACTAAGTTATTTTTAAGAGTTGTTGTGTTTGAGCGTAATATTACTGATAAAAGTAAGACGTGGATGAAGGTCGTAAGTGTTGAAAGCCTTGAGTGAAAGAAATGGTTCTCATGCTCAAAAATGTTCAAGGTGTCCGAAAATCAGTTCAGTTTCAAACTTAAAGTAATTGCAACACCCTTACGCTGTAGACCCTGTGAACGCCTACACTCAACGGCTTTGGATAAAGTAGATGGTTAGCAAGTTACCTTCCGTTAGGTCTTCAAAAAGATTTAGTAAGGTTGGGCAATAACTTCAATGGAGTTAAGTTACTGACGCTTTAAGGGTTTAAACGATCACGACATATTCAAAGATTGTATCTTAAATCAAACAAGAAGAAGAAAGTTGGTAGCTACTTATTTTATTTAAAATTGAATTATTAAATACCTAAAATACTAGCAAAATCTGGCTGTCGTTGTCCGGCGTGTTTAAATACCTACGTGGATATAACAATATTTTTTTATGGCGTTTGTTAGGTTGAACGATACAAAAATAAATGTGCTACAGCGCCATCTAATGGCAACTCAAAGTCTATAAATCTCCAACAGATACCTACACCAATATAATTTTCTATGTAAACTAATAACAAGTTCGTATTTTAACACCTCATAGACTACGAGGAAGACGACTTTCAAAAAAGTTATCACTATAAGTCGGACTAAAAGATAAAATATATATTGACATTGCCTAGAAATGTATCCTACAAAATGCCCGCTCAGCTTATTTATAAACAGGAAGGAGAATTCTACACGTGCCTTTTATTGTTTTAAACATATAATTTTTTATTTACCCTGTTCTATAAAACAACAAGTGTGACTCTAGTAGACTAGAGAGAAGAGGGCACTGGCAACACTAATCTGTCCGTGACATTCAAACTAAATCAAAGACATTATTTATTTTTTTCGTCCTTTCAAAATTTTACAATTCAAAATATTTAGTAAAACAAAATTTTGAATCAAAGCAAATGGAGCTACCGTATGAGGTATGTAGATAAACTTTAAATATTAAAAATGTAAGTTATACAAATCTTTTTCCTTATATTTTCTTTGTCTAGATTAGATTTTTTTTTTCACGTGATTAGAGAATCATTTCCTACTTTCATGCACAAAAGAGTCGGAAGTAGGTACACAAATCTTGATTTCAAAGTTTGAACCTATGGCGGTAAACCAATGCTAATAAAAAAAAATGTTATTGTTTTCAGGTCCTGGTATACATATTTAGATATTTACCAAAATCAGATAGAAAATCAGCAAGTGAATCATGCCGATCTTGGTATGAAGCTGCAAATGATCAACATTTCCTAAAAAACAAAGTTGTTGTGTTCTACAAAGCAGTATTAAATGATGAGATATCATCACCAATAATTATCTTTGAAAATTCATGCACTCCATACTCTAACTATATATTTAGCGAAGTAGAAATATCAGTTAAGTTGAATGACTTCTGGGATAAAAATGGAGATATTATCCGCTGTTTGACACTTAAAAACTGTGACATTTGTGAAAAAGTGTTTGTTTACATGTTACAGAAATGTACAAACTTGGAAAGTCTTAACATTCAAAGTTGCAGAGAGTTATTTATGTCTGGTCGTTTGTTAGAGGGAAAAACTGAAGGTCTTCTAGTAAATAATCTTGAAAATTTAAAATCTTTAAGTTTGTCCGGTAATCAATATTTGACAGACGCTTTGTTTAATAGATTTGCAACAGCTGCACCTGCATTGCAGGAGTTAAATTTATCTGGATGTTCATTACAATTTCATCTAGGCTTAGTAAAGAAGTTCTACCCTAGTGGCACTGATATCTTTAAAAATCCATCAGAGAGTGTCTTAACTTTTTATTTCATATTACAATTAATAGTATCTAGAGCTGAAAATATCAAACGACTACTGTTTTCAAACACACTTATTGATGGAGGTGCTCTTAAATCGCTATCAGAAACAAAGAACCTTAAGTTAGAGTTGTTAGAGGTTCATTCTTGTGATCAACTTACTAATACGGGTATATTAGCACTCACAATGCATCAGATTTCTTTGAAAGAACTTGACCTTGGTTTGTGTACCAGAGTAACAGACCAGTCACTTGTACATATTTGTAAGAATTTAGTCAATTTGGAATACCTCAATATTCAACGATGCAGAGCTGTTACAGATTTAGGAATAATGGAACTAAAAAAATTGAAAAAACTAAAATCATTAAACATATCTCAGTGTGAACAAATAACCAAGGATGGTATTGAAAAAGGGATTTGTGCTGAAAACAATGAAGTTTTAGAAGACTTAGATATTCACTCTTTGAATTTAGACCAAGCAGCACTAATCATGATTTCTGAAAAGCTTCCTAAGTTACGTAGTTTGGATTTGAGTTACTGCTTTAATGCTGTTACAGATACATCAGTACAAGTTATATTTAAAAATCAACTGCTTTTGCAAACATTAAAAATGAGTCACTGTGATAAGGTGTCTGATGCTGGATTAACTGGTATGGGAAAAGTGAAATCAGATGGTGACAATGATGGACCCACAATGTCAAACTTTTATGATTCATCTACATCCAAGATTTACCTTGGATCTAAAGCTGAAGAAGAAATTGTTAGAGATGCTAAAAGAAAAAATGATGTATTACTTATGTGTGAAAAGTTGACTTTGGATACATATACTGGCTTTTCTTTGGCATGCATGAAGAGTTTAAATGTACTTGATATAAGTGGTTGTAATAGAATAACTGATGTTAGCATGACATATGCATTTAACTTTAAAGAACTCATCAACTTGAACCTGAGCAGATGTCAACAAATAACCCATAAAGGAATAGAGCACTTAGTTAAGAACTGTCCTAGTATTGAATATCTAAATCTTACAGATTGTTACAATTTAAAAGATGATGCAATCGAAGAGATAGTTAAAAGCTTGAGAAGGCTAAAACAACTTGAACTGAGGGTAACATTGATTTTAACTGAGTTAAATTCTTCTCTTCACATACTTATGTACTCGTTTACATAACTACTTTGTTATTTTGCAGGGTTGTAACCAGCTGACAGACCAAACTTTGGAGGCCGTGAAATATCATTGTACCAAGCTGAATTTTTTGGATGTACAAGGTTGTCGCAATATGTCCCCAGAACTTGCTTGTTCAATTGGTACTTTACCAACATTACACACAGTGTTAATGTCAAAACCTGGACCATATGTTGCTGATGGCTTAAAGGAAAGGTCACCAGCCCCTGCATTTCTGCCTGCTTTGATGAGGAAACTACGATTGCACTAACATTTGAAGTTCTTTGTAAAGGGGCTTCTTGATTATGTTAATTTAATAACTGTAACGAATGCAGTTTTACTAATGTATTATAAATGCGAAACTAGTATCATCTCCGTAACGGGTAAGCGGAATTTTATATAAATTTAGTATAAAAAGCGCTTATTTTACTCTCTGTACTATCAAGAATCTAAGAAATACGTTTTAAATATTAAAATAAAGGTCGTTATTTTATTTGTACATTAAATAGTAGAAATAATCATATAAAAATAGGTAATAATGTAATAGATACTTACAACCTATTTGTTTTTTTTTTTGACATTATAGTCCAGAGCCTTTCTAGAATAACAATGAATCTAGAGGTTTTGATTTAAAAAACAGTATTTCTTAAATATTTATTAAATTCATCATATATGAAATCTATGCAGACTGAATATCTGTGAGTAGCAATTTGTGTCTCGAACTGGTCTGCAATAGATTTATGATAGCATTCCTGAAGGACAAGTGCCCCTTACAATACGAGATATAGTTTTGACCCATACAAATGATGTGTCGATCCTTGGTTGAAAGCTATCAAAGTATAAAGCCCTGTACCATTGTAGAATTCCTTTTTTGCTCTGTTTAAAAAGCGTAAAAGCTATGACGCTATCACAGTCTTTCTAGTCGTAGGAATTCTAGGAGCAAACTTGTTCGTTACGTGGACTCACTCTTGAGATACGTAGGAAGGGCCTTGCCACAAAGTGCAATTCTTGGCAAAACCACTAATATACCTTGACAACTTTTAAACCAAGGGCCGACTAAACGGCTGCTCAGATATAAGCGATATGTGCGCAACCATAAATACCGCGGATATATGTAGAGGAAAACGATATTACTGCGCCGCCCCATACCACCCAGGTAAGCGGCTTCGCTTAATTAGCGAAACAATAATCCAAACCGGTAGCGATAGCCGCTTAGGTCTGCATAGAAGAATATACGCATCTACCCTATTGGTATTCGCACAACCGAAGCGAATATCGCTTTGATTCGAATAGACCGTAGTTGATGGATATTTGGCGACAAACTACAGCGACATTCTAATGAGAGATCATAGCTATGCCAGTAAATGCCACAATGTAAGCAGATTCTAAAACTAACTTTTTTATGGTTTTATGTGCGATTCTCTTTTTTCCACAGAACAATTAAAGGTTTTATTATTGTGTGAAATAATAATATATAATTTAAAATTCCTACGAAAATGTTGCCTAGTCAAATGTTATTTTATTGCATACAAAAAGTTAGTTTTACTATTATTGTATGGAGCTCTTCGTCCGCAATAAGCCCAACTCGCACCTGACCTACTTTTGTATTTACTTGTGTAGTTTTTTTTGCAAGAGATGTGAACAAGTAGTTTAATTCAAGTCATAATTTATGCTATCTTAAGAGTATCTAAGCTGACAGAAGTCATAGTAATTTTTAATTCTATATTATTGTATTTTAATTTTGTGTAAGTAGATAATTACATATGCCTACCTAAGGTAATTAATTTACCTTATATATTTAAACATGATTAATATTATATATCATAGATAAAAATATTTTTATTTATTAAAACGCTATTCCTCAGAGGACGTTTGTAGTACAGCTGTGATAACATGTAATGTATAATATTGTACGTACCTAATAATATTTCTAAGTACAAATTCTTGCTAACTTTAATAAATTATTTTAACCATGGATGTTATGTTTTATTTACATCTATACTCGCGGCTTTGGAAACTTGATTGTATTAATAAGTAGGTCAACGAATTTAATTGTTAAATATACACACAGGTAAACATACATATTAATGATGATCTGAATGTTTCGACTAAGCTCACAGCTTGTACGCTATATCAGCGGTCCAGCAGCGGTGCTAAGGTAAAGAAGTTCTAGTGCGACGGCAGAAATAAAAGCTTTTAATTTTATTTTATTAAGGGCTACATTATTTCAAGGGTCTGCCTGTAGCTCTTATTGTTGCAAGTGGCAATAGTTTTATCAATGCGAATGTTATAAGTAGGTAATACCTACTAACACCCTATCAGAGCTCACCTAAACATATATTTCAGCGTAACTTCTCCCTCACCCATCACGTCGATGCAAACTTTACCTAGTACCTACCTACTCCCCACTCAGTGGGAAAATGTGAACTAAGGACATGGGTACCTAGTTACATAATCTACTATGGAAACCAGATAACTGAAATACATAGACTACTTTTTTTTGTAAACACATACTTATATAGATATTTACACCCAGACATGTTCATGCACAAAAATCTTTGTCCTGGGTGAGAATCGAACCCGCGACCTGCAACTTGGCAGTCAGGTCGCTAACCACCAAGCCAACTGGCCTGTGAAATAGCCGCATCAGTAATTAATTATCAGCCCATTTAAGATATTGGTAATCGCAGATCGTGTCTGTACTGACAATTTTAATTCATACGTGACAGACCCACAATACCACAGGCCATACCCCTGGTGGTATGGTGGGTACTTTTTAATAAAACTATACCACCGAGTAATAGTGTTGTCCAATATTTACCCTATCTATAAATAATATAATATAAATTATTTAAAACATTTTTGTTCCTTTGTGCGTGACCTAGTGAAATTTCTTTGTTTACGTGCTGCATTTGTACGTAAGTTACAAAATCGTCATTAACAATTTGGTTCATTCTCCTTTATTTTGGAATGTAACGATTCTAAAATGTTTGTAGTTCGATGGCGTTCACCAAAGACACTGAATACTTCAGGTTTATGAATTTTAAACCAAAACGATTCAATATAGCTTATAAGCTTTTAAATTTTTTTCAAGCCTTCACATTCTGATTTAATATATTTAAATCCTTGACTAAAAATATTTAATAACACCTCATCAGCAGCGGTAGGGCAGAAGCGGTAGGGCGGCAGTTAGGGCCACTATTCTCCTTTCAGGTTTGGATTGTGTATTCCGGAACTTCGGTGATTTTGCATTTTTCCAAATATTACGTACCCAGTGGTAATAACAACCTCTCCATGAATATTATAGACTTGAGAGAAAAGTGCCGGGAAATCTTTTTTTTATTGTGCATGGCCAGACAGAATCTTGAATGAATACTCATGTTAATTCAACTATAGAAAAAGTTGTTGTGAATAGATTTGTATTAAAAAATAGATGTGTTATCGTACTAGGTCAACATTATGGTAGTATGGTTAGGTTAGGTCACGAATTCTTAGGATATAAATAAAAAAATATTAACTAATTTTAAAACATTTAATAAAGATTAATACACTTACATTATCTTAACAAACTTTGTTCATAACTTTAATAAAAATGATAATATACAACGGTAATTATTTACATAAGTTATTTCTGTTGTTAAGATACACAATAGACGAAACTAATATTGCATCTTTCTGCTTTGTACAATGTGACAAAAATAACTCATAAGGTAGTAATAAAAACATAGAAAAATGTGTAAATAATTATATCGCGTTGTAGGTTCCACCGAAGACAAAATTAAAAGTTATGAAGTTATTAAAATTAACGACATACGGCAAACTTAACGAAAATCTTGAATTTTATTAAACTGATTCATGTTTCATAGTCAATGTCTTTGATGCTAAGTTGTTTGAAAATAATTATGACTGCCTTAATTCGCAAAAAGGATTACACTTTCACTTTGCCACTTTAGATTATCAGACAATGATGCGCAATTATCATCTTAAAATTAGACCTAAAAAATACTTATATTTATACAAACAAGAACTTTGCTTATGTACAAACCAGAATCTAAATACTTGTATCATTCAATCGAACATATCGAAATCATTCACAATAAAAAAAACATTGCAGTTGCACTGCTTATCTAATATATAAATCACATTTGAATAACAAAAATTTGTATGAGAACAAACCTTCAGAATAATAAAAAATAAAATATTTTTCTGTTTTTCCTAAGTAATAAGCAGATTTTCTCAATCATTATCAGTCATATCGCCACAAATGTAGGTATACTATAAGTCCCGTACAGCGGTAAAGGAAGGAAGTTATATACACAAAATATACCTATTTCTTCATTGTCAAATCCATGAAAGCATTACAAAAAGCTGCAATCACTCAATAGTGAGAGATAAGAGACAATTACCTAACCCTTTCTCGACTTTTCACATAATAATTAATACATTACTTACTCTGTCGATATAAGCATAATTGAAAATGTAACTCAGGCAGGATCGCATGAAATGGGCTATAAACTTAAGTGAAACGTTTGCGAGGGGATTAGAATTATTTTTTGATCTATTTAGGCAGTTGCAACAAAGCGTACGCAATTCAGTATCGAAGTAGTATGCAAAAGTCAATTCATCAAGTATAACTAATTATGTTGTTCAAAGTAACTGCCGATGCTACCGACATTTGGAAAAGTTGTATAACTTACTTGCTCGGATCTATCTAAAAACCAAACTAGCCCTTTCCCGGATTACACTAGTATATTTTTAATTACTTGTTTATTAGGTCTACGACTACATACACCGCTTTACCTAAGTAACTTCAGATATCAATAGAAGAGCCTATAAATAGCTACCTACATATAAATCATTTCGTTTTATGCCAGTCTAAAATACATACATAATTAATACTTTAAGCATCCCTTAGTGAATTATCAAGTGCCTTTTTTACATAAATGGCGAGATTTCATACTGATAATGAAACATTTCGAATTATTATAAGGTTATTGTGATGTTTTCATATAAAAACGATTAATTTACTTATACAGGTACACTCCGTCCATGTCGGAGTATTTATACTGAGGTTTATCTTGATTTACTCGTCTACAACTTGAGGGGCAATATTGTAGAAAATCCATATTGATTTAGAAAACACTCAACTCACAACTAGCTTATGAATTTTTGAATGCTATCCAATCTTTAATTTAATATTTGTTTTAACTGTTTATATCCTTCATACGATTACACAGAATCCACATGTTTACACATTTAATTTAATGTTCATTTCTCGTTCTTTTATTTTGACATTTAAGAAAATTTCCCATTTTGTGTGAACGGTTCTTCTTTGACCGTATCTCATGGTTTCCGTACAAAAGAAGGGCAGTTAGTTTGCATCTGTGGAGTGTTAAGGGTGGTCTCACTTGGAATCTCTGACAGACATCCATCCTGAGAGTCATCACACTTCAAATCCGGCATGCTTATATCCTCAAAGTCTGGAATATTTCCTGTATAGGTTTCCTAAATACAGTGTTGAAAAATATACGTGCAACCCGGAAAGTAGTAATGCCGGCCTCCAAAACTCGCCGGTCAAACAAACAATTCTGTTCGTTGGTTTGATTGCCCTTCATTCAAGTTGTGTTAGTTTTTATTGTTTAAAAAAATGCTTTTAGATCTCGGCAACTTTAGTTTGTACTCTGATTCTAATATCTGACTGAAATAAATAAATTAACAACATTTTTGTTGGTAAAGTTGTACTGTTGGGTAAGTTAATAAAACGTTATGGTCGTCGTATTGAGTTACTAACATAATTATATTTTATAAATTATTCATACAATAGGACGCGTATTTGAATAAAAACATGAGCAAAGTTGTAAATAACGAATTCATTCAAATTTTTTTTATGATGCTGAATAACCCGGGTAGCACGCAATTATTTTATTAACCTGTAATAAAGTATATAACGTTTACAAGTTTAAGAACACAAACTACCAATATATTAACAAAATTCATACCATCTAACAAACATACCCTCCATGCCTGTCCAATGGTAATGATAGAAAAGTTCTGTGTTTATACCTATTGTGTGTACAAATTGTAACTTCCAAACATCCAAATCATAATATTTTAAATATGGTTTAATATACCTATTCATAACATACATGCAATAGCAAATTAACTGTTTACGTCACCTTTAAAGATATTATTAATACATAAATATATGTAAATGTAGGTACACCTTATTTAACGTCAAATATTGTTCAATCTGTAAATTAATTACTAATGCTAAATCACACTCAGCCTGATTAAATGTGAAGCAATAAACAAGTTAGAAATTTTTTATTTTCCATTAACAATGTACGAGTATAGTACGGAATTGTTGATTTTCGGGTGCTCAGTGTGAAATAACTAATAGTAAAGACGTGGCACATTCTGGCAGCCACCATTACGATTTAAGTGGACCAAAAACCTGTCGCAAATTTATGACAAAAATGATGAATTTTAGAAATTCCCATATTAATCTATAGATAATTTAAAACACTGCAAAGTTTTTGAGAAATAAAGGGAGCTATGTCAGGAAGTACCTATCCTGACCCTGGTTGAGGGACCTTGTGGGCCCGACAATTTAGCGACATCATTTGTGATGGTACCCTGCCAGGAGGTGTCATACAGTAGTAAAATTAAAAGTTGTTTTCACCAAATAAATCAATTACTAATTGGTGTAAATAAATATGAAATAATAGCAATAATACCAACAGAAGTGCACTTTCAAAATTAAAAGCAATGGCATTAAGCTCTCCTAAATTTGCGTACCTGTATCAATCTTTATCTTTGGTCAACTTCGAATACTACAAATAATAATCTACTCGGATCTTATTATTTTAATCGTGCAAAATAATGGCAGCCAAATTCAATAATAAATCAATGATTCCCAAACATTCTTATTTGTCAATGCAGTCGTGTTTTTATTAACACGCCAAGTAGGCACTCATACAAAAGGGAACATAATATGAATTTACTATAATTTTCGGGAGTTCATTGTTGGAATACTATTTTATCTTGTTCGGGAATCACCGAATTAATGTAATATTGAAGATCTACTAATATTGTAATATTTACTACCATCATCCATCGCACACAGGTCCTGGCCAAGTATTTCCTCACCGCTTACGTCGGTATTCTCCTTCTTTGCTTTAATTAACAATGGAAATATAGTTTATATATAAATACAAAAAAATGGGCGTAAACTGTAAATGAGCCTTACAAAGGTGGTTTACATTAACCAATAAAGTAATCCTATCGTGTAATAAATGTCGTAGCAGAACATTTTTCTGGAAGTTAAAAACAGGTCACATAAAATACTTCATTAATCTCGTCAAAAGCTGAAACCATAGTATTATATATCATCTTTAAAATTATTAAACAATAGCAAAATTTGTGTAGTTTCCCCAACAAGCTAATGAACTCGTTCTAACCCAAAGAAAAACATTTTTACTTTAATATCAACCTATATAACGTTTATCACTGATTGCAACTAGTGATAGAATTTGACCTTTTTACCAAATAATTCCAACTCATTATGTGGTCATGATGAAGACAGCATTGCAAATATCTTGAAAGATGAGGTAGTTACAGGCTACTTTGCTGGTGAAGCTTCGCTGTTACCAATCAGCCAATCAAAATCAATCATCGGATACTGTTTGGTTGTATCTACAATTAACATAAACGTAAAAAAACAACTCTGACTATTGAATAAAACTAAACCTTTTTTGCTGTAAATACAGTTCATTATCATTTAGGGTTGCCAACTTTCCAACTATCGAAAGCAAACTTCGAGGTTCAAAGGACTATTGTCAGACTATGAAATATGTAATATTTCAAGGTCCAGTCAACAAAACTAACATTATTAGTTGACATCTGTGTTGGTATGTAAACAGACTAAACTAATCCTTGTAATACGTCTTTATGTGTGTATTGAATGTTTGTGGATGCCAACTCGAAAGTAAAATGGCAATAAAAGCAAACTTTAAGAGATTGTCGTCCAGATACAGTGTAAACTCTTTATAACGAAACTCAAGGGACTGAGCATTTTTTGTCGTTATAGAGAGTTATCGTTATATGGAGTGAACAAAAAAAAACAAAACAAAGTGAACAAACCAACCAACTTGGGCTCACTTCAACGTTATAGGGAGTTTATCGTTATAAAGGATAACGTTATAAAGAGTTTACACTGTACTTTGTTTTCATTATTATCTATAAAACAAGGTGTTTTGATTATTTTTGCTATTGCAATTATTACCTTACGGCATGACCCATATAGACTTGCGAGTTGAAAATCATCCTCTTTTGATAAATAAATAAATATCCCGGGACATTCTTTACACAGGGCCACCTGGTCCCAATAAATACTGAATTTCTTGTATTCAATATAATTTATCAAACACTAACCATAGCATACAACGGCCTTACACGAATACGTTACAACGTTATATTTATGAGTGGTATATATTATTTATTTCTCTATAACGTTTACCGCTGTATTATTAGTAAGTATGTCACAATTCAGTATTACATACACAGTTTATGATTTGACATTTAGGGAACAGTTGTTGATTTATGATGCACGTTATACGTTATTATTCGTGATCGTAACGGAAGCGTACACAAGATATTCACAATTTGTTGTTATGCCTATAAATAGTTCCTGATAAATTTAAGACATAAAATATAATTTTCACTGTGTACGCTGGCTTGACGATCTGTGCTAGCTTGATCGTCGACATGGCCAGACTCGAAAACGAAAAAATAAATGTATCCAATGATAATAATAATGTATTGAATTTCTAGGAAAGGTATATAATACTTTAAATCGGCTGGAAATGTGTGATATTAATTTTACTATAAATTTTCAAGATATTTCTTAAACAAAAACCGGAAATGTGTTAAAGTCGGGATGTCGTTTTTATTGCTGTTATATTTTTGCTTTAATATGTGATGTGGCATACATCCCTACTAATATTATAAATGTGAATGTAAGTTTGTTTGTTCGCTTTCACGCAAAAATTACTTAACCGATCATCATGAAACTTTGTACACATATTCTTGGAGGTATTAAAAGTAACATAGGATACTTTTTGTGCCGGGAAAATGTTACATCCCTCGGGAACGTGGTTAAAACCGCGGGGGACAGCTAGTATTAGCATATTTAAGGTATTGAATTACTAACAATATTGTATTTTATGTTCTGAAATAAAGAATAATTAATTTCTATTATTGCAACTCGCGTGATAGCGGATTGAATTTTGATTTAAAATTGAGTGCAAAAGCCGTTTTTATCCTCTAGAGAGGTAAAAGTAAATTGAATTTAGAACATCGTGTCACGTGTGTTTGTGTATTCAAAACATCATTAAACATATTTACTTCTTCCTCCATGGTGCCGAATTTATCATACAACCTATTTAATTTGTTAAAAACTCAGACTCGGAACCTTCTAGGTGTACTTTTTTTGCTTTGCGCGCGCCACTTTCATTTTATTTTGCATCAAGTCATTTCCTCGCTGAGGTGGGATGAAAAGTTACGTGTTGCACACGAGTGCAAAGATTTTTCACCTTGTGCTCTTTTGATCCCCTCCAACGCTCAGGATTCTAATTTTTGAATCACTCGCTGCGATCGTGATTCAATTTTAGAAACCTTCGCTTGCTCGGTCATCAAAATTGAGCACGCGGTTAAAAAGCAACTTTGCACTCTTGTATAACAAATAACTATTTTCATGAATTTACTGAGTGTACCGTAAATTACTATTTTTTCCTCTAATTATATTCTAATTACACTCTATTCATGACAACAACAAATTGTGAGTCAGATCTTGTGTTCGCTACCATCACGGATACGATAATTGGACAAAATAATGAACGGGTTTTTATGAAATTAGACGGGTAGTTCATACTTCAGTTTAAAAGACCCCCTTACCTCGATGTTTATTTACAAACGACAAGTCGGATCGAAACCAAATTTTAAGATGTCGCGATGTATCTAGCCATGTTTTCTGGCTGCTGCACTATGTGTCTTCTAGACTTTGTGAGCTTACCACCTTCGACAATATCATCATTGTGTTTAAACACAAATATAGGAAATATATAAAAAACAGAACTTTCTCCATATCACACCTTCATAATATTTCTAGTTATAGTCTTTCATTATAATTGACGACGTGATGGAGAAATGAATAAACAACACAGCTCTACAAAAAAACTTATTTTTTGTTGCCCTGGATATCATCGCATATTTTTACGTTTTCAAGTGCCCAGATTACGAATATATTCATGCAAGTTCTCAATGTGCTCGTATTTTCATGATTTTTGCATATTAAAATAAAGATTTAAAAAAAAATCTGAGCAAATCTTACAAAAAAATGTATAGTTTCATGAATTGTGTGCATAAAAAGACCCAAAATCATTTTCATATCTAGGGCAACAAAACCACTGTAGACCAGTGCAATTAATTCAATCATTTTAACTTTGGTTTCAACTATGGCATTGCTTCAATTGAATAAGAATTAATAATGATTTCTAAAAAACTATAAACTGCTAATCAGTTCTCAGACAATTTATGACTCAAAAATAACTAATCATATTTTACATACTGTTGTTACGGATTTTATAAGATGTACTTATTCTTTTGGTCGCAATGTAATTTAAAATGCTTTGAAAACGTACCAGTATTTGAATCTTTCACTTTCTCTTCCATCGCGTTGTAAGATAATCCATAGAATGGATCTTCGGCGCCAAACAGCTGCAATAAAAAAAAATTTCAATAGGTGTTTATTTATTTATGTAGGTATTTTCTTTAAACTTGAAGCCATTTTTTTTTCTTAATTTACATAATCGTTTGGTGTATGGTGACAGAATGGGAAAGCGAGGGACATCGAAGCGCTTCTTGATTCAGCAGTCTATGGACAATAAAGATATTTTCATTCTTTTACTCCACTTAAATTACAATTTAGAATGCGAATGCAAAACTCGTAATATCCAGTTCGCACTAGTCATTCAATGGGGTTGATATTGTGGTACGTCGCTAAAACTAACTATATATTTTATAGCTTTAACTTAAAGTTAGTTTAGTAGTCAAGCTCACTTTAGTGGGGATGCTAGTGTGTGCATTAAAACCGTCTAAAAATCCTCCCCACTCTTTTCAAGATCAGGAAGAGATATAATGAGTCATAGACCTAAGTAAAGTTTAGTTTGGTGCACAACTTAATTGGGGGAATATGAATTATTCATAATATTATTCCACTGATAAAATAATAATATTGTTGTTTATTTTTTTTGGGACCTTCCAAAAATTCTCAAACCACATCAGGGAAAGAATAGTTTAATAAGAAATCACTGAGGAATTACTTTTGATATTATTTAACCGATATGTGGGGGGCCTGAAAAACTATTAACTTAATTCAAGAGGAAGGTTTATAACCAGGATTGAAAACGGGCCACAGGGCGCAGCTAGTTCTAATATAAAAAAACAATGTTGTTTGTATTTCATGCGCTACCATGCCGTTGATCTGATTCCGCTAAAGCTTAGTTAATGCTTGCACTTGCGCGAAGGTTATAGGCTAAACAATAACTTGAAGAAGGGGGCGCGCGTGTCGCACAGGCAAATGTATTTAAATGTGTATATCTGCAATTCTACAATATTTTCTCAACGGGATTTTTGTATGAACTCAGGATCATTACTCAAATTTCGAAGACGCATTGAAACGCATGCCGGGAACTATGTTAACATACTTAGTTCCCGGCACAAGGGCAATACACGGTCACCCACCACGTTGAATGCAACCTGAATCACACGGTTACTATACCAAAGTTTAGATCACCTTTTTATTTACTAATTTATGACATATTGGTAAGTATCTTATGAGTAAATTAAATAAAACGTACCCCTAACAGCGTATTTGTGTCAAACGAGATGGTGTCGCTGCGTAGCAATTCTCTCAACGATTCAAGGTCCGTTTGCATTGTATCCAAATGGTCATCAATGTCGTTCCTGAAAAACAATAAAAAAAAACATAAACAAATAATAATTTATGATCTGAACATGGTTCTGTGCGGCATTTTCACGCAACATTTTTTTAGTATCCCGTAACCAAATGGCAAGAAACGTAACCGTTATAGATATATATAAATACCCTGGTATATAAACTAAGCAGAGCTTGTACTATGGAAACCACGTCACTGATATACTTTATAATACTTATAAACTATTTTTATATATTTAAACCTAGACACAGAACAAACATGTGTGGAAACCCACTACCTAACCGCGTAAGGGGTCACTGGTACGTCAAACAGTTTTTTCCTGTCCATCTGTCCATGTTCCAGCTATTTCATGATGACTTTTAACACTGACGATAGAAAATTGGATGGTAGAGGTGTTCCTATAAACCGCTATACAAATCTAATGAAATGGCGAATACAAAATTAGACTAAATTATTAACAGCAATTGTTGTTATCTCTATATAAATATGTTATTTTAAATGATATCAATACTACCATTAACATAGGAACTTCTTTAAACTTTTCAAGAAACGTGTTTACTTCTACGTTTTTTTGTGAAAAAACACTATTAGCTATAATAATTTACGTATGGAACCCTTCGAGCGCAAATTCAACTATCACATGACTGATATTTTTTGACATAGATAAGGAATCCTTATAGTTCCGCCAAAGTTGCAAAATTAAATTATTAATATAAAAAATCATTCGGTTACTCGAGAAGTTTCATCCCATTGTGAGGTGTCCTTGAATAGGTTGTGAACAGATTAAGTGATCCGTTTGAGAAAACAGTCACGGTATTTACTTGCTGTATACATCAATCCTCACAGACCTTCATTTTTATAATATTAGTAGGAGAGGATGGATACAAGAGTGGGTGTTAGGTGATTGGAGCTCAGCGATAGTTAGTCGATTGCCGTGTCAAAGGTTGTTTCACGGATTAAATTGCAATGACTATGAAATTGAGCTTTCCGAACATTAACGGGAAACCATAGTTAGATAAAAGATTTTTATTATTATTATTAATAATAACAATAGATATCATTGCATAGGTAGTAAACGGGAGATTTAATGAGATATAAATATCGATTTATTTTTTTGTATTATTAAATAAATTCCCAAGATATTGCTATTGCCTTGTTTGGAACATTATCTCATTCCGAAAAATTTGATTAATTTAAAAGTCGATGTTTAGACATAAGTACAAAATATGGTGAAAAATAAATTTATTATTAGATCATAGACTGAGCCTAGACTAGATTTGCTTAACTCCAGGTTTAGATGTTATTAGAGATGGTCATTAATGGGTTTTGGTTTAGTTGTTTTAGATGTAACTATTTCATAATGACTGAGTGAGCGAAGCCATGAGCGGAAAGCTAGTTCAGATTACACATACTTGTTTGGATTTGTTCCATAATGGGAAGAATAATCGTCCCGACTGTTGCCAATGTTATCTCTCCTATTCCTGAATGTTGAAATACACCAATAATGTTACAAAAATACTGATTGTACTGTCAAGTTGTGCTGAGATTTTGTTTCTGAACATTCCTCCACCCATGTTTATAATGATAATAAAACTATTATAAAACAATAATTTACCTTGTCTGAAACCTATTCACATTGGTGTTGTTGTTCACAGTAGCTAGGGTCATGTTATTCCAATCATAATCATCTTGTAATTCAGTTTTTATGTCAGCCAAATTCAAATTACTATCTTTAACAGGTTTCTTTGTCTTATTGGATGCAGGCTTTTCCGATGATTTCTCAAGTTTAATATTGATTCCACCGAGCATTTTGTCTTTTGAAGAATGGCTAGTATCAGTAACTGCATCTTGTAGTATAGCAGGTAAGCACATTTCTTCCATAACACCTACACCAGCATCACTTACTGAATCATCACTTGCAAATATTTCAGCTGGAAGCTTTAAGTCTGCCGATGGGTTCAAGGAATTAAAATTATTAGGTGACAAAAGACTTTTGTCATTCACCACAGTACTTTTAGTCACTCTGTTTCTAGACTTTGAAGAACTGGGAGGAATTGGTACTGCATTTAGAACTGCTTGATCCATGGTATTTTGGTTTTGGACATTCCTGTTAATAAGTTCATCTTTTGTTCTTTGCTGACCATCTGAATGTAATAAAGTAAAATGGGGTTAAATGCATATTTATTTTAATAAAGAAAAGGTATATAATAACAACAAACCTGCTTCAACATCATCACCATCACCATCCCCATCTTCCATTGTCACGTGGTACTGTATATTTGATAGGTCTGTAGGGGCTTGCCCAGTAACAGCACCGGTATTGGTAGGTACTTTAATATACAGATATTCTGATGGGACCATTGAATCTTGAGAAGTCTCACTGTGCATTATATCATCATGTGCCAATTCATGAATGGTAGGACCATCCTCCTTTGAAGATTATGAAAATAAATAATTTTAGATTAATTTAGGCACTCATTCATTTTAGTCAACACTTAAACAACTTTTTTTTAATGTATATCATTTTCAAAATAATCAATGAATTTCCAGTACATTATTTACACATGCCACATATGCAATGTCCTTTTCTCAACACATAGTTACATAGATATTTTCACCCAGACAGAACACATGTATGTTACATGTTCATACATCCAAACCCACACCAGCTGTTAGGCTATCTAATCACCAAACCAAATGACCCATTATACATATGTCCATCAAATGTATCCTATGTGTCAATATAATTTTTTTATCATATACACAACTTACCATGTTGTCTTCGTTTAATTCTTCCAATAAAGCATCTCTATCTAGTTTTATATTTTTTAATCTGACTGGTTCATCATCATCAGTCCCAGAATAATGAGCTGCACTATTTATCATTAATTGGTATGGTCTCTTTACTCCAACATTGTTACCATTAGCATTAGTGGGCCTTGTAGGTTGTACCAGTGACATCAAGAATTGGATGAGCTAGAATCAAAGGTTAATAAATTTAAATGAACTAACACTACTTGAAATAAATGAATATAATGCCTGTACATAACATACATAATACATAGCCAAAATAAATATTGTTACTAACATTGTTCACTATCTGTTGCTGCTTGATATGCTTCTGCCTGAGCATTGCCACCTCTCGCCAGAGAGCTTCATTTTCCTGTTTCATAGCACTGAATCTAGCATCAAGGTTCTCTTGTTTGCCTTTCATGTGCTTAACATCTGTCAGTACTTTGTTCATTAATTCTGGTTTCAAAAGAATTTTCTCTCCACTTTCATCACTTGTAACAATTGATTTCGGATTAGCAATTTTTCTCTTAATATGTTCTAATAGATAAGCATGTCCTTTCATAAAGCAGGGATGTGTAAATTCTATTTCATCTTTTTCATAGCGCAAGCCTCCATTTTCCACCGAGGTGATCTTATGAAAGCCATACATATTCAATTGCCTGATGAAACTCGCCATATTATTATGTTTGTAGTACAAAGGCAGGAGTTCCCGAGCAAAGTCAGCTTGATTCTTAATGATAAATGTTTTTCCACCCTATAATGATAAAAATTATTAAGATTGTTCAACATACAATATAAGGCTACAGAACACTTTTATTAAAAATATGATGTGTTTAATAGGTAAATCTTATCATGAATCTACTTAGTATATAGATGATCTGATTATGCACAGATTAGAAAAAATATTACATTGAATTGCTAAGCAGCTGTTCATGTAACAGCTGCAGCAGGATCGAGCAAGGCAACAGTCACAATGTACAGTAAGAGTTTCACAAAAGCATGTCAAGAACCATCCGCATGGTCAAAAACGTGACTTGTAATGTAACTATTTAAATAACATTTAGAGTGTCAACTTACAACATGTTTACGTTGTTTTCGTAATGCAAAAAATATGATCATATTAGACTTATGAGTGTATATTAAAGTAATTGTGTACACAATAAATATATCCAGTAACTGGAAACTTACACTTACAGGGCTCCAAGAAATTAAATGATTCGTCTCTATATCGTTGACCAATTTCCATAATTTCCCAAGAAATGCGGGGACGCTAGCCCCTATATCTATAACAGAGCGCATCTTGTAGCTCTAGTATTATATTCAACTTTGTATTTAAAAGCAACCTTTCAACGTATTTATAAGATTTTTCAGCTGTATTACAATATTTATCACAATTTATAGAACAGCATTGAACTTCATCGCCATTTTATTTTATTTATTATTGAATTGATTCTAGGGTAGGGTTTCGGAGTTGTCGACAATAACGATTAAATGAAAACTCGATACTTCGGAGTAGAAACCAGTCATTCCACTAGAGATTTTGGTTTTGCCTTAAATACTTAAGAAATTATCTCTAATGTTCTTTATAATTCTTTAAATTTATATCGCATAATTGAATAAAAATAAAAACAATATTTTTTGCACATTTTAATACCAAAAATCAAACATATTTTTATTATTTGGAAGAGTCGGAAGCTGAAGCATTACTTTTATACGTTTTCGTGGCACTGAACATGGTAATAGTAGGCTCCAAAGTTGAGCAGTTGTTAGCTAACATTCCTAACTTAGTGTGGAGTACTCCGTTGAGGGTTTCATAACTCAGGCTGTTTGTTGTTAAAGATTGAACCCCAAAAAATTGAGATACTACCAGGTCGAGGTTATCGTATAAAAATACCATGGTGGTCTCTTAAGCTTAGTACCGTATTCCAGTAACGTTCAGTTGGCATTATTTTTAACTGTTCTTCATTATCAACTCCAAAATAATTGGGTTCAACAGTTGAACTTCAACTAGAGCAAAGTTGAGGTGATTTTGATTAAAGAAGGTATTAATCACATTTGTTACCGAGAAGATATAACTCATGAAATGAAAAATAATTTATTGAATAGATTAATAATAAGACTGGTCGCAATGGAATCATTTGTATTAGAGGGAGCCTGAAAAAAGGCTACTGTTAAAAATAATTTCAAGGCATCATATTGTTGCTGCATCCTGTCGATACAAGCTTGAAGTGACAGCCATCTTGTCTATTAGCTGCGGTTAACAATTTATGATGGTCAAAACTCAAAAAATGTTGGAATTGTTTCAAAGATTCCAATGTTATTTTTATACTTTTATATACTTACTTTTGTTATACTTCTTTTGGCGCGATGGAGAAAAATGATGAGAGTGAATTTTTACGTGCGCGCGCACACCGACACCTGAATTCTACATCGTGAAGTTAGTTCTAGGTGGCATGAAAATCGATAACTATGTTCAAGTTGTATATTCCAGTATTTTGATTGTACCATATTGTGAAGGAGTAAGGTTCAGTTTTGATTGATATTATTTAAAGTTCTTAACTCAATGTTAGATTTGAATTTAGAATCATATACAGAGATTCAAAGGAATGTCATAGAAATTGGATTATTGTACTCGTATGATGATACAGGTGAACCATACTGTGAAGGAGTAAAGTTGATTTTTGTGTGACATTTCAAATCATTAAGAATGTATTTTTATATTGTCAATATTTGATTGAATGTAAAATGTAATCAATAAAGTTTTGATGTTCAAGAATGTCATAAGAAAATCAACAGTATCGCTTCTTGATAAGTTATTTTCTTGATCTTTCGAAGTCGAAGATTTCCGGAATTGCATGAACTGTCTCGAAAGCGTGATGTCATTATCTCAGTGTTATAATTAAAGTTATACTTCTTTAGGCGCGTTATGAAAAAATTATGAGAGTAAAATTTTAAGATGCGCTCGCATTAGTGTAACACAAAATTCTCACGGATGTAGTTAGCTATTATAGGTCTCGCCGGAACATCGCACAAATCGAAACTGTCAGTGACAATAAGTGAGTAATGACGTTATTGTCAATAACAACCTATGCTCTGTCTAATTTAGGATGATAATTTTGACAGATCACGCCCATGTAGTTTCGTATTTTTTCCGGTCACATGATACTTCAAATAATGTCGTACTTCATTGGTAGGTACCGCCCACTTAGTGAAGTGCCACGCATAATGAACAACAACAGAGTATAGAAAATCGGTTTTGAAATAAAATGAATCAAACAATAAAAAAATTATATTTAGATAATTTTATACTTTTTGGTAAGTACTTAAGTTATTTGATATTTGTTTTATCGCACAATTACTTATTTGGAGAAATAACTATTATTTACCTAATGAATGAAAAAAAAATCGGTGCTATGCTATATATCCATTGTCCGCGTGAGGGTGTAAGAGCCATCATAGGGTAATCCCTTCGAAAAAAAATAACTGTATCGGCGCGCAGTATTGCTATTTACTGTTTAAAATTCAGCTCAATTAAAACTCAACAAGAGTTTGTGTTATTTTTGGTTACACAATGCCAAAAAGAAAGAAAAAGACTGTTTTAAACAGCGAATGTCGCGAATTTTCGGTTCGATTGCAAGATTATTTTGAACGTGAATGCCAAAATGGCAGAAAATAGGACCGAGTCAAAATTGTCGTTGTTGGAGGGCTTACGAAAGCATCATCAGTCACATAAATAAATTGTTAATTTAATAGAAAACGTATAATTTGTTTTGTATTTTAATCGGACCACCCAGTTATATCGATTTCATGTTTTATGAGACTAAAATCGATGATCGCATAGGTTCTGTATCGATTATACACTACCACATCCTTTCTGTTGTCAAAAACCCGGTTGTCAAAATTATCATCCTAAATTAGACAGAGTATAACAACGTCAAAAAAAATATTCTTTGCTACAGACAGGTGCAAAGAGTTTGGGCACTACAATTTCACGACTGAATAGTAAAAAATGTGTTTGTGCAGTTTTTCTCACCTATAATTTCGGGTATAACTTCTTACGTGCGTACATAAGTACACACACCTGTTTTTTTTTTCTACAAATTTCCTTGAATCTCTGTTACAGTCAAAAAAAGCCCTAAGTCGTACATGAAATACATACTTTCGCCCTACAAATAGCGAAATCACTAAAAGTGGAAACACTGGTACAAACGGTATATGCATGACTTTAAATGATGCAATCATAATCGATCACTATTACATCGAGCGTCATCGAGTTTTATACAATGTCAATCAAACCCTTTAAAACGATTGTTATCGAATGCTTCTTCGACGATTGTGTGTTCTTTTTGCTTTTCTTTGAATAAATTGGTTTGCGGAATGGTCACGTAACAAAATAAACTAATATATTATCACTATAAATATTTTCTCAGCTATCTAAATTAATATAAAAGTACAAAAATTAAGAATTATTTTATGAATTGACGACATGGGCGTACCCAGGTTCTGGGCCAGGGGGGGGCAAACCAGATTTTTTTATAAGCTAGGTACTTATAAAGAATAAAGAAATAAATTGATATAGGTTTTTTTTAATATTATTTCTTTAATAAGGTATACAATGGCTATAGCAGAATAAGATTGTGTTATTGACTCTGTATCCACCTCACTAGACTGCTGCTTACTGCAACTGGCATCATCATCCTCTTTACTTGTTCGTTTCTAAAGTTCGTTTTCATAATTTTTATCAACAAAAGTAGATAGTTAGTAGGGACGTCGACATTATCCAGGGGGGGGGGCAGCTGCCCCCTCTTGCCCCCCCATGGGTACGCCCATGATTGACGACTTAAGTAAGTAAAAGATCCCTGTTATGGGCCTAAACGGCCTTAATTGCAACCTTATCGTTTCGATTTCTCAAAACGTCAACGTAATACTTGTCACTTTTTTGTGATGCTTTTTCATTTCATCGAACGTCAAATAACAACGGTGCTAAAGAAAATTTCACTTCAAAAATTTTTATCGATACTAGTCGACTGATATTGACTTCAGAAAATCAGATTTCCACTATGATAATTGTATGAAATCTTACTATATGCACTCCCTGACGGACCGGCTTTCCTGTACCACAGACCGAGACATATTTGCACGAGCAGTGTTATGATCACCCCCCGTACTTTCTTCTGCATAAAGTTACAGTCTTTGCCCCGCTGTAAAGCACTGTTTGGCTGTATTGAGTATACCAAGCATTATGGATCCCAGCTTAACCTTGTCTTCCAAGTGACTATGGAACTGAATGCCGCCACTAGAAATGTCAACGCCTACGATTCCGATGCTATTCGTGATGTTGTGGGATGTATTCTAGTTTTATGGACGGACTTTAGGGGGGCTGGAATAGGGCGTTCTTCGCCTTTCGCCGACGCCCGGTGCGCCTGCTGCGGCCCGGGTGGACGAGACTTCCTCTCCCTTTCACCCGAAACGACAGGGAGCCGTGATCCTCTCACTGATCACTCCTGCGTCAAGTTGCGTGTTTGTCGATTTTCATATGTCGTATCTAAATCATAGAACATTTATACTCTCATGAGAAGAATGACAAGCGCATAGATAAAATATGAGACAAATTTAGCCATCTAGTGGCAGCCCACAAAAACATGACTGACTTGTACTCGTATACTAGGCGGGAAATTTAAGTCTTAGGAATGTAGGTATATATACATATATGTACTGTAATAGTATACTATAAGTATAATAGTATATATTATTGAAATATAGTAATGAACTGGTAGAATTAAAAAAATGGTATCAGTTTCACAAATTTATTTCTGCAATATGTATTTAGTGTACAAATGTTGTACAAAAGTTATACAAAATAATCTCTCAATAAACCCACAAGCATCTGCGGAAGGTGAAGAACCACACTTGATGCACTTTCTTAAGTTTTCCTTTATCCGATTCATCATCCGATCAGAAGTCACTGTCTCACTAAAGAGTCACTTTCTCATAAAGAGTTACTATCTCAGAACTTGATTCCGCTTACACAATGCAACAGAATGCTCGACTCAACTCAAAAAAAAAATTCAAAATTCAAAACCATTTATTCAGTTTAAGCTACAAAGTTATATATAATGGCAATAATATATATAATGTTTTATATAAATTTAAATAAACACAAGAAAAAACTACAGTCATCAACGGCAGACATTTATCTTGTAGTGTTACCAGAACAAACTACCAGAGTCTATTAATATTATATTATAGAAACAGAATTAATTTATTTATTATTAGTATATTTCTAGATGTAGATAATTACTTACAAATTTAATAAAAATCATTGATTGCCAATAATTATTAAATCACTAATTCATAAGCTATATATTTTAAGAAAAAACTAATGTATAACGTTGGTATTTCATTTTATTCAACATGGATACATTAAAGTGTATGTCATCATGTTAGACAGAGGCGGCAACAATCGCTATTCTTGTCACTCTTTCAAGCCCACGTCGTGTCCAAGGTCACCTATAGACAGTTTAATATCGCCTTTCTCTACTCTCTATGGATTTCATGAATCGATAGTGTCTATACTCACTCACCATTTAAATGACGGCACATTTCATTAGATTTTCTATGTTTATTACGTTGTAGTTACATACGCTAGCTAGCCAATCAAAGTAGCTTACTTGTCCCCGGCTCCGCTCCACCAACTTTAACTTCATTCATAAATAGCCATTAAAATTTCTATAATCGTTGTACCTTACCTTACTTATGTATGAAGATAGTACATAACGTAGGTGAGAAAGAGTGAGTGACATGTGTGACGTCTTGTCTGAGTTTCAACTGAAATTGAATTGTCTTGTGCTCGCTAGCTAAATTAATATTGTAGTGTTGTAATTAAAGTGTTTATTAGCCGCTAAGAGCTCTTTGGCTAAGTCCTAGTCCTGAAGCCTAAAAACTTACGAAATGGAAGTAAGTGTCTCATTGACTCATAAAAAAGAACTTTTAAAGTAAACGTGGTAACTAAATAAAAATTATCACTTATTTTGTAGATTGAAATTTTGAGCGTCATCGGTTCGAAACCTCTAGGAAAGATTCAAGTTAACGACAATGCCACTATAAAGAATGTGAAAGAGCAAATTAATCAGAGCGTCAATAAGTCGTGGTACCCCGACCGAATATCTATTAAGTTAGAAGCTAAAGGCAAGACGCTAAAAGATGAAGATTCCTTGAAATCCCTTAATGTACAGAATGGTGCGAAGCTATATGTCAAAGATCTTGGACCCCAAATTTCATGGAGAAATGTATTTTTGGCTGAGTATGCTGGACCTCTTTTTGTGTACTTATGGGTTTATCAAAGGCCTTGGGTTCTTTATGGTGAACAATCTTCATCTCCTGGAGATGTTGCTACGTAAGTTTATCTCTTATTTTACAATGGATAGGTTTATGCGCATTAAATATGATTGGCATAACATAAACCTTTCCTTTTTAACAGTATAGCTGCAGTTTGTTGGAGTGCCCACTATGTCAAGCGACTTCTGGAGACTTTATTTGTTCATCGTTTCTCACATGGGACAATGCCTCTATCCAACTTATTCAAGAACTGTGCCTACTACTGGCTATTTACATTGTATGTTGCATACCACATCAACCACCCCTTGTATACAGCTCCAGGGAGCATGTCCACATATGTGGGACTTCTTGGATTTGTGGTAAATATTTTGATTTTATTTTAATTATTGATGTGTTTATTATTATTAAGTTTTTATCTTTATCTGCTTTTTTTCCGAATTATATATTTTTTTCAAAAGCACCTTTGCAAGCCTGTAACATTTGAAATGTATGCATAATACTGATCATTATGTATACACAGAAATAATTATCATTGAATATAATGTAGGTACTTCTTCATTATAAATACAGCAATCTTTGACCTTATGTATCAACATAAGTATCCAAAGTCCATCCACCAAGTGCCATACAACTTGGACATTGTGGTTTTTTACTTTTTTGTTGTCTTCAATATATTATGTTGAATTTCAAACATGATTGTAAAAACTAACTTAACCTTCACTTCAATGCTTTTATAGACATGAACTACTTTAGCCTGGAAAAGTTGGTGATTTCTTATTTATCTTTATCATCTACTTCAATATAATTGTATGTATTCAATTTTAGTCTTGTTGTTAAAATCCTAGAATTTTTTTACGAGTATTAATATCCTTTAGACCAGATTTTTCAGTGGCTAGAGATGCTATATCTGGGTGCTAATTTGAACCAAGAACAGTTATTGTAAAGGCTTGTCAAAGGAGAGCCACCCTCAGTACAGTTGCTTAACTTTCACTTTGTTAGAGGCCTTTTGAGCAGAACAAATTGTTTGCATATCTGTGTAAAAGCGATATGTGTCTAACACCTCAAAATCTGTATCTGTATTACTACAATTTTTACATTATTTGTGACTTAAAAAAGTACCTTGGTTGATCATTGACTCAATAACGCCAATTATACTATTTATAAATATGTTGTCTGCCTGTATGTATGTACTTTTATAACTTTTACAATGGGGACAGCTAGTCAAATACAAATCTCTTGTGATTGTGGAACTCTGTATCACCAGGCGTCATGGGAAAACAACAGTATGATTGCTTTCACCAGTTTTTAGGTTGGACTCTAAAAAGTGTCCATACTTAAGATAAGTCATACTTGTACATGTATAATTCATTGTGCATTCCATTTCATATTGATAGGTATTTGCAACACATTGATGGCAGGTTGAGGTTTAAAAACCTTCCTTAAAGTGTTATAACTTTACTTGCGGTAGTTATTAAATAAATAATTATCCTATTTTATCTGTGTTATATATATGTGGAAGTACTGTCCCTTGTACTAAGTTCTCTATTCACCTATTCAGGAATACTGAGCATGGTTATATTTGTTTTATACTAGCCGTCTTTGAATCATGAGTTTCTTTCTGAGCAATTTTTCTTCTAAAAACCTTACTCTTAAATCCTCACCTGAACTCTGACCTTATTGTAAATAAAAGAACAATGAACAGCCTTTCATTTATATATAGATTGATGTGGGATTGGTATGGTGTTTAGATACACTGACTGTCAAGTCACAGGTCACGGGTTCAATATGCACAAAAATATATTACAAAACAATATCATCTCCTCAAAAATTCTTCAAATATCTTGAGCTGGTCCCAACAAACCAACAGTAACACGCTGTGAGGGCTCAGCCTGCCCCAACTCCCTTGTACAAAGACCCTGCGCCTTCAGACACCATTTTCACAAAACAGTCAATCATGCCGCTGTATAGCTTCGCTTGGTTTTGGGCGTCGACCGCTGAAAATATAAAAGTAGATTTTCTTTTTGGTTTCCGAAGTCAAACAAGGAAACAAGTTTCAGTGTCCATGCGCGTAAAGTTGTAAAACCCATCGGAATTATTCGGAAAATAAAAATATCCTAAGTATATATTTATCCATCTGCTGCCTGTTGTCATGAAATGGTTCATTCTTGACATTGGTTAACGTTAAAGTAACATTACATACACCGTAAAGCATAATTGATTGATTAGATATGAAGTAGCACGGATGTTGCGCCTTTGTAATTGTTTACTAGACAGCTACGTTACTTGAGTTATCAAAGTAGCGAATCCGACGAGACTTAACAGCAGTAGAAAGGTATTATATGAACCGCGTGAGCAGGTTGTTCAAAAATTCAATAGACTCATTTGAGTGTCCCCCTCCACGGAAATCTTTAGTAAAAGGCGAAAGATTTTTTCGTGTTGAAGAGAAACCAGAGTTTACAAAATTTAGCAAAGTGACGAGACCCTATTAAACAGCGGAGACTCTTAACATCGCGATTCAGTTATTCTGTAAACATTGAGCAGCGCCATCTAGTGATATTTTTTAGTGTTAAGTCGAAAATATTTTTGTACATGCAATGCAATGCACATTAACATGTCAGTTTGTTTTGTGTCTGGGTATAAATAAGAAAAAGTATTTATTTAGAAAAAAAATTAGGATAGTATTAGGTTGGGGAAAAAATCTTTTCGCATTATAGTATGTAACTTGTAATAAAGTCTCTTTGGCTATACTATTTTTACCTGGCTGGTTTTGGTATCATTGAAAGTTTAAATTTTAAAGAACATAATTCCAAATTCAAATTAGGAAAATGTGTGATTTTCAATTGTTTTTCGTACCGTCAAGATGAGTGTGAATCTAATGAAGAAATTCGATACATTTTAAAGTTTTACTACAAAAAAGGTAAAAAGGTAACGCAAGCCGCGAAAAAAATTGCGATGTTTATGGACCTAGTGCAGTGTCTGTGAGAGTAGCACAAATTTGGTTTAAGCGTTTTCAATCCGGAAATTTTGATGTCAAAGATGCACGTCGCTCTGGTCGCCCTATTACGGATAAAATGGATGCCATTTTTGAAAAAGTGGACAAGATCGGCATATCAGTAGTTACGACGTAGCTGAAGAACTGGGAATTGACCACAAAACAGTTTTGGCGCATTTGAAAAAAACTGGGTACACAAAAAAGCTCGATATTTGGGTACCTCACTCCTCACCTCACGAGCTTACTGAAAGAAACCTAATGAACAGTGTACTCATTTGTAATTCTTTATTACGACGTAATGAAACCGAACCATTTTTGAAGAAGCTGATAACTGGTGATGAAAAGTGGATCACGTACGACAAGAACGTGTGAAAAAGGTCGTGGTCAAAGGCCGGTCAGGCTTCACAGACTGTGGCGATACCCGGGTTAACTCGCAACAAGGTGATGCTGTGTTTGTGGCGGCATTGGAAGGGCATTATTCATTATGTGCTGTTACCACCAGGACCATCGATTCTGAACTCTTATGCGAACAACTGATGAGATTAAAGCAAGGAGTTGAGAGAAAGCGGCCGGAATTAATCAAGAAAAGGGGTGTGGTTTTTCATCATGATAACGCTAGACCTCACACATTTTAGCCACTCAGCAAAAATTAAGAGAGTTTGACTGGGAGGTATTAATGCATCCGCCGTATAGTCCTGACCTTGCACCTTCAGATTTCCACCTGTTTCGGTCTCTTCAGAATTCTTTAGGCAGAGTCAGGTTAACATCGCGAGAGGACTGCCAAAACCACTTGTCGCGGTATTTTGATCAGAAGTCCCAAAATTTCTATAGCAATAGGATCATCAGGTCCCTACCTACGAGATGGCAAAAAGTTATCGAACAAAATGGTATAAAGTATGTAGGTAACATACTTTAGTTAAATGTAGTAATAAACTATATTAAAAAATGTTTTGAATTTTCTTAAAAAATGCGATGAAACTTTTTCTCCAACCTATTATATCAGTTATAACTTTCCATAGTTCAAGCTCTGCTTAGTTTAGTGTCAGATAACCATGTGTAAAAAATGTTCCAGGATATTTATTTATGATTCATTAACATACACTTATTTATATTATCTTGTTTTACAGATCTGTGAACTCGGCAATTTGAGTATCCATATTTTGCTAAAGAACTTGCGCCCACCCGGCACTAAAGTGAGGCGTGTGCCTGTGCCTGATGGAAACCCCTTGTCTCAACTCTTCAACTTTGTATCCTGTCCTAACTACACCTATGAATTTGGCTCCTGGTTATTCTTCACTATCATGACAAAATGTGCCCCAGGTGAGCGATTTTAAATTTAATGTAATTGATTTTTGATGCCAAAACGGTAAAAAAAAGACTGATGTCTATTGTATGATGAGGTGCTTTTCTCAGTCACAACAAATGCTATCGACTCAAAATTTAGCAATTTAAGAACTTGCTTGCTCATGTTGTTTTTTTATGACGAAAATACTATTTAATCGGAATTACCCATTCAGCCTTCGATCAACATTCGATGTCATTATGTTATTTTTATTAAGTGTATACGGAAATGCAATTTGTGAAGTTGATCATAGTATTGGAATTATTTATATACGTAAAAGCCTCGATGACATTGTACAGTGTACCTACTATTGGTCAGATGGTTTACATACCAAATTTGCAGATTCCTGGATTTTTTAATTTACGCACACGCAATTTAAACTATACTATATTTTTTTACGTAGACAAGGAAGAATCTGATCGATGATGATGTTCTGAAAAACGATGAATGGTGCACTAAGCTCTGTTCTCTTTTTATAAATTTTACTCTACCCGTTCTTCCGTGAGAGTGGCCTGAAAAGGAGGAAGTTCGAAAACCGTCGCTCAAGTATATAAGAGGGCGGCAGGGCTTGAGCTGTTTTTGTTTATACAGTGTAAACTCTTTATAACGTTATCCTTTATAACGATAAACTCCCTATAACGTTGAAGTGAGCCCAAGTTGGTTGGTTTGTTCACTTTGTTTTGTTTTTTTTTGTTCACTCCATATAACGATAACTCTCTATAACGACAAAAAATGCTCAGTCCCTTGAGTTTCGTTATAAAGAGTTTACACTGTATTTAGTGCACACAGGCAAATATTAAACTCTTTTTCTTATTCGAAACAAAAAATAACATAAGACTTTTATAAATCCTGTTGGTATTTCTCGTAATCTGTGCACATGCAAACAGAAAAAGAAATACTCGTAGAAATTGGTTGTGATGGTTCTCCTATCCTACTGAATTTTTTCTCAAAATTTTCCATGTACAGGAACCCATAATTATAAAATGTAAAGTATAGATGTAGATAGAACAAGATTGCAGCAATGCTCTTTGAATGTATTAAAAAACAAACAACATTGATTTTAATATATTAGATTTATTAACACATTAAGTATATAATTTCTATACAGTAATATTCTAAATTATAATATTTTTAGCTGGACTTTTCGCTGCGGCCGGTTTCTATCAAATGGCTGTTTGGGCTATCGGCAAGCATCGCAACTACAAGAAAGAGTTCCCCGAATATCCTAAAGGACGTAAAGCAATTTTACCTTTCATTCTTTAATTCATATGACAAAGGTACTTTGAAGCGATATTATAATAAATATATATCTTATGTTGACGCTCAATTTATGAAGGACATCATAATGAGGTCAGTCAACAGATCAGTCACAATAATCTTTTTGTTTAATACCATGATGGTTGGGTTTCGGTTATTGGGGTGATGGTTATTATTTATTCGTATGGTATGAATGTATGTGAACAAACAATTATATTTTCGTTGAAGTAAAAACAGATTTTATAAATTTGTTTTAACTTCATAGCACTAATTCCATAAAATCTTTGAAATATATGAAAACATGGAAATTATATTTTGCATAATTATAAGTTTATATTCATTCACCGTCAGAATGCATTTATGTTTAATAAACGTTTTTTATAAAACCAACAAAAAAAACATTTTCATTAAAATTCACGAATCGTTTCAACAATTTGAGACATATTGTACAAAGTCATTTCGTACAAAAATTATATACTTTATAATAACTTTCGGATATACCTAAGAGGTAAATTCGAGGTCGACATAAAATCAATTTAAACAGCCATTACCTTTATTGTTTCATTTCTGGGTTTTGTCAAGGATGTAGTGACATGTGTTAATAAAAGATAAATATTTATATGTCATAATATTTATTGTTACATTAATATCGTGCCTCTAATCAGTGTCTGCGTCTTGTTCATCAACGCAGCGAACTTTACTCAGTAACCGCTCATTTTCTTCTTTAAGAACAACAATAATTTCCTCACGTTCCTGTTCAAAAGTAACATATTTATTATTTCAAAAATGAATACGCAAGTGTAGAAGTAGTGGCTTCCATTCACGGAAACTAGTTCTAAATACCTAAATAATCAAAATACTGTTGAAATGGGTGTCATTTCAAACTTAGCAAGTCTGTTTGTTGCTGCAAGTAAATGTTAAGTGGTATCTATACTTTCAAAATCACTGAAAATAAATAATCAATTTATCTTGGTATGTGCTGTAACAGTTAGAAGATATAATAACTTGCCTCAATCTTCGTTTTAAACTTGTCGTCAAGTTTCTCCCGGTCTTCGGTGACATGTTTGAGCTTGGCGCGCGCAGTCGCCGGCGGTATGTAACGCGCTGACAACCCCAATATAGATTCCATTTGGAAGCAGCGATTGCGTGTTGATTTAAGCTCTGATCGGAGGTTGTTGATCTCCGACAATAATGTGCAGTTCTCCTAAATAACAGATTTAATGGTCATCAGTTCATTTGATTTTGAAGAAAATCGTTGCTTTGTCTACATTGTCTTTAAGCAAAATAAAAAAAAAATAACAATCGCTAAAAAGTATTTTAGAATACGATATTCTTTCTGAAAAAGAGAGAGGTATTTGTTGTCCTGCCCTATGACAGATTGCGTGTAAAATGACGCGCCACTCAACCTAGTGGAAAATCGGTATGAGTTTGTCACATCTGTGGTATGGTAAAAAACAGGCGATATCATAATGACACGAATTTTACGATTGCTTAAGGAAATAGGTACTTACGTCCATGATTTTACCGATATCGCTTTTTGACCCTCCAAGTGATTTAGCAAGTTGATGCTTGAGAGCTGCTACCTGTTTCTCAAGATGATCACGTTGCCGATTGAATTCACGAATAGCTTCGTCCTCTTGTACGCGACTGCGCACGAAGTCTATATCTTCAACATATTTGTGGAAAAGCGCCTGTGGGATTTGTATGCAATATAATGTTACTATTATGTGGCTAAGCTGTATATAGTGCTCAAGTTCTGGGTCGAGATTGTGAAATTGACGCTCTTATCTTAGAAATTATCCCGACTTTGTAACCAGCGATAGCTCATGCGCAGCAGCATTGTCACCACATCAAGTTCGCTTGTTGCAAAAAAGTCATGGTTTGACATAAGATTTCCATAAAGCATGATCAGTGAATAACAGATAACGGCCTAGACAGAAAAAACAAAGGAATCATAAAAAAGTTGCACTCACTTTCACATTCAGTTTTAATTTTGACGGATCTTGAAAATTTGCAGTCATATTGTGCAAATCAATTTTTATTTTCTTCAATGTATTTTTCAAAGTCAAATTCCTATCAGCTTCGTTTAAATAATCCTTTTTGGCAGAAGATAACTTTTCGTTTAGCTGGCTGATTTTAAGCTCTGCAATAGAGGTCATGAATATCTATCTACCCGTAAAGTATAGATTATAACTAGTAGAATAGTAGAATACTACATTTACTGAGACGATTGTTTGTTACAACTCCTTATTTACAGATGCTTAAATGACATGTCTAATTAACACTAACAAACGTAACGAAACTAAAGGCATACATACATGAGAACTAGAGATCGCTACATACATGTGTAGAACAAGGTGCGAAAACCTTATACAATATTGTGACTGTGAATATGATTAAATCAATTTACAGACCAATGCATCTACATGAGTTTGGAAAAAAATTACAACTGAATATGCCACAAAGACATTTTTACCGCGAAAAGCTCTTTGCTTTAGAAGCGTTTCCAATGATACCTCCAATTCGAGTATTCGAACTTTTTTCGCTTTAATGTCACGTTCTAACGGCCCAATCTGTTTGAAAAATTAATAATAAACTACATATTTACAGCTGTAAGTTTTTTCTATATGCATCAGACAGGCTGATTAAGTCTACTTGGGTTACTGTTGACCACTAATGATGGTCACTAAATAAATCATACCGAGCTCATGTTTTACGTTCAGAAGCTTCAATTCCTCGTTTTCCATATCATCTATCTGAACCTTTAACTCTCGTATAGTTCGCTCTTTTGGCTCAATCTGGTTACAATACGCCACATTAGCGCGACTTTGTAGAAGTCAAATATAAACCACTTTTTGTTATGCTACTCTTGTAAATAATGTAACACTAACCTGATTTTTCAGTTCAGTTATCTTAAAATTTAACACGAATTTATACTTTTCTAACTCTTGCTTTTTTCTCTTCAGTTCATATATTCTTTTCTCTTTGTCTTGAATTGTGCCATCTCTTTCAGATATTTCCTTTTTCAAGTCAGCTACATCACGGTCCAAAGTTGAAATTACCTTTTGAAATTGTTTATGCTCGGCTGAAAAATAATAATTTTCAACATAAATGTTTGTAATATGAATGTAACATTTGATTTTGTTTGATCATGTTATTTAAAATTATATGAAAAATGTATGATAAAGATATTTGAGGCGTTAACTACAATGCTCTGCATACAGAATGTTTAACGTGGGTCTCGAAAAGAAAACCAGAAAATAGAGAAGCTAAAACAAAAAGTTGTTGTATGGAGAAGTTACCTATTTCACCATTAAAAGATGTATGTGTTACAATATAAAAATATTTATTTGACGTTAGCAAGACGTGAGCATGTATTTCATAAGCTTTCCATAAAATAATTAAATCAACGTGCGATACGATGACTGATAAGTAACACACCATTATATGTATATTATTGTGAAAGAAATTATAGATAACTTATCGGTTCAAGTGATCAAACCTTTTAACTGCGAGACTTGATGCTTAAATTCATCAATTTCTTTATTTGCACTAAGGAGTTTCTTCTTCATGAGGCCTGTTTCTCCTTTTAGTCTGACATTTGCATCCTTTTCTTCTTTCAATTGAACTTCATATGCCGTCCTTATTTCTATTATTTCCCGATCTGCATCCTCTTCAATAGACGCTTTCATTGTCTCATGTTCCCTTGATTCCATATCAGCTTGTTCTTGTAGCTACATTCCAATTAATAAATTACCATAATAAAATGTATTAAAGTAATTAGTTACATTTAGTTCAAGTTCAACTAATGTAATTATACTAATAAGTTCAAATTAGATGGTATGTACCTCTAGCAAAAGAACATCTTTTTCTTCTAATCTAGTTTCAAACATATGATTCATTTCCCGGAGTGCCTGCCGTTTACTCTCAGAGAGTCCTTCAAGGCGTTGCTCGTAATCTTTTCTCATGCGAGCAGTTTTGTCTTCGAGACTCTGGAATAAAATAAATTATTTACTTTATGGCTAGAAAAAACAAAAAAGCATTAGGTAAACTGTTAAGCAAAACGATTAAAACTTGCCTGATATCTATCGTACTCACTAATGAGTCTGACATTGAAGTCTGCTTCGAGTGCTTGAAGTGTTCTCTCGTGACCTGAACGTAGTTTGGCAATATCTTGTTGAATCATTCCTATTTCGTGAGTGTGCTCATTTTCCATTGTCTGTTAGGGCAAATGTATAGTAAATAAATAATTATTTTCATACTTGTACCACATTATGAACCATAAATTACATTTATTCTATTTTTGTTTCAATTGTTTTAACAACAGGTGCTCACCTCATTCTTTTCCTTGAGTTCTTCAATAGCTGCACAATAACCTTCATGCACCTCTTTCAGTTTCTCTGCTTGTGTGGCTTCGGCTTGCCGAAGTTGATATGTATGTTCCGTTTCCAGTTCACTCATTCTTGTACTTAGCAACTATGTATATTAAAAAATTAACGGTCAAAGAATTCAAATTTGGAATATATATAGGCTATACCCAGACAGTAATTAGCAATCTTATATTCAAGTGAGTAGGTAATTGAACCTATCGTAGATTTGTTAATTACTTACCTTAAACAAAGTCGAAAATTAATACTTACGTTGATGCTGTTCATTTTCTCTTGCAAATCTTTCTTGCTAATTAATATCTCTTTTGAATAAGCGAAATCCTTGTCTAGTGCTACAGCCCTTCCATCAGCATTAGTCAGTCGCCAGATACAAATAGAGGCATCTTCAGCGACAGATACCAATGTTTGGTCATCGTAAGCTAATGCTATACATGTCACTTTTTTGTTATGCATATGAAATTCGTTAAATATAGCTTTGTCGAGTAATGGTAATTGAACCGACGTGACTCCTCCTTCACCGCCGGTAATGAAGAGCATCAAGTCAGAGCGGGAGAGCACGATAGTCTCAAGTGCACATCCGATTAAAGGTAAGTTTCTTCGGATTGTATTTGAACCAATTTCTTTTATTTCGCCGTCAGTCCCCACTCCATATGTGGTCTTACCGATACTGAAAAGAATGCGTGATTAAACTCGTGTAATCGTCTTATTTGAAATAAGTGTGCAAACTTACCTATTGACTGCGCAGGCATTAAACTGGTTGGTCTTTAAAATAACCTCTCCAACTCGCTGACCTGTCGACATACTCCATTCGTAGACAGCACCCTCTGTTCCACACGAGACTAGGGTAAGATCATTAGCGGACCACGCAAGACAGCTGATCTGGAAGTAAATTCACCTTGATTTACCATGTATCCGTTTCAATGGTGTAATCGCCATCAGGTACTAATACCTTAGTTCCTTCCAAAAGAAAAAAGATCTGCTAATATCTTAACTATTTATATTATATTTATTTATATATATTATAACTTAAATTGATATATTGATAAAACAACTGACCTTGCCATTATGTCCTTTTAGATTATAGACGTTTTGAAAAGAAACTGAAGAGAACACTTGAATCACTTGACTATTTACTGCAGCAAAAAGTTGTCCGTTGGTGCTGAACTTCGCTCGTTTGCAGTTCCTAATTGGGAACTCTCGCAAAACCTCAAAATCATCAATCAGGACAACCATGAAACGTAATTTGTCTGAAAATCCTACTATTGCGAAGAGACCTGTAATTTAAAATAAAATCGAACTAAGATAGAGGATCTTTCGCGGATGGAAAATATGTAACATTAGGTATAAAGTAAATACGAACCCGTCGGATGTAAAGACACGCAATGTATCTCTTCCTGATATAACTTGATCATTTCCACATCATCCGTCATATAATTCCAAATTCTGATACTCTTGTCTTCCTCGCCCGATGTCATAAAAATTGGTTTCCAAGCACACATTGATAGCGAGTTTATGCGACCATAGTGCATTGCTGGGCCTAGCTCAGCAAATGGAATCTCTGGATTCTAATTTAAAAATATAAGTAAACTCTGAATGGACATTAATTAATAAAGTAAAGCTTCTAAGCTTGTGTTCTATGTGAATAGTTAAATATGATGAGAATATGAAATCAGATCTGCACGATAATTGAGTACGTATGTAGGATAATGCGAAACCATCAATTACTCAAACATAAAAAAAAAATGCGATTTGTTCTATGCGGATAGTCGAACGTGGGATCAGCAAACGTTATGTCAATTTGGCGGCTGGTTAGGTTTGCGGTATCCAATCAATGAGTTAGTTAAACTATGTTCCTGTATGGTGCATACTTTGCTATCTATCATTCGCTTGGGCCTTTATTGTCACATCAATGAACATATCCATGCATATAATTTATTAAATAATTATGTATTTGCGAAATGAACAAAAAAAATTTAAATAATTTAGATACCTGCAACATATGCTGCCCAAATAATTTGACATGATATAGTTGCTTCCTCAAAGTAGTTATAAGTAGGGCTTCTTGATTTGGATCAATAGTAATGTGTTTTATGGCGTCAAGGGGTGACCACGTCGGATGCTCTCTAGTATGTCTACAAAGTAATAAGTATATAAAAATAGTATTACAGAAAAAAATACCCTATGACCACAGGCTTGAGGTTTATCAGCAGCATCTTAGCATTAAGGATCAATAGACGAATCTAATATTAAGGGTAATAAAGATGATTTTCTATAACAACTTTAGACTTATTCGGAGACTGTTTCTTTAGCAAATATAAAACTTACTTGTAGGATTTTTTTGATATTCTGAAAACGTTTCTTTTCCGCCAGTGATGAGGAGTTTCCTTTTCAAACATATGAACATAACCAGGCCCACAGGAAAAAGCGAATCCTGTTACAAAATTACACGAAATTTGATATATCTATTTTAAAATTTGCTACAAGCCCTCAGTTTATAGCGAAAAGGATATTTTATTTCCCTTTAGTAAACTTCACGTAACCAGAAAAATACTTTTGGTATTTACCTTTAGCAAAGTTCACGAAGCAAGTGACTGGATGACTTTCTTCTATTAAATCTACAGCTTCACTTGATGTTTCCTGTTTACTGGATAGACTTGCTTTTTCGCCTTCGCTCTCAGCCCTGTTTATTTGTTATCATTTACTTACAATTACCCAAGTATATTTCTTCTACAACCACAATCTTAATTAGAAACTTACTCTGCTTCAACTTTCTTTAATGACATTTCAGTCACATCAGCCGCTCTAAAAACGCAGTTCTGTCTGAGTTCACCATTTTCCACTAGCATTATGACTCCATTATCCGTACCGAACATGATACGGTCCGGTGTCAGCCACATGGAACTAGTTATGTTGATCTAATGGTGCACAGAACAAACTGATTACATTAATAAAAACATAGGTGGACTACATCCTACTTGTCAGTCTTATCATATGATATTTAATGCGAAGAATATGCACCATCCTGTTAATAAATTGACTAACGTTATGCTTACGTTTTCAGCCTTGCACCATCCCCACTGACGCCAAACTGTTTCAGATACGTTCATAATACGAAAAGTGTATGGACCAGTAATCACTACTAATGTCGCATCAGTGGGATTACATTGCACCTGTAAAGTTGCAACTGTTAGAAAGTTTATAATTTTGCAAGGATTGTAGGAGTAAAAAAAAAATTGTCTCTGTAATTTGTAGATTGATACCTACGTATGCATTATAAGAAGATGATAGTATAAAACAAATTATCTATAATGTCTACAGTTAAAAATGAGTAGAAAATAAGTTCAAAAACTAAAACCCGACTACGAAAAATTACGCTCACTATATTTTTTTATTTTTTTATTTATACTTCGTACAGAAACATGTACAAGGTGGACTTAATGCCTTAGGCATTTTCTACCAGTCGACCTTTGGGTGATGCAGAGATAACGTGGTAGATGCACAGAAATAATAATAGATAATTTAATATGAACTTAATCTAGCTAAACTATTATACTTAAAGTACACATATACCTTATATAATATATAAACTACATAAACATACACAAATATATATAATAATTAAGCGGTCAAATGCTGAGACTAATCTGCCAAAAAAGTTACTTTAAAAGGTGTTCACGTACCATGATTTTAAAAGAGTATCTACTGGTAGCCATTCTGATTTCGAGGGGGAGTGCATTCCACAGAAGAATGGATTGAATGAAAAAAGAAGAATGAAGAAAGTTGGAAGAGTGAGAAGGACATTGAAGGAGACGATTGTTGATAGATCGGAGATGTCTATCGTGGTTTGAGCACAGATAACGGAAGTGAGAAGTAAGATAAGAAGGGGCATAGGGAGAGTCAAGAAGAGAGAACAGGGTAGTCAGTGCCCGCATATTTCTGCGCTGACGTATATTCATCCATTTCAACTGTGATCTGAACTCAGACACGTGGTCGTATTTACGTAAATTAAAGACAAATCGAATGCAGTTATTAAGGAGACGGTCAAGTTTATTGAGTAAGTCTGCATTCAGGTCAAAGTAGCACACATCACCATAGTCAACAATGGGAAAAATTAAGCACTGCACAAGCATCGCCTTCGTGTTGGACGGGAGAAAGTATATATATATTAAAATATATTATGTGTGAGTTTTTTATTTAATAGACAATAAATATTGGATAGTTTGTATATAACAATTTCAAATGAGAATATTTTCTTGTTTCATACTTTTTAAAGCGTAATTTTTCGTAGTCGGGTTTTAGTTTTTGAACTTATTTTTTTTATTTCAATTATTTTGGGGTTATAATTTCGTAATAAAGTATTTGCAGATTCGGTTTACATTTTTTTATTTAGATTTTATTGAATTATATATAATTTTACTTACAAAGCTTATTTGATGTATTCACGTACAAAGCTTAGATTTTTAGGTTATATTGTAGTGTCACTACAGTTAACAATAACAAAATTGATAATATTAATAAGTAATCAATAGTTTGATGGCCAAATTATAACAATAAATAAACATTATCGTGTCACTTATAAGATTTTTTATAGTTAATGCCTTTATGTCCTGTAGAGAGCGCCATATCTAATTTATTGTGACGTCACATATCCTATAACCAGCAGACGATCAAGACGCTTCGAACGATACCTCGTTTGCCAAATTACGATAAGTAGTTTAAAAGTTATGAGGGAACAGATGAACATACATACACACATACATACCGGTCAAAATCATAACCCTCCTTTGGCTTCACCGTAGTCGGGTAAAAAAAGCTGAGTAATCAATATTTTTTATCCAATTATATTATTATTCTATTACCCATACGAGTATACGTTCAAAAGATAGGGAGGCCTGTGCCCTACAGTAGGACAATATGGACTGATATTAGAATAATAATTCATATTTGTAAAATAATCGATAACGATTGTGAATGTCAAGAACTATGCTAATGATAGCGAACGCGTTACATCACTAGACCCACCAACCAATCAAACATCGCATCAATCATTCCAGTGAATTATTTACACGCTGAAGGTAGCTAGCGAGGTTCGATTATCGTTTAATTAAAAAAAATAGTTTAATAGAAGTTTTAAAGATTAAACTTACGTTTTCAACAACGCCTTGGCCACTTGGATTTTGTGCTTTAGCGTGGCTTTCAACCTTCCCTTTATCCCAATTGTAATAATACAAGTACCAATCAGGTTCCCCTGTTATAGCAACGAGGTACTTTGAGTCGTAAGTAAACTGCACACATGCAAATTCCCTTGAAGTCGAGTTCTCAAATGGCACTGTCAATATCTTTCGTCTCTTATAAGTTGTTAAGTCATAAATAGTTATAATAGGCTTTTGGCCTTCTTCGGCAATTTCGTTTAAAGCAAGCCATCGCCTGAAAATATTAATACGAAAATTAATGTTAAATCAAGTAATAGATGTTACTTATTAACATTGCATTGACAGGCCAGTTGGCTTGGTGGTTAGCGACTCTGACTGCTAAACCGAAGGTCGCGGGTTCGATTCCCACTCAAGACAAACATTTGTGTCCATGAACATGTCTGTTTGTTCTGTGTCTGGTTGTAAATATCTATGTATGTATGTATTTAGAAAAAAAATTGTATATGTAGTAAATCAGTTATCTGGTTTCCTTAGTACAAGCTCTGCTTAGTTTGGGATCAGATGGCCGTGTGCAAAAATGTCCCGGGATATTTATTTATTTACATTTTCCGCTTACCTATTAGGCGCAAGGACTAAGGATTTGATTGGTTTATGTTTATCCTGAAGTCGAATAAACTTTTGTTTCTTCTGAAGGTGGTTGTGGATAACAATAACTCCACCAGCTGGGTATATAATCTCAGATTCAGACAAATAGTGGGCATTGTATCTGTGTACAGAGAGAAAATTATAAATTTAATTTGTTTAGATGTTTGATAGTAGGAAAAATGCACCAGTGCTTCCCTCTGTATGTTAGTGTGTCGCAGGCTAATTACAAAACTGGCCCGTTCATAAACGTTTTAAGCCTGTTAATGAAATGTAAAGGTTGGATAAAATAAGCCGCCCTCATTTGTGAGGGGTGATAAGGGGGATGTGTAGGAGCGCATGCCTCTCCCAGGTGATAGGTTCGACGAATAGAATATTATGTATTAATATTAAGTTATTCGGCAGTTACAAATAAATAAATATTATAGTTGTTTGCCGTCTTTTTTATGGCTGTGTATGATGTATCACCAAGATGAAGCTAAAAAAACCCTAAATATATTGAGGCCTGATTTAACTATTGCCAGATACCCGAAATTTTGGGAAGGTATATAGCGTACCATAGGTCATCCATCGTGGCGAAATAGCCAGAGGTTAGCCTAAAGTGATCTGCCCTTAATTAAGTACATCCTTCTCAAGCTATATATGGATACTACAACCACGTTCGATATTTATCAAAAAACATGGCGGAAATTATAGTGTATACAAATTATTGAATAACAGACAACATTTTTCATATTATAGATATTATATCTATAATATATATATTATATCGAATAAGATTATTAAGAGTAAATAAATTTTACATTAATAAAATAATACACGAAGACATATTTCTGGGTACTTACTGAATATCCGTGCGAAGTCCATAAAATATCCGTGCTGAAATATTTGGTGAGGTCGCTATCGCCATGATTGTTTATATTAATAAAAATCTTTCCTATAATAACAAGTAGGTGATGTCAGAAACCTCGTAATAATAAATAGAAGTGCGAATGCATACAACAAATACTTCCATTTAAATGTTTTAAATGGCATACGACTGTTGTCATGGAAACACATTTTAGACCATGGATATATAAATAGCGATAGCGTATATTTTTTTTCTTTTCATTATACCCTCTTTCTAATACTTAGTTGTCATGACCACCTGCAGTTTATATTCGGCAGTTTCTTCGGCGGCTATACATTCTCGTTCCATATCGTAGCCAGGTTCACCGATTTCGGACAAAATCTATAAGGGAAATAGGGTGCTTTTGACACACAATCACCTCAAAACTACTGAACATATCAGGATGGGACTGCTACCATTCGACTTGGAATTTACCTATATATTATATCGATAAACGCAAGTAAATATCGGGGGACAGCTAGTATATATTCGAGTATATAGGTCACATCGACATCGGATAAGTTTTAGATTTAATTCATCTATAATATGTGGACGGTTCAGTTGGCATACATACACCATGTTGAATTGTTCCAGTCGTGAGTTCGATTCCCACCCAATTCAAACATTTGTGTGCATGTACACATTAGATATAAATATCTATCAACTATGTATTAAAAAAGTACTAAATGTATGAGCTATATTATTGTTATTTGGTTACAAACTCTGCTTAATTTGGTAACAGATAACCGTGTGAAGAATGACCCAGAATCTTTTATTGTATTATTTATTTGAGTGAGTCTTTACGCCTTAAATATATAAGTCGGAGAAACTGCGCATTCACTATTTAACTGAGCTCCACCTGATTGATGCTCAATGTCGTCTGTGGCGGAGCATCCTTTGCAATTTCCGAGATAAGTCGTTGCTTCCTTCAACCTCCTCGGTTAACTAACAATTCTCGTCATATTATTTACTTATCTACCTCACCAACCTTTGTATATATACGTATAGGCATTTTGAGTTTATAGACCTTTCTGGAGAGGTACTCTGATATGTACATCATGACCAGACCACCAGACTAATAGATGATCATCCTCCACTTGCCAGATTCATTTAGCCTTAGTTTCCAATTTCAAAACACTAATGTAAGTAAACAAATTGGAAAATCTAAGTCTAGATCTTCAACAAAAATATGCCGACATAGTTTTAACAACGCTAATTTCTCGGTCTGGTTTAACACTCACTTTTTATTTGCTATATAAGTAGGTACCCATACTTTCTCTTGTGGTTCGAGCGGAAATTACACGACATCTTTCTGGGTAAAGTGGTGGAACACTAACGAAACGTAAATGAATCAAACTGTTGTTATTTAGATGTCTTGACGTGTCCTGAGGATACATCATCAACAGATTGGCTTATCGTGAACGCACTCACTTTGTAGTCTCTTCTCGCCGTTCTTGGATGCGGCTCCAACGTTGTAGATGAAACTTCGGGGTTTTTGAGTACTAGAATATGTTCCTAAAGTTAATTTGAAGACATAATAATCTAACCAACTACTTATATATGCGTAGACCCAAGTAAATAGTTTATTAAATACTAGCTGTCCCCCGCGGTTTTACCTGCGTTCCCGTGGGATGTCACATGTATTATACATAAAAACCTTCCTCTTCAATCACTCTATCTATTAAAAAAAACGCATCAAAATCCGTTGTGTAGTTTTAAAGATTTAAGCATACATAGGGATATGCGGACAGAGAAAGCGACTTTGTTTTATACTATGTAGTGATAATGAAATGTCCAATAATAAAATAAAGACTAAGATCCCAAAATGAATACCATACGTATCTATACTCATTATATGTGCGTGTAGATATTATTAAAAAGATTGGCATCATCTTATGAAGTCCGCTAACGACTGACGAGTGACCCAGTCAATGAATTAGCGATATAGACCACAATTGATGCCGCAACGCAATGAGTCGTATTCCTGAACAGTTTGTGAACATCATACTAGTTGGTAATAATAATTGAATAGTTTACTAGGTGTCTGGCATTTCATCAAAGAAAACTCCAGGTATTAGAAATTGTAGGTCATTGAACTACGTAAAGTATTATCGATTGGATATTGCAGTCGCCTTTCTTGGTAATGTAGAGAATTTATAATAACGAATCCGTTGTGGCAGTTCCATTTCTATATTTCGTGACCTAGAGCATTTTGATTCAACGGTTTAGTTACTTATGCCTGATACATATAATATTTGTGATTTATTTAATGTATGTATGATATCAATATGAGTGATGCAAATAAAACTTTGAATATTCACTTTCACTAGTCTACATATTCGGGGTAAAGTTCAGACGTACAGTCGGGCACAGTTTTAAAACGGTGGTACGGTCAGCAACAAAAGTATATGCAGATTCAAATTTACAAACCACCTGTACACATTAACTATCTATTCATAAAATGGAAAAATAACATATACAGGTGTTTTGTAAATTTTTGTCTTCAAAAACCACAGTGAATGGTTTCTATTATATATAGTTTCGATTAGCTTCAGCGTGGTGTTTTGTATATTTAGATCTGTTTAGCTACTTATGGGAGTGTAACAAAACAAGGCAAAGTCGCATAAAAAAAATTATATGTATGTTATTCTGTTTTTTTAGTATTTATTGTTAAAGCGGCAACAGTTCAAGAGATATTGCATGGTGACAAACGGACAGACAGATAGGAGTCTTAGTAATAAGGTCCCATTTTACCCTTTTAACACTACAAACAGACTTCAATTTTATTTATTTGTATAGATTTTATTGTATTAATATAATATATTCAAGTCTGTAATAGATTATTTATGTAGCTCTCATCTCAGAAGGACTAAATCATTTCTATTTTTATTACTTCCAGTTAACTCACCATCAATTAATTATAAATCTGTTGTGTGTACCTATCTAATTAAATAGCTATCAATTTAATTAGATGCATAAATCTAATTAATCAAAAGTACCTATCCAACTGCATTTCTACATTAATTAACTAGCAAGTTATTATATACGCACAGTGCAGAGTTCAGTAATTAGGATCAACTTTTACGGTTAAAATTAAAGACAATTACGTACAGTTATTGATTTCATCGGCAGTATGACTTTTCAGAATTATATTTGACAAGTAAGTCAAACTAAGTTTTATATAGAGGCTTATTGGGATGTGTCCTGTATTAAAGATAAATGATCAAACACTAACCAGTGTATTGAACATCCAAAAATATACGAAAATATTAAATATGATCAAAATTTAACCATTAATGTGGTTTTTCAGTACCGATCTAATCATAAAGAGTATGTTATTTGATGCTGTACAATTATGACGTCACAACTAGCTATTTCATACATTCAATCGTTTTGACATTTCATAAAGAATTGGGATGTGTCCTGTATTAAAGATAAATGATCAAACACTAACCAGTGTATTGAACATCCAAAAACATACGAAAATGTTAAATATGATCAAAATTAAATCATTAATGTGATTTTTCAGTACCGATCTAATCATAAAGAGTATGTTATTTGACGCTGTACAATTATGACGTCACAACTTGCTATTTCATACAAAACTCCATACATTCGATCGTTTTGACATTTCATAAAGAATTGTTGATTTGACATGTCAGGACACATCCCTATTGTTGATTTGACATGTCAGGACACATCCCTATTGTCTCCGAGAAAAACAGCTGTGTCATACAGATAGAGAATCCGTCTGGATATCATGAAATTATTATATTCCTTTGTTATGGCTTTGGCTATGGAATACTAAAAAGGTTTACTTACATCAGTACTATGACGGTGCTCCTGTATAGTGAAATAAAAGGTCATTTTACGATTCGATTAGACTTAAATATTGTATTGAAATGGATCGATAGCACAAGGTAAACCATTAGTGGTTCCTATTTACCTATCTAATAATTTAGTAAGGTTGCCCGCCGGTCGGTCGCGTGCTTCTTGGCATGCCCATGTATCTTTAGATTATACGAATGTTTACGTACCTTCCACCTAATTGTAGGTTTGCATTCGTTTAGGTTGGTTTATGTATGCTACCTATATAAAGAATTTACCTACATATTTAATTAATTCACGCAAAGGCCATTGTCGTTGTTTTTGAATAAACTGTCAAACATGTCGTAATTGTTTTAAATAAATACTCTTCAAAGTCAGAAATACGAGTACGTTTAAATTATAAAATAATTGTTCAGAATTCGCCTCACAGTGTTCATCACAACAGAAATTTGAAACTTAAAAGAAATGTCTTATAGCAATATTTTTATTAATAACTCCGTATTTTAGACTTGCTAGAGTTAACAAGTACTTTCTTGGTAATTGTGTTCGATTCTATAATAAAATACCGCTTTCGGTAACCAAAATGTCTGATCATAAATTCAAAAATCATATTAAGAATATTAGTACATGATATATTAATATAGTCCTTTGATTCCTACAAGAATAAGAACTCTAGTTATTTATTGGTATTAAGTAATTTTTGTCAAGTAGGCCGATAAACGATACACCTATCTAATGGTATGTGGTCACTGCCGCATAGGAGTATTTCACCAATTGTCGACCCAGAGACATAAATGAGTATATAAGTCATATGTGTCTTGGATTTTATTGGTCTCTTACCTAACTAACAGAAACACAATAGGCAAGTAATATAAGTCCACTACTGCGTCACTATGGAAATAGGTATGGTTCTATTACTTCACCGGATGAACTCTGTATTAAGAGCTCTACTAAGTATTTCTATTAGCTACAAATTAATTTAGAATTATTTTGAACACATCGTCACCTCAAAATATTAGATGTTTCGATGATTTATTTCAAGGTATGATTATTTTCCTCAGTTAACATGACCTTCGCCTCCCAGTCGGTGACGTGGCCCGTCCTACGTATTATATGCATGCATGCCGTCATCTTTAGCAAATAAAGTTCCTCTGTTTACTTTAAACATCTTTTTGTTACAACACGTGTCATTCCATCCATACTGCGCAAAGTATATCGGTGATTGTCTGTTCTTTTGACATAATGGTTACGGGGCCTTAGTCTAATCCGGAATTAGGTAGTTATTATTACTATAATAGAGTTCATTCTAGATGTTCTAGAAATTTTATGGCCACGGCCAAGCTTACATGTGCGTGCAACAAGAGAAAGTACCTATCTGTGTTTCTTTCACATCATCACACGAATCAATGATTATTACATACATGCACGTCCCCGAGCACCGAGATTCACCAATGCATTGTGCGGCACATAATATATAATACAAGTTTTGACGACCAGAGGCGTTGACGAAGTGTCCGCTACTGGTTTGGTGGACTTGGGTGGGTGCGCACGGTGTTCTCTCTCGGTAGTGGTAGTGGCAGTGGCGGATCGGAGCGGCGCCGCGACCGGTAGCGGGCGGCGGGCGCGGGCGGTGAGCTATTCAGTATTCAGTAACTCTAACTAAACAGCTAGTGTAGCTCAGCCTGTGACGCCGAGCGCCGCAACGGCGACGACCGCGGATCTACCGTCTCGCACAAACACCGCGAAAACAAACACTATAATTATCTAGCTGCGATAAAACGATACAACGCGCTATCAGTTTTTGATAACTTACCAGTGTGATACTGAATACAGATAAAGAGAGTGGTTGACGCCTGTGAACTGTGTATTATGTAAAACCTCTAAAAGTGAATTTTCTGGTGGTGCAATTATGGCTGCGATGGCAGCTCCTCGCAAGGACCTTTCTATCCACGATTATCCGGAGCACTTGAACCCTTTCCACGAGGATGATAACCACAATAAGATAAGATTCTGGACTCTAGGCAGGAAACTTAATCGGAGTAACAGCATTAGTTTCTCTGGAATCAAAGACCTTAAAAACTCATGGTAAGTTACATAATTGATCATACCTATCAGTTAAGTGCTTTTCTGACATCAGTCCTTTTCGACCTTGAACGATTGATTTATCTTGCCAGTTACTGAATGTTCTGAATTCTAAACACTTTCTGTAAAACTTAACACCTAACCATCAGATGATTGTTTTAAATATAGGCCTGTTACTGTATAAAGAAACATACTAATCTAATAATTTGCTTATTTATTTAACACTAGCTTTAGTTCGTGGTTTCACCCGTGTTTCTAAGGAATCTTAGGTATGTTTATCCGGTTTATAAAATATCCTATGCATTAATCTTAAACATATTCTATCTGTGTGCCAACTTTGAATCGGTTCACACGTTACTTTGTGGAGCTGGAGGTATTTACACTTATAAGACTTATTTACATACTTCGTATTAACACAGAAGCAGAACTTAACAGTAGGACGCCCAGCCGGCCGTCGTCATTGACGTCGCGGAATATACCTACTGCCTGCACCCTTTAGACATTACGTCACTTATACCGTCGGATTGTCACATCATAAAATCATAATAATGTTTTAAATTGTAATCATCATTATATTTCAATTAACAGTAATTAAGAGAGCAGAAGATATTATCGGCAAGAATAAAACCATGATCCTGGACAGGCCAGAGAAATATAGCAGTACCTAGCCAGTAGATGTTCAGTGATTTCGGCAGGCCTTCGACTATTGTGTGCTTATTATACTTGATTGAGTATCACAACCAGTCTGCTCACACTTTCGGTACTTAGATAGATACACTCATGCAAAGTGATGGCGACATTGTCCGTGACGTAATAAGCAAAGAGTCGGCACTCGTGAGCCCGGTGACAGGTGACAGGTGACACTAACAGCAAAGTCTTTATTTACTCTCGGTTGTAGCCTCACAGGACTCACCGAATTGTCTGCGTAAGAGTGTGAAATTCATCAGCGGCTAATCACTCAATAATTTGGAAGTCGGTGCAATTTGTTAATTTCTTCCATTACACTATTAAAATTGCATTAGGTTTTGACAATTCCTCCAGGACTGGCTACCAGCCTAACGCCAAACCTCTTAGTGAATCCAGTTGTTGACCACAAGGTGCGAGGAGTTGGGTGCACGTTATCTTCTATTTGCTCTTTTGTTATGAACCCCTAGAAATGAGACAGGGTGAAGTATTCGTTGGCACTACCAGCCAGCCGTCACTTTAAGTCAATGAAAAAAAAAAACATTGGATTACTTTATCATTACGATTGTCATTAATTACATACATTTGCAATGTTTCAAATCGAAATTGATACAATAACTACGTGTTAGGTTAAAATCGACACCTTCGATTTGTAAATAACAAACTTATATGCAAGAGTAGCTGACGAAAGTTATTTTTAAAACAGCAGATATCTTGTGTGGTGTGTACCTACTACGTAGAAACCATCACAATGATAAAATCCATAAACAATAAAATTGTCTAATATTACTTATAAATCATTTATGCTGAGGTTCAAAAAGTATTCTATCAACATGGCCGCACCCAGCCATACATCACACAAAATACTGCATCTTTGCTTTATTCTTTTATCTGGTTTCCAAAAACATTACAGTATTAACTAACTATTGGGAAACAAAGCTTAAAATATTACTAAATTATATGTCGTGTCAACTTCACCATAAATGGAGATATGAGTACATAATAAACAATTTGTATTATGATCACAATAATCAATAGTCAGTATTAAAGGTACTAGCACCTAACTTAGTAATTAGCATTATATTGTAATAAGTAACTACGAAAAAAATACGTTATTTACCAAGTTATCAATGCTTTCGAAATTTTCGGCGAAATATCTTTTTCTCTACGTTTAATATTTCCTTGTAGAGATTAATATTTGCGCGAAATCACACTTCTAAGTGGGTAAACATGAGTCACTAACACATTTTCCTTATGCAATCTGTAAAATAAATTGAGTACCTAACTATTCAAGTAGTAGGGGCCTAGGTTGGTCAGTGCTTCCGAGCTGATCAGCAATTGTCTTGTTTATTTATCAATATCTTCCCGTTAGGGTCTGTCCGAATGAATACCTAATGCATGTGTTGTCAGAAACTATTTATAGTATTGAAGTCACTATTGTCACTTGTGCTCCATGAGTACTTTCAACGTGATTGGCATTTAATTTGCGTATTTGCCAACGCGCAAACCAATATTAATAAATCTTAAGTGGATACAAAATTATTTTACGTCTTTGCCAGATGATAATTTATTGATACCTATGGGTACTGGTCTACGTCCAAACGTTTATCCTTTTCAATCCAGCATCCAAGTCCGTGATTGTGGCCTTGTCAGAAAGTGCCACACCAACTCTGCAGAGCCTACCAACGATGAATTAGCTAGAAATCTTCAAGAATAAAAATTTCAGCAAGCTTATGTTTATGTGGCCCCTGGGCACTGCCCCGTCTAGCTCTCCGGTAGCTACGCCACTGGTAACAGGTACCATTTTACGTTGCCATTGTCACTGTTATTGTTACAAAACATGATGCCGATGTCACGATTTTATATGAATTTAAGAGAATTTACAAATTTATAAGACAATCTCGTGTTGTGATCGGGCGGTAGATAGGTACTTACTCAAATTATTTTTCAGTAGGTAGGTAATACGGTTGCATGTAATATCTGTTACGATGACCTACTTACGAATTCAGTTGAGCGTGATTAATCGTTTTTGTTCTTTCTACATTTTCATTATGCTTCATTAACATCCATGTTCCTTTGTAACTACGGAAAGCAACTGTTGAACCTACCTATACCTACTTTTCAGTAACAAGTATTACTTACTTACTGAGTATATTTATGAGTGAGTAATATACCTACCCACTTAGGTAGGTATAGGTTTCAATTTTGATACTTCAGGCTTTAAGGCCATAATGACATCAATTATACCTATGCATGAAATAATGCGAAACATTGGTTGTTTTTATTATCGCATAACGACACTTTACACTTTTTACAGTTCCAAGAGGTAAGTTTCCTACAATTATTAAATTTACACTTATTTCTAGAATCCATAAATATTTTTTCATGACCAATAGAATCGCAACGCACGTCAGTAGAGGGTAGTACTTGTACACCTGTCCGGGGTCTTTTAGAAGGTACTGTCGTATCTTGTCGACTGTTTGCACTGGGTCTTCCCCTTTTATTTTTCGAATCACTTTGATATCTACATAAAGTATCGGCAAGCTCAGTTCTAAAATCTGCTAACTTCATAATATTCTTCGGAAGTTTTCCTTTCACTGTGTTTACCTTCTTGTAAAGTACCCAGGCATTGATGACAGTCATGTCTAGCAAGTGGTAGAAGAGCCTCGATGTCCACTTTCTTGACTTTATGCGGATGCGATATCGACCAATGAAGCTATCCATCAAATCAACACCGCCCATGTGTGCATTATATTCTTTTATGACCCGAGGACATGAGACTTGAACATTAGCCTTTATTTTTTTTTCGTAGCGTGTTATAGTATCCGCTGGTTCAGCGCCAACATACGTGGAAAGTAATAGTACTTGTTTATTGTCTTTCCAACTTGTGGCCGAGTATTCTTGGCCTTCGTGAGAGGCCACATTTTCGTGATATGTTCCTCTGGGTACGTTAGACTTCATAATTTCCCGTTTCTCCGGCAACTTGTACGACTTTCCGAGCCTGTTTCTCTGTACTGTTCCAAGACAATAAATACCTTCGTTGGTCAAGTAATGTAGCAGAGGAATATTCGTATAAAAATTGTCAAAATAAGTTATATGATTGACGTGCCTTGGTACTGGTCGTAACAATCGAATAACTGTATTCGATACAGCTCCGAGGTCTGGTTCGCCAGGTAATCGGTCTATGTTCTTAGCTCCTGAGTAAATCTCAAAACTGTAGGCATACCCAGACAGAGAGCATAAAACATATAATTTGAATCCCCACTTATGGGGCTTGTTGGGTAAGTATTGTTTCATAAAATGTTTGATTTTTGTTGAACACATTTGCTCGTCTAGTGATAGACGATGCTCAAATGGTACGGTAATAAATTTCTTATTCAAATAGTCTATCACTGGTCTTACTTTATGCAGTCGGTCGTGCTGGGGATGATCAATGGGCAAATGTTTTGAGTCGTCATTCATGTGAAAAATTTGTCTAATTTTATCAAATCTGTTGCGATTCATTGTTTGTGATATGGGTTCAAACTTTGTAATGTTTGACCAGTATGACCTGACACTAGGATAGTGATATACACTAGTAAAAATAAGAATTCCAATAAATTTACGTAATTCTAGGACAGTTACAGGTTCGGTAAAGTTGGGATTCTTTTGGAAGGCATATTTATTTGACTCGTCCACTAGAAATTTCAAAATTTCTTCACCGAAAAAATAAGAAAAAAACTGAAAAGGTGTGTCTAAGTTCATAATTTCTTGTGAGTACTCACTGTTTCCAGCAAACTGGAAAGCGTTTTGGACTATGTCCATATTCTTTACTCTCCACACTAAGTTTCTAGAGTTGAAGGGTGCAGTTTGCAGGTAGTTCTGGCTGCTAGTTGTAGGAGTTGGGCTTCGTTCAACAGTCTCTAAATTATGTTGCATGTCGGTATCTACGTTTGTTACAGGCCAATCCGCATCTAAGTCTGGTTCAGTGGGAAAATTGCCTACATCTTCTTCATCTTCTAGCTCCATCAGACGATCTCTTTGGCTCAAATAATAGTCTATGTCATCTTCATTGTCGGTGGAATCGTCTTCCGAAATTTCACCATTCAATATGCAATTCAATATGCTCTCAATCGCTTCCGGTCGCATATTGGATAAATTTCTATAATGAAATAAAAAAAAAGTAATCCCAACACCAAGCCATGCAGAAAAATAATGAACTGAAGTTCTAAAAGTTTTTATAGCAAAAGAATTAGTAGGTAAGTTTTATGTAGGGCGGAATGCCTGAAGTATCAAAATTGATACTCACAAAAATAGCACTAGTTTCTTCAAGTAAAACATGCACTCGCAAAAACTAATTATATCTTAGCAAAAATAATATATTCACTTACCTCAAAAGTATTTATATTCTTCAGAAAAAGAAAATATATCAAATTTGTATTCAACAAAACTTTTAGTAAAATGTGTTTACTTGTTCACTTTGCCGCGCAAGTCATATGTCATAGATAAAATAAAGCAATAATGACATTTGTTTTTTTTTTTTATTTCGTTGAAAAACATATTATGCAATAGTAAAATACGTACAGCTAACCAATAAAAAAAAACTAATAGTAATGTAAACATTCGGTTTAAAAGATTGGTATCAAAATTCGGTTTAAAAGATTGGTATCAAAATTGAAACTCTAGGTTACTAAGGGTTAAAAAGTTCATTTACGAAAAAAAAAACCTAAAATATGAAAATGACGTCAGTAAAATGGTGAATGGTTTTGTGACATTTGTCGAAAGCTAGACTTTTTTTTCTGGCGTGACGAGATTTGTCGTGTCGTGACATGATGGCTATTTTTCACAATTATATGTCGTGTTCTGACGCTTTCTGACTATATTTTGGATCAATACACCCTCAGCAGTGGATCATACTACGTTTGCAATGTTCTTCCACGAGTTATCCGATTCAAATGATCAAGAAGATATTCAATTTATAATGCTGGCAACTCTTTTGACAAAGGAAAGAAAAAGTTAAAGATATTGGATTCTTCCAGTAATTGACAAAGAGAGGTAATAGCGAGTTTCACTGTCTCATTAAAGAGCATGAGTGCGATGCTGAAATCTTTTATAGGTATTTTAAATTGTCGAAGACACAGTTTGGCACTGTCAGCCATAAATCCAGTTTGATACCGATTCCGTTCTGATGCGTCATGACACGTCACTTCAGACAAATATAAATCCAGCTTTTGTCTTTTTAGTTCACTACAATCGGTCACAGATGTTTTAAATAGTAACTTGCTGATCTTTTTTAAACAAAGCAAAACCATAACTTTCGTTGCAACCGTAAATGTTACGTCCAAACAAAAATAATCATCATGTCATAAATAATATAATTACGTCATAATATTTAAAATAGGTATATTTCCTTAATGACGTATCTATATATTTGCACTTTTGTAAGCCCACACAAGCCTTGACATAAAACTAGGTCTCAAGTGCAGCCTTTATTAGGTTTCCGGATATCCCCCAGTCTGGCAGGTGCTAATAACAAAATTTTATTATTTATGTAGACAAGTTAGCGGTACCAAGAGAAATAGGATTTATATTATTTATTATTATGAATATTTTGTAAGTAGCCGCACTCTCTCCCCTCCTAGACCCCAGTGTGCAGTGGCGTAACTAGCCTTTTGAGGGTCCAATGCAAAAAAGTGCCGATTTTTTTTTACCTTCCTAAGGGCCCTCCTCGAAAAAGTATATTGAAATAAAAGCATCTATGGCCCGCCGGGAGCCCCATGCGACCGCATTGGTTGCATTGGCATAACTACGACACTCCCAGAGGGTATGACTTCGTCATTGCAAGCACGTTGGGACAGGCACAATTCAGTAAAGCTTGTTTATATTTAGCGACAGCGTGGTAGTTTTTTGAAAAATATGTCAAAAGTACCATATACCTATGGTGCTGAACAGGAGTATTTGGGACGCGCGTATGTGCATGCTTGTGAATTGTAATAACGCATGGACTCTTAAAATTAGCAGAATATGTACTGAATTTAAGTTTTTATGTAATACGCGATTAAAAAGGCAAGGAATGTCATTAAAAAATATAGCTTTTATAAAAATTATTCCTCTAAGGATCCAATGGCTAATTAAATGATGATGGAAATGAACCTTCCTAATTCATTAATTATCGCCTTGGTATTCGAGTGGTATAAAGCTCGGCTTAGAGTCCGTAGGTCCTGCCTCATCCCATTCGCGCCGTAGTCCCGCAGGGCTCGGTGTTGTCTCCCCTGTTATTCTCGCTCTTCACGAGTGATATGCCCAGGACCAGAGACATACACTTGGCCCTGTTTGCGGATGACATGGCAATCTACTCCTCAAGTAGAAGCGTTCCCCTCATTTTGAAACGTCTCCAATGCGCAGCCAACGCCCTAGGCGATTGGTTCCGCAAATGGAGGATCGAAATTAATCCCACTAAGAGTCAAGCCATTCTCTTTTTTAGAGCTTTTCGCGCAACTTACCGAGCTTTCCCCGATACATCCATCTCTATGTTTGGCGTGCCCATCCCTTGGGAGAGGCAAGCCAAATATTTCGGCGTCATTCTGGATGAAAGACTTTCCTTCGGCCCTCAAATAGACACGGTGCGTAAGCGCGCCAACTTTGTGTTAGGCAGGCTTCACTTCCTCATCAACTCACGTTCTAAACTCGCCCTAAAAAGCAAGCTTAGACTGTATACCGCGCATTTCGATTCTGCAATAAACCACATTAATCCCCTAATAATAAAGGCCGCTTCCTACACTCCGTCCCGTATCAGTCGCGTTCGCAGACCGAGGCACGCCCTCGCCGAGTCTGACGACGAAATCACCAAAGCTCAGACAGCTGCAGCCAAATCTTCAGCTCGCGATACTACACACCCACAAGGCCATCAGCCTAGATACCGTCCTCGCCGGCGTGCACGTTAGCCGCACTCCCTCTAATAATTCATTGTTGTTGTTTTTTGTTTTGAAATAAAGAACCACTAATAAGTAAATCAGATAATGTAAAGTCTTTTGACCCCCCCACGCAACGCCCTAAGCCCGAGGTCCGAGCACCCTCAGTGTGCTTGTTGCTTAATATCGAAATGTACTTTCGGCTGAGAGCCCCTAGCGCGTAAGGGTGTAAAGGCCATCTGAGGCTAACACCTTCGTCCCTTCCAAAACAAAAAAAAAAAAACGTAGGTCCTGGTTCTCAGGTCAAGCAAGGAAGGTAGGTGCAGTTAATGTTACTATGTTAGAAATTATGACCTGGATTGCTATCCAAATCAGTAGTTTTTCGGGGTCAACAAAGCATCACCTTTTTTGAAACACCCATTCCAACTAATAACGGGCGTTCACTGTAAAATTCTTACATACAAACAAGTCGCTTTTGGTTATAATCTTTACCTTTGCAGTGGCTAAAGAGAATACCCATATAACCATGTACCTACCTGTATTTAGCCACGCGCGCGCACACTAACCTATTTCATGTATTTTTGGCGGCAATCAAATTAATGATCAGCTGTTTGACCACTAATTTCGAAATATTTTTAAAACAGACAAATTTACAATAAGACAACTTGTACTTAATGATTGCAGGTACTACTGTAGGTTGCTTAGTTAATAAAATATGATGACTTGAATGTAATTAGTACCTATTTTGTACGTTAACCTTCATAAATTGTTAGTTGCATACTTTACAATTTATTTTTATTGGCTTCTCTGAATAGTAATAAGATACGAGGCATCGTCAATATACATAATATGTACCTACATACATATTGTTATAGGAGTACTTCTAACGTAGATATGCACGCATGTTTGCTTCGTGTAAAACCACAAAATATGTGGTGACTTTTATTTATGTGTTTCGGTTAGAAAGGTAAAGGAGCCGGTGAAATTACAAGCACGTGCTTCACGTCTCAGGGTCGACAACGCATTGGCGATGCTCGGGTGTTGCAAATGGCGGCTCATGTGGTATAAAAAAAAAACATAAACTGCAGCGCTGAGGACTCTCATTGTAGTCTTGTACCTATACCATACCCAGGTACTTCGAGATATTACTGAGTGTGATCGTCACGATATCACACCTAGGTACACTTAAAATTATGATATCATGGTCACATGATATAGGTAAAAGATTACATATTTTTTTAATTTTGTGTAACGATTATTTTTAACTTACGGAATGTGATGACACAGTTTGGATGTATTTTTATCTTTGACAGTGAACCTACTCAATGTTTACCTAAAAAATATCACCAGACCATGGTGTAATTGTGGTTAAACACAATCAAAGTGTAATGGTAAATATCCGGACAAATGTCAGACAAAGCACAATTAGTACCATGTCCGAAGTGTAAAGTTCAAACTGAAAATATATATTTCAGAAGATTATGTACTCAGTTTCTAGTTAAAACCTATTTACGTTTTTCCGTTCGAAGTTACGTTTTGTTAAGTTGCAATTGTTAACAGAATTTTCCACCCCATAGTTCAAAGTTGGTATCACTTTTTACGATTTTATAAAGCATATTTTACAAACTATTGACACAATTATTAAAGTCTTTGTAAACAGCTATATAATCTAAACACGTGTATATGAACTGTGATCTGTTTTTCATCCTTCAGTGACATGCACAAAGAAGTGAAATTTAGAATTTTTATTACATCATTATTTCTTTTACACCTTGCAAATTTACGAAAATAATTATTCAAAGCAAGTTCATTTTCCATAGTATAATTAAGTAAGTATCTATTTTGGGAAGCTATAATTTAAATGGGTTTTTATTTATTTGAACAGTACTTTATTTACATTGTTAAGGATAAGGAAACAATTGATAAATTATTTTTATACATTAAAAATGCACACGAAGAAGTTTATTTATCAGGTATTTAGGTTCTTATATAATATATATTAATTAGGTAGCGATAAAAAGTATATTAAAAGTAATTATGGGGTAGGCTAGGCCTCTAATATGTTTACAATAATGACTTGTTCATTGGTAAGTGATGACTTCAACACCCAAGATAAAGGAGGATAAAGTGAATCATTCGTTTAGCTAAATTGTGATAAAATATCTCCAGAGTGCATAACTAGGTCATGATGCCGGCTATACAGTTAAGTTTGTTATAGTTAGAACAATATCAACATTACCGTTTATCACAATTATCACTCGACTATCATTATCTATACCTACGAAGGTTATAACCTTCGGATAAAGCGAATATAACAACGAGCTTGGGCTTTCGGTGCAGAACATCGCAATGAAATCATGTCATGGTAGAATCGTTACCCTCAAAATTTAAATCGATGTTCTCTCACCAAGGAGTAAGGCACAGCTAGAGTTTAGCAGCTTCACTTGAACCATGGTTAATAATTATGTGACGGATTGTGGCACAGTTTGATTAACACACTGGGTAACAGCCTTCGTTGCAGTTTCCTATAGCTCCACTATCAGTATTAAAAAAAATACGTACAGTACAGTAGTAGTACTCTACTACTAGTCTATAGATAATAAAACTGGCCAAGCACGTGTCGGGCTACTCGCTGTGTAGGGTAGTTGTATTGCAACAATAACATTACAAAGTTATTACGCACCTAGTTGTATCTTATTGGCATAACGTGACATATGGAATTATTATGAAATGTTTACTTATCCAAGCACATCCATGACAAATCACAGCTTTTTAGAAGTCATTAAGTTCAGTGCCGGATTAACCACGTAGCAAGAGTAGCAATTGCTGCGGCTCCGCGCAAAAGGGGGGCCCGTTAGTCTAAGACCCCCTACCACCGATTGTTTTTTTTTACCGCTTTATACAGCAGACCTAAGGCCCCTTGACATAATTTGGGCCCCGCGCTTGCTTAATCCGGGCCTGATTAAGTTAGCCGCTGACAGACGGACATGGTGAAACTATAATCCTACGAAATCCTAAAAAGTTTTACTATGAAGTATAAATATTCTTTATTCATGCAGGCCTTCAAAGTCTGTCAAAAATGGTCGTTAATGTAATGTGACAAACGATATATTATTGTATAAATATATTGAAAATATGCCACAAAAGAAAAGACAAAAGTAGTCACAACATAAGAGACATCTTATCTAATGTAATTTCTTAATTATAACATTACTGAATATTATAATTAAGATCGAAATTAACTCGTATGATTTTAAATTGACAATATAATGATCATAACCTACTTAAAGTTTGTAAACATGAAAGTTATCATTCTTCCGTGTGTTGTGATAAGTAATAAGAAGGGTACAGCTGCACTATCCGAAAAATTCAAGAATTTGCATTTGACGGGCTAGATTCCAACTCTAACAAAAAATTATAAATAGCATTATAAATAAATCGAACATACACCGTCTTTACGTAAACATCTAATAAACTATTATAATATTGAGAGAGGGGAGTTTGTAAGTTTGTTTATATGTGGAGAGTAATCTCCGTAACCACGGCACCCATTAGAAAAACTCTTTCACAATTCTAAATACACATTATCCGGGATAATAAAACATTAAACCCTCGGGAACGCAAGTGAAACCGTAGGACGGTAGCTAGTGTTTAATAAACCGGATCCAGTGCAGAGATCCATCGGAGATATACCTACCTATCATTAACCATTACGATAACACTGCAATTAAGTATCATGAGAGTTAACATTAGGATTGCGTTGTTGGTTCAAGATCAGGTCAAATAAATCTTGCATTATCTTGACGACCTACGAGGTTTGTCATGCCATGCATATGCCTGCTAGTAATTTGTTTATAACACGTTGCGCATTGCTTGGACTGCAATGCGATGTTTTAAACTAGGCAACAGTTCCATGTCATGTGGAGGTCGTGTTCTCTATCTATCTATACTATTGCGCAGGCATGTCTTGTTTGATCTCATAGCTACCTTGACTTGTTCTGAGTCGCAGCGATGCTCATAAATATTAGTTAACATAAATTTATGAATATACATGTATTAAGTACCCCCTAACTAATTTTCTGAAAACCGTCAAGAAAGCAAATTGTCCTTCGTGTAATGGGTCGAATAAGCACTTCCGGCAAGAGCCACAACTACGGATGTTAATGTTGAGTGGACCAAAATGAGGCTAATTTGTCGCATTTAAGCAACCCTTTAATCTCAAAAGCTAGACCGGCTAACGAAGATTTGATTGCTTCCAGAATTTGTCGAAAATGATTCACAATTTATATGTAGGCAATTAAAAAAAAATCGAACCTTGGTCGAGCTATGCAGCTACAAAAATCCAAAAGTATTTTTTCTCTACAAAATCAAAATGTTTTCAATGACCATCAAGTAATGTCTTGTTGTAATGTAAGTACCTAAATGAGCAATAGAGGCGTTCACGTTCGTGTTTTACTGTATTATATTTATCGAAAATTGTTTAAATACCGCTCGCTGTGGAAATTTAGTTTCGCTCGTAGACTATTCAGATTCAGTATTGAAAATAGAATCAAAATGGTGTCGTGGGACACCAGATAGGAACGAAGTTTTCATTGACATATTACATGCTTCTTTCAATTCAGTGCGATTCAAAATTTACATTCAACTTATTCCTTTTCTTATAATAAGTACTAATTATACTAATTTATAAATGGAACAGAATTTTAAACATGTTGTATGTAGCCTTTAAATAAATTATGAAAAAAAACAAACCCAATAATAAACCATATCATTTAAATTTGGAACAAAAGTGTCGTTACAACTTTTCGTATGATTTTTTTCCGTCTAGCCCCCTTTCACAACGCGCGATAAGGAACATCGTTCCAATAATAAAAAACTCAATGATTCGATGATAATTAATAACGGTATGTCATATTTCTTTATTCTACCTATTCACTCACAGTCAAAAAAACACTATTGTTAAAAACTAAAAAGTTTGCATTTAGTTTCGTTTATAACGTAGGTTTATGAAAATTCTCCATCTATCTAGAAAAGGGATGAATAAAATAATCATTTATTTCATTCTAATTTCGGTTGGAACATACTACCGTACTTCCACGCATTGGTATGTATTTTTTAGTGATAATTTGAAATTAGAACAAAGTCGTCAACAACATTATTAATCTTTTTATTCTTATTAATATGGCGACTGTTGCCAGCAGCACAATTTCGCTAATGTCATGTTAGTTGAAGATATACGAAGGGGATCTGAATACAAAAAATAAATTGTCGGTTATTGAGTGCTGCTTATCATATTATTGTGTGGTACAATAGGGTCATTTAATGTATGATATTTTTAAACGTCAAAAGGCCATCACATCTTGCCGCTACTTCAGTCATATTATTAGGACTAATAGTTATTTTATGGTAAGAGTCTGAGTTTTATCAATTTCTGCATTGATATATCGACGCTACAGTAGTTACAGTAACAGTAGATACTATTTTTTTTATTATTAAGTGACAATTCACAGGCTTGTTAACAGAAATGATTGGACGTTTCTTGTCCATACAGTTTGCGACTTACCTACATTCGAGACACTGTTAAGTCCAATACAGCACAATGGCCGAGACGGTGGGCGTGCAATACTCGCTCATCCGTCCGTCCGTCACGGCACAATTGTGACCGCTCAAGTGGAATCAAGTGCATTAAACTCCCATTACTTTTGTCAACGATGAACCTACAGACATCAATTGAATGGAATTTTTAAATTTCTACCTGTAATCTTTTTAACAGTTCAAATTGTTGTTTTCCATGAAGATCCATACGCTATTAATACCTATGTTTTATTACAGGGCTTTTCGGTCGTTTATGAAGAAGGGGAAAAAGGGGCATGAGACGTCATCAAAGGATAAGTCAAGCAGTCAAGTAAATGGAGATAGCTCGCCTATTGTATATCGACGAGCAATGCAATGTAAGAAATACCTAAATAATATTCTATACTTAAATAAGTTTATTTGAAAATAATTAACTGAACCTAAACAATTAAACTTAGACGGGCCAGTTGGCTTGGTGGTTAGAGACCCTGACTGCCAAACCGAAGGTCGCGGGTTCGATTCCCACCCAGGACAAACATTTGTGTGCATAAACATGTCTGTTGGTTCTGTGTCTGGGTATAAATATCTATATAAGTACATATGTATTTAAAAAGTAGTATATGTAGTATATCAGTTACCTGGTAGCCATACTACAAGCAGTACACTCTGCTTAACTTGGGATCAGGTAACCATGTGTGAAGAATGTCTTGGGATATTTAATTATTTATTATTGTAAAGTAGGTACCAATACAAGTTAGACTTTTCCCTCTTTAGGCAGCTTTGATTAAATTTGCAAAATAACTCACCTTTGATAAAATAACTATGCACTACGCTTATCGCAGGGCTTTATCGATTTATACATGTTGTCTGCAGACACATCATCGTCGACGTCGGGGTCAGCATCACGAAGCACTGTGGGGTCCCCGGAGCGCTATGTGTACGGGGGTTCGATCACCCCACTACCACGATCGCGCTTCCAAGAACGTATGAGAAGTCCCAGCCATTTTGAACTCAATTCAGTGAGGTAACACAAAATATTTCATACTTATACGAGTTTATGTCTACACAGATTTTCTTATATTACAGGGAATTCGTTTTAAACTGAGTGATTAGACACCCTGAATGACACGCCACACAATAACAGACTACTAGAAACTTTTAAGACACTTTTTGTGTCAGGGGAATCCCAATTGGTAAATAAGTAGTTAAAAATTGAATCGGAATCGTGAACCGCATCCAATTAAAATGTAAAGTATAACGTTATTTTTATAAGTGTCCGGGAAAAAACGCGATTTCACCAAAATGTCCGGAGTTTTTTAAGTTTTTGTCCGGCGTTGGCAATTTAGGTGATGGCAGCCCTAGCTGTGATGAACGAATTATTTATTAACAATTTTTTATGCAACCCTCAGCACGCCTAACTCGCGCTTGTCCAATATTTTATTTATTTATCTATATACTCAAAGCAAATCTCTATGTGTATCTAGAGTATAGTTTCTTAAATTTATGTATTTTTTCATCGAGTTCATTTCACCCCTCTTCAGCCTACATGTGTTGTGTTCATAATAATACAGAAGCTAGGCACGCCAAACAAGTGGACGAAATAGTATAATGGTAAAACAATTAATTTAATAAATTATGCTTACAGTATATCGCCCCGAATGGCACGGAGCGAAGTTTCCGGATCACGACTTAGCGTAGAAAGCACAAATCCTTTCGACGAGGGTCCTGTACCACCCGTTCGTGCTTCGCGACGCAAGAAAAAGCGAGCGCCACAACCACCTGGTACTGCAGAAGTCACTGATGTTTCGGTAAGGACAGATAACATATTCGCCATACGGAACCCTCTCCATAATTTTTTTTAAATTATACTATTCGGCTAATGTGAGTACGAAACCTCCCGAACCAGTGATAAGTTCATAAACACCCGTACATAAATTAAATAAAAGCTTTTATTTTGAGTCTTTTATTTGACTCAAAGTTAATAATACTGTACAATATTTTTTCAGATGAGCAGTGAAATTTCAGATTTAAACATAACTGAGGATAATATAACAAAACAGTCCAAAACCGATAAAGATCTAGAACTAGAAGAAATGAACTTAAACATTGAACTTAAAATTGTAGAAGACGAAGATATTAAACAAAGTAACTCGAACATAGAGACAACAACAAATTCTGAATCTACTACTAGAATGACTAGCAAGGAGACTGATGGTGTTTCTGACAATATAATTGAACCAAAATGTGATAATGGTGTTGATTTACGACCTATTGAAAAAGATTCAGTTGAAGAAGGGCGGACCGACATAGACAGAACTGTCATAACATCGGATTCAGAGCACCATATTGTAGATCCTGTATATTTCCCTAAGGTAGACATTGTGAAATACAGGAGGAACTCTAGTGTCAATGAAGACGATATACGACTGCGACGAGGGAATTTAGAAGACTTTCATGCACTCACCAGTAAAAGAAGCAAAAGCCTTAATAATAATCTAGACGCCACTTACTTGACTTACAACATTGATTCAATTGATGATATTACAAATATGAATACAAATGAAAATGAACCTCATAAAGTGATATGCAAAGTGTATGACGACAACGCACGAAAACAAAGCATTGATACTATTTCAAGTACCGAAAAGGAGTTCTTGGAAATAGACAAAGCTACGCGAGAATTGGAACGAGAGATCAGTAAACTGAATTCAGCTTTAATCGAAGACGACATTCCGTCCGAAGGAACACGTCTATCAGTTTCTGAAATTAAACGAAGATTTGATCAAAATGATATTTCGTCGCCGAATCCTATACCAAAGCCTAGAAGAAGTCACTATGGTGGATCTAATTCCCCATAAACTTAGACAGACACTTAATCGTTTCTTACGAGTATGTTCGAATGAGCTGTTGAATATTGCTATCATAATATAGGATTAAATACAGAAGGGTGCCTTACTTGTAGTGATAAAACATCGATGTTTATTAAGTACATACTTTCAACCATCGAATTCTTTCAAACGAAATATCATTCATTAATAATATTATATACGAGTATACTTAGTACCCATTATAATTGTAATACGTGAATCAACTATCGAAGAGTGAATGGTTTGTTTTAAGCGATTTTAGTAGTGCAAATATTTATCTATCCAACTACGTTCTAAAAACTGTACTTGCAACGAAACTCCATAGTAAATCAGATCACTTTTTGTACTTTTATCGATCAACTAGAAACAACTATTATAGACGCCGATTTTATTATTTGAACAAAACTATATGTGGTGGTTATTTCAATAAGCCCTAAAACATTGTGTGCCTTAAAGTCGTACATATATTTCTAATCAGTTATGTTATATGATAAAAAGAAGTTAAATCAATCAATTAATTACCATGTACAATTTATTCATAATTCCCAAGATTAATGTTGTTGATATATAACCAGCAATTGCAGTGCTCAGAAGAAAAAATAAAATTGTGTAAAATTTCTTATGCAGCATGTTTAATCTGCGGTTTCACCAGTATTCTCAGGATAAAAAAGTAGCCTATAATTATGTCCATTTCTGCTGTCTCTACCCCATTCCAACACCCTAGAGGTGTAATTAAAACTCGTGTAGTTAATATTTTATTACATACAACAAGAAGTATGTGTACAAAGATTTAATCAAATAAGTATGACCAACCTTCTCTCGCCTCTTCACGACCTTGAGGATTGATTTTTAAAAGATGAAAACCTTTTCATAATTTGTAATAGAGCCGAAACCAAAATCATAACTAATGCAAACAGTAACGGTACTCCAGTACAAATTTTCAAACCCCATTTCACCCCCTTTATTTGAGAGTTTGGAGTAATTTATTCTAAGACCCTGAAATTACTCTTCCATAATTTCTAAAGAGGCCAATTAATTCTTGTCTCCGTTCCTTTTCATGATTAAATTTTACCTTATATAATGTGGTTATTTATATATTTGATAAATAAGAGACTTCCATACAAATTTTGATCCCCGATTTTATCACTTTCAGCAGTGGCGTAATTAGGTAACCACAGGCCCGGAGGCAAAAAAAGGGCCCCAACTAAACTACTTAAAATGGTTTGTCCCTCAGCCGACGCTTGGGGGCCCCGGGGCTGTCACGTCTAGCCCTCCGGTAGCTACGCCACTGCCTTTCAGATTAATATCTAAAATCCATTCTCAGTGTTCACTTATGAAACTCCAAACCCAGCGGTTTTGCCGGGATGAATCATTCAGTCAGTCGGGGCATGTAGTTTTATGATGTATACATGTTTTCAATTGATGCTATCTGTTAGTAAATTAATAAATTTAAATCTGTTGTAATTCCTAAAAAATGCGATACTTCGTTTGTATAGGCACCATCAAGTGTACTGGGGGCTTAGTTTATTTTAAATTAAAGATACCGAACTAATAGTCTTTCAACGAAGTAAATGTACGGTATAAATATATTTATCATATTTTAGATTAATTGGATCTCAGAATTATTAATTAAAAATAAGGGAACTTGCAATACCTGTTAGTATAAATCGATCAAGTAAATTAAAGTATCTTCGATAGTATAACATAAAGCAGTGCCTTCATGCTATAAAGATCAATTGTCATACAAGAGCAATACGTAAGATTATTGTTCATTTAATTTTGCCATCATAAAGCATTATAACGGCGTAGGCTATGTTTTAATTGTGATAACAATCTATATTTGTGAATTGGTACACTTTTAAAGTGTTTCTAACCATATCACGTCAAAAATATAATATTATACACAGTAGTACTTGGACAGTCCAAAGATTTTGTTATGTGAACGAAGTGTGCTGTGAAACTGTATTACGAAGTAGATCAGTATCTAGTGGTGCCAATTCTGTTTTGCCTCGCTAAAATTAATATAATCTACTCACATCTCTTTAAATATACTGAAAAGAGAAATAAGGTTATTTTCAGTTTAGTCCTGTCTCACTAAAAGATGAATGGTTTTGTTCATCAATATGGGATTTTTATGGGTCCGTTTCGTTTCATGCACAACAGAATCGGGGCCACTGATATGTTAGTTTAGTGCATTGATTTTTGTGTAATTGTACAAGATTCCTAATGATTAATTTATTATTGCTAAAGTTTTCATAATATTTTAGGTCAGTCATTGTTATTTAATAAATTATTATTACCCATTGAGTAATTTTGTTATTCCATATACCATGAAAACAAACACAGCCTTTTAAAAAAATATATAGCTTTAATATATAATTTGATTATACTAAGTATATAGTATACACACTGTAACATAATATTATACACTCCCAGTCCCCTAAATCAAGCCACCATGCATTTTTTTATGTTTAAAGGCTTAAAATATCAAAATAATGATAAAACAAACAAAGTTTTTATGCAGTTTTGAAGCCGACATATTGGTCATAATTTAAGTTATATATTATAATTGCTCCAATGGTATGTGTCAATGATCGAAGAAGAAATGTCTGACGACAGAAAGAACATTTTTTATAAATGTTGCATTGGAAAGAGGGCCAGATTTAATGGTGGGTCATTTCCAATTCCAAAAATAGCGATCGATGCATTCGTCAATGCCTAGAGGCCTGATGCCATATGCGTATATATTTGTGACCAACAGTTTAAAAGTCATACTCTTACATAAAATATGTGATATAGCTCCATTCAGGTGTCCGGGAAAATATTATAACGCAGTGTTAAAAGAAACTCTTAATTTAAGTATTAAATATCATTTGCTTATTCTTTCTCGTTTATACTTGATGAAACGCGGTAAGTTTGTTGCTGCCGTGCTGACCAAAACCTTGTATTCTTTTGGGAGTTTTTTTTGTTGTCTTACCTGCAAAGCAAACCGTTATCAAAATATACAAACAAAGTTAAACTATAGAATAAAATAATAATATGATTAATAATTAAAATATATTCGTACCTTATTTTTCAATATCGGCGCCAAACTTCCTAATTTATCGATTAAATTAACTTTTGCTGCTAATAAATCAGTTTCGTCTTCAGAATATAAATCTACCAATGTATCTATTGCCTCGGCAAGGACCCATACTTCATTTTCCTTATGGGCCTGCTCTAGTATGGATTCAGTAATAACACATATTACGTTCGATTTGGTGTCATTTAAATTATTCACCAACAGTAAAGCCAATATCCCAATCATTCGGATAAGGTTTGATCTTATCTCGGGCTCTTGACATTCACGAATACCAGTTAGCATCATCTGGAAATATAATTTATGGTATGCAGAGAATTTCAGCCAAATGCAAGTATGTTTTCAATGATTGTATATTAATGAATAACTAGTCAATGAAACATAAGATTCTGTGATTGGACGGAATGTTTTGTTATATCAACGTGCAGTTCCATCTAAACAAATTTACGGGCCAAATAAATAACCTTCGTCCACCATGTCCACTATTAAAGTGTAAACCAAGTCTATCTTCATAACGACCAAAAAGACGAAATCTTTTATATGAGTTTGGATTAATGTATAGTCGGATGGATTGGATACCCAAGCTATAACTTAGGCACGCCTAGAACATATTAACCTAAAAAAAATAAGCAGCGTTGTCAGGATATGACCCGAAATCTCGAAAACATTGAGGATATTTGAAGTATGTGTGTAAATATTATTTCATAGCATGACATGAGACTGGCATGGTCTCCATATTGGAAGGATATGAACGTGTCCTAAAAAGAGGTATCAGTGGAATGAAATGGACAGCAACTAAATCCTTTCCAGCGTGCCTAGAATGGGCTTGGGCACTAAGCTTGTGCGATAAAACCCCGCCGCTCCAATTTCGCTTCGTGAAATATATATTGCATTAATGGTGGAATTACAGAATATTCTCTAACTCAGGTCTCAAAAACTAGATGCGATGTTAACGATTAGTCGCCTGTTATATGTATTGGATGGAGGTAATAATAATATAAAACATACTAAATGTGAGAAAATCACATATATGTAATAAAACTTGTTTATTTACAATGAGATTGAGCTTCCAATCATGCCAAACCATAGAATGGTGATGAGATGTTAACAATAATAATAATATTAACTTATTAAAATGTTGGTACTCCTACCTCTATATCACTCAGTGCTAAATGACTGAACAAGCTGCTATCACTTATGTTAGAGTTCTCTCTAAATTTAAGTTTATCCAATGCTGCTCTCATTACTGCAGTAGCAGATTCCATGAGGATTACGTTGTCTGTGTCCTGCTTAAATACGAGTTTCCCTGCATCCACCCAAATTTCATAGACACCATTCACACCTCCAAGGTTCTCAATTGGGAGAGCTGATAGCATATTGTTTATGCACAATAAAGCTCTAGTCTGCATGGTATGTAGCCTGTAATCGTACAAGAAAATAGCTATTAGTTTTATTTTTCATAACAGCACATTCCAAAAAGTTATAAATAAATACAGGATACTCGCGAAAGTGACAGTGTAAAAACGTCCCAACTAATTTGAAGAACAGGAACTTCAGTTCTTTAAAAATTGTAATTGACTTTTTGAGTGATATAGGTAGTTCACAATCCATTAAACTAAAAAGTTAAAAAAAACAAACACCACCATTTAACATTCAAATAATTTAAAAAAAAAAATCAAAAAGACCAAAGTACATAGTCACTAGGTGGGTACATACTTGTCTGCCTACTTGATAAACTGTCAGATTGCTCGCAACGAACAAAATAGCAGACCTTAATTACAAAAAGTAGTCCAACATAATACAAATATAAGAAAGGTAAGCAACACTTTAAAAGTCGAGTGTCAGCTTGCGAACTTATTACTTTTATGTATTTGGTGTTAGATACAGATTGCTTTTATACCCATTATCTAGTCAGTACGGGTATTAACCGACGGAAACAGAAATGTGATGTATTATGTAGGTAGGGTATACTGTATGGCTTTATTGTACTTACTTTTTACAGATTAACCGTGAACCTTCAAATTCTTTCAGTATTAACAATACATTTTGAGCTGGAAGTTGTGTTCTGGCCCATACTTTGTGAAATATTTCTAAAGATATTAATGCCTCTAAAAGTTGCGGAGGTAACTTATCTTCTGCAAGAACACTTTCATGACCGATTTGGTCGAAATCTTCATCCTGCTCATCACCATCTGAAGAATCATTTCCATGAACTGAATCATCGCCATCTGCAATAGAATGACAATGTCAGTCATTAATATTATACTATTTTTGAACAGGTTGTTATTTTTACCATTTAAATATTACCTTCACATGAACAAATGTTTGCTATAATCTCAATAGCACTTTGTTGTGCATTCAACATTTGTGATACAGATTTGATCTGACTATCTAATTGCTGAGCAGCCTTGTCTTTATGATGTTTCGTTTTAACATTTCCGCCACTCAATGGCACATTACTAGACAACTGACTACAAGCTAACCGGTGGTCTACAGAAAGTGTGTTCGCTAATATATTAGTAATCTGATTTATAATATCTATTGGCAAGGCACCAATATTTCCACCACAGGCATTAATGATTACTCCAGCTGCTACGGTCTTCACTAAATGCACTGCTGGATCATTCCCATCTAAGGACAGCAATGCTTGCAGCTGTCTCTCAGAATTATCCTTTATCTTTTTCATTGCATTTGGATTATCCTCAATGGCAACAAACAAACATTGTAGAACTTCAGTTACAATGTCACTACTGAACAATGAAAGGTCTAAATATCTGGGCAGTATGTCCAATATTCTAGATTGTCCAAGGTACTTTATTGCAAGCTCTGTAATTAAAATAAAATATATATTTAAAATCATATAGAAGCTAAATTGATAATTTAAAATGTTGGTGAACAAAACTTGTTTTTAAATACATACTGTTGACCATACAACCTACTTAAGCAAGATATTAATGTGTTTTTCTTTGAATTCTTTGTAATAGGAAGAACATTACTCTTATATTTCATCCTATCTATCTGTCTATTTGTCATAGTAATTTTATTATATATAAAATTAACATTTAAACAATGGCAAAGAGAAATTTAACTCTTTTTAATGTCCTCCTAAATGGCTTTTAAGCTTGTAGGCAATGTTAAAAGTATAAGATTTATTATAATTTTGTTTCCAAAATATCTATTTATATATATATATCTCTAGTGACCCTTTGATATCTAAACAAATATTAAGCAAAAGTAATGTTATCTTTGTTAAAACATAATTGTTAATCTGGCCCATGAGGCGACTAAAATTATGTGAAGGATAATTTTTTGTTACATACCTGAGCTCTCACATAAGTTCATTAGCAAATTTATACATTGAATGAATGTATCACTGTCTTCATCCTTTGATATGGAATTTGTATCAGGTGTCCAAGTTTCAGCCCGCTGCAACCAAATTCAAGAAGATTAAAAAACTATTTTAAAGAGATAGAAACAGTTTACAAGGTGGTTGGTATACCCTGACTACTATGTATATAGTATATGTTGTCTTAGCACTCAGGACATTCATTTATAAGGATATATAATTGAGTAGCAGTTTTATAAGAAATATTAATGCACCCAAATATGTCCTTATATATTATAGCACTAGCTGTCCCCCGCATGATTCCTATGTGTTCACTTGTGATTATCAATATTGTAGTAGCCTATACCCAGCTACAAAAAAATCTGCATCTAATGGTAGCAGTCCCATCCCAGTATGCTCAGTAGTTTTGAGTGATGGTGTGTCAAAGGAACCCTAATACATAGATTTTGAATTTATAGCCAATTTATGCCAGCTATTTACTAGTATGCTCCCCTTAAGACCATAACCCTAAAAGCTGAAAAAAACTCAATGAAAACTATCATGTTTTTCATATGACAATAAGCATTATAGACAGTGCACATATGTCTATCTGTCCTGGCCAGGTAGGTTACATATGTTCAAACAAATCTGTCCTGGCACATATCATGTGTAAGGCTTAAGAAAGAATTCATGCTTCAAATTATTTTTAAAATATATTGAGATTAAACCTCATGAAAGTAGCAGATAAGTGGTGTCATAATATCCTGGTCCATCAAGGTGTCACAGATTTCTAGCGTCACAGCTGACAGGTTCCTCAGGGTACCAGCTGCCGCGTTCCTTACTGAGCTGGCAGCATCAAGCAGAAGTGGAGCAGCCACTTTTACAACCCCATGGTTAATCACATGTTCAATGTTAGTAGGACTTTCTATCATTAGGGCTAAAGTCTGCAGTCCACAGTACTTCTCTTCAACATTCAGAGCCTACAAAAAATGTTCATGACTTTAATACTTAGCTGATAAGTGTAGTACAAAGATTTTAAAACAATGTTTACCTGCAACTGGTCCAATATAGTTTGAATTGCATTCTCTTTAATGTCAACAGTAACGTCCTCTTCCAATTCAATTTCATCTGTAATCACGCTTTTCTTCCTTTGGGAGGGTTTTGGCTTCCTAATTTTTCCCATTATCTGATTTATAGTAATTATTTACAGACAATAACTTAACCTCAAACTCGATATTCAATGCTTGTAAGAGAAAATCTGTAGTAGCGAGCGAGCAAACGAACAGTGTTGCCAACAAAGATAATATAAAATTAGCTAAGCTGCTGTTTAAATTTAGCCAAAATTAAGTTCATTGCGAGCGAGCGATAGATAGCGAGCGAGTGGCTCATGTGAAGGTTTTAGGTGCTTAATCCATATTCAATTTTCGTATCGATACAATCATATTCCCCAGTGTGGATCAATGCAAAATCATTTGGAATATACTTAGCACATTATTTTACCTATTTAGATTATGCATAAACCAGAATCATTTATATTTTTATAATGCTATCTCGTTTAATAATACGCACTGTTTACGGAAATATGTTGGGTTTCAGGAGTAACAAAAAATTACTTGTAAATATATGGTTTTACTAAACCTTCGGTCTAGGTTTTATACGGAGCTACACATCAATGCCCGAGCGTACGTTCTTATAGCGGTGAAATATTGTTTTAATTATGGTATTATTTAAGATTTTACAATGTGCAATCTTGTACAGCATGCGTTATTGATGAGAAGACCGTGTGGAGAAGCCACACGCAGTCAGATGCGATGACGTCATGTGGCCATTAATCGAGTGATAGCAGACTCGCAGAGATGGTATTATAACTAAAATTAATAAATGTAATAACTTTGTAAATACGTATCGAAGGAAGATAATAAGAAGTTATACCCGAAATTATAGGTAAGAAAAACTGCACTAAAAGCATTTTTTATTATTCAGTCCTGAAATTGTTGTGTCCAAACACTTTGCCACTGTCTGTAGCAACGAATAAAAAATGTTGACTGGTCCTTTTTGTTAAGTTATTATTGACAATAACATCATTACTGTCAGTGTCAATGAGTGATTGACGATGATTTGTGCGATGTTCCGGAGAGACCGTTAACAGCTATCCTCATCTGTGAGAATTTTGTGTTACACTGATGCGCGCGCATCTCAAAATCGCACGAATTTTTACTTTAACATTTCTTATGTGCTGATAATGTTATATTTCATGTATGGAGGATGTTAATCTTTTTTCTGGTAGCACAGCAGTATAACTTTTCGTACATAGATGACATAGTCTAAAAAGTATGAAAGAAAGCAAGAAATTCCACCACGGCAGAGTTGCCGTTCTAGCGAATTTGCCGCTAGTTTTAGCGTAACTTTCGAACTTTTTCGAAACAAATAATGTAAATTAATATTCTGTAAATTTGATTTTTCACATTGTTACCTAATTTTCAAATCTACCGCTGGAAACATTAACTTAGAATATACAAATGTAAAGTCAGTAAAGTTGCCTTCATTCATTATTTCATCTGTTTCGTTTATAAGAAACAAAGAGGCTTCAACTTCCAGTGTCAGTAATATATTATGTGAATATCCGGTTGGCATTTCTTTTGATTTCGTAATGTATGGTACCAGTACTTAAACCTTGCCTTTTTTTATAATTATTTCAGGCCAGTTGGCCAGGCTTGGTGGTTAACGACTCTGACTGCCAAGCCGAAGGTCGCGGATTTGATTCCCACGTGTGCATGAACATGTCTGTTTGTTCTGTGTCTGGGTGTCAATATCTATATATTAGGTTGGGGAAAAAGTCTTTTCGCATTATAGTATGTATGAACTTGTAATAAAATCTCTTTGGCTATACTATTTGTATCTGGCTGGTTTTGGTATCATTGTAAGTTTAAATTTTAAAGAACATAATTCCAAATTCTAATTAGGAAAATGTGTGATTTGCATTTGTTTTTCGTACCGCCAAGATGAGTGAATCTAATGAAGAAATTCGATTCATTTTAAAATTTTACTACAAAAAAGGTAAAAATGCGACGCAAGCCGCGAAAAAATGTTGCTATTTATGGACCTAGTGCAGTGTCTGTGAGAGTAGCACAAATTTGGTTTAAGCGTTTTCAATCCGGAAATTTTGATGTCAAAGATGCACATCGCTCTGGTCGCCCCATTACGGATACAATGGATGCCATTTTTGAAAAAGTGGAGCAAGATCGGCATATCAGTAGTTACGACGTAGCTGAAGAACTGGGAATTGACCACAAAACAGTTTTGGCGCATTTGAAAAAACTGGTGGTTGCAGAGACACCAACAACAACCGGTAAATAAAAAAGACCACTTTTAAGTACAAAACTCCTATGATTTGGCGTAAACCCTCCAATCATCATGATGACTGTTTTACAAAAATCATAGGAATAAACATTAAAAATTGCTCAAAGTGGATATATCCCGAATTGAAATCTGCAATAAGACCAGTCTTGAATACAGGTGACACACTAGCACCACAGCAGCCTTGTACGTCTTCAGAAAATCCAGCAGAATGCAGCCAACAAACCAATAACGACGAAGATTGTGCGACAGTGATTTTGTTTGTTCCGGTTATAATCCCCGACTACTGAATCAATATGATTTAAATGACTTGATCAGGGACCTTGGACTGTCTAAAACTGCATCAGAAATCCTAGCTTCCTGATTGAAAGAGAGGGATCTGTTAACAAAGTAGTTACACAAAGTATCCCTGCAGGCCTACCATCAACTTTTACTTATCCATTCAATTCCGATGCAATTCAGTTTAGGTGCCTAAACTGAATCGCTAAGATTCGTACCATGAAGTGCCTTTTGCTGACTGGCGTTTGAATCGCTCACGGAGGAATGAACGAACGAAATTTGTCTCTGGTCCGCGGTGAGAAAGAGATAACGCTATACCGTCGTTGCATAAGTCTGTCTCTTTTACTCGAACCATATGTGTTGCGTTTCGAAACCTAGTTGATATAATTTAGCGGTTTCGTTGTGTAAAAATTACAACAAATATATTTTAAAATTGCGCTATTGAGCATAAAATTAAATACCACTAAGGCTTTCTTAGTACTAAATTAATAATTAGTACTAATAAATAATAGTAATTTATATAATTTTTTACATTACAATTTAAAGGTTTGTTTAGTGTTGTCGTAAAAATAAATTGATTATGACGAGTTTAGAGCGCGCCTCCACTCATGTTGGATTTGACAGAAGGCGGTTGTTATTGTTGAGATTTTTAGAGTTTTATAGGTATCTCTAACTATTATTGAAAGAAAATTACGTGTTATTATTAGTACATATTTATTTTATTTATAAGTGTTTTAACGTTTCACTGACTTAAAATAATTGGTAATACGAATAAGGGCGCAAGTATCCTTGTGTAGTTTGTGTAATAATGTTATATTTTCATAATGTAAACTTACAAACTTCTTTATCTCAAACGCGTACCTAACTTAAGTACCAATGTATTTTAAGTGGTTTTTTTACAGTGATGAATCGCGTCGAAGAGTAACGTTCGGTCAACTTGAGCAGCTTTGGGAATTTCTGAACCGAAATAAAGACATAGCAACGGGCTTTAATAAAAAATCCTCAGTTCATCACACAGTTCTTATACCAATTGTTTAGACAACCGATATCTCTTTATGAATTCTGCATCTTCCAAATAAAAGGGGTCCGATTGTTACCGTGTTAGACGTCTTTTTTGTCGCCGTGTTGTGTTTATTTCATTATCATTTTCCATGAATTCAAAAAGGACTAATTCGTCGGACATCTACAATAAAAAATGCTCTACAAATCACTTGTTTACATTAACACATAAGAAACACAAAATATTCAACTGAAATACCTTGAATTACGTATATTTTCATTATTTTTTAAAAGTTATTAACAAAACGATTCACTTCACGCCAAGAAAGAAGCAACTTTTATTGGATCGCTTAATTTGACACTTAAACTATCCAATTTAGGTTGATATTTCACCTCATGGTACGAAAAATGAACGAATGAAAACAGTTTGCCATCCAATTGCAGACTTGATTTGGCGTCAACCTAAACTGAATCGCGTTAATGACGTCGTGGTATGAAATAGCGGGGCAGTTTATTTTAGGTCGTCAAATGAATCGCAATAAGAGTTCATAGTAGGCCTGCTGTTTCCTATGTTTATGGGACAGTAGAGCTAAAGCTCTGGAAAAAAAAAAGACTGGCCATTTAGGGAGGCTTTGATTCCAGGAAAGCAGAATATGATTAATACTCCACTAGTATCCAGAGACCTTATTATATTGCCTCCTTTACATATAAAACTGGGATTAATCAAACAATATGTAAAAGCTCTTCACAAAGGCGGCCGATGCTTTAGATATATTGTAAAAGTGTTTCCAAAATTGAGTAATTTAAAAATCAAATCAGGAAGTTAATAGATGACAGAAATTTTATCAGCCAGATGACAGCTATCATGAAACGTGCATGGGAAGAATTTGTTTGGGTAGTGAGAATTTTTTTGGGAAATAGCAAGTGTGGTGGCTACATTCAGTACGTTGAACAGTTGCTAAAACACTACCAGCGGCTTGGATGCAACATGAGTATCAAGCTTCACTACCTCCACAGCCATCTAGACCGTTTCCCTGTAAATCTCGGTGACCTGAGCGAAAAACAAGGGGAGCGCTTCCACCAGGATATTCGTACCATGGAGGAGAGATATCAAGGATACTGGAACGTAAATATGATGGCTGATTATTGTTGGAGCATCCTAAATAGTACTCCTAACACACCTCATGCTATAAAATCATATCAAAAATAATTTAACTCAGAATAAATATATTTAATAAATTTTTATTCCCTCAACTATGTGTATTTATTGTGAAATTTCTGTCATTCCATAGCTGAAAAACTAGAGCTGCTACATAAAGACGACAATTATTTTTGAAATTGGCATAAAAAAACTATTTAGATTCATGTAAAAAAAATCATACAAAAAACATGTTGTTTTCCTGTGTTATTTACCAATAAAATCATCGGTAACGTTAAGTCCGTTTACCGGTAAAAGCCCACCAAATTATCGCTACCAAGCATAATGCTACCTCTACTAAAAATAACTTGTAACTATGTTACCTTCGTACGATGAAGGTAACGATCAGGGCTGTCTCTGGGCATTAGCATAATGGGGCCCCTAGAGCTATGAGAGTTAAGACCGCGACACACCGATCCGTTCTGACGACACAATCTGTCGCATGCGTTCTCTGTAACCCCTGGCCGTCTAACGCCTTTCATTCCTTCGAACTAGGGGGCCCCATGGATCGCGGGGCCCTGGGCACATGCCCAAAGTGACCAAGGGGAAAAAGGCTCTGGTAACGATGCCAAATTTTTAACGTTATTTTTGAATCACTGTTTTTTATCCTTTTTTTATATTAGAATCTATCAGATTTCATGTTTCTAGAATCTGCGATGATACCAACCCACTAACCAACCAGACAATTAGGCATCAGATTTGGGCTTTTCCTCTCTCTGATACTGAATTAGGAAGGGCGTTAGCCAGTTCTATCATTGTTTCCAGTATTTCCATTGATTTTTCAATGCCATCTGGTAACTTTTAACTTGAAATGTGTTGAGTGAGATGAGGGTATTATAGCTTGCTTGTTTTAATTTGAATAACCTCAAAACTGTAAATTTAACCAACTAATTCCTTTACGGCCACCTACCCAATTCGTGCGATACAAGAAAAGTTAAAATATGCATTAACGCCGCAATGAGAGGATTTAGCTGATTGATTTGTTGTGCTTTCATTTGGATCATTCTACATATTTAAATCTAATTTTGACCTTTTCAAAATCATTATCAATGTATGAACAATTCTGCAATCAAACTGCGATGAATTCACGCGGTGTCTGTCTCTTTCGTGACCCCGCAATTAGGCGAGAGGTCCGCTATCCGCGTGTTCATCTGAATGATTACTCACTCGGCGAATTTTGGTTAATGAACGACACTGGAGATCCTGCTTTAATATAGATACCTAAGTTCATGGATCCATTCGATGATTTTTTTATGCTTTGATTCGGTGATTATATATGGAAGCTATAATCTATTTAAAAATTGGTATAATAAATATGATAAGAACCAACCTTACCCGTACCAGCGTTACATAGTCGAGCCTGACGGCCCAGTCTGATTCACAATACCCACAAAATTAAGTGCTGCTTTCACTTCAAAAACTAAGTACTCGCTCAAACAACGGTGACAAAAATGCAAGTTTTATGTAGGTAAGTATATACAATTTCTCAGATGATAAGCATATAAGTTAGGATGTTTGTATGTACACGCATCACGATTACAATTCGACTAATAGTAGTCACACCAGTTGGATTTAAGAAATTATTTTTGTAATTGATAGGCCAGAAAAACCGGAAAAGACTAAGCGAAAACGAAGCCACAGCACGGGGTAAGGCCATGCGACGAGTTGGGTGAATTCAAAACTGTGTTGTATACATACGAGTATACCATATACCTAGTCAGATATTATTCCATGGCATGAATACATATAACTCAATTTTATCCAGATGCTTTCAGACAAAATAAAATGCTCTGGCTTTGGTCCCGATAAGATCACCTCCATTGCATCCCCAGTATCTACATAGAGTACATGAGGGTACCTCTTTATTCTTATACTGTTGATACCAATATCTTTACATGTTCAGGTAGATCCATTTGACTCAGTCTAAAGTGAGAACAGTCGGATCTCCCAAAATTTATTAAATATAACGTTTGTTATTGGGCGGAACGTTTTACTCACAGTCGTCAATAGCTCACGCACGGGTAATGTAAATTCGTAAACAAAAACTGGTTGAATTAATTAGTAGTGCACCGCTGTGCGAGCGCGCCACTCTCTGTCTTTATAACATAATTTGCACTTCGTGCGGCGGGCGGCGAGATCAAAGCCGCTCAAAGCCGAGGCCATTCGATGGCGGCGTGGCGGCGCCTTTGATCACGACGAGCCTTTGACGGCGCCGCCACCCGCCGCCGGCCGATGCTGCCACTGCGCCGGCCGCCCGGCCACGCCTCGAAATAGTCAATTTGTCGCCGGTTTTACAGGACACGAGTATTTCCTATTCTACTAATAGTGTACGAACTTATATTATAGTTAGTTAACTTTGTACTGTACTGACGATCACCTTTCATATTATTTGCAGTTACGATCCGTGACTACAATTAATGAATTATGCCAGTGGTGACAGGACTGCGTAACACTTTCTACTAATTAACGACAACTTACTTGAGATACCTGCTTATTGCTAACATAAGTCTAACTACGAAAAATACCCGTATTAGTGGCCATATAATAGATAATAGTACCAATGACAGAAATTGCACTTTGAGCTTGAGACAAAATTACCAGCTTTCTTTTTAACTTGACGTCATGTGTAGCTGAATTCTATTGTGTTCAGAATTTACCCACAGGACCGTTCGCGTATCAGGGCACTAAGCAGAGTAATTGAAAGACACAAACCATCATAAATCCGCGCTGCGATAGATACACTACAAGCATGAGGCGGATCTGCGTGACCACTGGCCGCTTGTCGCGTACGAGCCGCAACCGGTTTACCAGCTCAAGCTGCACCCGAAATGTTTAATTCTATCGGATTCAATGTTGAAGCCAATTTTGGCACGAGAGCAGTGTGGGACAACAGTCGTAGCGTCCGCTAATGTAATAAAAATATGTACTGCAGCGACGATTACGAAAGCATTATACAATCACCCTGCGATGGCCGCCCCGTACGCGACGAGCGAGCAGTAGTCACGCAACCACGCGTCTCATGCAAGAAGCTTCATTTCTATTTCTCTTTACTAGCAATAATATATATAAATATTATAGGGCATTGGCAAAGGCAAAGGCGACACTTGTAAATAGAGCAAATTTGTTGCATTTTCCACGTGACGTGATGCAGTAGCAAGCAGCGTGGCGCGGCGGGAGCGGCGCGTTTGATCTCTGCCGGAGTCGTCGCTTGTGTGGCTGTGTGTGTAATTCTACAGCGCGCCGACAAGGGGTCTCGCAGTCTCGCGGTAGCACAAAGCTATTGATATCATTTAAATCCCTTTGATAAAAGCCGAACCGCTGCATCGCATCCCTGTGAGCACTCAAACCGCCGCATCACGCAACACAGCTTTGATCTTTTTATCTCTTTTTGGAGCCTAACTAATACTTTGATTAGCTAGTAATGTGTAGATACTAATAATACACACATCAACATTGTCTGGGATATTTTAGGTTTTATAATATAACTATAGTAGTGACCATTGGCCATTTAAAATATATTGAAACGTTAATTTTTTTTCCGGTTCAATTCACTTCTGTATTCTGATTTCAAATTGAAAATCCTGAAGTGTGTGTCTGCTTTGTTAGGCCGAGACGAAACATCTTAGAGCTAGAGTGTCATGCCATTATACCTTACAGAATTACACCCCAGCTCATGAACCTATTATGAAACAATTATTATACAATTTTAGAAATGAAAATACATCCCGCCCGATGGGCCCGTGGAGCGATGTTCTCGGAATTAAAGTTGAAGCCGAATTTGATCGTACTTTACTGTAATGAAAGGGAGTTCCAAGATTTTAGGGGATTGACTAAAAAACGTGGGTGGATAGGCAATGCCGAAGCTGTCCCACACAGTGGGTTCTTCCTTGATAGAGGTCGAAACCGCACCTGGCAGCGTGCCAGCCGGCTGAACAGTAGAAATAACGCCACTATCAACATTCCAGGTCACTTCGTAAGATGATATTTTTATTAGGAACGTGTATATTACATACATGGCTAGGCGCTTCTGGTCAATTCAGGCACTCATACAACTCTTGGTATTATCTACAGTATTTGGATATATTTAAGGTATAGGAATTTCTGAAAAAAATTGTAACTGTGATGTAGACAATTTACTCACGCATATCTGCCCAAATATTGTGTATATTCCGACCATATCTTTGATTGTACAGTGTATTGTAAGTAAGTATCCTTATAATTGTAATTTCCCTTCTAACGAAATGACGTACCTGGTTCATCGACGCAATAGATTAGCTGGCTGGCCATCAACCATGCTTCGTGGAACAAGACACCCACGCGCCAGTGTGCTTTGGCATGCCCGCTCCGTTATGGTCACTGTGTTGCTCTTTTCTTACTGCTTGGTTTTAATTGATTAAATTTTCTTTCTATTGGTCATTTTGGTAGTCGAGTCTTTCTCCCCCTACAAGCTAAAACATTATTTTTGCACAGGTGAACAATTTATGGTAGTAGTTTACAATATAATTAAGAGAATAAGTATCACAGTTATCTCGCCTTTACAAGTTAACGAGTAATACTTATGTCGATCGTCTTATAACATGTATCGGGGTAAATAAAATTTGCATATAAAATAATTTTGATGACGTTTAGGGTGTAAATACAACATACAACTTTGTAATGTTATTGTTGCAATGCTACTATACGTAATTAACACTACACTGTGCGAAGCCCGACATGCACTTGCCGGTTTAAAATCGACTTAAAAATGGAAGAGGTTGCATCTTCGTCTGTATGTATTTTTAATATAATATATTAGAAGAAGATAACACATGAATTGGGAAAAGATAAAAGGATACTAGTTATAGATACATATTCATAGATACATATTCATTCGTTGAAACGTTTCTCCAAATATAAATAAATCATCAATAAATCTGATCAAGTCTTTGGAACTTGATAATGCAGGCTTTATCTTTTAGGGATATGTATTTTTATGTTTTATAATAATTACAATTAAAATTTCAAAAGAGTTTTGTAATTACAGCAATAAACAACCTTCGATCAGTGACGCGGTCTTGAGAGATATTCAACGACGAAGGGTGAAAAATTTGGGAATTCAATGAATTTGAAAACCATTTATAGACTTTCTTCGAAATCTTCAAGTTCTCATGATGGATATAGCAGTCAAGGGGAACTCTTCGACGGAGTACAGCAGAAACCTCGTTTGGGCTCATATGATTCGTTTAGACGAGGACTTGAAGGCCTTTTCAAAGTTAAAACAAATAGGATACTTATAGTTACTAACTTGCCACGAAACAATTTTTTTTATTTTTACAAAATAAATACAACAGACTTATTTTCATATTCCTGAATAAAAAAGAGGGATCAGATAAATACATGCAAAATTTACCAAAACTGAAAAAAAAATTAACAAACTACCGTTATTCTATATTTATGCCCTCGAGACCATTATATACATATATGTATATTTAAAACCTCCAATTACAGGTACCTACTATTGATTGATTAAATATTAAAAATATCTGGTCTTTTTAATGAATCTTTTCTTCCTTCTCTTCTCTCGAAAATCTTATTTTATCTTATTATACTAAGTAACTAAATAATACTAGGTACCCTAGTATAAATAATAAGCTTTCTTTGCTAATACCATTTTTTGTTTGTGAGTGTGTGTTTATTGAAGTAAATGTTAGGCAACTACGTTATTGATTAATTAGTGAATACACACTAAAATCATTTGGAACTTGCAATGAGGTGGCCGTAGCATATACCCTGTATCTAAGTATAGATATGGGTATAGATACGTTGGTAGTGTTGGTACTACACTATAAGTAGGTACATAATCTTTTTTGTGATCGCTGACTATGGGTCGTCGACCGCGTGGAGGCTGGCTGGTAGTGCCAACGTAGCGGATACGCGTTCACCTTTCTCTCTATTACTGTAACTGCCTTAGGTACCTTTTGTTGACATTTACTACTTTCTTTGCAAAGTAAAAGCTATATGATTAATTAATATTTATAGAGACTTTATTTATAACTACCTATCCTCATTAAACAATACTTCTGAAACAAAAATTTGATGTAAGTATGACATAAATCAGATGATTTTACCTTCCGGATCCTGATAGGTACAAAAAATATATTATATATAAAAAGATAAGTTCGAAAATTCATATTAAAAAAATCCTAGAACTCGATCGCAGTGCTGCCTATCGGGTCCAATTGTAAATCTAAACCATCCAGGGGCCGATCCAAACACACTAACAATCTCATCAAAATCGGTCCAGCTGTTTAATCGGAGTTCAGTGACACACGTTCATAAACGCACTTTGTATTTGTATCGTAGGTAGGAAAGAGCATAATATGGCTCTCCGTTCTACAGTAGGCTCACAGTTCTTCCTGATTATACTCCCCTAACCGGAAAGAGCTAAACGGACCGACAATCTGGTCAGAGACGGGGAGGGCCATGTTCTGCAGCGGATACACCTGGGCTGATTTATAATACCAAAACTAGAAGGTAACTGGCTCTTAAGTATTTTCAACATGTGGGTGAATTAATTTTGCAATTATGAATGTGATATCTTATTTTTGTTCTATAACTAGATTAAAAGATAACATAGTGACCGATTGTCTTGACTTTTTTAACAATCTACACTAATATTATAAAGAGGAAAGGTATGTACTTTTGTATGTAACGAATAAACTTAAAACTACAAGACCGATTTCAAAAATTCTTTCAGCGTTGTGAAACTACACTATTCCCGGGTGATAGGCTATATTATATTTTCAAAGAAATAAGGGATCCTTACTAAAACACCAATAATGTAACCCAAGGTGTAAAGAAATACTTACATCGCGTGCACTGTATAAAACTACTGATGATAGAAAGAACATCAGAATAATGTAATGTAACATCCCTTGGAAATGCGGGTGAATCCGCGGGGGACAGGGACAGCTATAAAAAAAACTGCAGACTTTTATCGATATCTTTTATTGTATACCCCACCACTAGAAGCTACCACACCGTAGCCGGTTAGGTGCTTAAAGCAGATTAAATTTGATAATTTTTTATTGTTCCCAGTAGAGCACCAAACAAATATATTTATTGAGCAAAAATCGGTACTCAAAAGGAATCTCTTTTTAACACGAAATCTGAGTAACTTGAGAGTCTGGACTGAAAAATAGTAAATACATACCTACAATAATGCTTTTAGTCTTTTCCTATTGCTTATCTCATAGCGCGTTCCTGATAAGTATAATTATATAGTGTTTTATGTGAGTTTACTGAGTTTCTAGCCGGTTCATTTCAGTATAGGGCTTCCGGCTTCTAAGTTCCCGTACCAGTGAAATCTTTACCTTTTTTAACTACATGAACAAGTCAATAACTCTCCTTTCTGATTTGACTTTGAGAAAACCTTACTATGTAGTAAGTTCATTTGTCTACCTAATGATCTGGGTATGTCTGGACTCTCACATATCACTATTGCTTTCACCACCTTATGCTTATTTCGGCCGTCCCTCATCGAGTTTACTGATAAAATGTATATTTTTTACTGAAAAAGGCTTTTTTCAGTCAGTGATGAAAAATTGTGGATTGAATAAGTTTCCTTCATCAAGTTATTATTAAATGTTAATAATTTTATTGCGAACTCTATTTTTGGAGGGACGTTTCGGTTAAATAATTAATTATGTGAGTGCTGTGCGACGACTAAGTAATACTGAACATCCAAACCGATGTCCAAACCTACTTATGCGACAGGGAAAGAGAAAGATTTCAGACTAGAGAGAGAAGATACAGCTGCTATACCCTTATTTCAGTTTTTACTGTTTTAGGAGTTGCAATGTAATACATATTTTAAGAAAATAAATAAATCAACAATCATCTTTCTTTTTAACTTTTATCATAAAAATACTATATTTTTATAGCTTATTCTGCAAAATACTATGGGCAATCAAAATAATGTAGGCAGCCCTATTCCCAGCCCCTTAAAACCTTGATGACATTTAGCAGGGACAGTAATGATGATAATCCCTCCGCATTTGATTTCAATATCGGAAGTTATAGCAAATCTGTTTTTTTTTTTTAATTTTTCTATTTTATTTATTTTTTATTATTATATTTTCTATTGTTTTTAAATTTTACCTTTAAGATATCGCACCTTTAGAATTGAAGTGGCTTAATCCAAAATTCTTGTTTTTTGGTAAACACCACAAATGTAATAGAAGAATTAGCCGTTTTGTAGATTTTCAATTTTATTGCTCTAGGTTAAGCGTTTATTTTTATTTTTTTTTGTTATTAACCGTAGGGTAGGAATTGTTTTAATGATTGGACACTAAACCTTTACGTATAACTAATTAGAACATTTGTTAATTAGTCATTAAAAAAAAAATGACACTTATTTTCCGAAATCAATTTAATATTATTGGCATATTTGACTTTGAGTCAATTTTTTACTAAACGATACATAAACAAATTGTGCCTATTTAAAAAAGAGGCGATTAATTTCTAATGTTATATTTGAACATGGTGACAGATTTTACAATATGCTAGTTTAATTATTGTAGACTAGTTAAATTAAAGGAAAGTGAAAAACAGACTTTGGTTTCAAAATCGTGTATTTTGAAATTTTCCCTCACTAATCATCATTAAACACTAATCTACTGGTACTGCTACCAACATAACATTACCACCTGGTATTCAATTAAGGTAAGTTTATAAAAATCAATGGTTTGAAATAATCTCCAAATACTATGTAAACCTTTGATAAAATAATATAAAACAATGAAATACTTCTTATCAATAGAGTAGAAAAATAATAAAGTAAAAGTCATTTTGTTATATTTAATAACTGGCCAAAAAATATTTATAAAAATGTCTAAGAAAGAATTTACGAAATAAAAAATCTTTTATCAAACTCAACTAATTAACATAATCAACCATTCACTTTTTTTTAAATAAACAGCAAAAATAACATATCTTGATTCAACACTAAAATGAGATCAAAATAGATCATTAAGTTAATTTATTAAAAATAATTATAAACGCGAGTCATAGAACCAGGCGTAGATACTAGGGATTGCTTTAGTTCTTATAAGATAATTTAGATCTTTTTTTTATTTTCTGCAAGCACCATTTTGGACTATAAGCATTCGTTATTGTAATTTCACACGCTTTTTTCATTTTATTTCTTAAAGTCTTTTTCAGCATATGTATTTTTATAGTAAAATAAAAATAGCTCGTCTTTAACTAATTTTAACACTTTTATCTTGCTATCTAAGTCCCTCAAACCCACTGCATTTTTATCAACATCCTAAATAAAGTTATACCCCCATTCCTTCTGCAACACATTTAAGTCTATAAAAAATTGTAACCTTAACTCTTTAACTCTAATTGGGGTGCCAGTTTTTCTAGCACCTCTTAGTAAAGGCATATATTGTTGCGGTTTGTCAATAGGACCAGATCTTAGGTTTCTCTTTATTTCTTTTCAATTAAACTATGTGCATTGTCTCCCTCTTTCTGTGTATGTCCCTTAATTAGATATTTATGCGTTATTGATTGAATGTTGTCAAAATGGGCCACTGTCTTATGCAGTGGCCTAAACTGCTATAAACTGGCAATATATTTTTGTTTTGACCATTACAATTTCTGAATAAAATATTAGATTTAAAGTTTTGTCTGCATTATTTTCACTGATGGGACTTTAAGTAATCAAAAACGCAGAAACCTATTTCAATAGCCCCTTTATTACCATGTCTTCTTTTCCAAAAATAGCAATATACTTCTGCACTTCTATACGAATGCACAGGTGATTGACGGTAGTTTATGTCTTTATCTAACCGTATTTTGCTATTTGAGGGCTCGGCACAAATTATATTCGTGTAATCGATTTGAGTACCTGACATGATAGAAGGTGAGCTATTTATTTTCATTTCGTCTCAGCTTTGCTTCGGTTATGTAAAAGACTTTGATGACGACGACGTTGTGCTGGAACTTGAAGATGATGACATAGAAGAAATGAAATGAAATGAAAATATTTTTATTCAAATAGGTCTTTCCAAGCACTTATGAATAGTCTGATTCTAATACCGGTTCGGAAGGTTGTTTTTTACTGAGAAGAGCCGACATTAAACTCAGCAATAACTCTTTTTTTTTAAAAACCAACTTAGCTTTATTACATAAAATCTATTCAGTCTCACTAATAATACCTGTGTGTTATCGCAAAAGTGAAGAATTATTGAACAATAATATAATATTATGAATAACTAATAAAACAAAAAATAATAATAATAATACAAACAAACAACAGAACTGGATGATGATGTACTACTGGATCGATCTCTCATGTTTTGTGATGTTTGTTCTTTGATAATTGGATTAACGCTTTTCTTACTGCTGATTATCGACGTATTGTTAATCTCCTTTAGAATCCGTTGTTCAGTTTCCACTTGCGGTAAAATTTCAATTCAATCTAGGACTTCCATCCGTCGCCTTATCCAAGGGTATTTTCTAATAGTTTTCCTTACCACGCTCTTTGGATCCATTTTAAGCACTAGTATAACCTTCTGCACTTGCTGTTCTCATCTCTTCACCCTGTTCATGCATAATATTTCATTCCGGTTTAATAGATGCAAAATAAGATCTGCACTTCTTTTCATTATTGATCTCAAACTTTAACTGAAATAAAAATAAAAAGACTCAACTCAAAATAAAGCTCACTAAGTCTCCTATCATTCAGTAAAGAATAAACATATTTACCTATACGTCTCCGTAGTCACAAAATTGGTAGTAAAGTAAAGCAATAATATAAAATAAGGCTCGATCATTTAAGCAATATTTGGTAATAAAATGACGGCAGTACTAATACGACACCACAATATTATAATCATTTAGTATTGAAACGCCCAAAACCAAAATGAGTCATTACAAAAATATGTATCGAAGAAATAACTTACCTTGCGTTTAGTATTAAAACTGCAGATTACAGTTTCCGCCCTTTACGGAGCAACCGCACTACGTCCAGCGTTTAGCACTGTTGACGCAACTTTGAATGAGATCCTTTAATACAGAGGGATGCGCGGTAACCGCGTGATTTTAAAGAGACGGAAATAGCACGTTTGTCCTTTTCTGGCTTAAAATAATCTATTTATTTATAATAAACTGATAGAATAGATGTTTATAAGTAATTCCATGTACAAAAGTCATTTTCTTTAAATTTTGAGTTATGCCACTTCAATTCTAAAGGTGCGATATGTTAATTAACTTAGAGTACTTACTAAGTCACTCGTAGATATAATCTCTCCCTAGACTATGAAAGAGATACAGTAAAAATTTAAGAACCTTCGTTGAGAGCTAGGGTGTATAACCATAAAAGGCAAACACCACCTTTCAATATAAAAAAAATGAAGATTGTACAATCAATCCTCGCATTGCACTTAGCGGATGTTGTTGTGCGCGCCCCCGGAAAGACTTTGGTGTCTGCATTCTGCAACGCAAACCGAGTACAGCTAGTCTTGTATAAAATATAAATTTTCTTAGGAAGCTCCATGAGGGAAGGTCAATGTAGGTCGGGATCTTAGACTACAGCGCATTATATTATATAGAGATCAGTGGGACAGACGGACGCGGGCAGGGACGCTGCAGCATGCAGCAAGCAGGCAGGCAGGACCCCGCCCGCCCGGGTGTCCCCTCCCTCACTTCTCTCCCCGTCCCCTCCCCGATCCATCCATCAGTCAAGTCAGTCTCACTCAGACAGTCATACCACAACACGCGTAAGAGGCGGTCGCACATTTTCTCAGTGCTCAAGGTTCACGTGGATATCTGAATCATTTACTAGTTTCGTGTGGCGATCGTGAGTTATAGTAATATTTAGTGCAGTTGTGATTGTTAGTGGTTATTGTAATTCACAGTGACGGTACGAAGCTACTGCCCTTTTAAAGTGTAGCTGTGCGGGATGCGTGCGTGAGCGCAGTGCATGACGTGCTACGAAACGTTGAGAGCTTCGGCACCCGCCGAGGACGCCCCCATGGCGCACCACTTTGTCAAGTGGTGGCGCAACAAGTTTAGAAATGGATACAAAAAATTTAGCAGTAAGTGGAAATAAACTTTGGGTTTACATATTGTTTATTTATCCCCGCATAGGTAGTAAGTTACGTCAAGGAACTAGGGCAGGGACTTTATTTTGATAGAATTACTACTACCTATTACTAACCACGTTTCCTACAATAGGAAGGGGGAACTGTGAATCTATTTAATAGGTCAGGTAGGTAACTACATGATCTAACTAGATCTAGTGACTATCTTAACATTTTACGTCTCGATTTCACTGATCTAACTGCTACTCAGTAAATTAGAGCTGAACCCAATGTCTGAATGAACTTAGACGCAGTTTTAAAAATCCTAGTTTATATATCAATCGGTGATATTGACCGATCTTTCGCTGCCTATGAACGCATCGAAAATAACATTATTTCACACTAGCTATCTAGCTACCGTGCGTCGGTTTCACTAAAGGATCTAACTTTTATCTATCCCAGGATAGCAAAAGGTAACATATCCTATGTTCCTGCCTGATAAATAAGCTTTACAATAATGAAAATAATAATATAAATATAAAACAATTATTTAAATCGGTCTAATAATTTCTGCGTTTATTCAATACAAACAAAGATACACAAATACTACTACAAATGTTTTCTATAAGAAATATTTGTATGATGTTATGATGATGTCATAGGTTACAGAATATGTAATTTTTGGTCACCTAGGATTTGGAAAGACTACATGATTTTCGTATCATCAAGAATCGGTAGTCGGGTAATCGGTAATCTATAAGTACTAATACTATAATCTTCCATAAAGGTATGGAAAGGTACCTTCATATTCCACATTCCAGGTAGGTATTTAATTTTAATACCAACGCAATTTGTATAGTAACAAACTGGCGGAAGTAAACCGTAAGATTAATGTCAGTTGTTTGGGTAAGTAAGTAGGTTCTTGTATCTTATTGTCGACCATTTTTTCCTATAAAAGAGCCGTACCTCATTAAAAAATTCTAAAGGTCGCCAATGATGCGAAATAGGCACACCGAAGTAGGAAAGGTATATAGGTATGTATATACAGTACGTGTGTATAATAAACGCTTTAACGGCGAAATTGAAGTAACAACTTATGTAAAACGTCATAAACATGGACTAAAGATTAACTAAAATAACCAGGTACCTAGGTACCTTTTCATATTTTTCTACTCTGATAGATGAGTAGGAACTGTAATTAACGAACAACTTGCGTCAACTTTTGTAGATAGTACTTAACCTTCTAACCTACCTAGTAAGTAATCATAAAATAGAACACTTTTAATTTTATTTATTGACACGATACTCAAAAATCTGACTGCAAACAGTTTTGCATGAGCGTGATAGCTCCGTCCGCTGTTCTGAGTACCTATCTATAGTGATCTATACTACCTAAGTTTTGTACGGGTCAAAGGTCGCGCGCGTTCGAGGTCGCAATCGGAGTGACTGGCGCATATGAAAAGGGGTGCCAGAGAATTAGTTTTAAAAGAAAAATTGGTCAAAATTACATAAAAGATTATATACCTAGTTAATTCTGTCATATATTGTGTGTTTATATTAAATAAAAAAGAATCATAGTTATTAATATTACATTGGTCCTGATTCCGTTGTGAGTTAAAACCCCCTTTCTTTTCCTAAAGTTTAAAAGAATGAGGTGTGTTTTTGTCTTTTTAGTCAGATTGAACAATACTATTATTTTATGTGTGTTTAACGCACACCAGTACCTTCAAGTCACCATTATACCACTATGGCACTCGCGAATTTGACAAGGCTTTTATTCTATTAAAATAGGAAGACACAATTAGGTATTTAATTAAATTTGTGATGCACAACAGAATCGGTACCATTATTATTTTTACTGGTAAGTAAAAAATGTTGGCAACCAACCTTATTTGGACCATAAATTAATCGGGACTGACTAAAGAGATGAAAGAAATCCACCGCTTTTGGAAAAATTACATCAGTGGCAGGCAGATGTGCCGGCAGATCCCAAACCTTAGGGCCGGCCGCGGCCTGAGGCCTTCTAAGAAACGTTTCCGACCGAGAGACCCGCCCGCCGGCGCCCGCCGCCACCGCGCGCCGCTGCCACAGGGTAGGGTTGCCAACACTTCTGTATACTATTATTTTGATTTATAAATAAATATATAAAATAAATAAAAATACCCGGTAGGTAGCGCTGCCTACCGGGTCCAATTATGAATCTAAACCATTCAGGGACCCAATCAAACGTTCTGTGGTTTTTTGTGAATTATATTATGTTTTATTTTCTCTGTTCAATAATAAATAAATATCAAAACAATCACACACACACACGAACAGAAGAAATATATATATATATATATATATATATATATATATATATATAAATATATTTATAATATGTACTTATTTATTTGAAATTTATATTTACAGATTGTTTTATATTTATCCAGCTACTATTACAATATAATAATATATATACTACTACAATATTTTTGGATAAAACTTTACCACAAAAGTATTATATAATTAATATTTTATTAAAGTAGGCAGCCCTACCACAGACCCGTGCGTGTGCCTGTGTCATTTATATATCTCGCTCAGCGGTTCGCCGCTTAAGCTTTTTGAGTTTCACCGACAACTGTTGTTGTTAAGGTATTCGCCGTATTTTATTTTATCATTGTGCTCGTTTGCATTGTGCATGCATTTCCATTCCTATGATAGCTAACAATAATAAAATACCGGCCAAGGCTGTGTCAGACCACGTACAGTGACACCTAACCTAAAAATAAGTTAGCCAATTATTTCATATATGATCATTGACTTCCTAAATAAACTATTTTAATTGAATTTCTAAATCAATATTTCGTTTTGGGTCAACTTTTGGGCCAAATTTGAAGCCTGTTCCTAACTAAATACATTTACGAGCTAGGGATCCGTGCGTGACTGACAGACAACAGAGTTACAGCAAAAGGACTCCTATTTACCCCTTAGGTCCTGTATGAAGAAATAAGAGTTTTCAGAAGTATAAGGACCACTAGGATGGCATTTTCTCAAATAAATCCTTAATTTATCGATAACTAATCAGGACACTTAACTACTTTTGTGTCAAAGGATGTCCACGTGTGACGACAGAATGAAATTTAATTGCAAATTAGGGGTGGTAGTAATGCCCCTGGCTGCGAGGTGCTTAATTGTAGTTTTAAAAATAATTCACCGTGATGTTGATATCTGTATACTAGGAAAAGGTGTCAACTTATTAAGAAAAAAAAAATAACAGCCAGTGTCGGTTCTAAGAAGTATTTCCTTTTGAGCACTGATTTTTTGCGCACCAATGTATAGAGTACCCACGGTATTCCCATTTGAGCACCGATATTTTTTTTTGCGGGTGCTCAATTGGAAACAAAAATAAATAATTTAATTTATTCTTCTATACGATGCGGTAGGTTCTAGTGGTGAGGTGTAGGTACAATAAAATATGTCGATAAAAATCTAGAATAAAATTATAATTGAGTCTTAAATAAATTAAAGAATTATAATTAATCTCACAATATGTCGTTATCTTTCAACTTCATAGTTTTCAAAGTAATTTTTCAAGAATTATGGATGTACATTTTTTACGCAGTTATTTCTTACCTTTAAAGTATCTCTTACTTACACTCACATATATCTATCTACTTTTGAAGATTGAGAATATGTAAAAAGTAATATTTTGGTTCATGAAAGTACATTACCAATTTCTCTCAAAGAGTTTCTACAGCTATTTGCTTAATGCTGGTCTGACTATTTTTAATGATATACATATATATTATTAACATTTATATTATTAATATTAATTATATATATTACATAAACTTACACTGGCTACGTCGGTAAGTTCATAAATATCGAAAATCACTCGATAGGTAGGAAGGTACTTGACTAATGAATGTGTAAATACCAATACCCGACCTCTGAAGAATAAAAATAACCTGCCAAGTGCTTATGAGACCACACACAGTTTAGAGTTCTTAACCATGTCCGAAGTAGCAAATTATAGTAATACAATGTTATAATATGGGGTCGTTGAAATCAAACTGAAAATAAAGGATATTTTACGAAATCAGTAACGTAGATTCGATAACCAATTTTCGTTATGGTATTTAATTTCTAATATGGTAGATATACGGATTTTTTCCATTATTTTCATTTCAAAAGCGTAATATCCCTGAAACTAGGTATTGCCTCAACTTTCATTACTATGATAGTGTTGTCCAATCTATATATATAAAAATGAATCCCTATTTCCCTTGGCCACGGCATCACGCATGGACGGCTGGACCGATTTCGCTAATTCTTGTTATGTTGTGTTTGTTACTGTCAGGAGAAGGTTCTAATGCAAGAAAAAAATAAGAAATTTGCGTGGAAAATTAGAAAAATTCAGAAAACTTAACCACTTTACTAGCGCTTTTGACGATATAAACTTTATAGCTGGAGCGATTGACAGAATGCGCGCTGCAAATATAATTTAAAATAGAGGCATGGGTCGGAATTGAAACAATCATTAAATTGTATTTTCTTATTGCACATTTCACAGTCAATTCAATTGGAAGATTCGAATTCAATACTAATTGTTAAGACAGAACAACGTCTGTCGGGTCAGCTATCAAATATAATAATTATAGTACAATAAAGTAAATATGGCAAAACAACGTTTGCCGGGTCAGCTAGTGTTATTATAAATGTAGAAATACCTTCGCGGTCCCTCCCATTATAAGTTGTCATCAAAACAGTCTTAATATTTAATTTGAGTACCTAGATAATATTGGTAGGGAAGATTTAAACTCCGACATGGTTGACTGAATACATACATAGAATCGTAACTCTCATTCCCATTCAACGGCGACGTAACCAGTCACGTGCGACCCGCACGGAATCTACACAACTTTGCATTTTAACCAATAAATACTTAATATATAATATATATACAAATATATAATGATTCTACGAATACATAAAATTACATATTAATTGGTAAATAAACTATAGGATATAAAAATAATGATATCGTACTTACTCGGGCAAGTGCGTGTCCACATGCGTAGCAGGCTCCGTGAATTTGGCGCCCGACTTTGAAAAATCTTTTAGTAAAATTTTTTGACTTTGAGAAAATACCCGTCTCCCAGTTTTTCCAAAACTCAACTTTGACAATTGATTCTAGAAAATAATCGTTTGTAGTTGATTGTAGAAAAGTTTTTTTCGTTCACAGAGCCTGCGTAGTACACTACGGATATGGGTTCCGTAGTTATTGTGAATTTTTCACAAATACAAAATAACCGTAGAGCTTGTGTTGGGGAAAAGGGGGACGGATGGAGAACTACGACGACACTTGAACAACGAAATTACACTAAACCTTACTTTATATTTTTGAAAACCTATCCAACGACACCCCCCACAATGGAATAGACAAGTAAAAAAGTCCCAGTTTCACTTGTCTGTCAGAATCTACCCGCAAAACGACAATATTTTACTTCACAACCTAGTAGCGTAATTAATATGCGACCATGCCCAAAATACAGCTGTTTAATACCTATACTAGAATCTGAGTTTAGCAGCCATCGTGGCCTTGAACTCGTTTAGCGGGCGCGAGAGATTCACTTTTACACATAATATAATATGTAAGTAACAATCAAAAGGGTAGGTTTGTAGGAGGAATACCACATCCTTCTTCAGGTAAATTAAATAAAATATATCGATGTAAACTTCTGGCAGCCTCTATTTATTCGTACCCGGGTAATAATCCTGATTCGAATAAATTGATGTAAAACCGCGGCACGGAAAGCTAGAATAATATATTTTGCTTAGGATTACCTTTCAGACCAATGGACCCGACATGATATGAATAAAGCTATGACATTTATTAAATTATTTTACAAATTCAATAACCTCGAAATATTCAAAATAAATACCTCCTTACTTTGCAGTTGGGACTGAGACCGAACGCACTGACACAGAAGAGCTGGTGGGTCGTGCAGCATCTCGGTGTTCAGCCCCTCCAGACTTGCTGCCGACCGAAGCACGAGCTCTGCTGCAGCCTACATCGCCACCACCTCCTCCGCCTCCTCCACCGCGCCCACCAAGACTGCACGAGCCTGCCTATAAGCCACCTCCATCACCAAGCACACCAATCAACGATGACAAACAACCTCGACTGCGCTTTGAGGTGAGATACAAAACATGTTTTAAGACTTATGGAATCTGATGAAAATTATACTTAGAAAAAAAAACACATCTTATCTTCATTTCATATCAGGCGTATCAACTATCCACCTATTGTTCGTATAAGACTAGGCACTGTTATATGCCGCCATTCTAGCAACTTAGCGCTTTGTCAATATCGACCCCATACTCTCAGTGCTCTGCACAACCTACTATCATAAACTAAACGAAAATGTTTTTATTCAAATAGACCTTCAGAGACAAGCATTTATGAATAGTCTGACATTAATACCGGTTCGGAAGGTTGTTTATACTGAGAAGTACCGGCAATAAACTCAGCAATTACTATATTCAAAACTAACTTAAATTTATTACACACAATATATTTTTTAACACTGAAAATATTTGCGTGGTACAGATGGAGTAAATTTTAGTATTTCTATCATGAATTACTACTACTTGAGATAAATCTTAAGAGAAAACCACAAACCTGACCACACAAGCAGCACCTGTTGACAACTATGATGGATGTGGCGGCAATTGTAGCGAATTAGTCCAGGAGGAATCGGCGCATGAGTACCGAAAACTATTCCACCTCAATTTTTTTATGCGATCCTCTTTAAATTGTCCTACTGATGATATAAATGCATGTTGCCATGGGGCAACCCCGTGCCATATTGTTTAAACTGAAATTGTTTAAACAATTGTAAGGAATTGTTGTTTTTCAACCGGACAAATTTTTTTTATATTCTTTATTGAAATACGAATAAAAAAAGTCCTATGACTTTTCACGATAAAGTTAATATTTTTAGAGATATGAATTTTTAAAGGTTCGAAAAATCTCAAATTTGGGTACTTTTGACCCATGAAAAATATATTAAAAAAAAAAATAAAATATAAATAATATTTTTTTTTTAATTCTTTATACAATAGTTAATAATATTCTTAATAGATACTTTTAAAAATGTTATTGTTTATACCTGTTTCATAATTGTTAATTTCGCGCATACTTGTGAGCGCGTGAAATTAACAATTATGAAACAGGTATAAACAATAACATTTTTAAAAGTATCTATTAAGAATATTATTAACTATTGTATAAAGAATTAAAAAAAAAATATTATTTATATTTTATTTTTTTTTTTAATATATTTTTCATGGGTCAAAAGTACCCAAATTTGAGATTTTTCGAACCTTTAAAAATTCATATCTCTAAAAATATTAACTTTATCGTGAAAAGTCATAGGACTTTTTTTATTCGTATTTCAATAAAGAATATAAAAAAAATTTGTCCGGTTGAAAAACAACAATTCCTTACAATTGTTTAAACAATTTCAGTTTAAACAATATGGCACGGGGTTGCCCCATGGCAACATGCATTTATATCATCAGTAGGACAATTTAAAGAGGATCGCATAAAAAAATTGAGGTGGAATAGTTTTCGGTACTCATGCGCCGATTCCTCCTGGACTAAATTAAGCGACCCTCTCACCATCCGATAACAGCTTGTAGTGTAGGCTATACGTTTTAAATCAAGATTATCTAACAAATTGATGCTTTGCATGTATTGCAAGCGTATCATGGAACTTTATTTTATACTATTTAGACTTACTAGAGGAAGCATCCATATGTTGCGTGACCATAGATTGTAGTGAATAAGCGTACGCAATGATCACAAAACCAATAAACGGCTATGACATTTAGTTTGACAATGAAATAAAAGAACTGACAGATAAGTACAGGTTAAGTCGGAAAAAAGTGTGCTTATCCGATACGACATAATAGAACCTGTTATTACAAAAATCTTTTGTTTTTGTAGCACTCCTAAAGCTCCAATAGTTATTAAGCTTATCATTTCTGCAAAATTTTAACAAAATAACACGTTGTATCGATCAGTTATGGTTACTTTTAAAGTCGTATTTGGGGTCATAGATTTCTAGCTACTCGAATAATGTGATAAATGTCTGGAAATAGCGCTGGACTAACGCACCTCTCTTGTAGGTACATGTGTTGTTACCTGTTACCATAATTGCATATTCGCTTAATTATTTTTAATTGTAAGGAATGTTTTTGTTACACAAGTATCCCTGTCCAAGCTTTAATAATTTCTTATATATAATTCATAAAAAAACGATTCTAGGAGCTGACGTGTGATGTCGAGATGCAGCATCCAGGGCCATCCAAACAACAACCGCTGCAGTTCTCCTTTACACTTTACGACCTTGATGGACATGGTCGGATGACCAAAGATGTAAGTTATCCAAAAATACGCAACCAGCAACCATAGTTAAAAGATTATTCAGACACTCTAAAATGTTGCCATGTAATTATAATAGATACGTTACAGACGTAGTAACAATATATACCAGTGCAACATAGCTTGTTATTAATGGATTGGTGCGATGATCACAGAGGGTTTCGGTACAAAATCCTGGGATGGGCACTAGACCATATATGGGTGGGCACGGCCCAAAAAATCGGGATAATCGGTTGCGAAGTCCATTCAACTTGTTATTGGTCTTTAATATTTAAAAAGAGGCAATTAGAGCTGTGACATAAGAGCCCGGATAATCTAGCCATTTGTTTCTGTGGTTATTAGTATTTATAAGACTTGTGCTGTTGGTTTTCCGACTAAAATAAGATATTACATTTACAGGACATTGCCGGTATCGTGTCTACAATTTATGAGTCGATTGGGAAATCAGTTACAGTACCACACTATGGATCAAAAACCATACAAGTGAGACTGACGGTTGTACCAGAAGACGGTAATTCACGTAAACACCGGGAGAGGCGAGAGGGCCGACGACGGCGGCGACGAAGAGTGTGCCCTTCGGTTTTTACTGCTGCGACACCAGATCGTGCTGACCACACTGACGACGACCGTCAGGAACGTCTCTCACCAGATGACGATGTTTCTTCTAAGTCATCATGTTCAAGCGATCGGAGACCACAACGGTCAGCCTTTATTTATTCTCGACCACACCGCCATCCTCGCAGGGAGAATCGTGAACGTAAACATACGAAAAAACGTTCAGGCAGTTTACAAAGGCGTGAACTACTCGAAATTATTCAGGCCAACATGGAAAAGAACCATATGAGCTTTCAAGCGACAAGGTCTGTTAATATCTTATTATCACTTAGCTTACCGTCCCGCGGTGTTACCTCCATAATGAACACTTGCCTTATTTTATTTAAAATAGAATTTCCAAAAAAGTCTAAATGTTAGATATGTAAAATTTTACCACTTAGCTTTATTACTTTATAAACAAAAAAACATCTACTACTAGCTACTCACTTTTTCGTTTCTAGTTTGTATCGCAGGTTTTTGGTTCTCCTCAAAAGTCGAGTCATTTTAGTGTTCCTACACAAAATATCTACTTGATAAAATACATTTATGTATATACAATATAATGTGTATGTATATACAATTTTTATCATGATATATTTTTATTACACTAAAGTAAAATATAATTAACAGTGAATTTTATTTTCCTTTGTTTGCAGAAAGCCCTGTGATTTCATTGCGGACGATGAAGACATCACAAATAAATATCACAAAGTCCGAAATAGATCATACACAGTTAGTGATAACCCTTTGAAAGCATTCCAAAAAGTTAAAAAGGAAAATTCTGGTAATGGATACTTGGACTTGGCAAGCGGTGGCGATTCACATTTGTGCAGGTATGACCGCTATTTGCACGCGGTAATATGCTCGTCGGCGCGACACGCTCACACAGGCTACCATCAAAAACAATCACAAAATCCACGACCGCTGCGCAACTCCCACTTGCAATACGCGCGGTCGCGGTCACGCGATCAGCCCGGTCAAGCGACGACGGAACAACCGAGGGTGTTACAAATAATATTCTTATAGAACTTGCAAAAGGCCTACCACTGGCAACTGTTTGTACATTTGCTTACCTAAGTTATGTGTGCATGTGTGCTTAAGAATAGGGAGTTATGATAAATTAGTGAGTTACCAAGTACCTGTACCTACAGAAAGAAATTGTAAATAGGCCAATGTTATTGAAGTACCATTCAATAGAATTATCAAAATTGCGCTTCCTGGTCGCAGAGTGATACTGGCAGTTAAAAAAAATAGGAAAAAGAAGAATTTGCAGTATATTTCAATCCTCAGGCAGCGCCATAATGATCATAAAAAGTCATCTTAGTTAGTTCAGAGTTGGTTTCGTTCGAGACACTTTTTGCTACTTGATTACCGACACGTGTCATTACATTACAATGACCATGAAATGATAGTTCAGTTTATTTCTGATGTAAGCATCAGAATCGTAGAAATTCTTTAAAACAAAAAATCTACATTGTGACTGATTTTCTAAGGATTTCTATTGTTATTTTTGTAAAGATTCTGAATTATATATAGATATGGAGATAGCTAGATTCCGCCATCTTAAGTGACATGGTTAAGAATTTATTAATAAATAATTCTGTTTCATATTTATTTTATTGTATGAGTATGAATAATTTTTGTTTTCGCCACGCTGTGGCCCATACCATAAGAAAATAAATAAATCAGAGTGGTGTAACTAGGGATAAAATAAGAAATCAAGATTACGTACTACTCGGTATCGAATTATGACATCTGATAGATTTTTTTTTTATCTAATGAATACATAGAGGAAATAATTATTCTGAAATTGGCTAAATCGGTCATTTATAAACCTTACACTTGGTGGGAGTAGCGATCCAGGTATCAACATCCTCAGTTGCTATTGCGAAGTGCTGGACGCCGATACTCGGGTTTTCTATTTTATTATCACATTCGATTCATACACATCTCCAGTGTTTAAAAATATATCAAACGTGATAATAATATCGAAACAGTAAGAATCGTACCACTGATCTAATTAAATTATATACAATTAACAATAAAAAAATTAAATTCCTGGCGCTATCAATTAACCTTATGAACGCCATGCCATAACGGCATCTCCATGTCCTGTACGGCAAGCCCGATACGATATAAATATCAGTATCAATAAAACACATAAAAGTAATGATTTAATATGTTTATTGTGTATTTTTCTGTGACCTGTTTATTGTCGAGTATAGGCGACAATGGCGCACAGGGCACGCTTGCGCGAGTCGAGTATAGCCGACATTGGCGTTCAAAAAGTTAAAAATCATTATGGTTGTCCCATACGGAGGATTTGCAGTGCCACCAACGTATCTAATTAAAATTTGAACTAAAGCAAATAATAAATAAGGACAGTTCCAAACTGGCCAAGTCTTCACAACTAGGGACGCGCGACGACCCGTCAACTGAAGCCTAAGCACGAACATATATCGCAAGCGTATCGTCATAGTATCGAGTGCGCCAAAAGGTTGGCTTGTATGGAAAATTTTACACCAGCATACCATGACGTTGCGTGATGTTCTATTTCCCATTGGATTGGTTTCTGGCGCACTCGATACGATGAAGATACGCTTTCGATAGATGTTCGAGCTCAAGGCACTAGAGAGATAAGTTGGTCGCACTGTACAGCTCTCATTTACTAGATGAAACTGAAGTGCAGTACAAACTTATTACGGTACGCAGAAACAATTTTATGACTAAGAATGGAAAGTTTGTAAGTAAAATTAATAGTCTATTAATTTTACCTTTAAGACTGCGGCATCAATTTGTGGTGTCGTTTAAAGCATTTGTAAATTCAGTTCGTAGAAACAACTGTTAAGTTAACATTATAGAATTCATGGATTCTTAATTCAGTTGTTAATGCTCAGTAAATTATGATAAGTAAGTACCTTTATAAATATACAAAACTCATTTTAGAGTTTATAGACTGATTCTAGTTTTAAGTGTTAGGTGCTCAGGTGATATTTTATATTAAACCTTGTATTACGACAATTTAATTGACAATCGAAAGTAGGTACATATTGCGGTCAGGGTGCCGGTGAGCAACATTTCTATACGACTTACTCATGTGACAGAATTAATAGATAAATTAACAGTAATAAATAATGAAGTATCCCCCTTTTATTTATTTTTAAATTTGATGCAATGTATCTACGCAAAATGTACGGACTTAAGACCGTAATTGACTGGACCAAATCTATTATTATTCCATAATTATCAAATCAAAATGAAACATGTGAAGATGCTTGCCAGCTCCCTGACCATATAATTTGACCCTCAATCGGATTCTATTTCGGGTCTAGATTCCAGCAATTATTACTGAATCGTATCTGTAACATATAGTTTAACCCTCGATCAGATACTATTTTGTTCTAGATACCTACTGTGTCGTAACGGTTTTTTAAGTTTATGATGTCTCAGTTAAATTATCAAAACCAGTATTTACTAGTATGTTAATGATGAATCTCTAAAATGTTATTATCTACCTCTTACTTTGCTTTCATTTGTATTAATAATTTATTGCGTCAACTAAATTATGAATATAATCTTAAGATTCTTAAGACAAGCATTTTTGTGATAATATTGTTGATAAAGTTATTACTTGTATGTATGTAACATTTTGAACTCTGATGATGTTCATATGTCGAAGTACACAGAGATGTACAAAGTGTTCGATCTTGTCAAAATATTTATTGTCGATTATAACATAAGAATTTGTTACATTTCATTTAAATATCACCTTCCTATTACATTCCTTCTCATTGTGCACCACAAAATAATAAATAACAATATAAACGCTGTCATTAATATTGTTGTCTCTTTTGGAAGTCCACATTTGTCGACGGCATATTTATCCGGTGTTATTGTCACCTAAAATATATTTATGAATATTAAATCTGGGTGTTATTAGCTAAAACATTTTATTTTTAAATAAAATATGTACATAGATACCTTACAACTTACCAACATATATTTAGGATCACGTCTATTTCTCCACGAGAATGACGGCACAGAATATTCATCAAATTCTAAAGGTGGAGTGGTTTCAAAGGAATGATGCAGTAAGCATCCATGATGCGTGTGCCCTCCAAACACAACTCTTGGCTTGATCTTTGCAATAAGATAGTCTGTAGCTTCTTTAGACAAAGCATCTATTTTAGGTCTGAATGGTTTGTCTTTCTCTTGTGGTGGTGGAGCATCCGGTTCAGTGCATGCTGAATCGGAATATCTATAGAGAGGAAAGTGCTGAAAATAATAATAATTTAAAAAATCATACGAATATAATTATAATATAAATATAAATGTATAAAGAAGAAAAGTTTTTTGTGTCCGTAGCCGGATAGCTAGTACTGAAATATAACTGAATTACCTGCATAAGTATAGGTGGACTGTATTTTACTTTTGTGATACGTTTATCGCATTGAGATGGGTTTTGCGAACATTTCAATACCACTGAAATTAAAAACACGAACATTTTTAACGTGCTAATGGTAGTTTCATAGAACACAATGAAAGCTTAATTTAAAAAAAAACCGTACGATAGTTGACGAAAAAATCGAAATGACTACCCAACCCGTTTTATCTATTGCCTGATTAAGTGGAAGTTCATGTGAAGGCACGAATATAACGCGGGGCATCCATGACGTTGCGTATGATCCGGTTTACACAATCGTAGCTGGAGTCAATGGATCCGATGGGGTAGTATGTGCAAATACTGTTTGATGTACCTATTTCAAGCTGGGACTTACCAACGCGGCATAGTCCTACCTTGCTTTTTAAGTTGAGTTTATATTTCGAATTTTAAATTCCTTTGAGGCACACTCAACGTTGTGTGAAGCTATTTAGGTATTCTACATCCTAGGGTGAGCACGTGCACATAAGACTTAACAACTTCACGTCTTAGGGTCGACAACGCATTTGCGATGCCCCTAATGTTGCAAACGTCCATAGGTGGCGATGACAACGTACCATCAGGTGGGCCGTCAGTTTGTTTATCGGCCCATGTGGTATTCAAAAAATTGGTTCCGATGATTTCAGGCACGTATCGGGTGAGTCAAGAACGTTTCACGGGAGACATCCGGCTTACACGGTATAATAATGTGGTTTCGTCATCAAGGAAAATAAAAGCGATAACGAGCAATTTTTTTTAAAAATCGAAGAGTTAAATCTGACCGGCTTCCTTGGTTGCAATTAATACTTTGAGATACCAGTATATCTACCTAACAAAGTTAACTTTCTAATATTTTGATATACCTAATTACTAATAAGATATAGGTACCTGAAATCTTTTCAATTTTTTTTCTAGCTTCCGTACATAGTCGGCACGAATCACCTTCCATTGCCATTGAATTTAGGAGTACAAAATGATTGTCTTTTATCGTCAGGAACTGAATAGTTGATGCATTGAGTAATTTACTGAACCTCTCAGCTGATCCACGCCGCATGCTATAAAAACATTGTCATTAGGTAAAAGTTTGGCCTACTAAGGCTAACAATTATTTTTTTAAGAGATTTACTATGGCAGCATTCTTGGACTGTCAAAACTATTCTGGAGTGTAGAAGTAAAGGAGGGCCATCTTAGTGTACTAAAAAGTGTCCCTTGAAAGGGAACAAATTAAGGTGGCGCTGCTGTCTCAAGTGGAAGAATTTTAAATAGAGCGCCACAAATTGTTAGAGTAGGATAGAAAATTAATAAAAAAGGAAAGAAACATTTCCATTTTGTTACAGCTCATTTTTTATAATTATTATAATATATGGACAAACATGAGTATGGAATAAAATTATAGTGATTTTAAGTACCCAAGTAAGAATTACCGGAAACCAACCCAGCACACTTCACTCTGTTCATATCATTTCCACTTGCTACACTAGCGCTATTTCGGTGAGTATTCGAAACCTAATTTGCTGTTTACAAGTGGACACTTTTTCGACTAATCCCCCATACAAGATGGTCCTCCTTTACTTCTACACAGAAGCTTTCCGTAACATTTTTAATATCATTTCAATCATTTCATATTTGAGTGTATTTTTATTTTTCAGAAAATAATCATCTTTTTTGATATTTCAGCTAGGTAAGATAAGAAAAAAAAAATAATGAGAAAAAACAAGTGCAAATGGAATCGATTCAAAATTGTTTCACTATAATCTTTTTCACATAGAATGAGTTGTGACAGTTGAAGGCTTTTTACCCATAATTTGAGATAAAGCACTTGATTACTCTGAGATATTACACTAAATCCTTCCTGAGACCTTGCTCTGTTACGGTAACCCCTTATTATGTCGAAATAAACATAAACCACTGAGAAATCTTATAAAACGCATGTGTCATCCAAGTCATGCTATTTGAAAAAGATTACAGTAGGGTGCTTTATTATACCGGTGTAGGTATCATAGGCTATGTTATATTCTAATACGTAAATGTTTTCAGCAAGAAATCACAATATATCCACGAACAACTATCTTAATAGTAGCGTCATCGTATTCAGTGCGCCAAAAACCAAGAGAAAATGAACTTCGCGCGATGTTAAATTTTCCATACAAACCAGCATTTTGGCGCACTCGATACGATGACGCGATAGATATTCGTGCTTAGGCCTCGAATTTGTTTTAAGAAAGTATATAACTACATATCTACCACTATATAGAAGATATGTTGATTTATTTTATTTGTGATTTATAATTAATACGTGCTGACGATCCGTTACAATATTATTTAATGTTTGTAAGAGGAGAAGAGATTGTTATTTATTAGGTATGTATCTCACAGCAAAATGCAGCACGAAATAGAACTATTTCATGGTTGCAATTTGATTCGTTTAGAATTTAAGATTGATGGTAAGAGCTGACTTACTTGAGTCGAAACCAACAATCATTGCAAGCTGCCGATTAGGAAGGTACATCTGATCCTGATTTAAGTCCCGTAGATATTCGACAACACCTAGGAGGAGCGAAGTATGAGGCTCCTCCATAAAAAAGGGAAGACCTTCCGCCAGGGTGGGTGATCATGCCTGGGGACCGCGGTCCAACTGTCATGTTAGAAGTTATGTCAAATCCTAAGAAAACTTTGATATCGCGATGTAGGATTCTCGCGTGTCTATTCGTCGATTGTTGCATGCGTGATCATAGATGTCGCCTCGGCATGATGACATGCTTTTAATGATTAATTTTACAAGTTCATGCACGAAAAGTAGATGCAAAGTACTATAGGACCTACGTCCAAAATTACAGGAGACCTGATGGTCATCACCTTTACGTTCAAAAGATCGGAATGGCCAGAGATCAAGCAGGTATTAATATACCCAGCCGGCTTTCGATCGCCACGTTATTATTGCTGTGTTTTTTTAATTTAAATATGAAATAAATAATGCAATTGATCGTTAGACACAGAGTTACATACATGTTTTATATCATTGGAGATAAAAAAATGGGACATTATTTTTAAATAGTTTTAATTAAAATTATAATATAAAGGTTCGCTCGAAACTATTAGTGAAAAACACTGCACTAAAGCATTTGTCCTTGCAATCAGCCGTGAAATTGATTTTTGTAGTGCCTGAACTCTTTGCATCTGTATCATGTATGAATAATTTTTTTTGACGTCTTGCGGTTATTATTGACAATAATTATCATTACTCACTGACAGTTGCCATTTGTGCGATGTTCCAGAAATATGGAGTGTAGAAGTAAAGGAGGACCATCTTGTATGGGGGATTTGTCGAAATAGTGTCCACTTTACAAGTGGACACAGTAAATTAGGTTACGAATTCTCACCGAAATAGCGCTAGTGTAGCAAGTGGAAATGCTGGGTTGGTTTCCGGTAATTCTTTAAAACTATTTCCTATTTACAATTAATTGGGGTACTTAAAATCACTGTATAATTTTATTCCATACTCATGTTTGTCTATATATTATAATAATTATAAAAAATGCAATGTACCAAAACGGAAATGTTTCTTTCCTTTTTTATTAATTTTCTATCCTATTCTAATAATTTGTGGCGCTCTATTTAAAATTCTTCCACTTGCTACAGCAGCGCCACCTTAATTTGTTCCCTTTCAAGGGACACTTTTTAGTACACTGAGATGGTCCTCCTTTACTTCTACACTCCATATCCAGAAAGACAGTGATCAGCTAATTTCATCATGTTGCTTTTTGGATAACGTTATGCGCGCGCGTCGTGGAAAATTTACTCTCATAATTTTTCCAATAGCATCAAAAGAAGTATAACTTCAAAAATATTTTATTGTAAAAATGCGTTAGGTGCTTGTAGTCAATTATTATAAATATTTTATTGACAGATATTGGTTAAACCAATCATTATGCAAATGTCTTTAAATCACCCCACGCTTTCTTACAATAAAATATATTTTTTTGGTTAATCACATTATTATTAATTTAAATTGATTGGGAATTATCTTCAACTTTTTAGTTTGGTTTCTATTAAAGGATGTTTATAATTTTTTTTAAACTATCATTTATTTTTAGTTGGCGTAATCGTTTTTTTGTTTTATAAAACGCTAATCCTGGAAGATCCTGGTAAGATTAATGGGACGTACTATTTAAATGACTGCATTGCCATGTCGTTGACAAGTGTGCAAAGTTTGGAATTAATCCGATGTTTGAAGCGGGTGAAAATCACGTTCGAAGATTCCGTTACAAACATACCCAGCTTATAAAAGCGTGATAAAAGAACCAAGACACACTAATCAACATTTGTTTATTTGAAAAGCATCTTGACAAGTGTATAACACTCACCTAGTAATATATTGGCTGCAATAAAAGCGAAATTGAGTTCTAGGTGTTCAAAAGTGCATAATATATTATTTTATAGAATTTATGTTTCATACTAGTAAACAAACCCATAAAATCGATAATAAACGAAAACCGTAAATTAAATTTAAATATTTTTAAAATCTTTGATCCTCGATTGAAAATATGAAAAAAGTAGATGGGCCAATATATTAGGCGAGCGATATATTCTTCTGTATCAGTTTTCTACTTACTAATTATGGAAACCAATGTCATGATTTCCAACCACAACATGCATAGTCACATCACTCGGAATGGAGAATAATCCAAAGAAACGCTCAACATAAGCATGAAATTGGACATCATTGCTCCATTCTCCTTCATCAAAGAGGTCACCTATACAAAAGTGTAATAAATAGATTAAACAATTAACAAAATAAACAATTTAAAAAAAAAACATACCTAGAATCCGTAGAACATTTTTACAAAATATGTATTGAAAGAGGATTATCGATACCTAATACAAATACTACTTCTGGCCTATGTAATGTCACTATGGCATGGAAAGCTTGATGCATTTGCCATTCTCGTCTCCATTTGTCAAGCCAGTGGCCTTTGCGAGGTCCTAACAGATGAGTATCTGCTATTATTAATGCTTTTAAAACTTCCGAAGTCTCCTTTGGTTGTTCTACAGGGGGCCACCCACACTGAAAGATGAGAAATACATAACCTACATACCTATACAACCTACACAATTAAATTCTTGTATTTACTTCTATTATTGTATTTTAATAATTTTTACCTGGGCTATAACAACATAATAAATGATGACCTCGCAGTATAAACATGTGATCAGAACACCAAGAAGAAATATGATTAATTTTTTGGTCACGCGACGCATTTCATAGTTACTCTTACAAAAATGTAATTAGGTATATAACACTCAGAGAACTTTCAAATGAAGAAAGTAAGGTTGGATTTTAACATGATATAAAATATCAAATTTAAGATAAAGAAGAAAAGACCTATCAACTAGTGAGCTAATCTTATCATTTATCAATCACAATGAAACATTTTGGTCGGGTTACCGTCGATGCCATTATTTATTTTAATAAATACATAGATTGACGAATTTCATACAAATAGAGTTGCCGATTAGGTAAAAATAAACTCACAATTAAATTTCTAAAATGTTACTAGTTTATTAAATCACACACAAAATTACCCAGTGGAAATAACAAGCAAATATAAAAAAATCTATGGTTTTGTAAAAATAAATACACATTAAAATAATAATTAATGAATAATACTTGTGCTCTGCAACAGCTGTGCCATATCGATTGTTGTTGGTTCCTTGACGGCACTTACCGTCCGATGCACCGTCCGTCACAAACAATCATAATAAAACTTCATCTTCATTTTCAGGTATGGGCTTCGTAGAAGGTGTATCTGAGACAACTGACGCTTTAGGAACATGCAAAAGGGTCCGAGTTGCAGTGGGCGAAAACTCAACGGCGATGTTAAAACTGCTGATGTAAAATTTACCCCGCTGAATCGAAACTGCGACGCGTATTTGTGTCCGATCAATCGAGGGTGACCTAGTTAGAAACTACAGCTCGCTTGGATGAGTAAAGGACTAGACAGAATCACAGATTAATTTAAATCGTAATATGCTGGTTTTACCAGTAGTAAATATAGTACGTCATTATATTATTAACTAGCTGTCCCCCGCGGTTTTACCCGCGTTCCCGAAAGATATCAGATATTCCCGGGATATAAAGTAGCCTATATGTTATTTCTGGATATGCTCTATCTATGTGCCAAGTTTCATCCATATCCGTTTAGTAGTTTTTGCGTGAAAGAGTAACATACGTATTTACATACAAATCTTTCCTCTTTATAATATTAGTATAGATTAGTATACATGTCGGTTCTGTATCGAATAATCACATTAAAAAATCTAGGAAGTGGCAACACTGATATAACCGCTTATTACTTTGAAAAGTTGTTTTGTTTGAGTTAATAACGTGATTAAAATTTGCTTTTACTTTGTTCTTTTGTGTAACATTCGTCCGAGTACCTTAATAATGATAGAATACTCTGATAAAATAATGAATATATGTTGTGAGTGCTTGTTGTAAGGTATGAATTGTGAATAAATTTTCAATAGAACAAGATGTTTCCCATCATGATGGAAAATCATCCTGAGAATCTACGAATTGGAAAAATTGACGACAGTAAGTAAGAATTCTGATGTCTAGGCCTACATTTTCATTAAAAGTTTATATAACTTAAAGTTAAATTATCTACAGATGACTGTATTATTCGCAAAACTGGACTGGAAATGGATGTTATAAGACAACGAACAATCGCCTACGAATATCTTTGTCGGTTGGAAGAAGCTAAAACATGGATGGAAAACTGCTTAAATGAGAGATTGCCTCCAGTAACAGATTTCGAAGAGAGCCTACGCAACGGCGTTTACTTGGCAAAGTTGGGCAGTTTTATATCGCCCGAATTACTTCCGTTAAACAAAATTTACGATGTGGACCAAAAACGTTACAAGGTATTATTTAATTAATTTCTTCTTCTTTCTCCAATCCTAAGCTAATTAAAATCACTTGTGTTCAATGATTTAGGTCCAATTTATGCCAAAAAATAAATTACAATATAATATGCTTTTTAAAGTTTTAACAAATAATATATCCAATTAATGTTTAAACTTCCTAAAACATTATTGGGGCAATTAATAATTATATATTAATTAATATATTACCATAACTAACTACTATGAAAAAGAATTACTCTGTACTCATTCCATAACTTGAAATTCTTAAAATTTTGAAGTTTATGTATATTTTACTTTTCCAAAAAGATTAATATACATTGCATAGAGTTGATCAAGACAATATCATAGCTCATTTTGACCAAAAGGGCATTATTAGAAGGAAATATTCTTTATTTATTTAGACTTGCAAGCTCCTATAAACCATTGTTTAAAATATATTCTCTTGACATATGTATACAAAAGTATAATGGTATAAGTACAATACAGTAAATTGGTGTTAAATAATAGCTTGTCAAGTGAGCAATTCATTACCACAGGCAATAATCCTCCAAATAATTTTTAAGATGTTTTAAGTACATCATTTATTATTATTTTGATTGTTGTTGAACATTGTAAACTTTAGACACAAGATTTATTGATTTACAGGAAAACCAATTGCAGATTTTTGATTATCTCTTGTATTATATTGGTATGAAGCCCCCAATATATCCTTTGAGGATATCAAGATATCGCAAGGCCACTTCCATATTTCTTCTATCCCGATCCAACATCTCATGCAAAAGATAACTGTTTTTTATATGACCAATGGGTTTTAAAACTATAAAAATGGCAATATTAGTGAAAAACAAGGCATTCTAAATTAAGGACTAGCTTCATAATTAATGCAGACCAATTCTCATGTATGAACATTATATAGGTTGTTAATTCAGATAAAATTACCTTATTGCCTGTATTAATTTATTTACCTTATTTTTATTTAAATTATAATCTAAACTCTTAAACTTTATCCATCTCTTTCTCAATTTCCTGTCATCATTACTTACCTGTTATCATTAATTACCTGTAAAATTAAATGATTTTTGTTACTCAGCATACAGAATCAGTGTGGAAAATTATGACATTAAATATAATGGTTTAAAACTTGTAATGTTAATTTGAGACACAAAAAAATTCTCATTGCCTGCCATTTTTATTACGGCAGAGATAGATGGTTATTAAATGTAAAGAATATTAATTTCTGTTGTCTCAAAACTGAGAGCCATGAGTTGTGAGAATAGAACTGAATGTAAAAAAAAAATTAATTGAAAGTAAAAAAAATCACCAGACAATTTAGGTGTAAATTTTTTATGTTTGAGAAAGCCTTTGTGCTTCCCACTTAACGGAGATGTCTGGGCCCTCTCTTTCAGCTAGCCAGCTGAGTTGTGTCTCAAATCACTAAAGTAATATCCCTAAATTTGTAGCTTCAATAGCATCTGGGCTATTTTCTTTTTTCAAGGTCCTCACAGTCTGATATCAGGCTGTTCAGGCCACTCGGATCCTCATTACTCGAACTTCAGGGCTCAAGAGGAATTCGTTCATAACTAATCCGAAATAAAAACGCAATATAATAAGATTAGTTGAACATCTTTTCCATAACCAGAATTATCGGATAAGACTTTCTATTTTTTTACTACTTCTTGCTTGGTCTTAGGGAGCGCACGAACTACGCAAAAATTATTTAATGTATATGCGCGGTCTGATGAAGAATTATTATTTTAATCTTTGTTGTGCTAATATCAATTTTGTATACAGATTAATAATTATGACAACTGTAATTCTTTCAAATTATGTTTCTTGCAATAAACTTTCAGCAGATTTTTACGAATGTGTGACTGTTGCTGGATAAACGATGTATTTATTATTGCAGATCATGGGAGTTCATTTTAAACATACTGATAATATTAACAAATTCCTGCAAGTCTTAAAAAAAACTGAGTTACCTGTGGTAAGTATTGAGTTATTGAAAACTTATTTCAGGAGATAGAGCTGTGATTTTGTTAATCTATCTACTATCCATATTATAAATGCGGAAATAACTGTCTGAATGTCTGTTACCTTAATCTGCTGAACCGATTTAGATGAAATTTGGTATGGAGATAATTTGAGATCCTGAGAAGGACATAATATTATAAATGCAAATGTGATTGTTAAATAAACGTAAAGATGGATGTTCTGATGTTTGTTACTATTTCATGCAAAAACTACCGAACGGATTTTAATGGAGTTTGGCATAAAGATGGTTTATAATGCTGGAACGTAGTCCCATGATTTTATCCCGGAAAAGTGTAACATCCCTCGGGAATGCGACTGAACCCGCGGGGGTTTAATCATTTGCATATTTTCAGACTTTTCAACCTGAGACAACTGATATTTACGACAAAAAAAATATGCCACGAGTAATATATTGCATTCATGCACTGAGCTCTCATCTATTCAAATGTGGGAAAGCACCTCTAATTCAAGATGTTTTCGGAAAAGCTATTTTCACAGGTAAGAAACACTTTAAAGTATGTGGTGGTCATGTTATTAATAATTTTTTTTAATGCATTTCATTTTCTAAGTTAAATAATGAGTGAGGCGATAACTCGGTTTCAATGCAATTTAATTTAAATAATGGTCAGCTATATTATATATGTTATAGTCAAACATCGAAGCTTCGGCGCTTCTAGGTTTGGCTAGTCAAACCCTAGGTCTGACATAAAGTCTTAGGCAAAGTCCAAACCAATATCGTGTTTTTACCTTTGACTAACAAATTTTTGTCTAATCCTAAGAGTGACTAGTTTGGACAGTCAAACGCCGAAACTCATTTTAATAAAATCGGGGTTTGACTAGTCAGACCTAAATTTGGTACAGGACTGTGTTAGTTTGTGAGATTAGGTATAATAAGAGCATATTTTTAAATTTGAATGTTTATTGTTTCAATACTATAAGAATGGATTGACAAGTAATCCGAATAAGTATAATAATAATATTTTTTGTTATTTTGTATTAAGACAATAATTAATAAACAAATTACTATTTATTTTGACAAGGTGACGCATTATGGCATTTTGAGTTGCACAATACGTTTGATCTTTTACATTTACACAATTTTGAGAAGCATTTTTTATTGCAGTGGCATCTTATAAAACCTTGGCCCCCAAATTTGGAATCTTTTGTACTTGTGGTGTATGATAAAACTCCTTACATAGTCTCTATGCTAAATCGCCAGATGCCTTAATTATAACGACATTATAATGTCAACTGTCTATATATATTAATAAACGACTTTACATAATATCATGATTCATTATTGGCGACGAGAAAAAGTCAAATAAACATTGTGTAATTAGATATTATGAAATGGAAAAAGTAAGAAAATATCGTGGCACCCTACGCGGGATGCTCACACGACTCGACACCTATGTCGATCAGAGGGCAACGATGTCTGACGAAGACATTGCTGCTCGCTTCCGGAGCCTGAAGGAGACGATCCTGGCTATACGGGAGGAACAAGAGAAAATCGAGAACAAGGCCGTCGACGACAAGGACGATGACGCTTATGATCAAGAACAAGAATACAGGTACGAATTCGAAGAACTTCATACAACGATAACAACCAAACTTTTAACAAAACAGACACATAATGGAGAACAACAGCACGGCCAGCAACAGCAACAACACATAAAACAAAGTGAATCCAGGCATAGAAATACACCGAAGATACAATTTCAACCCCTACAACAATCAGAAACTTTCAACAATTTCAAAAAAAGACTAGAAGTATATTTTCGATTGAACGACATATCGGAAGGACACATGAAAACGAATATCTTACTGTCAACATTATCACCAGAGCTCCACGAGAAACTTTGCGATTTAACATTACCGGAAGAACCAATGAATATGTTATTTGCTGATATTACTGAAATACTTGACGACTACTTAGACCCAAAACCTAGCAAATGGGCACTACAACACAAATTCATAACAAGAACGCAAAAAAACGACGAAACTGTAGCCCAGTACGCCGCAGGGTTGAAGAAACTTACCACTAACTGCGAATTCAATTGCCAACACTGTCAGAAAAATACATCGGAAAGCTTTTTATCATTACAATTTATAAGGGGATTGAAAGATAGCGATGCACGTACAAAAATTTTACAAGACCGAACAGTACATACATTCAAATCACTGACACAGATTGCGATATCTATTGAAATGGGAAAGGCAGAAAACGCTTCAATGATTACTAATGAACAACCAAGTATCAGTAGTGACCACATTAACAAAATCACCCCATACAAGAGACCGGCAGGACCAGGACCAAGTCCAAGACAAATTACGACTAAAGATCTAAAAGGAAAATGTTTCCGCTGTGGTGCTGCGAATCACAAATCCAACAAATGTGGCGCTATAAACGTTACATGCCATAAATGTAATAAACTCGGTCACCTAGCCCGTGTTTGTCTTCAACGCCACTCTGATGCGAGTCTTAAAAAGAATAACCCGAATACGAACCTAGTAGAAGACTCAACGACAAGTGACCATGATGACTGGAATGATATTAATATCCTATCTGGAGAATCATCTGAGAAATATATGATAACGGTACATATTGAACACGTTAAAATAAAGATGGAATTTGACACTGGGGCTACACTAACTTCAATGTCATTACAAGACTATCAAAAACTAAACATTGGAAAAAGAATCTTCAAGACAAACATAAAGCTCAGAACCTATACTGGAGAAGTAATCAAACCAACAGGCGTGGCATACGTGCAATGCAGATGCCAAGATAAAGAATTCCATGGAAAATTGTATGTCATCAACAATAACGTCGACCCCATTTTTGGCCGCAGCTGGATGAAAGAACTCAAAACACTGAACTTAGCAGACATAAAAGCCGTACAACATACTGAAAACATAGAATTAGACCAACTACTGGAGCTCTACAAAACATCAGTCTTTAGAAACGACATTGGCGAAATACCCAATTACAGAGGACACCTAAACCTGAAAGAAAACACTAAGCCAATTTTTATAAGACCACGAAGAATGCCTTACGCTTTAAAAACCAAAGTGGATGAAGAAATAGAGCGACTATGCGCACAAGGTGTCATCACGAAAGTTGACCACTCTGAGTGGGGTACCCCAGTAGTACCAGTTGTCAAACCAAATGGGAATATCCGATTATGTGCTGATTATAAGGTTACCCTAAACAAAATTATACAAGATGAACAATATCCGATACCTATGATTGAAGATATTTTCACAGAGATGAATGGGGGTAAACTATTTTGTACACTCGACATAACTCAGGCGTACCTAAACATGGTGATGGATGAAGAGAGCGCAATGCTACAAACACTCAGTACACACAAAGGAACTTACAGAGTAAACAGGCTCATGTTCGGAGTTAAGGTCGCTCCGAGCTTATGGCAGAAATTCATGGACAAACTGTTACAAGGCCTAGAAGGCGTTAAATGTTTCTTTGATGATATAATTATACAAGGAGCTAACCAACAACAACTGCTACAGAGACTCAAACTCGTACTCGATAAACTAAAAGAAAGTAACCTTCGAGTAAACAAAGACAAGTGCCATTTTTTCCAAACAAGTATAAATTACCTTGGACACACTATCGACAAAGACGGTCTACACAAAAACAGGGACAAGATAAACGCAATAGTTAAAACAGAACACCCAAACAATACAGCAGAACTAAGAACATTTCTTGGGATAGCAAATTTTTACAACAAATTCATACCAAACCTAGCATCGATCACGAACCCTCTAAACAATTTACTAAAGAAAGAATCTAGCTTCTTATGGTCTGCAGAATGTGAACAAGCTTTTATACAAATTAAGAAAGAAATTGTAAGTGAAAGAATACTGATACACTTTGACTCTAAGAAGCCGTTAGTGCTTTCAACAGACGCATCGCCACTGGGACTCGGGGCAGTACTATCACATAGACTACCAGATGGATCAGAAAGACCTATAGCATTTGCTTCGAGAACACTGTCAAGTAGCGAGAAGAATTACAGCCAAATCGACAAGGAAGCTACAGCGATACACTGGGGATTGAAAAAGTTTTTCTACTATTGTTATGGTCGAAAATTCATCCTCGTTACAGACCATAAACCGCTGACAATAATTTTCCACCCACATCAAACGCTACCAGCAATGAGTACGATGAGGTTGTTTCACTACGCTCACTTCTTATCTGGATTTGACTACAACATTGAATACAGAACTTCAGCGAACAACTCAAATGCAGATTATTTATCCAGATTTCCAGTAGAATACACCAAGACCAACAGAATTGACCAAAATTACAGTTTTCAATTTCAGCAAATCCATACCATTGATATTAATCCAGATGTCATAGCGACAGAAACAAGAAATGACGCCGACTGTACAATTTTGCTACACGCATTGGAAACTGGCCAATCACTAAAAACACTCGGTTACAAGGACAATGAATTTACTTTACATGATGGTTGTTTATTTAGAGGATCACGCGTCTTAATTCCAAAAGCACTTCGCGAACAAGTGCTAGACGAACTACACCTCGGTCACCCAGGTATTGTAAAGATGAAGCTATTGGCTCGCAGTTTCGTATACTGGAAAGGAATTGACAACGACATTGAGACCAAAGTCAAGTCATGTAGAACCTGTAGATTGCAACAAAATGAACCAGAGAAAGCACCACTGCATCATTGGGAACAGCCACATGGCCCCTGGCAAAGACTTCATATTGATTTCGCTGGACCTGTACACGGACACCACCTATTAATTATTGTAGATGCATTCTCAAAATGGACTGAGATTATACCAACCAAGTCCACTACAAGCTCTTGGTGCATACAAAAATTGAAAGAACTATTTTGCACCTTCGGAACACCTCACATCTTGGTTTCAGATAATGGTCGACAGTTCGTTTCGGAAGAGTTCGAAAAATACTTGAAATATTGTATGATCACTCATAAGACCTCCGCCCCATACCACCCTGCAACCAATGGGCAAGCTGAGCGTTTTGTGCAGACAGTTAAGAGAATCTTACGAACCTTAGAGGGGGAAGGAGGTAACCTAGTAGAGAAGCTAGTGACAGTGAGAACTCGTCTCCGACGGACACCAAATGCTAATGGTCAAACTCCGTACCAGCTTATGTTCGGCAGGGAAATACGCACGGCACTACATGCTATGTTTTTAAGAAAAGGAGAGAAGACCGCACCAACCCTTCAAGAGGTTAATGTTAGACAGTTCAACCCAGGCGATCGGGTACAGGCTCGTGACTACACGAGTGCCACGCAGCGGTGGCAGTTTGGAAACATAGTAAAACGTTTGGGCCGTCTTCACTATATTGTTCGCACCGACAACGGTGATGTCTGGCGCCGACACCTCGACCAGCTCTTGGGTGCACCCTTGATCCGCAGCAGCTAGGAGGGGAGAGATGTGGTGTATGATAAAACTCCTTACATAGTCTCAATGCCAAATCGCCAGATGCCTTAATTATAACGACATTATAATGTCAACTGTCTATATATATTAATAAACGACTTTACATAATATCATGATTCATTAGTACTGATCACCCTTAGACACAGCTGAACGTCAGGCACATCTTCGAAATTAAGAAACTTTTCTGTGCATTCTTGTATCTGATTCCTAACAAAAAGCGTGTTTATTATTCCGTATTTCGTTCCTACTCTGTATAAACCATCAACTGTTTTCTCTTGTATTATGCCCACAACATTTCGAGCATCTCCTTTGGCTCTATCGATGTTGGGAATAGGTACGGTTACAGTTTTTCCGATCGCGATTGGCGGTTGACTCATCTTTAAGCTTATACACCTGCACGTTCAATGTCCAAACATGGAACATGTAACAAGTGCAGTACAAGTTATCGTTTGACCGCATTTGCCTTAGTCGCGTCTAGGATAGACTAGGCAAAGCCCGAAACAGATTATTTTACTTTCAACGTTTGACATTTAAAAATTTAGGTATTTCTAGGTTTGACTAAAAATACATCAGTTAAAGGCCGAAATTAAAATATATTTCGTAGTTTGCCGAAAGGCGCTGGACCTAGGAAACCTAGGATGAACCAGTTATTTCGCGAAGAGACTGCACATCGATCTTTGACTATAACATATATACGTACGGTTGGTTGTCTGAATAAAATTGAATAAAATAATTAATAATACCATTAAAAAGTAGCTATTTCAATATAGTTTGACTTTTTAATTTAAACTACACCCACAAATACATATAGTTGATTAAAATAAAATTATTTTTCGAATGTTGACTAAAAAGTTCCATTTATTGACGTCGATATTAATATTGACCTAGTGCTCCTTACAAATCTGCCGTATGGGCTACTGAATTCCATTTAATCTGGTACTCCCCGAATCTGAAAAGAAACTTCGTTAGATTAATGTAATAAATAGCATGCCTTTTAATATAAATATTACTTTTACAACACTCTTTATATTTAAATTGGTTTATTTATTTTTTATAGATGAGGAATTGGATTTGGTATCGAAGGACTTGCAAAAATGTGAACATCCACTACCAGCTTTTCAAAAAATTGGAGGAATCTTATCGAGAAGTAATGTTGAAGGAAGCAGCAATTTGCATCAAGCTGTTGTAGAGCTGAACAAGCTTTTAGATTCTGAAAAATCAATCAGCTCTGTTATTTTAAACCCAGTACTCAAATTAAAACATATACAAAACAAACTTATTGATGAATATAAAAAAGTGTTACAAGCTGCAAAGTATGAAAAAGTGCAAGCTGCACATAATCATTCGATGAATGATAGCTATGTTCCTGATGATTATGATGAAATACTGACTATTGTTGAAATACAAGGTTATGTCACTGCAGTCAACCACAAATATTTGTGGAGTAATTTATGTACAGCCTCACAGAATGGTGATGTAACTAGCTTACATAAATATTTCAGTGAAGATTGGGTGAAAATAACAAACTACAACTGTGATAATTTAGATTTTTATTGTGATGTCATTAATACAATTACTGAAAGTAGTAAAGATGTAGATGTCGAGAGTATCAGAAATTGGCATAAAATATTTCAGAACATAATTGATGAGGGCAACCGAAAATCACTCGAGCACGGAGATCATAAGGCGGCTATTGCCAATGTTAATAATGCTTTAGATAGGGGGACTCCTGATGACTTGTACGCAGCTTTGACGAATTCAAGTTTGGGATTAAATTTTAAAATAGATAGGTTTGCCGTGCCATTGCTTTATGAAGAAATGAAACTGGAAAAATGTGAGCTAGAGAAAAATCTGAATGAAAGTGAGATAGCTGCTTCAGTGTCATACCTGACGTCGATAGCTGCTATATCTCAGGCTGTTGATATGGGCGATGACGCGGTTGTGTGGAATTTGCTTAACTCAAAACAGATTCATTTGGAAGGCTTGAGGCCGCACTGCCGTCGTCGGTATTTATCAGCACTGGCTTCAGCGCTGCAGGTGAAAACAAATGAAAAATGTGCATGTCCACTACTAACATTGGAAGATATACGGGACACTGTTGACATGGTTAACATGAAAGATGATGATAATGAGGAATGTAAGTTAATTTTCTGTTCTAAATGTACACTTCGCAGGTAACCCTCTATTATAATAGGTATATTTATATATTTTTTTTTTTTTTTCTATTTTATACGTTTTTCAAATGTTGACACCTCATTATAATATACTTTTCTTTAACATTATTTCGGGTCGGGATTGTATATTTATATTATTAATTATTAGAACTCCATTGAACTATGTTAGCACCTCGCGTGCCTTGCAAACTTGTAGATGCGACTTTCATCGACTCGTTGGATCGCCGATATAGCTGCAGACTTGAGATGAACCACGAAAAAAAACATTAGATGATGCTCTTCTCGTTCTAATCCTTGAACTCCCATTCACCGAGTACATACCGCGCAAGCGAAACCATGTCCCGAAAATAGTAGATTATATTTGGTGTTTATCTACATAACATGAGTTAATTGAAATAACAATGAATTGTTAATGTTTTCAGTGGTGGAAGTAATTGACAGTATCAATAAAGCAGTCTCTGAAGAAAATATTGATACACTTATTACCCTTTTAAAACGACCATGCTTGAAAATACAGTCGCCTTTGCATAAAGAAGAGAAGTATTTATATTTGCGTATGTTAAAAAAGGTGCTGGTTCAAAAAGAGTCACAAAACCTTTGGTTCGATGACATCCGTGACACTATTAATGAAGTTAATGCTGAATCACGTAAAGTTAAAGAGCTTACTGAAGCATTAGTTCAGTTGAATTTAGCAGTATTAAAGAACAATGTTGATGAGTTTTGGAACTCTCTTACTTGTCCTATTCTTTCCACATCTGGCATGATCCAAACTTCATGCAAAAATGTATACTTCCAAATGTTTTTGAAAGCATTGAAAAAGAGAGGTCACCACATATGTCCCTGGATTGTATGTCATACAAACGCGGGAAACACGGTGTACATTGACGTTGAGTCCTACACATACAGTTGGACTACTCCTAAAGACTTCGTGCCGTATGCACGATACCTAACAAGAAAAGATGTTATTGTGATTATAGAAAAAACAAATAAAAATCACATAAATAAGTATAAACAGATTGTAATTGATAATTCAATAGTAAAACTTCAAGCTTGGTGCAGAGGATATCTGTTACGAAAAAAAGTGATACAAAGACTCAAGTTCTTTAAAGATAATGAACACATGATTATTAAAATTCAAGCATGGTGGAGAAGCATGCGTATTCAAAAACAGTACAGTAATTTAATAAAAATTAAAGCGATTCAAGCTAAACTTAAACGAGAGCGGAAGCAAAATCCTTGGGCTTGGTATAAAGTTCAGGTATTTATAAATTCGTAGCACCACATTTGAATAACTTATCTAATATTGGGTACTTGTTAATAATTAAATTTCTATTAAAGGAACAAAGTATTATAAAAATTCAAGCACTCTGGCGGGGACGGCGAGCTCGCGAGGCGTTCATGTCATTATTTTATTCACCAAATCCACCACTCAGAGTGGTAAAAAAATTCATTCCCATGTTGGATTTTTCTACCGAAGACTATGACAGGGAAATAGAGCTTCAGACTTTAAAGTCTGAAGTCGTTCAATCTATAAGAAAGAACCAAGAACTTTCCAAGCAAATTGATGATATAGATCTCAAGATAGGCCTTCTCGTACAAAACCGCATAGCATTGCAGGAAGTAGCCGCGCATGGATTGAAATTAAACAATTTGGTAAAACATAACTCAACAACAAAACTTGTGTTCCAAAACCGTAACGAAGGCAAAGGAACATTGATGTCGATTTCAACAGCTGTGAAAGGATTAAAATCGCTCACAAAAGAAAGTAAAAGACTTTTAGATGGATACCAACATTTGTTTTATGAGCTTCAAACTAATCCAACTTATTTATCTAAACTTTTATTTTGCATACCACAAAATAAAACGAACTTTTTCTTACAAAATGTTGTGCTAAGTCTTTATAACTTTGGAGCTTATGCAAGAGACGAATATCTGTTATTAAAACTGTTCAGATTTACTTTAGAAGAAGAAATAAGCTGCAAAGATATAAAACCTTTTGATATAATTGCATCTACTCCTCTTGTGCTTAAAATGGCTGTAAGCTTATCGAGACAGCTGTCTGGCCTGAATAGTCTGCAAACAATAATCGGCCCTCTTGTTGAAAATATGTTGAAAGACAAGAATTTGAATATTGAAACTGGGCCTGTAGAAATTTACAAAGCTTGGAGGAATGAAACTGAAATGAAAACAGGACAAATTTCGTAAGTTTTATTTTAATACCTGCTCGTTAATAACTTACACTTCATATATTTTTTCTATTCATTGGATGGTTATGTTGAAACTGACAGAATTGTTATCTATGTACATCTGTTTTTATTTAAATAAGATGAAAAGGGAAACGCTTAGTACTTAGGTACATATTTTTTATAAAAACTTATTTCTACTTTAGGAAATTAAAGAAAGGTTCATAGAATTTATGTTTAGTTTACTCCTACTGGGATTAATGTCAGTCATGGGTAATTAATTAAGAAATCGATTTAATACATTTCGTGTTTCTCTATTAGGAAACTTCCTTATTCTGTAACCCAAGAAGAAGCGCTTACTTATCCTGAAGTAAAATCAAGGCTTGAAGTAGCCTTGACTCAACTTAAAAGCATAGTCACCGTGTTTTTGGATAAAATAACAAATTCAACTGAAATCTTACCATTCTGCATCACATACATGGCCCGAGTTTTACACAGAGCACTGACCTCGAAATTTCCACACACTCCTGAAAAAGACATTTTAAAGGTAATAATATAATTAATAATAATATATTTAATATACTGTTTATATTTATTTTATTAAAATGTATGTGTAAGGGGCAGTGGCGAAGCTTGTCTTACACGAGCCCTGTATTAAAATTTGTTGGGGGCCAAAATGAAAGATTTTAATTTTTTGCTTACGTTCGGGCCCCCTGTACCTCGGGGGCCCCGTATCATTGATAGATACGGCGGTAGCTACGCCACTGGCATTTATAAATTACAATAAGGGGAGGGAGGTGTTTATTAATTTCATGACGAAATTAGATAGAATTAAATAAAAGTAGCTTTATGACTGCTGTTTTAATTTCAATCTACCTAGATATAAAATTATTAAAAAATGTGACGTCATATTAGAGGGGAGGGCGTTGTACGAATGTGCCCTCTGCCAACTACGGGGGAGAGGTAACAAAATCATAAGATTCTTCTGACGGAAATTATGGATTGCCCCTAGTGTGTCTTGTATATTTTCAGGTGATTGGTAACCTGGTATACTATCAATTTCTAAATGCTGCTATTGTGGCACCTGACGCTTTCCACATCATCAATATGCCAAACGGTACTGGGTTAACAACGGATCAACGGAAGAACCTTGCTTCAGTGGCCAAAATCTTACATTTTTCTGCAGCCAAGAAAGGCGTAAGTTTGAATTATATATATATTTTTTTTTTTTTTTTTTTATACTACTAAGGCAGCAAACAAGCTGACGGCCCGTCTGATGGTAAACGGTCACCGCAGCCTATGGACGCTTGCAACACCGTGGGTATCACTCGCGCGTTGCCGACCCTGCAAAAATCTCTTCACACCCTTCTTGAAGAACCCCATGCTGTACTTCCTTGGGAAAACCTCGGCAGGGAGCTCATTCCACAGCCTAAGCGTACATTTGACCGGTTTGAGTGAATTATTTTTTATTATTTCGTTAATCAGATATTAAGAGTGTGTTTGAGAAATTGGATCAGGTTAACCAACATACTCATCAGAATTAAACTACTAGTAGAAATGACGTTTAGCGAAAACGAAGAAATAGTACAGACGGGCGAAGTGATGTGGTGGGTCAGTTCGAAACTGGTTTGTAGATTTGTCCTTTAAACAAAAGCAATAGAGCAACAAATCGTCGCGATTTTTTTCTTTTCTGTATTTATAGCCATTGTTTTCAAAACATAGCTGGATTTGATTTCTCAAGAAAATCTGCATAACAATATTATTGATTGTCTTGTATACCCCTTTTTTAGTTTGGTGACGAGTCCAGTCATCTTCGTTGTCTGAATCCTTTTATTGTTGAATGCCATGAGAAAATGAAAGAGCTATTTCGTCGATGCTGTCGTGGACCCACGCTTGAGGAGTATTTCGCTGTTGACGAATATACTGAGGCTACGTTGTTACATCATCCTCATATTTACATCACTGTCCAGGTAACTGAATAATCATTATTAGAATTTTATTATTTTAGTTGACAACATAAAATGCTTATATTTCAATCAGTTTGATGGGGTATGATACATTTCGATACGAAATTTGAAACATTTATTTTGACCACTTAAAACAACATATATTCTTAACTCCCATTATCTCTATAGATGCCATGCGTCTGGTTGCGGTCCTTCTGTATATTTTCCGCCAGAAGACAAATAAATAACCGTTGTTAATTATGTTTAAGGAAATTGTGGATACACACGCGCTTCTAGTTGAGTACCAAGATATAATAGCGCCCGACGCTCACGATCGACTTAACGAGTTACTGGATGATCTGGGAGATGTACCGTCTGTTGCTCAGCTTGCGTCGCGAGATGTCGATACGGTATGACTTGCAGTAGATTATAGTGCATGTTCTTTCTCAAAACCCTATAGTTCATATGTTGACGGCTTTCGAGGGAGCTAGCTCTAACGTTATGTGCTGATGAAATAATTATGCCAATTTAACTTCGTTTAAATTATAAATTATTTTGTTTATAAACAGACTAAATGTCCATACCATGTATGTAGGTCAAAAACAAATAATGGGTATGGATTTCAATCTATCTTCGATGAATGGATAATCTCACTGAGGAACCAACCAAGATTAGAGACTAGAAAATTAAGATAAATATACCAGAAATAAGAAAATTTTATTACACCTTATTATGATAGATAATATAGTCAAAATTTCGTACTTCAAGCTTTGTTAGTTTCGACCCTGAGTTGATTTGTGTGTAATTTTTTATAGGAAAATATAATATTAATGGACTCGATAACGTGCATGTTAACTATTTCAATAATATGCTCATTGTTTCATCAAATGAAACTTGTTGGAATATGTACTAAAATATTCATTATTTTTAGCATGTGGGAGATTCAATCGAGGAGAACGCAAGATTAGAAGTATGTTTGGCGCTTGTTAATAAGTTTCAGGCACCGGCTGATGATATGACAGATCTGAATAAACTTTTTATTAAAACTAAAGAACTTTGTGTTGCTGTCATACCTTTCTTAAATGGTATGTTAAGTTACTTATTACAGGCCTAAACATCAATTGTTAATTACATCAGTTTTATTAATTATCTATCGACTTTTGAAGGTGAACATCTTTTGGAAGCGCTATGTATAGGAACGACGAAAGAACAACAAGAACAATATGCTAAGAAAATACAAAAAAGAATTTATTCTGGCCAAGCTAGGCAAGACGAGGCAATGACGTTGCGTGAGCATATAGCTAAGTTACGCAGAAATTTGCAAATGCTCGAAGACGAGGGATATGTAACTTGCGAAGACGGTTACCAAGCTTTAGTGACTTCGATAGCTCTCGATCTTTGTAATAAAGGCAAGTACAGACAAGCCCAAAGAAGGGCTCTGGGTACGCTCATGCGTACTAAACAAAGTCTTCTGGAAAAGACTAATTATTATGAAGAAAAGTGTCAAACATATGATCAATATATAAAGTCTTGCCTTGCTAATCTTCATGCTGGAAGAAGGTACTGAAACTATAATTTAATCATTAATATATCCAGTTTTCCATTGATAAATTTTATGTACTTACTAAGTTAAAAAAAAATTGTTTACTTCGCAGAAGCGTTCATGCATGTTTACGAAGATCAGGAAAGGATGTTCAAAAGTTGAAATCCAAGCTAACAGTAAAGTATTCCGGTACTAAGCTGATGGACAGAGGCGTTCTCCTAGAAATCGACGGTCTCTCGCCGTCGCAGTTCAAGAACGTTCAGTTTGACATTACCCCTACTGATCATAACGGCATATTTACTATTAAGGGCAAGTTTATGGGTGTTGAGATGGAATCCGTTGACGTAGACATTCAGGACTTGCTACAAAAACAGTATGAAGGTTGTGCTATAATGGATATGTTCGGTAAAGCAAAAATTAATGTTAATCTCTTGATATTCTTACTCAATAGTAAGTTTTATGGTAAGACATAGTCTAACTAATAAGATTGAGTTAATTTAATTTTTTTTTCCACATTGTTTACCAAATATTAAAATATCATGAAGTATTATTTTTTTACCAAAAAGTGTTATTATTTATTTCAATTTGATTTTGTTTATACTATCAAATATTGGTTCAAGGAATTTGTTATTGTGTTGACATTTGACAAACCTGAATTTAGAAAGGTGCCCTGACTGTGATTGTGGTTGAAATGTGCATGCTAACGATCTATACAACGTTATTCAATAATACCGTTTATTCGAACCGTGCTAATAAGATTTTTCAAAATGATTTATTGACTTTTTGTATACATTAAAGCGGTCGGCGAGAATCAATCATTTATAATTATTTTTATTTGTAAGAGATGTGAAAGTACCTAATTTCACGAAGATCTGGTCTCAGTTCTCTAGTTTTTAAAATCGTCGTATGTCGCAGCCACTTTACTGAAAAAAAAACGACACATGAAATTATGCAAAAGAAAAGGGATTTTCCTTATGGTATACATATATTCTTTTCTATGTCTGTTTTATATAACTGTATCTTAATTACACGTTTTAAGGACCATTTTTGTATTTATTTCAACTCGAACCCTAAAAAATAATTGTTTTTTATGTTATTGTGTTGTGTTACATAACATATCACCGAAGAGGACCCATGTAGGCCCCTGTTTGGGTATATATCCTTAGATATCGATGAACTCATTTGAATATTAGTGTGACCGAACTTTCCGAAGCTAAAGGTTACTTACTGGCAAGGCGCGAAGTTTTGGTCGAAGCTAAAGGGCAAGGAACTGTTACGAATATCTTATAGAAATCCACTACTTAAAGCAGATCAGCCCTCACAAGTAGCACCTTCTCACATTTATGACTCGTGTGGCAACCATCGCCCTCCTCGCCATATTAAAGGGAAGTGAGCGGCTCGCCACATACAAAATAATACAAGTAAATATATAAAATTCACACAAAATGTTATAACTGTGTAAGTATACATAACATTACGTACAATTAAGTGTAATTTTTACCAGCCTCTCAGCATCCTTGTCAATTCGTGGCCACCAGACCTTGGAAACTTCAATACATTTCATTGTGCTAGCTGTGCCAACTCTAGGAAGCTATACAATATGAAATCAATGACTGATCACTACCAGTATCAAAATAAATTTGATTTTCATCCCTCCATGTGGGTAAGGGTATTTTTGATCTTCGATAACTGAGTGCAAAAGCCGTTTATCCGCTAGAGGATAAAGTAAATTGAATTTAGAACATCGTGTGCACTATGTTTTTGAATTCAAACCATCATTAAACCTATTTACTTCTACCTCCATGGTGCGGAATTTGGCATACAACCGTTTTTAATTGGTTAAAATCTCAGACTCGGAACAATCTTGGTGAGCTTTTTTTTAATTTGCTTTGCGCGCGCCGTTTTCTTTTCTTTTTTGCATTTAGTCATTTCCTAGCTGAGGTGGGATGAAAAGTTACGTGTTGCACTCGAGTACAAAGATTTTTCACTTTATGATCATTTAATTCCCTCGCTAACGCTCAGAATTCAATTTATTTATTATAGAATCCTTCGCTTGCTCGGTCAGACCGGTTCAGACCATTAGGCAAAACTACGACGTGAAAATAAAGATTTTTAATAAAAACAGCTCATGACACTCTGAACGTTGACTGTCCACTGTCCAGCAAATTTTGCTTACGTTACGGTCTCCGTTACTCCCGTGGGTATTATATGGTATCCTGTTTTATTTTTTTTACACGCTTTATATTAGCTTCACCTGTATGTATGTAACCGACCCCTTTGAGCTCGATTTTGTCCTACTTTGAACGATCAAATTTAATTCGAACTTTGCACACCTGTCAAAGACCGATGACAATGCAATAATCCGATCAAAGCATCCGATTATCCTAATTAGATTCGCCAGGATTAATTCATTTCTTTCCGCGTGCTTTGCATGCGAGTAAGAGAGATAGAGCTAGTGCGCGAACTACGCATGCGTGCAGTTCCAGACTTACTCTTTCGGGCGCTCAAAAAACTTTAAATAAAAAATGAAAAATAAATAATGGTTAAAAAAAACTAAAAAACACGCTTTATATAGAAAACCAAACTAAAAAACAGAAAATAATTTTTAATAAATATAAGTTAATAATAGTTTGAATAAGAAAACAAATGTTTTATTTTAAAAAAAGCGGGGGTGCTTTTCAAGATATTATCGAAATGATAATCCTTCTCATATCTGTCATTTAAATATTTATAACTATTGACACCATGCACCCCGCGGTTTTTTTTACAATAAAACATTTTATTTTCTTATTCAAACTATTAATAACTTATATTTATTAAAAAAAATTACATTATTCTTAATTAATATTTATTAAAATTTATTTTCTGTTTTTTAGTTTGGTATAGTATAGTAGTTCGTTTTATGAGTTAACATTGGTGAATGCATTACATATAGTGCATGGACGTCACAGTTAGATCAAAAATGCACCATATAATTATAGTGCACGGACAGTTATAACGTGTTATGAAACCAATCCAGCTGCGCAATCATTTTTCAGCCTTAATATTAAATTTTTAACCGCTTATGAGTCTGTATTCAAGGAGTTCATAGAATGGGAGGTGCCAATGGAGATTTTATCCATGACGTCTCTGTTGTGATTGCGTAGAATTAAACAGCTATCTTACCAAGATTGACAAAGTATTTATTAATTTCATTAAGGGTCTCGGACCCTTGGATTGGAAGCTTTAAGTAAGTCCTTCGGAGTATGTTATGACTTAGTAGCATTCGTAGTATTTTAATTGCCTGCCACACTTTTTTTATTTCTGTTATTTGTTATTTCAATTTATCTCTGTTTCGCATGCAGCGCAAAAGCCCTGGTGTAATCTACAGCTGAATGTTTTTTTTTCTGAATTGAATACTTTGAGAATTATAGTCTATGGCGGAAGTGATATAGCAGCTACTTACGACGTTGTTATCAAAACGATATTTGTCCATTAGCGTCAAATTGGCAAGGCAAAAAGCTTGACAAAAATCATTGCCAGCGCGTCTTAGGTTGTTAAACAGACGCAGGACACGAAGGAATTTTTAAACATATTGGAAATTGCAATGAAGAATAGATTCTTCAAAATTGGCTGGTTCCTGGATCAACACCTAAGCAATGCCTTAAACGAAAACTTGCCCTTAAAAGTGGTTACTCTTTGGTGGTCCACTACTGATGTGACTTACATAAAAAAAATCCTTTCATCCAATACTTTATCTTTTTAACTATATATCTATTATTATCACCTGATTTATAAATAACTTTTCGTTTCACAATATTTTGACGGTTTAATGAAAATCATCGACTATAAGTAGTCAGTATTATTACAAGGTAGGACTTCTTTGTATGAACTTCGATTATAATAACCTGCATAAATAAACCATGGTCAATCATGATGATATTCTATTTATCAAATCTAAATAAGTAACAAAAATAAAAATGGGGTTACCAGTACTAAAAACTTTGTCCGTTGTCGCGTCGCGCGCGGCCTTCGCTCGCTGATAGCTTGCTCGCATTTATTTATTGCTTCCCTAATGAAACCAGGATTTTTGCGAATTTGACTGTGAATCTAATATAAAAATGGCGAAACGATCGGCTTCTGTTGCGTTTGAAGTAAAAGAATCTGTATCAGTATCCAAAAAAGAAGGTAAAAAGCATTCTTTGGATTCTGATGAGGAAGACAGTGGTGCTGAAGAAGAAAGAAATAATGTTCTTAATGTGAATGACATTGAGGGCGAAGAGGAGGGAGTCGCTGGTATGGAAGGTGAAGTTAGTAAAGTTATATTCTAAAATATTTCTAGTGCTTTAGGATAGAACAAAGTTAGAAACCAACTTTCCTTATATGATTTTTGATCTCTGCTATTCACATAATTTCTTGAATATTTCCACCCCGTAGCTAGGGAAAAGAGTCGGACTTCTTGCAAATAAATCATTTAATACCATCTTCAATTTCAGACATCTGCCTTTAATGTTTTTTATATTCTTTACAGATAACTATAACACCGTTCAATATGAAAGAGGAGTTGGAAGAAGGGCATTTTGATACCCATGGTCATTACCATTGGAAAAAGGAAAAGGAGATTAGGGATGGATGGCTTGACAACATAGATTGGGTAAAAGTTAAGGGTAGACCAGAAGACAAGTATAAAATTCATAAAGATGATGAAAATAAAGGACTCGGTGACGAATCCAGTAGTGAAGATGATGAGCCAGAGGAAAAGTTTGAATTAAATGAAAACTATTCTGAAATCTTCAAACATATGAAGCCAAAAGAAACTATTGCAAAATGTATACAACGCTTAGGTTTGTTTCATTTTTTACTTTATAACAATATCAATACTGACATTGATCATATATGTGTTTTGCTGCATATGGTATTAGTGATGGGAACTTAATTTTGATCCCATCTTCTAGTATTCAATGATGATTACTTGAAGTGTGGTGTAAAAGCAAGATATTAGCCATTGCTTCCCTGAATATGGGCCTCTAAGTAGAGTTAGTTGATAGGGAATAGTTGGTTGAAAAGGTTGTAGATACTTATTTCATAGTTCCTGTAATAAACAACTTTATCTTTTGCACCCCTTCAAAAGCTTTAACAGTTTTAGGTACATATGTAGGTCTTTCTGCAATGTTTTAAAACAAAAAATGATTTCACAGATTGGCAGGGTGCTTGTGTTATATTGTTGGAATCATAGTTGCAGTCAATTATGTATTATATTGCTAGCACAACTACTTTTGTACCCATACTACTTGCATGCTGCTGAGCCATGAATCTATAATGAAATAAGTTTCCACATCAAATCTTAGAGAGCTACATAATTTGTGTGCAGATCTGTTGTTTTCTGTGGGGTCACATTCCAGGTATTCAAAGATTAGGCCAATGTCACAGTAAATAATGTACATTTCTGATATAAATATTTACTTGCAGATTCCAGCCTATTCACTTTCAACTTGTTTGAAGAAAACATGAGATTTAAAACCTTCACTTCTTAGGCAACATTATTATAGCTATTTACATTAAGTTACTGAAGAAAAGGTTGTGCAGTTTCATGAACTAAACTAGTTTCAGCTAATACTTATTGTTATACCTCCTTGATTAAACCTTTGTTGATGATAATCTCTCCTTGTCTAAATCAAAGTATGAATTTGTGGTATATTAAAAAAAACGCCAATAGGATATACTATAGAAGTAACCTAACCTTATAAGTAAATGTATTTTTTAAAATTCTTTTTTAGGTGCGAATTCAAAGATTTCCAGTGCAGAGCGGTGGAAAAGGAAGAAAGCAGGAATCAGTGACGAGGGCAGTAAGATAGTTACAAGAATAACAGAACTGGCAAATCAAATACTAACTAAAACTGGTAATATGGATATTTACCAAGAAACATATGAGAAAATCAGAGCAGTTCTTAATAAACAGAAAAATAAAACAGAGGATGCTGATTTAGATATGTATGCAGACGACTTTGATCAGAAAGAGAAGCAAACGTTGGGCAAAACTAAACCAGATGAAGATACAGAAGAAAATAATGAAGATGATGAGAACAAAGAAGTAAAATGGGAGTTTAGATGGAGTCAAGAAAATAATGCAGAGATATCGGGACCACATTCAACAGATCAAATGCAGAAGTGGTCTTCAGAGGGTTACTTCAAAACCGGTGTCTGGGTTAGAAAACATGGAGAAGATAGTGCATTTTACAGTTCAAATAGAATTGATTTTGAATTATATTTATAAATAAGATAATGTTTTGTCTGCTATAAAGTTTTAAGTATATATATATACAATAGCTAAATAAAAGATTATAAATAGTTTTTAAACATTTTTTTTTCTGCTCAAAGAAAACTTGTAAATACTGACATCTGTTAATATCTTTGCTATTTGATTAATTGTAACAATAAACAATGTGATGACTTGAACAATTACAAATTGTGATATTGATGTTCCAATCTCTAACCAACTTCCAGTGTTCTTTACGTTATACAATAAATGAATTCCCATTATGTTTGAATATATCAGCACTATAATATTCAAATATCCATGTGGTGCCTGAAATTTCAATAAACTTGTTAAGATTTCGCATAAAACTAGGTATGTTATAAATATCATTTAAGGGCCTTCATTAATTAGCCGAAAAATTTTATTTGCAAAGTAAGCAACTTTTTTATGATGTATTAGTCATAAAAAAGTGATTTATTAGTCATAAAAAAAGTTGCTTACCTTGCCAAATTCACGAAAATAAATCATATTTATATTAATGTTTATGGTTTGTTATTTAAGTCATTCAGACGATTAGTACACGACCGCGGTTAAAAAAAGTGACTCCAAAGTATTAGTATAGAACTCATTCAATAAAATTACAAACATTGGGAATGGGAACCGATTACTAGAGATTTTGTATTATTTCGCCCATTTCAATATGTTCGTTATAGAAGTAGTTCCGAACTTACCACCCATAACGGTCCATAGAATATTCCGGATAAATATTGAAGTATTCCGGCAAGGCATTTGAAATCATGGTCAAAAAGGTATTGACGTTACAAGGTACGACCCATTCACTATGTAAGAGTGGCGGATTTTAGCAGACCACCTACACTGCTTATTACGATATGATAATATTGTGACTTTAATTGTATTTATGCGTAGGCATACATATACCTAGTCATCAAAACTTTAAACAGCCATTAAATGAGAAGTATAGTAAAAAAAAGTTGTTAATTATTAAAAATACCTTTGTTAAATATTGTACCGATCTTAAACTGCAAGCTACCGTCAAAAATGGCGATAGAGTCTTAAGCAGTATCAATGTAGTCATTATGAATGGTTGAAATGACGTTATGAAACAGGTAACCCATCGGACTTCAAATGAATTCAGTGATGCTATGTTTCCAGTCCCAAAGAATGCTAAAATGATGTAAAGAATCTAGTCGTGGGCTGAGGAAAAGTTATTGTTTTTTTTTTATAACAGATTAAATATTAAACACGTTGAAAGTTTGAATTAAACATTTTCTCATTGACAATATTGCGTGTTAAAGCGGACGTGATTATTTTTATTAATGTCAAGTAAAACTACACAGTAAAGAAGACCAGCTGACAAATTTATATTAATTAAATATATTATTAATATTGAAACACGTAAGGCCTCACTTAAATCCTGATACAGATTTTAAAAGGATACAAAAAAGAATGCTCTTCTAAAATCCTGGTTACTGATCCCCCTTTCTATCGATGTAAAACTTTTTAGTTTGTTCCCAATTTCGTCACTATTAAATTTACATTCGATTATCTGTAAACAAAATAAACCTATGAGATGCAAATACATAATTATGTTGACTCTAGATAGAATAGTAAAAATAAAATTACCTTCATCTTTTCCAAATGGAGTAATCGAAATTCAATAAATATCCAGCAAGTTACATTGAAAATCAATGCAACCATAAACAAACCTTCATGAGATACTGATAGCAATAAGTAGAAGTTTAAAATTGATGTGTTTATTGCTAACAAACGACATATTATTCTTTTAGAGAATGCTAATGGAAGTATCAATGAAATCGCTGAAAATAAAGAAAATTCAACTATACATGCGAAAATTTGTGAGGATGGATCCTGAACACATAGGATACTTTTCATCTCGAAAAAATTTTACATTTCTCAACAATGTGGCTGAAACTGCGGGTGACTAGTAAAGTCAAGTTACTATTTATAATGAAATGACTATAATAAATTCACTTCATTACATGCATGAATGGTAAAGTTTTTATGTTTAATATTAAAATCTATTAGGCGCACACCGCACGCCACACTCAAGACACATTAGGGCATTCGTGAGAGGTTTTGTAAGTATGAACCAAATATCAGTCATATATTTCACAAAATGCAAATATTTATCTAAGTATTACATACCTGCAATAGTCCAAGCTAAAGCTTGATAATAATAGGACACTGGTGTGCCTTCTTCAAATCTTTTAGATTGAACATAAATATTTTGAAGAGATAAAACTAACAGTATTAGTTGAAATACAGTCAACACTATCTCTCTTTTATTTTCTTCTTTGTTGTAGTAAAGAGGTTTCAATACCTTCCAAATGTATACAGCCATGATTGTGAGCCAAATGATGCCTGCTAAAATGCTGCAAAGAAAAGTTCTAATTGTAAAATATTCATCAATCATAAAAGTAAAAACCGGCTAATAAAAATTATCAATACTAACACTAGTTCAATAAAAACACCTTTTCCCACAACAGGCATAAATGAGAATATACTAAGTACCATACAACCGATTGGCCATGCAAATAAAATAGACTTCGTTAAATGAATTCGTGTCGACGAAACGAATGGCCACAATCCCATACCTAGCAATGGAATACTCAACATCCACCTGTAGGTAAACGATAATGCCTGAAAAAATAATAGTTCCTTTATTATTCTATTGAATTTCTAAACAGTTGTTACTTTTATCAATATTTTATTTAATGTTATGACAATAAATCGACAGGCCAGTTGGCTTGGTGGTTAACGCTCTGACTGCCAAACCGAAGGTCGCGGGTTCGATTCCCACCCAGGACAAACATTTGTGTGCATGAACATGTCTGTTTCTTCTGTGTCTGGGTGTAAATATCTATATAAGTATGTATTTAGAAAAAAAAAAAAGTAGTATATGTAGTATATCAGTTATCTGGTTTCCATAGTACAAGCTCTGCTTAGTTTGGGACCAGATGGCCGTGTGTAAAGAATGTCCCGGGATATAAAGAAAAAAAAATGTGTAACGAAAGGGAAACGATCGAATGTATGGAGTTTTGTATGAAATAGCCAGAGTCATAATTGTACAGCATCAAATAACATACTCTTTATGATTAGATCGGTACTGAAAAATCACATAATGATTTAATTTTGATCATATTTAATGTTTTCGTATATTTTTGGATGTTCACTACACTGGTTAGTGTTTGATCATCTTTAATACAGGAAACATCCCAATTATCGGCACGTGAAGAATGCGTCGATATATATTGATGTAATTATGTCTTATAAAATCGAATTGTTCAAATATTTACCATAATTATTGAACCTAAAATATAACATATAGCTTCTATCCACAAATTACATATATTTCTGTTTATTTTTATATTCTCGTACGTCTGTGTCCAAACATGGAGTGGAGTTAAAGCATATCCCCACAAAATTATTGGCATAATAAAATATATATAATACTGCATCGGCAAACTTTGTGCTGCAATAACAAAACAAGATTAGGAGTATATCAAAATGTTAAATTGATTAATATATCAATAAATATAATGAAATATTACCGTATACTATGCAGAATGATATTATACTTAACATCAAAAAGACTATAATCAAACAAAAGTTAAGTTTACTGACTGTGCTAGTTGCGGTTGTTATATTTGATGTTACCACCTGGGCGCTGACTCGTATTTTCTGTTTTATTAATAATCTTAATAAACAAACTATCCATCCCATAAATGATAAAGTGACAAGAATGAGTAGTGGTTGTTGATAATAATTGTGATAATATTTCAATCCCGATAGACTAAGATTAATCATTTCTTCACTTAAAATTATTAATTTTTCATAACTCTCTTCCATGAGTAGTATTTCAGCAAATTCAACCATGTTCTCATACTTTTGTTTCGTAAATGGTTCGAAAGGGTAATATAATGCATGTATAGCATTGCTTTCAACATCCTGTCTTTTCTTATCGTACTGTAACGCTAGTTGTCTACTATTACTATAAATTGCTTTGGCTTTATTCGGTAATGACATATCCAGAATGTCAGGTGTTAATTGACCCTGAAATGAGATTAATAGAGAATTATATACATGCTATCTCATCGTGCTGAATAATGCCCAAAGGCGGCCACGGAAAACTAAATGGGAACTGCCGAAGCGTATCTATCGGTAGGTCCATGGCGATAGTTTTTCAACGAAGCACCATAACTACCACTATGAGTTCCTTAAGATTTATCACTTCACCCAAAGCTTAACTTATTCTGATCTCATTCGTATAATACTAGATATAAATACGTAACGATTTTGCGTTGCGAGTTCGTAACCGCTTTCGGTTGAGGAAAACCAGTGTATTTCAATACTTGAATACAAGTACCTTAACTTTTGCAAATCACATTTTTAAGCCTACACACAAATACTTACAAACATATAATATTATGTGTTGACATTATTTGTTTGGCTATTCAGCGTTCAGTAAAGTGATGACCCTGGCGTGACGGAATACTGATTAGTATATTAAAAAAACGATTCTACACGAAACTTTATGTCATTAAATGTAACATACATATACATATGTCTATTAATTAATTCCGGCTTAAATCAGACATGACTATATAATACTCACAATGGAATTCACAGGTACTGGAATAGACAGTACAGTCGACATCAATGGTGATAGATCTGCTTGTTTGATGTCCAATCTATTTTCAGAATTCATCCCATTGGTCTCAATGTCAAGTTGACTTTCTTTTATTTGTTTTACTCCTGATCCCCATATAACATAGGGAGTTTGTGTTTCGTGAAGTTCACCAGCACCATGTGAACCTACGAATATAATTTATAATTTGTTGTTCCTTTGTGCATAATGAAAAAAAGGAATACTAGATTGTATGTTGGAATAGCCGACATGTCAACTGCCCTTAATAAAAAATGCTTTGCTATATGCATGCACAACGTCTATCCTAGAAAAATATGTTTCTTTATTTGGTTTAAGAAATCAACAGTGTATAAGAGTTGGCCAATATGAAGACTAAACTTACAGTCTTCAGGTATCAGTGTTCTTCAGTTGCGTTTAAAAAAAATTGTTGGTTTTGTTTCCACAATGTGACAGGCGGTTAAATTTAATACTTAATTAGCTACTAATGCATAATATCTTTCAATTACATTGTGGTTTTTGATCTTCAATGAGTGTCTCAGCAGAGGCGTCTCTAGCCCATGTAGCGCCCTTGTGCAATCATTACCCTAGCTCTAAAAAAAAACTACTTTCATACTAACTCGACCGCCCCCTAACAACGCTGCGCCCATGTGCAACGCATACCTGCACCATAGGTAAAGCCCCCTTTGTGTCAGTGTGTTCAATCGCAATAAGTGAACAGTCAACTTCGAAAATAATAATTTCTTCGGACTTAATACACAGCACCCATTCTAAGCAGATCTTGTATTACGGTATTTTTTGTAAATACCTATTTACAAAAATACAAATAAGCTCCCAACACCCAGCAAAATACAAACAGACATGTTCATGCACACAAATGATTGTAGCGTGCGAGAATGGAACCCGCGACCTCGCGTGTACTAAGTGACGTTCATACCACAAAGCCAAAGCGTCGTCATATTTGAATATAAGTCGAATCCATATGTCACACATTTAACGGTTTAAATCACGTTTAATGGATTGTATTTCTAGATTTTAATTTAAACGCGACGTTTCTACATCTTTCGCGGTCGAATAACAACTGAATAGACGAATCGACTATTTTCAAATACATGACTATCAACTCAGCCTCCGTAGGCCACGGAAGCTATAAGGCAACCGAAATTATTAGATAGACCTATCGCAGAGGAAAAAACGTTATATAACTTTGAATATATTCTTATTATATTTCGCTCAATTTGCCGCCCCCTAGAGATACCGCCCGTGTGCGATGCACGCCTTGCATGTCCACTTAAGGCGCAAAGAAAAATTTGGTGGGACTCCAAAGTAACAATCTATTGATTTATTGCTAACATCAGTGTACCCTCTAAAACTTAATCTAAGGGTAAAGACGGCTTAAAAAGTATCAACCAGAAAATGTGATTTAATAAATAGAAAAAACGCCAAAAAACACTGGGTGGCACAGCAAAAATAAATGCAATGGCGGAAGTCTCCCCGCCACCATCTAACTTTGACAGTAAGTCAGAAAGTTTCATCAGTAATGAGGGAAATAACAGTAGGCCTTGTGGGACTCCTATCTGGTCTTTAAATTTTTACTTGGTATAGCTGGGTAAATTAACTATTGCTTTTTATCTCTATAATTGTTGCTGTTTATGTAAGCACCAATCTTTTTTCACTCATAAATGATAATAAATTTATAAAGGTTTTACCCCAATCAGTCATTCCATGGTCCGAAGTCATTAGAAAAGTTGTTTTACCGTCATCATTATAATAATTTCTTATAACATTCTCAATATGTTTAATACCTTTATCAACATACCTTAAAGTTGTGATAAAGTTTCTGAAATAAGAGTAACTTTTTTTATTTGCTCATACCATAAATATTGTATAAATTACTCCCTTACTAAATTATTCATACTGTGTCTACAAGCCATCTCAACCAAATGGGCTTGTTATGACAGCTAAGAATGTCATTGAAAAATTTACTTCATTCCTTCTCAGATAAGGTTCACTTATTGATGATCTTTATTGTAAAGCCATAAGGTTAAATTTCTATTATATTCTAACATCAAATTGGGCCTATTAAACTGTGATGACTTTAAATACTATAATGTGAAAGATAACATTATGTTTGAAACCCAATCACTCCATAATGTATTTAATTTCTATAAAGCCTAGAATGCCTTCTAGGGCCTCAAGTAAGAATATACACTATGGGAAAAGAATAAGACATTTTGAAATGTGATTAAAGAGTTATGCAAGTAATTTAGAAAATATTCTCAGAAACTTACTCAGTCTTTGGCTTATGTGTATGGCCAGATGTATCAGTTCCTAGTAAATGCAAAAAGAATAGTATTTTCTTTTCATTTAATTTTTTCTTTACTGTTTCATCATATTTTGAGTTGTAAAAAAATGTTTTAACATTATCAAATACCCATGCATCTAATTGTGTAGTATTTTTTTCCGTACTAAAGGATTCATGATATGGATCAAATTTGTTCACAAAAATGTTTTTAGCTTCTTGATCTTTGGCAAAAATATTCACTATATCATATGCACCCCAGCACCATGTGTAGGCAGTTTGGTTAAAGACAGAGTCAAAATCAACAGGGTTCTCTTTCCAACCCTTAGCCACCGCTGAAGGGTCCTCATAGAATCCAGCTATTACTGCAACATGTCCTGGACGTGACTCGGTAGGGACTTGAGTATTTGATATACCCCACCTGCCGTGTGAGTTTGCTATATACCTGGATTAATTTGTTAAGATAAGGGTCAAATTCATTTAAAACACGAACTGAATCACTGTTTAATACAGAAACTGCATTAAGAACGTCTATACACCACAAACCTTAGATATTCCATAGTGGTATGATTAACAAACGATTCGGCTCGCAAACCATCCACTATGAACAGAACGAGGCGATCAGCAAGCGCTTCGTGTTCTGGTTGATAAGGTGCTACATTTTTCACAACTGGTGACTTAAAATAAATATCAAAAATTGAAAATAAAAAGGTGATGTGTATAATAATCCCAACGATAAACATAGCGCGAAGGCGGTAGTGATCTTTTTTTCTTCAGATTTCTGGTTAAATTGCGACTGTGACTGTTGGCTAGTAGCACTAATATACAAACATATTACTCACAGTCACTAGCTTTAGCTTTTACAAAGAAGGTGGCATTTAACTAGTAATAAAAAGACGAAATGAGAGCGATAACTATGTCATTCCACCACACCAGCCCAGTGCGATTATTTTGATTAATTTAATAAATAACAGATAAAAAATAAGAAGAAAAGATCTCAAAATCTATTTTTCTTACGGTAACACCATTAAAATATTATTCCTTATGTCTCATGATTAAATGTATCATTCATTCAATAAATATGTATATAAATAATTAAATGTGCGCAAATGCTAATTCGGTACGTGTATTTTTATTTCATAATTATCGTGAGGAAAAATAATAACCATTTGAGTCAATAATAGAAATATGAAACGAAGACGATCCGATACGAAAAAAAACAAGAGTTCGGTGAATCCATACGGTATATCCAGATTTATATTTTTATGGGTTGAGCAACGTTATAAATGTATTTGAGAATGCATGAAGATCAATTTAATTTTCTGCTAGGGCTAGTGATAATGATAGATTGAAAAACAAATGACACACAGCCATATACCCATATCACAGCCCTGTGCACACTGACCGCGGACAATTTCGGCAGAGAAAATGACCCGGGCGCGTCCAACAATATGTTTGCACCTTTTATTAACATTACGTACGAACTATTTTATGGCCGAGATGGTGTTACCAGTACTAGAAATAGTTTTGATGGCTAATTTTCTAATGTTTTCTGTCAAAAGTGTCAAATGCCAAAATAAAGTTCAGTTCAGTAATCGCCGCATTCCATGCAGATCGTAGCTGAAGTTGATTGAATGGCAAATAAATAAAGTGACCGAAAATAAATAATCCAATAACGTTTTTGGCAAATGGCAAAACATTGTATCTGGAATAGAAAATCCTTGCATTTGATTAAAAACCTATATATACCTTAATTCCATTGTCGTACTTTAAGCAGTGTTACAGCTGCTAAGTTAAAGAAAACTTTCCCAGATTTAACCATGTCGAAAGATCAAGCTTGTTCATTTCATCAAATTGAAAGGCAAGTAACAAATAAAATACTTTTAATAGTTAACTGTGTATGCCGACAGTCAGTGTACGGTGTCGGAAATCCACAAGCAGAGCAAGTATTTGTATTTTTTTGTTGGTCGTATAGAAATATCTATAGGTCAGATGATTACCATCTATCCCCTGGTTATATTAATTTATAGGTGCTAGCTTTCTGACATTAAAAGAAATATATATTATAATTTCAAATATGTATTCATTTCAGTAATCATAATGAAAAGTTGATCTACCCATCTGCAACGAGAAATCAAGAACCAATACTTCAAGTTCTTAAAAGGTTTATATTATGTGATGCTGATGATTTTGAAGATGAAAACCCTCTTTTCTTAGAGATATCATCAGGCTCAGGACAACATTTATTCCATTTTGCACCACATTTTCCTGGTATTAAGTTCCAACCTACTGAAGTTGATGAAAGTTTATTTGGAAGTATATCTTATTATGCTAATAATTGTTCATCAAAAAACATTCTTCAACCAATCCTTGTAGATATAAGTAACAAACTATTAAACTATGGCTTTCAAGAAAGTAGTATAGATTATATGTATAATGCTAACATGATCCATATAAGTCCTTATGAATGTACCATAGGATTATTTGAAAATGCAGGAACATATTTGAAACCTAATGCTCTTTTGATAACTTATGGGCCTTATAGCAAAGATGGCATAATAACGCCAGAAAGCAACATTCAATTTAATGCTTCTTTGATAGCAAGGGATCCTTCATGGGGCCTACGTGATATTGTAGATCTTGTTAAGTTAGGGGAGCAAAATAATTTATCTCTCATAGACACTGTAGAAATGCCTTCTAATAACAAGATATTAATATGGAGGAAAAACTGAAGTCCTATACCTACTTACAGTTATTTTTGGAAATGGCTAATCTCTTGCATTTAGCTTATTATGGTAGATAAAAAGGCAAGAAATTTTCCATTTCAAAAATATTCTATAATGTGTACCTCTCCTCCTGAAATAATTAATTGGCATCTTAGCATTCCAAAAAAAATATTATTATTATTATTATTTAATTATCAGGCAGGCAGTTGATTCAACTGTTGAGTGCCTGTATCCTGTTGTTCTCTTTGAGATGGTTGTCAAGTCGGTTTTTGAATTGATTAACATTTTGAGCTGTTACAACGTCTTCTGGGAGCTTGTTCCACGCTTTGACCACTCTATATGATATGTAACTTTGAAGTATTGGTATAAATGAATTGGCAGAATATGTTGGGTACTTTGATTTATTTTGTCACTTAATTTAGTCTCTCAGCTGTTTAGGCATAGATATTGTAATTAATGTACATTTTTAAATAAACCTAGGAAGTAATCGGTTTAAAAAAATGTGTGTGTACCTATGTATGCATATAAGAAGTTATTCTTGAAATAATTAGTGAGGAAAACTGCACTAAAAGTCTTTACTATTGCTTTAAGTATATAATAAGATAATAGTATAAGAGTTAAGTATTTACTATACTATATTACAGTTGTGAAAATGATTTTTATAATTAATTTCCAAACTCTTTGCACCTGTAGCTTATTGGTGACCAAAACAGATCCAAAATTTCACTAGAATCGATTTGGTGGCTTATGCAGGGGATGGTTACACAAGAAGCCGCTTCTCTTTTATTTTAGTACGGTTCCCAGAATAAATGTTGCCTTTAAAACCATTTCTTGCCCTTAGCTACGACGAAGCAAGTAAAGATAAATATATGAAATTTTTATTTAATAGTCGGCACTCTTTGCCGAATAGTTGCCAACTATGAAAACTGAAAGAGGCTGGGTAGTTGGGTTTGCCGACTATTCTATTTTTGAGTAATAAAAGCTTTAAGCTGGATTTCAATCTCACATATAAAAAAAATTAATAATTCTGAAACAATAGCTACTGGCTCACAAAATTAGGAGCAAAGCCAAATTTTATTAACAAGAGGTCCACATAAAATTGATTTAAATAATAATTGTAACTAAAATTATATAATTCATGAATTAAATATGTAATATTAAAATTTGTCGCATGCTGAGGTTTCCTATAATTAACAGGGCACTTAGAAATTGTTTGTATTATAATAATTTGTATTTTTACACAGTGTACTTGTTGTTGGAAATCCTAATCAAATAAAATAAAAAAATTACTAGCGAAATACCAATATTCATCACGCAAAAGCTTTCAAAGTGATATCATGTTTAGTAGTAGGTATGTATATTAAAAAATACTAATTCTTAAAAGCCATCATGCCGAAATATGGTATCCCAGAAACTTTTTATGTCGATATGGGGACAAATAGAAATAAAATACAAAAAACGTACTTTTTTAGATACTATTTCGAGATTTCATATTTTAATTCGTTCTCTTTGTGCAAGTTGTCTTTTTTAATAGAAAAACTATGTCGTGACGTGACATGTGTGTGAGAAAAACAACGCTCTAACACTTTTTTACATCTTGTAATTTCTTAATCTGCGGGAATTTAAGCATATGAGAATGCTCATGAGTGACGAAGTCAGTCCTCCTGCTGAAGCAGAACCAATAACTGTTTGTAAATGCCTCCTGGATGACGTTTCTTCCGAACAAATTGTGATATCTGCTCGTAAACATAAAATATTAACAACTGTTGCAAGAACTGAGAAATACTTGCGGGAACGTCGTATACCTGAGTTGATTCGTTTTCTGTTAACCAAAGTTATTGCTCAAGAGTCAGATAAACCAATTAATTATCTTGAAAAATTACTGGATGAATGTATGCTGTTTCGTGCTGGCCACGGACAGGCACCCGTTTTGTATGAATACAAGTGTGTAATTTCATAAAAGACAAGTTTTTACCGTCTGTAAATATAGGCATTGGACTTGCGTTTAGCTAATGAGTGTCATCAAGTTATTCTGTGACTTAAAATGTAGTAGAACTCTTAGATGAGAGTTTGGCGAAGGAAGTACCTACTATCACCATACCCATTTCCGCTGTGAAGTAGTAGTGCACTTATATTACCGTGTTTCGGTCAGAAAGTTAAGGGGCCGGTGAAATTACAGACATATAAGGGTGACAACAAAAAAAAAATCTAATTAACCATTTATTTAGTTTGGGCCCACGGAGGGCACTTTATGAAGATCAAATTTAAAGTTACTGATGCTACTACCGGTTCAGAAGTCAGCCTTCAACTGAGAAGAACCGACAAGAAACTCAGCAATTATGCATTTTTTTTTGGTTTTTTATTTACATTTTATCTAATTTTGACTATTTATTATCTCAGTTTTATATGATTTTATATTTAACATTTATTAAATACTTTATTGGCGCTGCCTCTGGTGTTGCAAATGTCCATAGGTAGCGGTGACCACTTACCATTAGGTGAACCGCCAGCAATTTGTCGGCCACTTGACATTTACACTGAACACACCCATGTGACTTTTGTCTGACTCTCATGTGTAATCCGATGAGAGTGTCAGCCAATCTCCGCGCGTTGGTATTTAGTGATCAATCATTCGGAATACAATATTGTGAAAAACCCTTTTCCCTGTGGTACGATATAAGAATAAGACCGGTTGAATTTGGATATTTCTGCACGCACTCTAACGTATATCCGTTCCATTTTTAAATCATTTTTTAATTGTCAAGATATTTCAATTTCACAGGCATTTAGAGGCAGTAGTGAAAAGCTTTGACCCAGGACAACGTGGCTGGTTAAGTGCAGGTCAGGTCCGCCGTGCTTTTACTACACTTGGGCTTACTCTAGAAGATGCCTTGAAGGAAAGAATCCCCTGCGATGAAGTTATAAGTATTTTACGGAAGTCTCAAGAAGCTGAATTATTAAGTTTATTTTCTCCAGGATTAAAAATAGAATAATTATTATAGTTGTTCCATGAGTTACCGCTTACGATAAGGCTTCAAAAGTGTTTATTTTGTAATTTGATAATTTATTTATATTATTCTTTTCACAACTCGTTAGGCGATAAAGATCTTTATTTTGGTATAATCCTTTTTATAGTTACTACAGTACCTGCGTACATTTATTTTGTGACCCATAAGTACTTGTTTTATTTTACTGTTCCGGTAATCAAAAAGTTCAACAACATAGAATAGCACCTATATACTCCGACTCATGTTTACCTATCCCGTTCCTTGAATGAGTAAGACGTATTAGGCTATAAAACTGATTTAGTCATGCATATGTACCTGTGCTATGTAAAATCTGAACACAACTTCATGTTCAGTTAAATATCTACATAATGAACAAAAATAGTCCAAGATCTAAGAAAAACATGTCAATATATGCCCTCTCTTTTCAGTGGTAGGTACCTAATCTGATTGGTTGGTGTTTTTTAGTTGTCACAATAATATGTTGTGGCACAAAGAAACTGATAGTGGCTGAAAATCCTTACAATTTAAAACACACTCAGTGCTCTAAGTGGTCTACCCGTGCCTGGTCAAGTACATGGTCGACTATCTTACATCCTACATACTTAACAGCGACCAGGAGCCTTACTTATAGGCCTGCATTTGGAGCTAAGCATGTTATTATAATAAAATAAAATAAAATATATGTTAAAATAAAAAAACAACGATGCATGAATTCACACAAAATAACGGTAAAAAGCTGTTTTTTTTAATCATATTTGTTGATCTTCCACAGTGGCGTAACTACTGGAGGGCTAGACGGGGCAGTGCTCTGGGGCCCCCTAGCCCTGGGGGCCCCTCGGACTCTGACTTACAAACAGTGGCGTAGCTACCGGAGGGCTAGACGGGGCAGAACCCCGGGGCCCCCAAGCTTCGGCTGGGGGACAAAATATTTTAAATAGTTTAGTTGGATCTCTACTTAATTTTTTGCCCCAGGGACTACGGTTACCTAGCTACGCCACTGATCTTCCATGCAGTTTTGCTTTATATTTTCAATAATAATTGTAATAGTTTTGTAACTATTGTAATAAGTGATTGAATCACTAAAACTCGACCATATAATTAATTGAGTAAAAAATTAATTAAGAAAACAGTATATATTTAAATATACAGTTACCTGAAGGTGTATTTACGACTTAATTAAGCATTGTGATATGAACAGCAATATGATTGTCACAACTTACAGTCGTTTTTTGCATTTATTGCGTTTGCCTTTCTCTTTAGCAGTGGTAGAAACAATAGTAGAAAAATTGATTCCATAATTAGGTAAATCGTGATAAACAGAATCGTCTGATATGCCTTTATTTTAGTTTTATTCGATTAACGGTTTATTAAGGTACCGATGTTACGGTTCTATAGGAGCTTACGATAGCATTTTTTTAGTGTCGGCAACTCTCGTTCTGAATTTTATTTTATGACTTTGACATTTCACGATTTTTCAGAATAAACAATATACACTAGCTACTAGAGAGAAAAATAGTTGCTGAATGCAAAAAATGGATAACTTTTCAAAAGAATTTGTTATGGGAATGTTTTTGGACAATGATAGTACCTCAACTATGAATAGGTTAGTTGTAGCTGTAGCGAATATAGTCCATGAAAACAATGATAATTTAACCACATTCCATGAAGTTGCTAAGAATGAGTATAATTTTACATCCAAAATTGTATCAATGAAGCCTCTCGAAGGCTTTCCTGTTACTCGTAGGATAAAAGGATATTATGAAAAAACTATCCTAAGTTATAGTGAAGAAGAGTTTACAGAGAGATTTAAGATGAGGAGAAGCACTGTCCAGGTAAATGTTTTATTTTAATACCTATTACACCAAGTCACATCGCAATAGACAATGGTGGTGAAAGTATGCAGATGGTGATAGCGTAGAGGACTATGAATGCAATCAATTACTCCAGTTTTGTCATTACAGTGCTTTATCTTGGTTGTGCCACCACAAAACCAAAAAGAGGTTGATAAATTAATATGCAATTGATTGTATATGATAGGATTAGCAAAGGTGTATTAATTAAAATGTTAGCATGAACATTTGTTTCTTTAAATAAATTATTAAATGCAGCTGTGGTGAATACACCTTCACTTTACAAAAGTGCAAGTATAAATTGGTATGCACCTAATTTATAGTCGAAACATCTAGATTCTTACTAGTTTAGTGTAGGTAAATTTTGGTGGGAAACATGTATCTCCATCCTTGGTGAAAAAGGGAGACTTGTGGTTTAGGCTTGTCCAACTTCTGTACATGAATTATTATATTTTTTACTTCAGATATAAAACTTCTTATTTGAATGCATACACATTAATTTATATTGACAATCCAAACAATTGTTTGCTCTGTAAACCAGTAGAATATGACAAACTGTTAGGAATAAATTCCTACCTTTGTCTTATTAACTTACTACATAGAACATGGTACAGAAGCAGATATATTGTGCATAGAATAAGAAGCACTTTGCTGGTTATTTGAAATATTTCAATAATGTAAAAGTTAGGTGTACTTTTAATTACTTTATTAAGCATATATATCTCAATAACTATTGACTCATAAACAAAAATTCTGTTTTTCATCTCCCCGTTACATGTTTGCAGCATTTTTGTACTCCTTTTCCATGCTATTTTGTAGTGAATCATAGAATACACCTATCTCCCAAATTTCTATGAATCCATATTTCTATAAATATAAAATGGCAGTGATATACAAAGAAATGGACAGAACAAAATTATAATTGTTTCGTTTTTTATTTGGCTGGTAGAACCCTAAAAGTTTGGTGTCATTCAAATAAATATTTTGTCACCGGAAATGGAATCTGGTGGAAAGAATCAGATGAATAAAGAAATCTGGTACAGACTCAAAGCAACCAAGACCTAAATTAAATCAACCATCCAACTCACAAGACATAATAATATACCTATTTGTCATCGCTGGGATGGAGATTCACGGCCCACCCGTCACCCCCTCCTATATACGCCTATGTGCAGGATCAAGGAGTACAAAGCGTCTCACAAAATCGCCGGCAAGAAGGGCCATCCTGTCCCCGCATTCATCGCTACAAAACCAACCAGCACCTGACTTGTATAAATCTCTCGGGTTAAAAGTTGCCATAATAGATGTGTGGTATTGCACGCGCGTAGAGTAATCGAGACAGATTTATAAGAGAAACTGATGATGAATTTGTTTAATAATTAAGACATAACATTGATTTCTATTTTTGATTGATTTGTTCAAAGTACCTATATATACTTACATATATTTTCTAGATTTTATAATTATTTTTTATATTATTTTAGAATTATACTTTCCAGACATTATTAAGCCAGATTGTGTTAATATAGGATTTTGATGCGTCGTTCACATTGCATTCATGAGTTTTGTTATGAACTGTCGGGTAAACGTCGCCGCGTCGGTTGTTCATCATGTGTAGTGCTTTCCTTATTTCTTTTACCAACCCTGTCAGTGCAATGCAATCTGAAGTAAAACAAAGTAAGTAAGTTGAATAAGCCAATATTTTTAATATACAGGTACTATGTTATTTCAGGCATTAATCAATTTTCTAAAAGGTCATTTGAAGCCTGGAAATATCTCATTAGACAAAAAGGTTCATATGTTTATCTACCTAATGATGACTGATTGCTCATATAACGAAATTGGAAGATTATTTGGACTGCACAAGTCATCAGTAAGTTATATATTTCATGAGATTGCATCCCAGCTGACTGCGCAACGATATAACTTTATCAACTGGCCAAATATTGTAGAACAACATATTACAAGAATCAAAGTGAACAACCATTTTAAATTCCCCAACTGTATTGGTTTTATTGATGCTTGTCGTCTTAAAGTTGGCTCGAAACAGTCCAAAAAGGATGCGGCACGTATTGTTCTTTTACAAGGAGTATGCGATGAGTCCTTTATGTTTACAGACATTCATATTGGTGAAATAGGTAAAACTAGAAAAAACAGAGTGTTCAAGGATAGTCAGCTGTCGCAGGAGTTAAAAAATTTCATAGAATTTGATAATCACATATTGGGAGATTCTGAATACAAACTGAGGAAGAATTTAATCACTCCTTTTTCAAGTGAAGAGTTGTTAACAAGGGAAGAGATGAAATTTAATGAGATACACTGGAAAACACGAAGTTACATTGGTCATGCATTTGAGTTGCTCCGAGAGAGATTTAGGCGATTAAATCATATCGATGTTGTTAAGCTCGAGTCTGTTCACATACTTATATTTGCTGCATGCGTCTTACATAATTTTATCTTACTTCATGAGCGATGTTCTGATATTAAAGAAGAGTTAGTAACATGCGATGAAGCTGTTACTATCAACCCTGACATTGTTAAAACAGCATTAGAGAAAAGGCAATTTTTATGTAACTACATCAATTATATAGATTTTGAAAGTGGAGATTATTGTTGAAAGAATACTTGGTTATTTATTACAGAAGTGTTATTTTATATACAACTGTGTGTAAACGTCATATTAAATTATTTCTATCTGGATGAAATAAATAAAGAATTTTTTAAGAAGATATTCGTTTTATTTAATATAATGGTATCTACTATGCAGAAAATAGAATATGTCTTAGTCAACGCCTTGCGGACAAGAGAAAATTGTTAATCGATGATTTCATAATTCCTACCATAATTGGTACAATATTTTTTTATTACACATTTTTATAACGAGCATGTTTCTTAATTAAGTCTTATATGTAAAAAAAAAATATTATTTTAGATTTTTCAAACTTCTTGAGGAACAATACATTTCTTAAGAGTACTGGCCAAGAGCTAAAATATTGTTTTGGTACATAAGTAAAATTTTAATTTTGTATGTACCTTAATGTTTTTTTGCCTACTTATAGCATTTAATTTTACTTACTCGATAATTTTAAATGTCTCTTTTAAATAACTGAATTAACCAGTACCTTATTTATCGTATGAAATAATAAGTTTTAATTAATTATTTTTGTCAATACAAAATACCTGTCTTAGTGAAATATTGACATATTCTTGCCATTTTATTTGATAGTTGTTGTAACTGTTGATACTTCCTGTAAAATTATACTTGATGGAAATCGTAGATGTAGAAGTTTGCTGGTTACGGGCAATGTCTGGAGAGTTTTGAGGAAGAGAAGGTCTTCATTGATCTTCAGCTCTTGTAATTCTGCTGAATTCGCGTCCAGTATTATTAGAGATAGCAGACGGGCATTGTCATTCAATTCGTGATCAAGCTGGCTAGAGTAGTTCACCAAACTGTTGTTTGAAAACATAACAAAAACTAATAAATATACTTAATATTATGTACATATATATCAATCTGAATTACTTCAGAATATTGAACTTCGGAGTGAAGGGTCGGTCTCATTTTTATATTGTTGTGGATATGAATAGCTGTGCCATATAATTAAAAAAAAAATGCTTTGGAATGTGAAAACCATGCACTCCTTTGGCGTAGTAAACTTCACTTTCAGACTTCGATGCCACATATTATAGACCATTTCCAATAACCACATATAAATTTATTTTAATATTGTTTTCACCTCAGAAGTTCTACAACTGTACAAAATTTCTAGTTGAGAGACAGAAAGTCGATGATAAATACATTTTTTTATTCTACTATGAAGGCTAGACTTATATCAGAATATCTGACCACAATCTCATCAATTGTTAGTGATAATGTAGCCAATGGTGACATTGCAAGCACAAAAGGCCTAAATAGAGGGAAGCGGGTGTAGGTGCCGCAATTTGTAAAGTTTTTTTCTTTATTATGAGCATCCGGATTGCCTTAATTTTGGGATTGATATATTATTCTTCTGTATTAAAGAAAACAAATGATATTATATAGTAATACTTATATTTTCATCTGATAAAATTGCTAGGTATTATTGTTTATATTATAATGTAAAAAATATAAATAAAATGTATTTTGACGTACCTAAGTACGAAGGTAGGTGGTATGTTTACAATGTTTGTAATGAATGAATGAATTGTTTACAATTTTGATTTATGATATATTTTATATTTTAAACACGTTATAAATGTTTTGAATTTGTTAAAAACATAACTTACATAAACATTTTCAAAATTAGTTTTATGTTTTTTCATCGATAATGTATTACCTATCTTCCTATGTAACTAAGATATTTTCTAGTGCTTATTTACGCTGTATGTACACATAATTATTTCTTGCTTAACTTAAGAGACTTTGATTGTTTAACGGTGGGCACACTAGCTAATTTTAGATCTCTGGTGGTTACTTCAGCCTAATCATTTATTTTATACGTTGTCACATGGGGTTACAATCTTTAACTTATAAAGTAAATACAATACAAAAACCAAACCTTACATAGGCTTTACTCATTAGCTGATTAGCTTCATAGGTAAGGTGTAATTATATTATAGCGGATAAAAAGCATACTGAAAAAAATTACCTGTACGATAAAAATATTCTATTCTCTGTTCAGATGTATTCTAAATAACATTAGGCACTAAGTTGGCAACCTACAAGGCACTATGCTCTTAGCACAGCAATTTATGCTAATTAATCAATGATAATTTTATATTTTAACAAAATTTTTCAACATCTTAATTATATTATTTCAATCTCCTTATTTTATACCGGCAGCCTTAAGACTTTCATGTAACGAGTTCGGTTATGTAGTTCATTTTTAGCAGGGGGCGTTTTGTTATTCAACTTTGCAGTAACCTGTTGCATTAACCAACATGAAAGTCATCCATTAGTCAATCAGTGGTTCCAACATTATGTACAACAAAGTGCGTTAAGGTCCCGCTATTAGAAAACGTCAATATTTAACCTTTTAGTGACGGAATTCGCGGGCATATAACCACTTTGTTACAATCAGTCTTTATTTCAATTTGGATTAAAATGCCGACATTTAAACTGATTGTAACAAAGATTAATTCGTCTCGCTAAGAACGCGATTTACAATTAAGTATAAGTATGTATTTTTTATTAATAATACTAGCTAACCTGTCCAAAATACCAAAATTTCATGAAAAAAAGTATTCAGACTATTACATAAATTCACATTTAAAAAAAGTTGCCGGATCTGTCCATTCGTTCTCAAGTGATGCGCTTATCAACGAACAGCATTCATTTTTATTTACAATAGGTGATAAGTTTTCATATTATGAAAGTTTAATGTCATGTTCAGCAGTTTCTGCGAGATATAAGTCATATCTCGCACTAACTGCTGAAAATCGCTGCTTTTCACGAATGTCCAGAAATTTGAATATTTATTCACTTACGGCCAAAATTAATATACGATCCCGATCTAAAATCGCAAGATTGAAGTAGAATTTTGACATTACGTGTATTGAAATTACTGTCAAAAGGTTCATCAATCCATGGATTTTCGATTGGGATTGCATATTATTATTATATTATATATATTTCGCCGTTAACCATTATAGGAGCCCTGGTTCTCACGTTGTGACAGTCACAGTGTGTTCCATTGTTTTTATCATTTTGACGACTATGTGTTACATCAAATGTCAAGGTTCATCTGAGTCATCATACAATGATTCCAAAGGCAATAAAGTAATTTAATCTTTGAAATTCTTAAATGTGGATAAAGGCTTCCTGTATTGAACAGACAGAAACCCAGGGAGTGCCTCTTAATCCCATCTTATCGTAAACAAGTTATTTGAAAAATAAGAAATACTGATTTACTTACTTCTTATTTTTGTTACTTAGGCATCACAATACCCAGTTAATAGAAAGGTATGCATGCCGTGCTACTATTTTGTCGTATAAATGTCCTTAAACTGACAGTAGTTATTTACTAGAGCTCTATATACACATTTAATTATATTTACAAGTAGCTGCACTGTGATATTAATTCTACAAACTTAAATAAATCATGGAATGTTTCACATCTGTTAACTATTTTGATACTAAAGGTGTTTAATTTTCTATTTTGAGAATTATTTGTGTCATACATTAATGCATTTGTATTACAATCAAGTAGTCATCTTAAGCTCTTTTTAAGTAAAGTACATAAACTAAACACAATACACCTTTAGTATTAAAAAGTGGTACTTTACACACATTTCCTCTATTCTTGTTTTTAAATGCAATCTTCACTGGTGCTGATTCTATTGGCACAAAACTCTCAAGTATTTTTTTAATTTATTTCATAGGTAGATTAATTATTTTTACATAATTTTGTTGCTGACAAAATCAATATAAATGTAGTTATATTGTAATTTGTTTGAAGTGACAGCGGAATATCTTTAAAAAAACTATGTTTAGTTCGCACAACAGAATCTACACCAATGCTTGAAAATTTAAGTCTTAGGCATAAACAATAAACTGTACACCAAGATGCTAAAAGACACGATATTTACATAAAGCAAACATTAACGTAATCACACATAATTGCTTTAACCGGTATTCGGAAGACTTGGCACACGCGACGAGTAACATCGTCTCAATCACTTAGTAATGGATCCGTAAACAGTCTGCTTAGATAATTTTCAAATGTAAGTCTTTTTAACTTTCTGTAAAGTACCGCACTTAAGATCCTTATCGAGGGATTCGGTGGAGTTACGAAGGTCTAACGTCCTCTCCTTGCCCAATTCTAGGTGTAAGTTGTCTTGTTTTGCGATTGGGCACACATTCGCGACCATATTCACATTCTTTGATCGCGGTGGCATATATGCAGAGTTCGCGTTCAGTGGCGTCTCCAACGGGCTTAGTCTGAAAATTGTTAAACATTAATCTTTACCCATTATATATGAGTAAGTTTTTTTCTTTACAATATTTTACAATTGTTTCACTAATGTCGTTAAATCATTAGCTTTCAGTATAAATAAAAAATTAAATAATATGTAAGTATCTATGTCTATCCGGGTTCCGGGTATCCGGTTGTGGATGAAGTATATGTGCAAGAACAATTCGTGAAGAAGCAACGTCTTAAATTACGCAATAAGTAGGAATGTATATATACTAAAATTGTACAAATAAGTGCGAGAGGCTTTGTAGTAATGAAAATTCTTAGCAAGAATAATATCTGGGGTTTACAAAACATGACTCACTTCTGGAAATCATGAAAACTCGCCTGTAAAAGAAAGCTACATGTGGTTTCAATATTTTAAAAAGAATTTATTATAAAGATATGTCAAAATTCGTGAAGATACTAACCTGTTCAAATGATTATGTTGTTCATTAAACGGTGAGGTATCGGTAAAAAACGGGTGTCGAAATCGCCGCGAGAAAAGATATCCGATTACGAATCCAACCATGAGGGTTACTAGACAAGACGCCACTACCGCCGTTAGGAGCGCTTGCGCACTGTAAATGTTACCGTCGGCAGCTTCCACGGTCAGCAGGTCTAGAAAACAAGAGTCATATTATTATTTATCTGCACTTATAATTTATTACAAATAAAGAAGACTGCGTTTAACTTAACCAACCTGTTTCATGTTTATTTAAGTTAGTATTTTTTTGTTCAGATAAAACATTCGTTTCTACAACTTCAATTAGTATTTCATTTTGGATATCGTCAGCCTTATGACGCATTTCGCTTTCGAGTGGTGTTGGTTTTTTTGTGCCTGGATTTCTATTGCTATAACGGTCACCCGGCAAGAGTGCTGGCAGCTTATTACATATTTCAGTCTTTCCATATTCTACATTTTGTAGAAATCTTTCGGGATTTGGAAATTGCCTGTTTCCGACCCAAGAACATTGTTGCTGCTTAGAATCCCACGCACAGTGGGGATCTTGTAACGCAATGCATTCTCTGAAATCAATGAATTATTTAATCATTTACCCACATTATATAGATGATAAGAAATACTAATACTGTTCATATTTGCAAAACCTGCCCGATGCATCGAACAATTTTACTGAATTTTGGCGACTATAATATGAGAGTTCGATAATTTTTTGATGTTTGCTAAAATTTAGACTTAAAGCATCTTATGAATAAACTATGGATAAAGTACTATTTTCCGATAGATCACTTTAACTGGAGATATCTCTAAGTTATGCTGGGTATTATTAAAAAATACTGTACCTGCACGATTGCACATTACCGCAATGCGATAATGTTACAGCTTTTATTATATCTCCTGATGCAACTATTAATTTCTCTGTAGTAAGTGCAACGTGCATCTGTTTTATTGGTACACCTTGAGGTAAAACTTGCACTTCTGAAATTACCGACGTTCTAACGGGGTTTTTGTTATATTCATCTCCACTGGCGTCAAAAACTCCTTCATTCGATGCTACATTTACGGCTTTAATGACTCTACCATCGTCAGTGCCGATGTACATAACATCGTATTTGTTACCATTCATTGCTTGCACCTGAGGGTGGACTGCAATAGCCGAAAATCTGTATTGAAGACTAACTCTGATCAGTATGGGGCGTGCCAAGAATGAAGGCACTGCTTTATCCATTAATGGATGTGTTTTTATGAAGTTTACAGCAGAATCAGAAAGTGTTCGACTATCTTCGACGCAAGATCCCGGTCGAGCTTCTGGCACCTTTTCTTTTTCTAATGGCAACCAGTTCGAGTTCATGCTCTCTTGACCTTTAAATGTTCCTTCGAATGCGTCTATGATGTCTCTCATAGCAAATGCACATACAGCTGACCCACCAATGGCATTTTGAGGAGTCGTAAAAACAGCATATACAATATCGTTTCTATTGCTGCCACTGCCGTAAACCCCATTTATTAGTTCAGTTGTAGCTTCTGGAATAATAACCATGCTTTAGTAAAATGGTAATAAAAACAAAATCTTTAGCTCCACTAATAAACTATGGCGGTATGTTTAAATTTTGTTTAAAAGACTCTTACGTATTTCATCGAAATAGAAAGGATATTCTCCAGGCATGGAACAATTCAGCCGGGTCTTCAAAAAAGACGTCCACCGATCACTAAAGGTATGTGGGCCTCCCTTGTCATTTAAACATATTCGAGCTACTCGTGAATAGACAGCCTGCAAAATAGAAAAGTTTATTACAATTTAAAATATTCCGCAGTACAGTATAATTTGAAGAGCAAACATTTAAAGATAACAGTTAAATCTTAAGCAGCAGATACGTGGCGGTACCAAGATTGAAAATTTTCGGCATGTAGGGACCTCTTGGTCGCTAGTAGAGTCTTTAGATCTAAGCAATTGGTAATGTTGAGAGCCTATAACCGATGGGATAGAATGGCTCTAAAAGGGCTATTTAACTGTAACTAACCTTTCCGCAATTCATGTACTCCACTGCAGTTTCACGATAGAAGAAGTAAACGTGACTAGTGGATGCAATCGCCCCGACAAAGGAAGGGTCGTTTAGTAAGCGGAGATCGGATCGTTCTGTTCGTACCGGTTGACGGTAAATCAGTGGATCTGTCCCAGAAAAGTCTGCAGCTGTTGCTGTGTATAACTGACCATCTGCAAAAATACAACATTGTGTTCAATAACTTGCTGCTGTGAGGAAGTAATTTGTCAATTCAGTCCACAAACTGATACCACATTCCGATACCTCTCAAACCATTTTTGTAGACAGAAATAGAGCATTATTGAAATGTAAGTACCTATTACATGAGTATTTTTTTTTTGTTTTTTAGAAATCAGACGAAATTAGCACATGAACAAAATCCTGCATTGGCGTCTGTCCCACCAAGAATGGATTCGATATGAGAATAGTAGTTCTAATTAGTACCTACAGTCGATGGTAGTTTCATAATTAAATACGAATTATGTTTTATACTTTAAGTACCTATCAAATATATCAAATAATTTGACCTTCATAAGTGCCCTCCGAAGGCCTAAACTGAATAAATGGTTTTGAATTTTGAATTTTGAATATTATTTGTAATTTAGGTATCGTTCTCATTACCTGCAAAAATTGAGGTAGAATTGTGTTGAGGGTCGTACGGGCAACGGCCGGAGCCATCAAACTCCTCAATGTGAAGGTGTGGTGGATGCCTAGCGTAACGCCGACAAAGTGGCTTAAATGCGTTGGTGCCACACACTAGTATACTGCCGTGTGCACGCGCTGCCACGCGCGGATAATTCTGGCATTCATCTGCAGACTTCCCTTTCAATTGACATAGCTCTCTGTGGGCATCTGTCGACTGCCAGTCCAATCGCTGTGGACAAAATAGTTAAGGAAATTGTCACATTATCGAAGTTACACAGTAGTTACAAAGGTGTCAATTCCTAGATACACAGTGTGAAAGATTATAAGTAACCAGGTACCTGTCTCTAAGTGTTCGAAATATCATATGAGTGTACATGAAAAAGAGACTTGTCATCGTCTGTGATAGTGTTGAGTTTTTGTTATCCCAATTTTATTATTATTACGATTGGCTATTGTGAATCATGTGTCCGAATCGATTTCTGCGTTGAGAGTTGAGACCCAAAAGCACCTTAAACAACTTTTTTCCTTTATCGATTTTTTTTAAATCAATTGTTGCTAGGCTATTAGGTATTTAGGTTAGGGACCAAAATTGCTTTATAATATGATATGCTAATGTTTCAATAATTTGTATTTTCTTTGTGAGATCAGATTTGTATACAAAGCTCTAAGTAACCTCCGTTCATAAGTACTCCATTTTAATATACGGTAGCTTTTCGATAAGTGACATGGCCCCGACCTCGCTCTAAAGGAGCTGCCGCTCTATGTCCGTATGCTTTGTATATTTATTTTTCACTAGCTGTTCCCGGCATGCGTAGGTATAGTATAATTTATATGCGCCTATGAATCTTGTCTCGAATTTTTAAATTTGCCGTGAAGCTTTTCCAATTTATTTTTCTTTCCCTAGAAACCTTACTTGGACTTTTTAAATGAAAAAATTGTCAAATCTGTCCAGTGTCGTTCTTATGTGATGGTGATAACCAAAACCTTTTTTTTATCTGACCATTTCATTTATTATTAAAATATATATTTTGGCTTCGCGATTCTTCATATTGACTCTAAACATCAGTTGCAGGCGCAAATAATTTTACTATAAGTTAGTGCCTATATAAGGTTTGATCAAAAAGTTTATTCCTTTTCATTGATCCATTTTGGAATTAACAGAACTAGTGTACGTTAGCTTTAAGATATAAACAAACGTACCTGATTTAAATTCTCCGACAAATCGTAGAGACTGAGGTTGTAGACTGTGTTTCTGTAAAAATACAATTAACATATGATAATTATTCAAGGGATGAAATAAAGAAGTCATCATAGGTAGAGTTAGCGAAGTAGACTATGTTCTTCATAGAAAAACACAATTCCGTTTCGATAATATTTGAAATCCTCGATAAACAGTGATTTTTAAATAAATATCTGCACTTCTATTTTTCCTTTTATAAAATATCTGTATACAGAGAAGAATTGGCAAGAAACTCCGCAAATATACATTTTGGCCATACAATATTTTATTAAATTTTATTGGAGCGACTATGATAACATGAAGAGGTACTTGTGTAGAGTGCAGCTATTTTCAGTAGTCTCTATCTTCAATATAAAGAGCTACGCTAAAAAAGCTATGGAACTACTATTTTAACTCGTTTCGTACCTGCCACCTACTATAATGGAGAAGTCATCTTTGTCTAATATACGGAAGTGGTCTGGCGCCGTCGCGTTACCCACAAACTGTTCTGAAGTTTCATCGCCTGGAAAAAACAATTGATAAAATTATAATAAAGAGTAGGCAAGTGACAAGTTTGAGCAAAAGGTAATTTATATATAGGTAATATATATTTTATAAGTGTTTGTATAACATTTAATAAGTGATTTTGTTTCCTCTATAACTTTAGCGTGCATACGTGTAATTCTTATTATCTCGACTTTTGACGTTTATTCCAAGATATTCTGACCTACTCGGTTACTATTTCGATCGGAAGGAATAATTTTATTGAATGAATATTATGCTGATGCTGTGGTAGTGGCAGTATTTTTTACCCGCGGTCATGAATCGATTGACGCCCTCATTGCAAATGGAATTGGAAATTACAAAATAGAAACCATTCGATTCTGTAGATGACTCAATCCACAGTTTTTATGACTGTTTAAACGGATAACCCACAAAACTTTCGCAAAATAAAAATGTTATTACAAAACCACTGTATCTAAAGATCCATCTAAGGATCGCCCGGGTATGTTCCAAATTTCATCTTAAAAATATCTTTCTTACCATGCTTTACATGGATACGCGCGTTGGCATCCGGCATCCAGGCCTGCGCCGTGGACGCTAGGAGTACAAGGACCGTGCGAACGACGGCCATATTGGTTTAGCACCTCCTCCTCTCTACGGACGCCATGTTCCTATACTCCAGCCAGTTCTCTGTAACAAAGTTAAAGTTATTCAAACAATTGTTTATTACAACCCACTTAAACAAGTTACGTGGTTGCAGTGCTAAAATTAAATACCTGCTCGGAGATCAAATTAGCGAAACGTTTGCTAAGAGCAGACTTAGTTTAACACTTTGAGTCTACGCCAAAGAAAGAATATCTACGTAGTTTAGTAAGTTTTAACACTTTAAATTGATCAAATTGAAAGAGATACCTATGTACAACATAGCTGCATTATTTTTGAGAACTTTAACTATCTAACCAGCTGAGCGGTATCGAATAATTTGTATCATAATAGTTTTGCAGGAGATATAAATAAATAAATAAAATAAATGTTTATTAAATACAATAAAAATAGTACAATTAGGTATTGTAGACACCATAGTTGTAGGTACCATAGACAATACACACACTACAAGAATATTAACAAAAAAATGTTATGTAAAATACAATATATAATTTATGAAACATAAAGTAATGAGTATCTACCTAATATACCTAATAAATTTAGCTGGTGAAATATAGGTCTCAGCCTCGCCAAGTAAGACAAACATAATTGATGTTAGTCGCACATATGAGTATATGGACAATTGTAGTATCGAAGTCGTTGAACGCACGCATATCGGCTGCTCGTAAAGGATCTGGTTCTCGGTCACACGGGATGCGCGACTGACGCAGACGCGACTCAGTATGCATCCGAGCTTTTCTCGTTGGTCAGGATTCGCATTCTATTTTTTATTTTGCCTATCCTTAGCCGTGTGAAGTAAAACCTGCTTGTCACAGCTTCATGATATTTACTACATCCGTTCTGTTTTTTTTCCAGTTTATTTATAAATGGGCGATAAATTATAATTAATACCTCTATATATAAGAACATTATTAACTTTCTGACCCGTGACTCGTACATTTTTGCCCTTATTCCCAGGTTAAAATGTAGCCTTATATGGCGATTTCCACCCTATCAGCTATCTCCGTACATTTGCATTAAGTAGGCACATACACATAGCTACATAATATACATACAATGATTTTAACAAATATGACCCTCTAAATAATGACAATGCAAAAAGATCTAGGACAGTTTTTTTGTAATTTAGAAGGAAATGATTCCGTATACAAAATGAAGCAAATATCAATTATCACTTATAATGACTTTTATCCCCGATTTTCCTCCTAAGGAAAGGAATTTTCAAAAAACTTTCAAAGGGCTCAACTTTATATTATGTAATACTAGCTGCGCCCTGCGCCTTTGTCCGCTTTCAATCCTGGTTATAAACCTTGCTCTTGAATTGCTCTATCTATTGCTGAAAACTGCATTATTCTATAAAGGACTTACTGCATCGGCAAATTATAGTTCCTTATATGCAGAGTGTGTGTGGTATCTACATATAAACAAGATAAAGCTGATTATGCAGCCGCGGTTGACATTTGAGCCCCGGATAGCGGGCGTGACGTGTGGAAGACCCACATGATGTTTCGCTGTTCGGGAAGCTGCGGTTCTTTCTGTCGGTCGCAATAAATAATCCCTGGGAAAGAGCCGACCGACTATAAGCTTACAATCGTGCATATATTGTACGTATATATATATACGAATAGGATACGGATGAGAAATTATATAAAATTGTGTCTGCGAAATCGTCTCTGGTGGGATCCGTTCGCGCCTTGTGTCAATGAACACGTCACATCGTTAATATGTTATCTGTATTTGTTTATGATAATTATGATGTTTGTAAATGTATGCATGCAAATTGATGGTTTTGGCATTGAACTGAGTAACAGACCGACCGTAAGATTTCTGTATTTAAAATTTAATTAAAGAGGTTGAGATAGGGTGATGAATAAAATAAATAGGACTAAATGAAAATGACAATCTTTCATTTTCAATTCATTTCTGTTCCTAACGATGTCACATACTACTTATATAATTGAAAGTGGCCATGTCACGACCGGATTATAAGCATAATATATGTCTAAAAATACTCAGATAAAGGTTATATAACAGTTGAGCATAAATAATTATACAAAAGCAAATAGGATGCAGCCGATGTGCATTATATGCTGTCCTCTCTATCTATGTACTATACAGATTTTATTTATTACATAGTAAGTTACCTATATAGTAACAAATCAAATGAAATGTATAAAAAAATCACCTCTAATCAATTGCGTACGAAAATTTATTCTAAACAAGAGTAGGTACTTAGTAGTTTTCTCAAATAGTATTCTAACTCCTATAATATTAATTCTTCTATAGTATTCACTCAAAAAATCACTTTTGGCACATCTCTGATTGGATCACTTTTGCACTTTGCACTGCGGTGAGGGTGGGTCCCGGTGTTAAAGAAGCAGAAGTATCGGTATGCTTATTCTATCATTAAATTGAATATGTTTTACTATTCATCGGATAGAGCGTACTTTGTTGAGTCTCTCTATGATCGTAACTCCATTTCGCAAAATTTTGAGTTAAGCCCTTATCGTACTGAGGGTGCGATATATACATAATATAATACATATAATGTTTCTTTATTTAGAAATGATTACCTGTCTAGCCTGAGATTGATAATTGCCCTAGAGAGGGCGACAATGTGCACTACATGTCACTATTGGGACTTCGAATATCATCGGTGGAAGTTGGGTCTTGTTACTGAGACGTCTGCTTTCCTCTTAGGGCTAAGATGTAATTTAATAGTATCTATGATTGTACTATATAAAAGATTTTTTGTAGTTGGTAAATTAAGATTGTTGACTATAACTCGGTACATGAGAGATGGATCGAAATCCTTTTCACTCTGCGTGCTCTGACAGGCTCTTGTTTTTATTGCTGATGCTCATTCTGAATTTGATTGTATGTTAATGCAACAAATTTTCGAAATTTTTAATGCGTATTTTCAGATGAAATGCTGTGAGCTGAGTTGCTGTGCTGAGTTTAAATCATGCTAGGGTCCTTCTTGATTTAATTTTCATTTATGTAGAAGATTCCTACGTTCTTCTACTTCTGCTGTATCAGGACGATGAAACTCATTTATTCAGTTTTGTCCCTGATAAAGCATCGTGGTATGTAAGTTTGAATAGGTATTTATCTTTAACAAATAACCTGCCAAGTGCAATTCAGCCCACATTCAATGTATCCCTAACATTATATTCCATTCATATAGGTACACTACATTACCATCAAATCCTAAGTAGGTACCTATAGCAAGTTATATCAATACAACGTTATTATCTGGGGTCGTCCAACTCAAGCTTAAAATCACAAATATTTTAGATACTTATTATTAACGTATTTAGTTTAAATAACATTTATGTTAAATTAACATTTTACTAGCTTGTTTTTTAGTTTGAAGGTCGTTTTATCAGAACTGTCTACCCCATAGTGGAAAACTATAAGAAGTATGTATAATAATACACACTTTTTGGGGCTTAAGAAGCGTGTCTCACAAAGCCTAGACATAAAACCCTTTTTTTAAAACCTATCCAATGATACCACACGCTTACATGCACTGGCATTTATTTCAGCTTCAGTTTCATGTGGATAGTGGCACCCCACAAAACCATTTTTTTGGATTTATTTACATCTTGAAACCTTTGTAAACTTGAAACAATAGGTTGTTTCAAGACATAATATCAACGAATACCTACACTTTGAATACTAGGTACGTTCGCAACAGCAAAGCAAATTAATATTAGTATTAACAAGGAAATCTAGAAGAAAATCAAATATGCTATAACATAATCTAACTTTATACACTGCTTCTCTTTGCTAACCCAACGACACACGCTTGTCAAACTTTCGGTGTAGTTAGAAGGTCTCAGAAAGATAGAGAATGTGGAAGTTTCAGCCAAGTTTAAATTAAGCAAGACTGGTTATTTTTACTTTTCTTTATGACCCTGAATAAAATTACTTAAAATGCCATTGAGGTAGCACGTAAGACAAGAAAAGAATGTGGTATCTCTACAAAGAGATCGATGTCGAAGAGTCCTGTAACAATATTTTCACGGGCTCTCAAACCAAAGTATTTTCGTTAAAATATTAATTCTAATCGTTTTCCCCACACAATGGGTCGGTTTTTATCGCGCCACGCGACGTCCCTCAGCGTTATCATATTGATAGACAAGAGTTTTGTTTTATTACTTGTATACCTAATTACGTTTTTGTATCACACACTAGTTGTGTGATTGTAATTCACACTGTGTTCAGAGCGGATACGTGTGTACATACTACTACATATTGTAGATATCAGTTCTTAATATCTCTTTTGCATTTATTGTACAGGTTTTCAATTCAACATGTATGTTTTTTACCGTACCAAAATGGTAAAAAAATGGTGGAATCTTTATGGCGAGTCTTCGGTGTCAGGCCATCATTTTAAGACTGAATTACTCAGCAAAAACAAAAACTAAATTTAATAAGGTTTTAATTCAGACTGATTGATAATATTTTACGTAAATAATAAAGAGGCTGTACTTTTAAATTTCGACCCATATTCCTGACCTTTGACAGATTCCATGTTGAAATAATTAAACATCGTATCGCAAGTTGTCTTCAAACCAGTAGACCAGGTAGGTTGATTATTACTAGAAACAGACCGATTAAAATATATGATTTTTTTAACACTGTTCAGAGCTTGCACCTGTTTTGGTGTAGTTTTATATGGATTACAAATTTATTTATTCGAAGCTATAAATCACCTATAGGTAGTATATTATTATTTTAGTATTTACTAAACTTGATTAAAATACAAATAGGATATGTGCGTCTCCTTCCATTTAGGTGCTTAAGTAACTTAACAGGCTTGACCTGCTGACCTCTGCCATAATTGTTTGGTTCCCATTTCGTCTGTTCTGGCACATCTGGTTTCCTCGTCTCCACGTGACATTATCACGATACATTCTATGACGCATGTGTTGTTGATAGTATTTCATTAATTACGAGTCTAATTTTGTTATTCGAGTAATTGTATTATCTATTTATAATTAGATGATACCAAGAATTTGTGGTGTCTATGAATCAGTTACTTATAGATATATTACATAATTGTCAACAGTTTAGCTAGGACGATGACGTTCCTTTCTCCTGTATAATATGAGTAATACTTTACAAGGTGTAGGTAAATGTTTTTCTTCCCTAGTAATTAATTTAACTTCATTCAATACTATTTTGATAAACTTGTAATACAAAAATTGCCGAACCTATTTTTCATAAGAAGCATCTTTTTCGTATTTCCCACATGGGAAGACCTACCTATAATGATTTGGCCTAACTGTCATCCTAAATAGTGTTTAGATCGTACTTGTGAAACATATTATAATGAGAGTATTTTCATGGAAGATGCTTTATAATAATTAATTGAAATGATCTTAGTAAAGCTGGCTAGGTACCAAGCTAATAATATTAATTGGACACAGTATCTCTTAATATTTGTATGAGATGGATCACTAAAGCCGCGTGAACAGTAGCGTACAGATCTCAAGCAAGTACGTAAGCATAGGGGCCTGAAAAATATAAGTAGAGAAAATTTTGCATTGTGTGGTCCGTGACTAGCTTATATCTTCCGTTATCTAATTACTCAAACTTTATCAGCCAAGTCGCTGATTGTACGTGCTCCATAAAGTAGGGCGATGGTTTTAAATCGCAAACAAAATGATAAACTTGCTAACAAAGCAACTAATTGTAAGAACGTAAAAATTAACGGTAACCGTTCAATCGTATGCTTTCCAAATTATACCCTGTATACGGCAGAAAATAGAACATTACAGTGTGCATTTAGTTGTACAATTTAAACACAGTCAAGTCCACTCGTTTGTGAGCGGGACCGTTTGCTTGCTAGTCGCTTGCATGTGTCAACAATGCTCGCGCTCTCTCCTTTGCCCCACTATTTTATTTCACAGGTTTTGTTTGTACCGCCTCCACGCAATTCAACCCATACGAATTTAGTTGGCTTGGTACCAGGAATACTGCACATTATGCGGTAGCACTTACCGGGTTTAATTACTGTTTTAGGTAATCCAATTGTAATCCTTTCAATCACTTGGGTCATCGCATTATGGAAATAGTAATGGTTTGGAGCACATTTGCTATCACTCACACAGCCATATATTTTGACACAAGTCAGAAAGAGATAGAGCACAGTTGACACGAAATAATGAAACATTCACTATCCAGGTTGTATCACTGGAAATCACAAAGCTCACAACCGGTTGTTAAGTAGAAGAGAAACATAAACTTGTAGTGGAGTGTTTACGCGACGCAGTCAGAATCAGCGGTTCCTATCGCGTGCGTTTGCGGCGCACTCGGCAGGGGTACTGGATTGGTCGGTGCGACAGAGGCCCCCTCTATCGCGCTGCTCGAACTTGTTCAACAGGCAGGCTTCACTACGGTTTTTATGAACATGCGCATGCGACGCGACGCGACGACTCTACGATGATGCCACGTTTCTCGTTGAGTACAAATCGTTGCACTGTTGCACGTTCAATCCTACACCACAATATTTAATTTTATTGTCGACGCTTCCTAGAAATTTAAAAAGTTTAAAAAAGTTGGGGGGTATTATTATGATCACTCGGTCCGTAAGTGGCGATAGGGAAAAAAATCAGTTTTTGTTACTAGTTTCCTACCTACTGTTCGACATTGTTTAAGAAAATATGTGATAACTGGTTATTTAATTACTTTTAACTTACATACGGTTAAAAAAATGTTTGATCTAGATCCTAAAACGTTGGATTTATGTTCTTTTTGACACCAACTTCCCAAAAATCAACATTATTCCCATATTTCACAGATTTTGGACAAGCTTTTTTTCCATCATTCTTTTTAATAATTATGAAGCTTATAATCTATATATCGTTACTCCACGTAAAATGCAAAAATCACACTAAAATAACTGACCATCCCATAGTTATTTAAAGGGTTTAACTGTAAAAGTAATGGTATTAACCATCCTTCCTATTTTGAATAATCAATGGTAAGTAATAAGTATTATTCTTATTTTGTCTAGCAAACACCACACCAACCAGCAACAGCCACATGGCAGTTGATTATGTTTTTGTATTCACCCCTCGCTGTGTGCCAGGTAGGTAGGGCGAACCACTACGCTACGACACAAAGATATCCGTAGAGTAGAGCTAGCTATTAAAGAAACAGCCTATAACCGGTCAAAAAGTTTGTATCTATGGTGTAAGTAAATTTGTAAGATTTTCATGCAGCAGTTTTGTGGAACAATAAAAGACTTTGTGATAATAGAGTAAAATGGGATACGAATATATCACATATAACATTTTTTTAAATGTAGTTTGTAAAGCAAGACCAGTGTTTTAAATGTACACCAGTTGTAATAAGTATTGTTACAATAAAACGTGTTGTGACAATACATTCTGACCGTATATTCAAGCATCGGGTGTGTATAGTTTGGTGGGAATATTCATTTGTACGTGTCAGATGCTACCTGAGACGTTACCTGCGGTACCGTAAAACTATGAGGTTTCCAAGCAATGCCGAGCCGAGTCCGGCCCGCATCCTACCGTCGAATCTACAATTCAATTGAAGATCTCCAATAATTGATCAAGAGTGTAATATTTCCTTAGATTACTATTTTATTTTGAAGGCTAGTGCTTCATCTTTTCGTTACATCAATAGCTGAAGCAACTAATCAAGACCAAATAATCATTATCATCTTTATGGTTGATTTTTTATTTTGCTCAAGGTGATATGGGTTATATCTGTATATTGATGAAAACTTACAATCAACGACTGATTTTGCCTTTGTCAACATAACATACGTCTTTTTCCTGAGTAACGCACCTGCCTATTACGAAAGATAAGCGCAAGGAGGTTCGCAATGGCTGATAGGTAGAGCAGGTAGCGGGAGCGCGGGCACCCCGCCCGCAGAGAGTTATCGCAAGCATTTGTCTCGTGCAGGCCTATTCCGTGTTGAGTAAAATTAAATATCCCTCAAACAAGACAACCGCATGGTAGGTAGTTTGAACTTATACGTTATTCTTGTTTGGAGATTGTATCTATTTTATACCTAGTACCTTAACTCTTTGTAGGTATAACTTTCCGAATTACGTTATCTGATATGAAACGGTTTACGATTTCGGCGGCGCTCATTTGCATTTGCATATAAGTGGTGCCGAGGGTGGGTGGAGTGTGCCGCAAGCCAGGACAATATATTTTCACAAAAGACGACGTTGCTATCTCTGCCTATTGTACGAAGCAGCAAGCAGGGTGCTCTTTCCGATGCCACAACCAAACAAAAATGGTCTCTATCTTCTGAATTTCAGATTGTAATGTACATGTTTTAGTGCCTATTTGGGAAATCGTGGTAAAATGGGAAAATAAGGATTCTCTAATATGAGTATTCGGTGTCTGTGTGACTGTCACCAATGTGCTGCAATGTGCCATGTCACCAATGTGCCAGCAATAGCACATGTGTTCGAATTAAATTTTGAATACTTCCTTATACACTTCCATATATGTGATGAAAAAAAAAATTATACGTAGTTATAGATATGTGTAAGAAATGAGGATTAACCGGCAGAAATGGAGTAGGAACATTTCTTACTCCCTCGCTTAAGCGGGATACGGGAAACAGATTTAAGTACTGAAATAGGGCTCACTTTTTAAAAATTGGATCTCATGGCAATTCGGGTGTAAAATGAGCGGGCTCTGCTTGCACTTTCCAAAACGTATATTATTAATCATTTTATGTGACAACTTGACAATTTGACTTATGGCCAAATCTTAAAAAAAAAATGACTGGTCCCATGCTTTTATCACCGAAATATCCTTACGAGCCGTAAAATCTTAAAACATGATATACGACAGATAATCGTCAATATTTTACTGGAAAAAAGATTGACTTTTATATTTATTTGTTCGAGTAGGTACATGTTTTTAAACTCTAGAAAGGCGTGTTTGAAATGGCCAAGCCATACATTTTGACCAAGGTATAGGATTTGTAGAACGAGGGGCTTGGCTTTTATGAGATATGATAACTTTTAATGAGTGAATGCGTTATGAACTTGCGACTCGTGACGACCTATTTTACATGAAATGTTTTCGGTGTGATTCCATTTACATAAACCCCTAGTTGTCTAAAATAGTTCTCGGTCCGCACCTCGAATGAAGGGAAAGCGTGTCTATTAGCGCAGCCTTTGTAGACACCATCCGCGAATGCGGTAAGGTCGATAATGAAGAGTTTGAATTTTTTTTATCTATGCGTGCATAGGAATCCTAGATTTGTTTTTGTAATAGTGCAATCTTTAAAATTTCTCATCTAACTAGTCCCCGCATATTTCTACCTCTGCGTTCTGCCCTGTGCTTCTTGGTCTGCCTTGATAAAATGTGATCGCATGAGTTCCGTCACGCGTGTGTTCTTCATTCGATATATGCCCATAATACGTGTTGCGTGACTATTAGTTACATTACAATGAAAACGATTGAGGTATGCAATCCGTTATATAAGTAGGTACTATCGTTAAATAATTTCTGAAAGGTGGTTTAGTATTGTACTAATGGTACAGTTAGATATAAAAATCGAGATGTATTCTTCCCTATGGATTCCAAAACGGTTAGACCAATCTAATAAAATTTTCAGGTACTCTTCAGATTAGCCCAGCGAATGATGATTTTAAAAAGTGATATAATAATTGATGCGACACATAAAGAACGCAAGCATTTTCTTTTCTTACATCATTGAAATTCTATTCCATTGAAATAAATGATGATGTAGGTAGGTACTTATGAGATTTATATTATAAAAACGTCGACAATAGGAGCGATTAGGTTAACCACACCACACGGTATTTGCGAGATCATTAAAATGGACCTCGACACACTGTGCGGGGGACATTACAGGTGATACAAAAGCTGGTCGCGGACGCGCTGTGACGATCTAATTCTAAACAAATGCAAATTGAACGGGCGCGGGAATGGTAAGCTGGACATCCGTTTAATGGCGGTGTATTGTGCTCGGTGCGCTAATGGGCGCGTAATTGGCACGAGGTCATCTGCGGTCAGTCGCTGTTTTGTTTACCTGGACTAGATATATTCTTTTATCCCGAGGGTTAAAGAGATCTTCCATCGCCGCTAGCGTGTCAGCGACCGGAAGGTTTAATTATCCACGTAATTCTATCGAGGCTGCAATTTCCGAACATGTACGCCCATCGGTTTACGATTATCGTATGCGCCAGTGAAGGGATAGTTCACACTTGGAGAGTTGAAAAAGTTTTTTAAATGGTATTTATGTATTCCTTATTAACGGCATTGTTGGACAATAGTTTCTTGCATGGCCGAGCTTACAGCCCGTGGGTAGTTGCCGATTGGGTAGATAGCTGGGGTATTGAAATTTGCAATTACGTGGGAGCTATAAGTAATTATTATATTCAAACATGTAGGTAACTGCCTACCTAATATAGTTAAATGAGGCTAGATTGAGTCTCTCACATTCACTAAATATTCGTCAGCCGTTAACAATAAAGTTAAATGTAGCAGGAAGTGTTCATAAAACATAACTGTAAGTAGATAGTTTCACTTCCGCGTTTATCAGAATAGCAAACTTTTGTGCTCTCAGTGTCGGAGTTCCTGAAGAGAACACTTATAATTAACCAGAAGTTTAAGTACCTAAGTAATTGAGTGTGAGAAAATCAAGGTAAATGAGTCGACAGTCGTGGGATCGGCGAAGTACAAAAGTCTCCTTGCGCGCCCGCACAAAATACAGTTTCCCACCAACCGCAATATGTATTTGTTGAGAATGGCTTTGTGTCAACGATAAAAACACGGTGTTACTTACTAATCAGTTAGGACAAGTGAGATATAAGGACAATGGGTAATTTTGCTTACACATTCCCAAAGAACCACAATAGAGCTATGCGCTTGAAGCAGCAATGCAATCGTCAAGATTTCGCACGATACCTATGTGTCGTGTTGTGAGTTTGTGGCTCGATGCGGGCTGTTGGGCTCGTTCAGGGTTATTTTAGAACACTTGTAGCAGTAGCTACCGATTTGGATAACATTGTTGACTAACCCAACTAACAGCTGTCTCGCACAATCTCAATAAAATGTGACTAAATATTGAATCTAAGCAGAAGTCATAGATCATTAAGTGTTTGTCAAAGAAAATGGAAAAGAAATGGAAGTTTTAGTTTTTAGTTAAAAAGATTATCGAGATACTAGTTTATATATCTCTATGAATTATAGAAATTAATAATTCTCAAATACTTAGTCCCATAGAGCGGATTTGATCATGCTTAGCTATAAATTGGTTAGAGGGACATGGAGTAACTGGTTTCGGAACCAACCTTTTATCATTGTTTTAGGGAGTAGCAATTAGTAAAAATATTGAAAGCATTGTCGTGGTACCTACTCGTGGTACTATATAGCTGCTATATAGCCAGTATAATATAGCTATAGGTAGATATTTTAAACAAAAGGCTAGTCAGCAATAAAGCAGAGCTCGCATTTGTATAACAAAAATATAAACATCGTTTGTCATGTTCTGCTGTAATGTTTGACATCCTGCCTGAGCGCATGCCCCTTTTTGTTGAAATTCGCGGTGTTTTGTGTTTTTGTGTCGGCAAACATCGGATGTCCGGACGTGGAGGACGGACGGACGGACGTTGCGAGATGCGACACTGATATCTACCAAGCTAATATTATTCTATACAGTGAATTTTTACATACTGATTACATAACTCACTATGTGAATTTAATTCGTGCATTCATTATGAACAAGACAAATGCGAACAGTCATATAGGGAGAGCTGTTCTTTATAATATATAAAAGGTACCTATTGTAACAAATCACTTCTATTGGATGATAATTAAATAATGAGGGTACCCAATATGTAATTATAATCACTATTTATAAAAAAACTTTAATACGTTTGAAATTCCTGTTGGTAGGTACCGGTACCATTTATAATACCAAACTTAAACCTACTAATCATTCGCTGCTTTTGTCATTTTAATTTGCATTATGTTATAGTAGTGTGACCATGAATTGATTACAGGTTTAGTGTGAAATTCTTTACCGCAAATTACTAATTATAGAGACTGCAATCAACTTATTACACTAATAAAATAAAATTTTAATAATTAGTTAGGTAATTTATGTGTCATAATACCCAAGAATTATTTGTGAAACTTGTTTTTTTTCTATAATTATTTATTAGTTGAATTTGTATGCGGTAAGCAGACTCCTAGCCTACCTAGTTTTAGGTAACATAGAAGTCGCGATGTTGATGAATTTAACTAGTAGGTCTCATATAAATATGAATCCAATAATCCGCCATACAACTGTTAACTCGATAAAAGAAAAGAGAAATAGTACGGCGTTACGGATTATACATATAATGTAATAATAAGGCAATAAGTAAATATAATGTATAATATAATAGAAAATATAAAATACCTAATTGTTTCCGAAAAGCGTTGCAACTGGTATTTTTCTTCTGATACCTTCACGGGTGCACGCACAGCTACTTCTCGAAGTTTCATTGCAATCGGATGAATGGTATAGTAACGCATAGAGGACTGACAAATATACACGATAAGATAATACGATAGAGTAGTAGAGCTCTTAGTGCAGTGTTCGTCCGGGGAAGTACTACCACCTTACCCATTTCCAGTAGGGCACTTGTATTACTGTGTTTCGATCAGAAAGGGGGTCGGTGAAATTACAAGGGCGTGAGACTTGACAACTTTACGTCTTAGGGACGACAACGCATTGGCGATGCCCCTGGTATTGCAAATGCCCATACGCAGCGGTGTCCTCTTAACATCAGATGGACCGCCTGCTTGCTTGTCGGCCCATGTGGTACAAAAAATTATATATGCTAAAATTCATTTTTATATAAATATATTTAGATATATTGCGTAGTATAAGCGCCGCACGCGCCGGTACTCTAGTCTGCATCAATAACAAGGTATTTTAGGAGCCGACCAGATGTAACAAAGCATACGTTATTGAAGTAGATACATGTCTAGTGAGTACTTATACGTATATCGGGTACTTTGTTAGGAAATCGTAGACTAGGTAGGGAGTGAAGATGCGGCGTCGTTTAACCTAAATTGTTTGATTGCCTATCACGCCTGTCCTGTCCCTATCGAGATCTCAACACCAATAAAATATATCCGTCTCGTGTCTCACGACAACCATGAATGAGTACTAAGTTTTTTTCCCAACAATAATTAACAATAATTTTTTTATTTAATTTGGAATAAATTACCCCCATCCTTTCAAACTCTGAGACAATATAAAATTTTCCATGAGAAATATAGAAAAATATAAATCAACTTAAAGCAATTTTTATTATATGCTTTCATAATAACAGTTAAACTTGGCCATAACCCAAAAGTGATTTATCATTCTTAAAATTGTTGTTCCAATTTATTAACGCAGTTTGTTCATCGGATTGTTGTTGCGAATAATTCTTGGAACAATATTATTATGTTTATCTAACCTGGGCTCGGCTTAAAAAACAATAAACCTTATTAACATACCTAAGTAAATTCGCCGAATGACACAGACAGGGGATTGTTTAATGAGATTCATCTTAGGCGTTTAATATGTAAACATTTTGTTAAATATTAATAAGAATCCGCATACACACAGGGTTTTTTTATAATCGTTTCATTTACATATCATAATAATCAACGTCATATCGGAACCTCGATTTGTTATTTTTTGTTATTGTTTAACCATAAGAATAAGACACGTAGGAAGTCCTCACTCTCTGCAATGGTGGGAACTTCTTCTTCTGAGTGTTATCTCTGACCATCAAATCGTAGATTTGTTTTGAATCTATGTTTTCTGATTGAAACTACCGTGAACTCAGAGACGCATATTTAATAGAATTATAGATTATCTATATCCCTGTCCCTTTCTATGGCTATGACTTCACTGAGCTCGGCCACGAGACGTAGTTAAGCGAACTAGGTATCTACAATAGCAGTTGTTCGCAGAATGTCTAAAATAAACCAATGTAGGTATGAAACTGATTCGTGGTTCCTTATGAATGTAAAGAGCTGTAGGCGGCACGCGGCGAGCGGCGCCCGTTCCTCGTTGAACCGCATTCGCCAGTTTATACTTCCCGAGACCGAAATAATCCACAATCGACGGCATCCGTTATTGAACCGTGAGTATTGCCGGCATGTTATGAAGATGTAGCAAATAACAGTCCGTGCTTTAAATATAACACGCTTAACGTCGATTGTTATGATTAGGTAAGGATCTTTCTTTAGGCTTTGTTTCGTAACCGTGTTGATAAAACACGGAAGCGTACTGCTACGTAACTAAGATTGCACATAATGTAGCATTGCAGACATTATGATTTCGAATAAATGTTTTACTGAAATACTCGGTCCTTTAACTATCATCTCCTGAGGAATACCTTCATAGGAATACTACAGATTTCGAGCGACTCGCTGTTGCCGTCGCCGCGTCGTCCGGAAGTTCAGACCGGTTCTGGCATTCCTATAAACGACGACGTCTACTCTATAGGGTTCATTAGCATAGTCCAAAAGATTCCTGCCTCGATGGGGTCATTTATACACCTAATTCATTGATTATGGAGTATGTTTTTCCTGTTTATATATTACCTTGTTTATTCACAAAAATGTTATACTTAGCCAAGAGAGAAGATATTTTTTTAATGACAGGTAGGCCGCCTAACTGGCAGACGTTCCACGTGGTCACCACCGCTTATGGCCATACTTCTTTGTCAACAATCAATTAAATCAATCGCTCTATGAGAAAAGTGACTAAAATGGACAAAGTGGACATAGTATTCAGTAAATAAATATACATGTTGTAGGTAATTTTACGCTTTAAGTTACTAATTATAATATATACGATATACTAGATATATGATGTTTCAGATATTACCATCTTCGATAATATATGAATACATATGTGAATACCTAATATTATAAATAGCATTTGTGCATGAAGATTTTTTTTGCATCGCATGGAACACGAACGTATTTCAATTACTTAACTAGGCATGCTTTATCCACCGTTAAATAGAATTTAATGCAGTTTTAATGTTTGTTGTGAAGCGGAAAGCCGATTAACTCGGAGGTACGTAGGTATAACCAAACGGTCGCGTGATACTTGGATTGCCTTCAAGTATATAAATTGCTATTTCATAGACAATAGAATGGCTAATCCATTAGAACAGTAAAGAGATCTTAAATCAAAATTTTGAATGTAGAACAAAGATTCGAAGTTTGATTACAGTTAGCGATGTTTACAAAGAAGTAAACCGAGCCTTCTCTATTATCTTTCTTATTACACGAAGCATAAAAATGCTTGAGTTGCAGGATCAAGTTACACACAGTTGTTCGTGATCATGTGAAATTGCACACATGTTTGACTTCCCGCCTTTGAAATTTTAAATAAGCAATGTCTCTAATTTCAGTGAACTTCATGCTTTGGTAAGTTAATTAATTGAGGTTGCATTATTCATTATTTTTAACGTACGATTATTGATTACATAACTTCACTATATTCAGGTAAATAGTAACATATTCGTTTCATGATAATTGTTCGTAAAGTTGGTAGATAATGTCAAAAACTGTCGACTGTCGAGTCATTGGGAATATGCAGTGTCAACCCGATGCAAATTTTAAAGAAGAGAAAACTAACTAGATATGTTTGGGCCAGCCCTGTACCTAAATACGCGTGCCTGATTGAGATACATAAAAAGCAGTATGAGTTAACAAAAAATCGCATATACTTCAGGGATTCATTTATAAACTAAAATCAATAGGTAATACGAGCATAGCTTATAAGCATCCAAAAAGTGAGAATACGAGGTTTGTTTCATCTATACGAGTAAATAAAGACGTGTTATACTTATTCATAACGAGGAAACTAAAATAGTCTTGAATACATTCTCGTCGTTATTGAATGAGTGCGACGTTGCGTCGGTAGCTCCTCGAGCGCCGACACAATTGTTGATTACAAAAGAGCAGCAATTGAGATGTCAGAGGCGCAGGAAGCTAACAGATTGAAACTTATGTCTGCAATGCAACATGGCCAATCGCAATCCATCTATACCTAAGAATTAAAGATTCAATGAAAACTCAAATACCTAAATATTTAGTTTGCGTAACAATGACATTACATGTAATCATGAGAGAGAAAGTTCACATTTGTACTTACGCCTTGTCAGTTCTGATTGTTTCCGGTACCCTATTGTTTGCAAATGATTCATAAGGTATTGTTGCAACAATGAATGTTTTTGTATCGTTCACAACTTTTATGATACTTAAATGGACATTAAATTAAACTGAGTCTGTTACACTAACTCTCTGATCGGTTGTCTCTTTGATTGGTTTTGAAAACGATGATAAGTAATGTAGCTAGTTTGTAGGTATTGTATCTGATCTGTGCTGTGGGTAATCGGCAGACGGGTGAAAGTGCGGTCAGAGTTCGCGGTTGGAGCCTGCGGGGATGTGTCACCCAATTGGTTTCAGAAGTGACATATACATTAGAATTGTGATTTCCTCTCGTCATTAGCTGATAGCTAATGCTTCATAACCAAAAAGATACTTGAAAAACATACAACACTACAACATTTCAATATCTAATACTAAAGGCTCGCAAAAGTTGAAACTTACAAAAATGTTAGTCTGTTCTAATGTACCGTTGTTTGTTAGCACAGCTATTCATACTCACTGTGGTCAATTGTATTGAGCTATGATTTATTTACTTCTTTTTGTTTTTTCTTCATCTTATCTACGGCATAGACAATGGTTTTGGGTAATGGTTTTGGTATTGTAGAGTCGTTTTTGTCTCCGGATTCTTGAAACTTGTTTACTGCACTAGTATCAAGAATGTTATGTTAAGAATTCCATTGTCTAAAAGCTGTGAGATGAGATCATTTTATGAGCAGTTGCTGCTAGTACCTACCTAGTTCATTAGCGAGGTGCAACGTGGCACAAATTGGTCGACGCAATCGCGCCGGCCGGTGACCGGACGAATCTCATTAGTAGGCCAGATTGATAGCCTCTGGAAAATGCTTCATATTATTTTATGCTTCATACATTAATATCGAATATCACGAATCTGACGATGCTGCCCGACACCTGGCTGACTAATTAACTGGGTAATTTAGGTAGGTTTGTAATACTTTCTATTATTAAATAGCTTAAATTGTTTTGATATTTTTGGGAGTATGCGTACGTAGGTACCTAGTAGCTTCTGAAATAATTATAACATTACAAAAATTATCAGGTACTATTTTAAGTAACAAAATAGGTAAAATTATTTGGTAACTACGTCAAAATCTCGAGTTCCTACAATGGTCGTTACCTAGTTCCTTAGTCTATCATTCTCAAGAGAGCAAAACTGCACCTCTGCGATAGCATCAAGCACTGTAGAAACGGGTGACACAATTGCAAGAAGTTGTTCCAAGTCACGTACTTGTATGTAATCTGTTGGTTATTGTAGTCAAATTCGAGTTGAGTCAAACATTGTACCGCCCAAGGGGCCGGGTGGGTCTCGTTGTGGTACATCTAATATATCCAAACCCAATTTAAATAGATAGGTAACGGTTTGTTGCGCAATAGAACATCGACCCACACGCGTCGGAGAGAAGTCCATTTGATCACTTATGCATCAAACGAGTTCCGACAACGCCCTCCCCTCACTTCCAACACCATAACAACACCAGCACGACGCACCATCGCATCCGACTTAATAACACTTTAATAGCCCTAGTCAAGTTCAAAAACGTTTTAAATTTAATAGCCTTGGTGCCATGATATCCGAATTGTATATCAATCAGAATTTATTACACATCTTTGGTAAATTAAAGGTACGGAACATAATTTTATTCGTTAGAGAATCTTATTGCTGTTAAAGTTTAATAATTTGTTACGTTGTTACGTTTACATTGGTGTAGCAGAAAGCGATATGTATGAATCATCGATACCTTGTACTTACTAGCTCATATCGTGCAAAAAATACTAGTGGGTAGGTAGCAGTACAGATTGTGAATCAGTCGTGCATCGAGATGAGATTCTATTCCTCAAGCATCTGGGCTAGCGATGGCCATGCCACACACGAGTTGCACACAGTGGACGAAAGTTGAATAAATTTTGCGTATTCTTTGAACGAGGATCTACCTACCGCATTGAGAATTTCTATAGGGTAAGCACCACGACTCTCTAAGGTTAATTGATGGCTTACGGTTTGTGAATGCGTGCAAGAATGTTGCCCTTGCAGATTAAATGTTGATGCGTTGCAATAAGTTCTTTGTAGATGTGTACCTGCTTGTTTATCCCAACACCTCATTTTCCTTAATTGCAATTCTGAAATGAAGTTTGAAGATCTGAAATTGTTATAATGTATTGCTTGTAATGATAAATTTATGGATCATTTTAAGGTCCTATGTACGTCTCTGAAATGATTTCCCCAATCCTACAAAACTTGCAGTTGTATTGTAAGATAAATCTAAATTCATAAAATGAAGCGATGTAATCCACCAAAGACACAAAAGGTATTATTTTTAACTGTATTAATCAGGTCGGTAACGTGCGAGTGATACCCACGGTGTTGCAAGCGTCCGTGACCGTTTACCATCAGAGGGGCGTTAGGTTGTTTGCAACCTTAGTAGTATAAAAAAAAAACAAAAAAGAAAAGTAAAAATAAACAAGTAAATATTAGTTTCATTTCTATATTTTTGTCCCGAAGTTACTTATCCATTTTCCTGTCTCATTTTTTTATTTTAGTATCTGTAACTAGCTGTCTTCCACGCCATGTTTCACTCCTGTTCTCGAGGAATGTTACATTCCCGGAATAAAAAGTAATGCATTCGGTAGTTGTTGCGTGAAAGACTAACATCTATACAACCGTCAAAAAATACAGAAATTCAAATCTTTTCCTTTTATTATATTGGTATACATATGGTATCATTATTATATGTAAAGTGTGTAATATTGTAATTATAAAGCGTGTGTATGATTCCTTCCCTCTCTTGTTCACTGCCTTTAGGGATCCTTCTGTGGTTTGCCGAGTTCTGTGGTTGGATTGAACTTAATAAGGAATTATTAGATCTAGGTTGGGCATCAGTATATGTTATAATATATAACATAGATAGATAGATAACTCTTTATTGTACACTAAACAAGAAAATTAAGAAAATAAACAACAATAAACCTTAAATCTATGTACAATGGGCGGTCTTATAGCTAAAAAGCGATTTCTTCCAGACAACCTTAGGATGGAGAGAAATTTAGGGACGATAATTGACGGTGGTGCATCTAAATAATCTTAAAATTAATATACACATATAAAAATAAAATATAACACATATATTTAAAAAATGATAATAAAAAGAGAAAAAAATAAATAAATATACGAGTATATTTAAAAGCAACAAGCTTGGACAATAGAAATGATATTACCAAAATATATAACATAATGTTTAGACACTATTTTTCGTTCTATTGTTTACTTTATACAGAGAAGAAATTTATATTCATTGAAGCTTTGCGTAACACGTTACCTGCCTAATGAAATCATACAATAATAATACCAATAATTAATGGATCAAAACCACTACACAAATAATAGGTATTATGAATACGCGTCATTGGTTTGTTATTTTAATGAATAGGCATTTAATATTAAACGATTTATTTATACTTTGTACGTAGGTGTCTTTTGCGGTATGCAAAGTATTTGTAAATACCAAATTATGTAAGTACTTAGACGTTATTCATATAATATTAACTTAGTACATGCATTATTCCTAACTGTTTACCGCGTATATTCCCCCATTTACCCCTTAGTGTTCTGGGGAAAAAGTACAAGAATGATAATTCCTATAAATTGACATAACTGGAATAACCTATGGATATTGCTAGGTATATCGTAACTGTCCAATAATGAGCAACCTTTAAATATTGTTTTGCTTCTTTATTTTTTACTAGCTACCCCCCGCGGTTTTACTCGCGTTCCTGAAGGATATCACATTTACCCAAGATAAAAAGTAGCCTATATGTTATTCAAGGATATGCTCTATCTATGTGCCAAGTTTCATCCATATCCGTTGAGTAGTATTTGCGTGAAAGAGTAACAAACATACTTACATACAAATCTTTCCTCTTTATAATATTAGTATAGATATAGATTGCAGCAAAATTCTGTGGTTATCCTATATTACTAATATTATAATGCGAAAGTTTGTGAGGATGTATAGATGTTTGTTACTCTTTCTCTTCATAATTACTAAACGGAGGAAACTTAGCAAATCGATAGTTTATTATCTGGATTAACAGATATGATACTTTTATCCCCGGGAAAATGTTACATCTCTCGGGGACGTGGATAAAACTGCGGGGGACGTCTGGTAATCCATAATATTGTATTGTATCAATTCGTCAGTCGTTATAACATGGTCATAAGTTCATTTTGACAAGATGACATAGGAAGGTAACTATTTAAACGACTGTACCATACTCAATTAAGCGTTACTTAATTAATTTTAAAACCATTACTTAAGTAGTTCAATATAACCAACTTTAAATACAAATGTCACATTCACGTTTATATGAAAGGAGATGTAATGTAACATTAGTCTCAAAAAAGTACTGGCTCTTAAAGTTTATGCGTGAAAAAAATTTAACCCAAATAAGAAAAAAAACATGGCCCTCCATCTGTAACAGAGCAAGGTCAGAAAACTATTACGTTGACAGACCGTAGTGAAATCAACTCTGGTAAAGATCACGAAACCATTCAACCGTCTCAGTGCCGTAATTTTCAGTTACTTACATATTAGATTTTAGTCACTATTGTCCAAAACAAACCAATTTTTTTTATCCAACAGCCCAGAAAAAAAAAATGTTCTATAAAATAAAGAGTCATATGAAGTAGGATAATTTGATATTGTCAATTGGAAACCCACTGAATTATATAAACTTGAAGATTATTATGTTGATTATTTGACCCCATTGGGAAATCATTGTAAAGATAATATACCTACCTAGTGTAGCCGCGCAGTTTTCACGCACGTACGCAACGGATGGGCTAGGTACGGATTTTGTGAAGGGTGAGGTCACACGAAGGCTGACTGTCTACCCTTGCCCAGTAAAGTAGGGTTCGCCTATTCATCGATCATTTACAACACCAAGATTTAACAATTCAGTAAGCAATATAGGTATTATTTTGGAACTTTATTATACAATAGCCAAGTTCTTTATTTTCAAAACTTGCGGACTTGTTATTTATTTAAATATATATAAGGTCGTATTGCATTGTGTTTTTAGTATGTTGTTAGTATCAGTGAGAATTGATATTAGGAAGACGTTACGCAGAATCCATTTGTATTGTATGACTCTCGGAAATATCAGCTAATAGAGCTATTATTCAATAGCGTCGTAAAGATCTTGTTAAATGTAATTGACTCTAGATGGATTTAAGGACATGTCATGTCGAAAAAACGCCCCTAAGAAGTGTCACTCAGCAAGGAATGTCATCAATCAAGTGCCGCAAAAAGAATGAATCCGCATCGGGAGACAACTTTTCGAGTAAACTTTTATAAATAATGAAATATTTTTTCTTGTGTTGACGCAGGGAGTTGAAATATAACTGACTTGTTTCGGAGATAAATTAAACGTGGAACTGTCGAGACAACATTACGAATCTTTTGCTCTACCTACGCAAGAACACTATCTTGTTATATTTATAAAGATATATTTCTATATTTATTATTATACTTGCTTATGTTTTTGATGAGTGTTAGGTTACTACTTCATTAAGATTAATTTCATCCTGTGATGATTTGTGGCGACAAAATACTTATTAAGGTTATTATTGTAAGATTATTGTTTTAGGTTTTGTTAAAGTCAAAGCCATTAATGTAATTTAAAACCTAGAAAGGGCACTCATGAAGTGACCACTGGATGAGAAGTCAGTCTTCAACTCAGGGCTAGCAAAATGCACAGCAAGGTTACGTTTTGTAAATATTTGTGCCCATCTGATTTGGCTTGTACATTAACAAAGAAAACAAGTAGGTAATAAAAGTATTTAGCTATTACATTCACATATTCAACGTCTCCGCCACGGCTGACTTGCGACACGCTACAACAGACCACTCCATTACTCTTTAAGCGGTTGTGAAATTAAACAGGTGAAAAAAACCACTCCTTACATTCACGCGTGGTTTAGTTCAAATATTTATTATAAACACATTAATTAGCGAACGTTGTGAGAGCCCGCGAACGTTATGTAATTATTACTTGTAAGCATGCAAGTCGGGTGTCGTATTTATCATAAACCCGGCCACAGGGACGTGATAGTTCGCTATATGACCTGCATTAGTATTGTGTGTCATTGCACGTGAGAAATGTGATCAGAATATATAACAGCATACCTACTGGTAACTCTATGGTCCAAAAGTTTTAAGTGTTAGGCACTAACATATGTAGGTATCCAATTAAGCTACTTCATATTTGACACGCTATCCTATGTGTCACTCCTCGAATATGGAATTAGGTATTGTTTTATACCTATGTGGTTTAGTAAGTACTCAACACTTAGTCAAGGACTTCTTTTTTTAGTAACGCCCTACCGACTCTCTATGTGGCTGTAATGTAATGCCGGGCATACAACTAACACCTACCCAGGGTCAACTCGTTCGTTCTCATTCGTTTGTTATCTTAGTTTGTTCCCGTCATAATAGACCACTATTACAACTACATAGTATTTTTATAAATATCAATCAAGAACTGACTATGGGAATGACTCATTAAAACGAGGGAGCCATGACGCGGGTAGTCGGTGGGTCCCCTTGGGGCGCACGCACGCCATTTGTAAACCGCAATCGCACAACTCCCGCTTTAGCCATGCCACCATTACGTACTCCTACAGATTCTTTGTCACGGGATATCTGAAATGTCGCGATCAGTCAAACAACTATTATTTATAGCGCAAGATATTATGCTTTCTTTTTTTTATTTATATTAAGTATAAAGTGATAAGTTTTAAAGTAATTTAAATTATGTTTTTTGTTATCCTATTTAATGTTGTTTAATTAAAAAAAATCAAAATTCAAAACCATTTATTCAGTTTAGGCCCTCAGAAGGTACTTATGAAGGTCAAATTTAAAGTTGTTGTCTACAATGTCTAGTTAATTAATATAGTGTTATTATTTTCTAATTTAAATATAGCTTAAGTTCTGTGAATGTTGTGTACACCTGTAAGAGTCATACATATCAGAATATTACTGATAATAAATTATATTGTGTACACTTCATATGTTAGTTGCAGGTGTTCCTTATAAATAAATAAAATATTTGTTGGTGTGTTGGTTTGTCACTGAAACTATCGATCCGATTCTGAAAATTCCTTTACCGGCAGAAAGTAATAGTATTTCCAGGTTATATTGAAGTCCCGGGAAATATATAAATTCCTTGATTTCTTGGATTTCTTGGTGCAACGCTTTCTGTGCTTAAGTAGGTCAATATATTTTGTATTGAAAGCAATTTATACTTTAAGTTTTCTTTAAGCGGTTCCAGAAGGGTCGTATTATTTGGCTGTTAAGAAATTATCTAATTTGGTGTGTCGGAGTATCAAATTTCATACATCTACATCACCGTGATACAAATAAGTATCCGTAAAAATCCAGATTAATTTAAAAATACACTATATTATTTGATATAAATCAAAAATCCGCAAATTTTACCGATAAGGTAGTAGATACTAGTTCTTATTGTGGAACCTTAGACCTCCAGTGTCAATATCCAATCTCTATACCGGTCGATCACTGAGGCGATAACGGGTGCCTTTATATAAAATTCTGAAAGTCAAAGAAGCGCTATGTGTTGATGAAACGCAAACATCTCGCAATATTTTCGTATACCTAATCTCCGGTAGCTATCCAGGGTTGTGATATGATCCCATTTTCTGGAATCATTATCCGAGCGCGAGTGTTTGAGCGCCTATTCACAGCCAGTAAATGCCCTACGGCTTTAAATGATGGACAGGTGGATCAATAGCAAGAGAATTGCGAGTAATACCTACAGCTATTTTCATTTTCGAGAATATTTTATCCATGTGTTACGTACTTAAAATGATTTGGATTTAATCTTCTTATTGGACAACTGGACAGTATAAAATAGGCTAAATATGGATTTTAAGTTAAAACTAGTGGTCGCATAGTGATTAAATTAGACCGTAATTCTTTATTTTTTAAGTTTGAACAGGTTGTTAATTTTTGTTAGAGTATCCTCTATAATAATTATTGCCAACTCTTTTCAATTTTGTTAGATACCGTCATCTGCGTACGTGTACAAATTATATGTTTGACATTGGTAGTATAATATTTATTTTAATCCATTTAACGTATTTGTAACATTTAGATAATATATGTATATAAATTTAACCTTTCTACACTCCTTCTCATATTAAAGTTCGCACAGTATATTAAAATGGGGTACCAAGTTTTCTCTTCACGTATTAATATAGGGATAACTACATTGAAGGTTCTATTACAAATAAAAACATCAATGCAAACAACTTAAGATTATTGGAAACAAAGTTACTCGCTATTCCAAGTGTGCGTCTTAAATTTAGTTTTATAAATGGTAATATATAACTCTATCCGGATTGTGGAGCCCGCGGCTTTATCTTGGACGTGAATGGCATGTCAAGGGAGCACACACCAACCTCGCGGATAAAGAAGCTCGGCGATCCTATCCATTCCGCGAGTCAAGTTGCATCACTACTATTTTTGCATAATACCAGCTTACTGCAACCACACTGAATGTCAACCGCGAGGCCTGATCCTCTTCATAACGTGACTCGATGCTCGCATAAATTCTGTAGAAAAGTACCTACTATATTTAACATTTTGTTCGTTAGAACATTACAATTACATGTAGTAATTATTATTTTCAAACAATACCAATTTGAAATATAGGTAGGGTGTGAAAAAGTTAGAGATATTTTATATCGGTCTTTACCATAGATATTTAAAAAATAAATCTATGGTCTTTACACAGAAACTCCGCAGCTACGTTATCAGCTAAGGTAGGTTTATTAAATGGGCTGCATGTAGTTAGATTTTGGATTTAATGTAGTATGTTCGATTATAATCTTGCAAATGAAGTGGCAATTTTGTTTTGAATTTACCTTGAAATGTGTTAATAACCTTAATTCATGATACTTACTAATTAGGTTCACACCTCTACCTACTTTTTTTTTTGCGATGTATTTAGCAAGTACTGTAGGTATTTCTTATGTAAGTGTTTTTGCATGATTATAAAACTAAAAAAGGTTGTCTAAAGTTTATATATATTCTTGGTTAATTAATATCCGTTTAAAATATTAATGTGAAAGAAAGCCAAGTAAAAAAAAAAAACATAAGTGATTTTCCTCCTCGAGTCACCTAGTTAGGAAGTAAAAATAATCGTCTGGTATGGAATTGGAAGTAGTCTTCTATATTATGTATATACTTTTGTAAACCAGTATGTAAGAACAATAGTAGTTTGTAGACTTAATTATCTTTTGAATGGTATGAGGTTCTTTAAATTGATGAGGTATTGAGGATAGATGAGGATGTTATTAGGAATGCAAAACTGAAAAATCTTTAGGTCATAATATAGATTTAAAGTTATGGGGGGTCAAAACTAGTTCTTGTGATAACCCACAGTGGGTGAGCATTGCGCCCTTTTGCTTTAGGAACTTGACTGACACACTACCGTGCGTCTAGATAAAAGTACTTAAAAAATTAATTAATTATCTTAATGCTGTTTATATTTAACAATTTTATTACTGGTTAAAACAATTGTTAAATGCAAATAACCTAAGTATGTGTGTAAATAGATAAGTGACTAAAAGAATAAATAATTTTGGTAACAATCGACGAGTGATGAAGTGTTTCAATGACTAAAGAGTTGAGAGACACTGACTCATATAGACGGCGCTAACAAATACTTTATTCTCGGAATAGCAAAGCAAATACTTAACCTTGACAATAAGAAGAAGGAATATGGTGTTTGCTGATTTATACTCTAGATACTTACAAATATAACAGACTAACTGTCCCCCGCGGTTTTACCCGCGTTCCCGTGGGATGTCACATGTATTATACATAAAAACCTTCATCTTCAATCAATCACTCTATCTATTAAAAAACACTGTATCAAAATCCGTTGCGTAGTTTTAAAGATTTAAGCATAGGGATATAGGGACAGAGAAAGCGACTTTGTTTTATACTATGTATGTAGTGATGATGATATACCATCTTTTGTACTACAACTATGTCATAACAGTGTATATTTGTATAGTATAGTATAGTATAGTATATGTTCGTGGATCTAATCGATTATTTCATATTTTTTTATATGACATCAGCCAGCACCTATAAATCGTTTTTTATATTCACTGACAAGATCTTTCAATATTCGTGTAACAAGTTGATATATTAAGTGTGTTACGCCCGCGAGCAAATTGGGATATTTCAAAGCGAGGAGGAATCAGGGCATCTAGGGTCTCATTCGCGATTTGTATCGTAGCGGTAGATAAACTCTATGAGACGGTTCCGTTGAATATAGATAAATGTGTATATGAGTGCGGGTCAGGAGGGTGTGGGGACTAGAGAGCAGGGGCACGGGGGCATAAGGTTAATTGACTGTCAGCGTTGAGTCCGGTTGTACTCGAACTGCCGCTGCATGCTGAGTGGTGTGGACAGCTTAGTGACGACGCACCGGCAATAGGCAGGCGATATCGAGTGACACGTGAGCCAAAACCAAAACATTGCTGTGACCCATCGCGGTAACATACCTATATTGAATGTGCGAAAATCAATAACAGTGTTTTGCCTTCTAGCTTTGTATTGATGAATATGATAGATATATAGATGACGGGTTAAAAGTGTTAAAACAAAGCAAAAAAAAACCTGTCCATTAATAATTTTAATGTCAATCGAGATGATATAACGGGCGGATGTGACGCGAATGAAGCCGCCACTACCGGTCATCTCACAAGCGCGCCACGCAGGTGCACGTTTCATTAGCATTATTCACTCATTAACGGGACTGATTAAATAAAACAAAGTCACTAAACTTGATCTTCATAAAATAAACTAGAATAAAATCAAGAGTTTAGCTACGGTTTTCTATTTTTATTCTTGTTGATTGTTTTTGTCGTTTTTTTAGCACAATAAGTATAATGATTTCCAAGGTCCTGAGACTATATTTGCCAAGGTTCAGTTGACAAATTGCATAGATCGACAAAAAAAGAACTGATGCTATCCGCATGACTTCCCAACAAGCAGTTAGACGTTCGAGTTGGACTCGCCCACCGAGGGTTCCGTGACGCAACTACCTAGTAGGTACCTACAATAATAACAAACTATTTTGACGAGTCAACATCGTTATAGGAATTTAAAGGATTTCACAAATTTTCATTTATTAAATTATTTAGGAAACATTTAGGTCTTAAGCTTGTACCTACACATTTAAAGCAATATAAGTATACGGAAAAAACGCAATTTCACATTCTCAGCCGCAGCAAAACAGAGGGGCGCGCATAAATCTGCAGAGACAAAGCCAACGAGGCGAGGACCGTCCCGGGACAAAGTAGGTAGATAATGAACTAATTACATTAGTCTGTGGATGGTCGGCCGAGATGCGACTAAAATGGCTAAACCGACCTACTATTAGCGGCGTGATGCTCTGAGAATAATGATGATTGCGCCCTAACACTATCATACAATTAGTTAACTAGTGCCAAGTATACCAATGTATAGTGCGCACAACATTTCATGAAAGTGACATCAGAGTTTTATATTACCAGTAAAAGTATTCTTAAAAAAAGGGAGTAGAAAATAATGAAGTATGATATATTTAATATTTATGTTGCTTTCCTTGTATAATTTATTATGATTCAATATAATACTGTATCGACGCGGTTGGTTTACTGGGCACGCTACTTCCACCGCAAGATGCGGAAGACAGTGAGATGCAGTTACTGGCCTACGTTCATGAATAGTGGTTTGGTATGTACTTGTGGCTGAGCTGGCATAGACCGCACATTGAGAATATACTCGCCCGTCAAAAGCTTCAAACTCCTCCGAGGTTGGTGTTCACAACTTGCCGCCCTCAAACCACATCAAAGTGAAGATTAAGTAAAATATAGGAGCCAAGGTAAGTACCACTATTATTAATGTCATAGTTTAAATTAGTTAATAAAAAAACAGTTGAATTAATCGGGATGAAATTCTCGATTAACACAGGATACTTTTTAGTCCGGGCAAAATATCCCTCGGGCTCGGAAACTTAAAATCTAAGGGTAGAAAATCGTACCCATTGCATTTTCCTTAATTACTAACCTGGGAAATTTATGAATAAAATTCGATACCTTTCAGGATTTGTCGCTGATATTTAATTCGCAAGAGTCGTTGTACTGTTGAGGAATTCATATTAGATTGTACTATATGTACCTATACTTGGTAATATCTACCCTAGTGTTACAGTTAAAAAGTAATTCAAAATATACAAAGACAGAAAAATTTAAGATGATTCATGTTAGAAGGCATCAATATTCTGTGGGAATTAATGTAGAGATTTTATTCGAAGGTCTTGCAAAAAAATTATCAAAATTTTAATTTAATTGCTATCCGCACCATTTCGTTAAATTTATTAAATCTTTGGCTCTCATACATAAAAAAGTGTATACTGGTTTGAATTCTCAAGCGATACGGCAATTACCAATTAGTCAGTCGAATAAGTATATTTTTTGTGGAGTCCATGGATTTTATTAACTTGTCCTTCGAAAATCATACTTAGATATGAGCGGAGTAATCGTTGAATAAATTATATTTCATGTTGAGTGGGTTTTTCTGCAGGGACCGGTCTTTATCGAGTAAGCGTACTTTTTGTACATAATCAATTTTAGATTTGGAGTGGAGTCGTGACCTGAACGCGTGAGCCTCGTGCTTCCGCGCAGTATCTCGTTCCAACGAGCACTGGTACATACTGGTGGACTAGCCTCGCCCGTCCATGTTATTTTATTTAAAACGATACTAACCTAAGGCTAATATTATACTATGAATCTTGGGACCCTGAATAACAGTATGCTGGAATAAGTGATTGATGAATTCTTTTTATTGGCACGTTAAGTTATTGCTGGCACTATGTATCAACTACAAAATTGTAATAGTGATAATACTAATTAATAAGGCGATACATTAGAAATGCTTTTTGCGGGAGATGTAAATAATAATATGGCAAGGGAGAGAGAAATAAAAAACCGAGACAGCCCTATTTATAACTGAAACGTTTCAAAATCCGTGCCACGAGAAGAAAATTCGAAAGCGTGAATATACAGTTGAGTAAAGTCCCGGACAAATTGTCGGCGTGGCTTTTGCGGACTGGGGAGGATCTCTGTGGATTGTTATTGATGTGCGAAGCGTCGCAGCCGCGAGGAGCCTAGCCGGGACTATCAGATAGTCTTCATTATGGGCGATCATGCGTGCCGGATATACAGCGTAGAAAGCGAGAAAATCGTGAAATATTGCTGTGGGCGGTCGACTTAACGCTTATGAATTGCCACCAATCCTGTCCTATTAGGACCATTCCTACATATCCCGAAATAATGTTACTAGCGTGAATCGATCCGTAATCCCGGAAAGAATTTTCATTTCGCTTTATAGGGAGCCAAATATAAATATTATATAGGAAGAGTGTTTTTGTAACAGCTGTAATAGAGCGCGTCAACGTGTAACGGTGCCACCAGACGGGCCAACTTTAGAATTAATTACAAAAAAACATCCACCGAGCTCACACTCCGTGACCGAGGGAACCTGTTATTTATAACCATTTTCGCACGATATTCGTTCATATTTTCCATGTACTTTTTTATACGGCATTTACATGAAAGCAAAATAAAAACATTTAGGTAGTATTTTTTTATATGGCAGCTTACTCCATATAACATTTAAACCAGTACGTGATGTCAATTGTTGGCCGTACCTACAAAATGTTCGGTTTCTAGTTAATTTGTTTTCGATTGATAATTAAAATGTATGCGTGCGGGATGTTTCCTGAGTGTTCCTTGCGAGTGCGGGTACGCAATGAGTCGCATTCTTCGTTCGACAAACGAGCGGCTGTGGGGGTCCTCAATTATTCCGGCAGCTATGTCCTGGAATGTCTAATTTGCTCACGTAATTTTGGTCGGAATTTGTCCCCAGCCGACGCGACGGATGCTCGGAACTATTTTTATTGCTTGTTTCCTATTTGCTGTACTCCACGGGGAACAATATAACTTGAAGCTCTCGGACTCTAACCAACTTGTCTCAGTACTAGTGTATTGTGAATTGCACGTCGCGCGCCGTCTAGTCGTCGTCCCTTTGCAAGCGACAACGTCGCCGCCTAAATATGTTATCTTTAACTTTCTTGTTTCACCCCGTGAGAAAAGGTTTCGCACCATGTATTCTTGCACTGGCTATTCGTATATTCAATGTTAATGTACAATTTCATATTTGTTTTTTTATTTTGCATGCATTTGCACAGATGTTTTGCGAATACCAACGTTGGTTATAGATAGGTATGTGCATTAACATTCGCAGTTCCTGTTAACAATATAGAGAGATAAGTGATTTTGGAATGATGCCAGGACGTGGCTCGGCGGGACCCACTCCACTCCATTCGCTCTTTACATAACTCAGTATTCAAGGGATCATTAATCTTCCTAGTTCTACGCCAGGCTGAGTTTAATTTTAATAAACGGCTTTAGCCATACTACCACTAGGTATTCATTTACATGCCATAATGAATGGGACTTTGTTATTTGGAACTTTAAGATTTATTTTACATTTGAATACCGCAGCTAAGTCCAAAATTACACGGTATTCGAAAATGTTAATATCGAATAAGTAAACCTTAAATCTTGGACTGTACTACGGAATAGTTGAAATGGTTCCCGTTTAGTTATTGTTAAACTTATCTGTTCTCCGCAACGCAGAGAGCTCTCAACTGAGGACTGGTGTTAATTTTGATAACTTTAATTTATGGAAATTATTATGGTTTGGTAAAAAACATATTACTTTCAGAATATCCCTTTTATTTGGACACTTAAAGCTTTATTCGGACTTATTTCATGTCCCATCATAATCGTAAATGAAACCATAACTCAAGTAAAAGCTCCAGAGTCGTAATTCTGTTAGTGGTCGCTGATGTGGCACGTAATACAAGATTTTAGAAGCACTCGGAGCCCTTTGGGAATGACCCTTCAATGTTCGAATCGTCCTTCATCAGCGACGCTGGTGGATGTATTTTATAGCCCAGGGTCAGTATTGTACTGGCACGCAGGTGCTATCGAATACTTACGTAGGTAAGTTACATGAAATCGAACGTATGAAATGCGTGAATGAAGGAGCACAAAAATAAGTAAATAATATTGGATCATGGTTTTGGTACAATCAGCAACATAAGTAGCTGAACAGATCTAAATGACAGAGTACACAACAACTGTCCATTGAATGATTTAATAAACAGATAATTACCTGTCTTCAAAAACTTACTGTCAAATCTCTCGAAACGTGTAGGTAATGCATAGTAGTCTAGTAATGAGTACACGAGTACCTTAATCCTATCAAGAAAGCGGTTTATAAAAATATTTACCAAGGGAAAGACGTTTGTGTGCATGAATATGTCATTTCGGAAGTTGTGTATTGTACAATACTAAAATATAGCAGAGCCTGTACTATGGAAACCAGATATATATATATATATTTTTATAATAACTTGAGCGCATTTGACTGGATCTCACCTGATGGAAAGTGACAATGCAGTCGAGGATGGTACACGCGGACTCAAGTAATGCCTATTCACTCTTGCCTTAAAGACACCTAGATTGTATGAATCGGGAAAAACTGACGCCAGCAATGAGTTCCACTCCTTCGCTGTCCGCATAATGAAAGAGGAAGCAAAACGCTTCGTGCGGATAAACGGAATATCAACAACAAAAGGAGCATAGAGTATGAGGCCGTGTAACTCCTGCGCATACTCACCGAAATGGATCCGGTAAAACACCGATAGGCAGCAGGCGACTTTGCGGCGATGATCTAGATTTTGGATTGATATATTGACTTTTTTCTAAATACTAACTTCTAAATAGGTATTTACACTCAGGAATACAATATAATATATAAGCAATACTAGTTATTGATTGATAAAACCGAACTAAGTATATTTGTTGAGGGGTCAGATACCAGTGTATGAAATAAGTCTCATGATTCAAAAGGTAGTTCCGCATATACATAGTCCTCACAAAATTAAATTACTGATCGAGAACTTGGACCACAATATAAAGGACGAAATCCTCCAATTTCTTTCAATTATTATCTACTAGCTGTCCCCCGCGGTATCACCCGCGTTCCCGAGGGATGTAACATTTTCCCGACACTAAAAGTAACCTATGTTACTTCTAATACCTTTAAAAATATGTGTACAAAGTTACATGATGATCGGTTAAGTAGTTTTCCCGTGAAAACGTAAGAAACAAACTTACATTCACATTTATAATATTAGTAGGGATTCTATTTAATTTATGTTATGCAAACATTTGGAATGTAACAATGTTGCTAATTTGGAGCAATCCAATAATTTACCCTGGAAAAATCCTAGCTCTGTTACCACACGTAACCATGAAGTTCGTGATTTACTCGTCTTCTGGGAAATACCTTCGAACGCCGCTCGTCGGAGTCGATGCGGGCCTAATACCTTAATTCGACTAATCTCGTTTTCGGCTCGAGGCTTGCGGTTATCCCGGCTGCGCTGTGCGACATGATCCTCGACTGAACGCCAGCAAAGCGCCTCGACATAGGCGTTTTCTGCACTCTGTCTTAATTCTTTATTACCGTTTAATTTAGAAAACCATAGTTTATCCTTGCAACTTCGGCAGTAACTATTCATCTGCTTCGAGATCGACGAAGATTTATAGTTAGGTAAGTACAGCTTTGCCATGGATAAACTAAATCAAAATAGTTCTTGTTGTTTGTAAGACTGTGGTTTTGATATTATCAATTACTTGTTTTACCTGTTTAGATATGATTGTTAACGAATTACATATTTTTTTCCTCAAAACAGTAATAATCTGTAGGTCTTGTATGTTTGTTTTTTTCCTGGAATATTAAATGAATATGCAATTATATTTAAATAATTATACCCGATCGGCGCTTACAACTTATCAAATCTAAGTTTTCTACCTCAAAAACTATCCAGTAGCATATAGAATGCCGCCAAGTGCGCCGAGGCAGTCTTTCGACGGTTTGTTTTATCGCAAGTTTACATCGACGACATGCAAATCTTTATCACGACACTCGACGTAGGTAACTACTTATAAAGTAGTTTCAAGAAAAAGTGACTTAACAAGTGAACAGTCTAGTATTCCATGTTTCTGTAAAAAGTGGATAAGTAGTTAGCTTGTGCAATGAATAAATTATATTTAATAGCCTCTCCAAAAAAGTAGTTCGTATTCTAGACTATCTGGTTTCTACATTAAATGTAATTGAAATGTTGCTAAACTAAATTAAATTATATATTATTTTATAACATGAAAACCTACATGAATACTGAAGCCTACTTTTATATAGCAATGTATTAAAATGCAAAATTTCAATTATTATATGAATGTGACAAAACTAACAGAAAACTTTTAGATTTTTAAGGAATATCGATTTTAGAGATGTTAATTCTTCATCTAATCATGATACAATCAATACGATTATAGAATTTATGTAACAAGGATGTAGTACAAATCTATTGTTTCAAATGATACATTTTGTTTGTTGTCACGATTCACGATTATATGTCAGTAAGTAAAGACAAAAATTCGTGTTAATGGTTTGTACCTGCCATGCTTATCATTAGGTACAAAATTTCTTCGCTTCTTTCTTTCGATATTCTGACCATCTTTACAATGAAAGAACTAAACGAATATGTCCACATCTTTCTTTATGGCGGTGTTAACACGTTTAACGTTTCCCCATTTCTCACTATAACCGTTTCAGCAGGACATTTTTATTTGTTGTTCACTGAAAGCTTGATTTAACCATTTGAAATGTTTGCAGAAGCCCAGAGTAGGTATTGGATACCCAAATGGCTTTTGTGAAATTCCCCTCTCAAAAAGTTTAACGTTTAAATCGATTACTTTTTTATTGGGCCAGATGCTGAATGTTCGTTGCCACTATACCTATATTTATCGCAGCTGACTCGATCTGACTATGTATTCGTTTATCATTTAGCATGATGTTGGTATGGCATGGCATTTCGTACCTAGAGTAGGTATGTAATATATACGCGAATAATTTCCTTAAAGTTCGAAGTTTGCTTTAAAGGTATTTGAGGAGGTGCTTAGAAACAATATTTACCTACATCATGATCGTAGTACGCAACGTAAATTTTACAGAATAAGTTAGACGAAAATGCCCATGTAATATGTAATATTTTTAACAATAAATATCGTATGTAACAAAACTCGTTTAGAGACGTTATCTCTTGCAGAAAATTGCTTTGCATCTCCAAGGAAATATCACGGTAAGGAAAATCGTTTCCCGTAACTTACGTAGCCACTTGTTACAAATATCCGAAAAGTCATTGTACCAAACAAGTTAGTACCGAAATCTATTCTGTACATACACAGCGGAATAAGGAAAGAAAATTAAGTGTTCAGTAAAAATAATATTGTTGTAAAGTTTATTTGCTAATAATATATAGCACTAACACTTTGGTAGGTACCTACTTATATTGTAATAATTAAAATTTGTGAGCGGCGGCGGCCTTTTATATTTTTCTTTGTTTTTATTTAAGTATATGAAGTAACTTAGTATATTATTAGTATGTGTAATAATATCTGGATATAAAAATAAAAGTAATTTGTTTCTATCTTGTGGACTAACTTATTAAATTGGCGAAGCTAGGTGAGTATAGCAATATACCTTATAATGAAGAAAAAACCTATTTATGTTGGAGAACGAGCTCTTAATGTTTTTTTTGCCGCGCCAAAAGAAAACTCCATGTTATTAAAACTGTTAGTATAGTTCGGCAGAGTAGAAACTAGCTCTGACAATTTCATAAGCGGGTAAAGCTAATTTGGTTGCGTGTGAGGGCGCCAGGGTGGGGTGCATATCACGCGAGTGGCCCAACCGTGACTGCTAAATATTCATATTCGAACGCTAGTTTAGTCTGGGTATACCTTGCGATGGTTTTGGTATGTTATCTATTGTTCTCCTTAACGTTACAATAACTATACAGGACATTGTTCATACACTCTACTTATAGATTACACAGTTATATGTGTTATAAAACTTAACAATCAATGAATTCATTGAAACGTCCTCATTCTGGTCGATTTTAATTAAAAACAGCTAATATAATCCAGTGTAGTTGCAGGGGGCATCAATTATGGGGTAGACTAACAACGAGTAAAATGGAAGGGGAGTGCACAATGCTGTGTGGAGAGCCCGGTGAGTCACCGAGAGGCGGCCAGACGGCGCCAGGCCACAGGACACGCACTGTCTTGACAACCCTCCCTCAAAACTATTGTAGGTACCATGTAAAAACACGGCTAATTATTCGTCAAACTATATCTATGTACATTTGGTACTTATACAGGGGAACTTTCTAAAATATCCGTATAATAAAGTCAATCAAACAAATGTCCAAAAGTTTAGTTCAGCGTTCGATTTGTGTTCATTTACAAACGGTACCTACTTTAGAAACAGGAAGTTTGTGGTTATAAAGTCAACTCTGAAATCCCAATTAGGCAGTATGAATAAAGTTTTAATATAATATATGTACCGCCATCGATATGGAATAAAATTTGTTGGGGTTCCCAATAATATTGCGCTTTTCCGTATAGCTTGTATTCGAGAGCCGGGTGTGAGCGCACTTCCATCAGGATAATGTAACTGGATGCAGTTCAAACCACCTTGTGGTTTGGCACTCGACACTCGACGTTAGCTAAACTCGACACGACGCAACACGCCACGTCGTAAACGTCTCATATTTAACCGTCGTTGTCACAACTACAATCTAATTCCTGCCGTGCTGTTAACGCATCAGTATAGTACTAGCTAATTATTTTGGATTAATTTTGCTTATAGGTTCCAAGTACTGTTGTACATTTATACTGACTAAAATTATCGATAATGTTAGGATTCCTACACACTGCACCGCTGTAATGCTCCGGTCTGCGGGTCTTCTTATGAAGACCTAAGTATAAACTTGAAAAGATGCGTTGTTAATGTGTCATGCGACGCGTGCTTTCAAACAAAGGTAACTACTAACAAACATAGGTACTTATCTAATGTGAACAAATTTCATGTCAAATATAATTTAATTTGTATAGTTTTCTACTCTACCTAGTTTTCTTAAACTGTTAAATGTTTTTCTTAAGATTAAAACTAATTAATTAAAATGAAAATCATTTAAATATCGGTGGGTAATGCTATTATATAGGGATATGAGAAGTCATTTCATGGACAGGCGATAAAATAACTATTTTATGAGTAAAACAACAGTTCGTTCTGGGAGGAGACCGAGTGGCAGACGGACGTAGTACATGCGGGATCTTTTAATAGACGAGGCGCCGCAAATAAAATCGTATCCGACGCATGCATGGTTTCGGGCGTGGCGCGGCTCAGCACGTGGTTTAGTATGAATAAGTATGAAGACCAAATTTCATACACAAGAGTATTTGCCGAACTTTACTAACAACTTTAAGTCTAGATTCTAGACTTTAGAAGGTAGAAACGACGCTATGTATAAAGTTATGTTTGTTCAAGTCCAGCACGATGTTTGTTTCGTTCAAGAAACTTTCACTCGGTTCGATGCCCCGGCGCGCGTCGCTCGCCACCGGTTTAAGCTCACAGTGAGAATGAGAAATAGCCTAAGGTACTGTTTCAGTCCAGTTTATAACTACTTGGATGCTCAGATGTACCGTGCCACTAAGATTTATGGCTCTGTTAGGTTTTATAGCCGACTAAACAAACTGACTAGCAAAGTTTTAACTGAATATTCATCGATACAATGGCAGTCATCCACTATCAGTTTAATTGTTTTTCTTTTATCTTGGGTATATATATGTTTAGTCTTATCGATGTTCAATAGCAGGTTTTATGTACATAGTCCATTTCGACCTTTAACGAGAGTTTGTTATTTTATACCATTGCATGCTTTGTGCTAAGTGTTAGTTATAGCAATGTAAAAATTGAACGTGGTGTCTAAATATAGCATTATAAAGAGCGCAGTCAGGCGCCGCCGCCGCCGCCGCCGCCGTCGCCGTTGACGATTTATCGCCGGAGACATTGCGCACCCGACGTGGCTTGGTGCTCCATTTACATTGTACTCGCGTTCGTATTAGCACCGCACTCACTATTGTTAACGACAAACAAAATTATATTCTACTCTATAGTAGTACTTTACCCGACAAACAATTTTTTCTATAAGTACGCGACACGAGTGATGTAAATCAAGCACGGCATTATGGTTTCAAACGAGGAGGCTTAATTGAAAATTTTAGAAGAGCTTTAACCTTGGAATACTGATTCAAATCTACGAATGTTAATAAAGTGTGGTACCCACTGATGTCGCTTGACTGCGTGGAATAATAAAGTTCTAAAGAAACGTCTCGAGACGATTGTCCTACGTTCCGTTACTATCTTGAAGAAGTGTAGCTTTAATAAGGCAAGACGACCTCGACCACCTAATGTAGGTACCCATCGCCATTACTTACCTCCCTTAATGGATATTTACTCTTGCAGTAAACATAAAAAGTCACATTTAACGGACCAGTCGATAGTTATTAGGTTCACTGTTTATTTATGAGATGACATTTGCTTGAGCACTTTCTACCTGAAAGCGCTCAAGGAAATGTTTTATAACGTTACCTTTTATCGGTAGTTGATGGAAGAATTTTAGGTAGGTAATATTACATTATTGTATTGAGAAGTATTTACTGGTGAGCAAGCGCTTATGATTCACCTTTAAGCTACTAAATTTATTTTATAAACATACTATCTTTAGCTGCGGTTAAGTTTGCGTGCTCACTTCCGCGTATAGAGGTACTAAAACTAAATAACCGTAGCATGACTTACTAAGTATAACAGTGCGTTATGATTATAGTGCTAAGTGAAGTCTGAGTATTTCACTTTGAAATAAAAATGTGGGTTACCTGTACGTACTCAAGTCATTCTAGAGAATATAACTTACAAGCTGTGCCCGCGGTTTTACTCGCGAGGGATTATATATTGTCCCAGGATATCCTGTTTTAATCCAGGTTTTTTTTTTTTTTTTTTTTTTTTTTTATATAAAAGCTTGAGCGCATTTGACTAGATCTCACCTGATGGAAAGTGACGATGTGGTCGAGGATGGTACACGTGAACTCAAGTAATGCCTATTCACTCTTGCCTTAAAGACTCCGAGATTGTATGAATCGGGAAAAATTGACGCCGGCAATGAGTTCCACTCCTTTGCTGTCCGCATAATGAAAGAAGAAGCAAAACGCTTCGTGCGGATAAACGGAATATCAACAACAAAAGGATGGAACCCCAGCCGGCGCCTAGTCGCCCGCATGTGGAACGGAGCAGGGGGTATGAGGTCGTGTAACTCCTGCGCACACTCTCCGAAATGAATCCGGTAAAACACCGATAGGCAGGCAACTTTGCGGCGATGCTCAAGATTTTGGAGCTTACTCGAGACTAACTCGACGTCGCCTATAAGTCTCCTTGCTCGGCGATCTATAGCATCCAGGGCTTTTAGCTGGTAGCGGGCTGATCCATCCCAAAGATGAGAACAGTACTCCACACAGGAGCGGACCTGAGCCTGGTATAAAGTAAGAAGCTGTCCAGGTGGGAAGTACCTTCTCACCTTAGAGAGGATGCCTAGCTTCATTGCAGCGACTTTTGCCCTAGATTCAATATATCGGCCGAAATTTAAATTTGATGTAATGTTAACACCAAGGAGCTCAAGGTGGTCGGATATTTTAATGGACTCACTTCGGAGAGTGGGAGTCAAGGTGAAGGGACTCCTTTTGGCGGAAAAAAGACAAGCCTGTGTTTTAGAGGCATTGAACCTTACGAGGTTGTTGTCACCCCATTCAGACACTGCCTGAAGTGAAAGGTTCATGCGCTCTACCATGGCCCCTCTCAGGGACTGCGTCTCGGCGCTGGTGGCCCGTGCACTGGATAAATATCTGTCCACAACTGTGCTGTCATCTGCATACCCAATTATACCGGGCTTCAGCAGGTCATTAATATGCAGCAGAAATAGAGTTGCGGAAAGAACCGAACCCTGAGGTACCCCGGCGTCGATAGCCATTAGGTCAGACGAGCAGCCATCGATGACCACTCGGATCGACCGTTCCCTCAGAAACTCAGATACCCAGTTGCACAGGCTTGCAGGGAGCCCATATGAAGGAAGCTTGCCTATAAGGCTAGCGTGCCAAACCCTGTCAAAAGCCTTCGAGATGTCGAGAGACACGGCTAGAGCTTCTCCATGTTTCTCAATGGCTTCGCCCCATACATGCGTAGCGTACACTAGAAGATCCCCAGTAGATCTGCCACGGCGAAATCCGTATTGACAATCACTGAGGATGTCATTATCTTCTAGGTACGCTAGGATGCGGGTGTTCAATACACGCTCCATAATCTTACAGATTATAGAGGTGATTGCAATGGGGCGGTAATTGGCAGGGTCAGCCCGGCTGCCTTTTTTGGGCACAGGTTGCACGTTGGCAAGCTTCCAAGACTTAGGTACTAATCCTGTTTTGAGCGAGAGGCGGTACAGGCGTGTCAGAACAGGAGACAACTCAGGAGCGCAGTTCTTCAGAATAACGGCTGGTATACCGTCAGGCCCACTGGCCTTATTCACGTCTAGATTGTTGATTGTTTTGAGTACCTCTTTTTGACGGATACAAATAGGTGACTTTGTGGTACCGCAAGGAGGCAACTTGGGTGGCATTTTGTTTACAGTGTCTAGACGCGAATTCTCAGCAAACCGACAGGCAAATAAGTTTGCCTTATCAGTAGCTGTGTGAGCCAGTGTTCCATCCGGCTTCAGCAGAGGAGGCAGGGACGGGCGACAGAAATTCGCCTCGACCGATTTAGCCAAGGACCAAAACGCCTTACTCCCCGAGGGATAGGAGGCCAGTTTAGATCCGATTCGGCTTATATGGTCAAGGCGTGCTCTGCGCAGGGTCCTCTTGCAGGACTTGGCGGCTCTGTTAAAGGCTTTCTTCTTGTCTCGCGTATCCGGAGCTTTTCGACTTCGAGCATCAGCCCAAGCTTGGTAAGCCGAGTGTTTTAGTGCTTCAGCAACTGTGCACTCGGCATTGAACCATGGGCGAGCTTTACTCTCAAGAGGGATGTCAGAGAAAGGAATGAAATATTCCATCCCCTGACAAATCACCTCTGAGATTGCAGTCGCACAGCTCGACGGATCGCCAGAAGAAAAGCACGTTTGCCGCCAAGGATACGATGCAAAGAAATGACGCATCTCATCCCAGTCTGCTGACTTGTACCGCCAAACCCGTCTAGTGCCCTTGGGGCTGAGATCGGGTGGTGAACAGGACAGTACGGATTTCACCAGACAATGGTCAGAAGTTCCCAGGGGGGACGAAACTGACACACTGTATCGGTCCGGTTCTGTAGTCAGCAGAAGGTCCAGGCAATTTGCCGAGTGGTCATCAACGTCAGGTACACGCGTTGCTTGTTCTACCAGCTGGGACAGATTCAGCGACAAGGCGAGCTTGTACGCCTCTCTGCCAGCATGGTCAGTCCTCTGGTATGGGAACAGCCACTGCTGGTGATGGGCATTGAAATCCCCCAGAAAGACAAGTTGAGCAGACGGGTACCTGAGTTGAGCCTCGTCGGCGGCCACACTCAGATGTTCGAACAGCCCGGTTGTCTCCTGATCACCGCTATGTGAACGGTACACACAGGCATAAACTATTTTGTCCACACCTGTGTCGGCCAGTACCCACAGCGTTGAAAAGGCGGAGTCCTCAAGGTTACGGAGACGCTGGCAGCAGATATTGTCGCTGACAAAGACGCAGACACCAGCGCGGGCCTTGAAGTTGTGCTCCAGGGAATACCCCGGGTACTGCAAATAAGACACGTCAGCTGGTCGTCTGATTTGCGTCTCCGTAAGGAAGAGCAGCTGCGGCTTATCAGTCTCAAGGTGGTGGTGGACTGAAAAGAGATTTGAGTGCAAGCCTCTGATGTTCGTGAGGTGCACTTTAAGTGGGAGGAAGTGCCGCCGCTGTGGAACTCTATGCCTTTTAGTTTTCCTTTTCATTGTTTATTTTTTTTTATGGAGTGAATAGGCAGGGAAGACGGAAGTTGTACGAGGCGCTGCGCAGAATCCTGTGGTGAACACAGGGACGCTGCACTGAAGGATAGGCTAGTCTGGAGACCGCGGGGACGCCCGAACCCCCCCGGAGATCGCCATCGGGTCCTCCCACCCAATCGCCAATTGGCACGATGGAGCAATTCCGGGATTATGCGTAAGGTGGCGGGGCAGCCTTTCGCAGGTGGCTGGCCTACTACTTGGGCCCCCTACTGCCTACGGTCGGCCAGCGGTGCACCGTGCTTCGGATCCCGCTGCCCTCCATGACTAGCCGCCAAGTGCAGCGACACTGTGACACCAAATCGGCATACTACATCAGCGCGACTGTACACACCCGCCTTCCCAATTAGCTTCTCCAGGCAACACACCGGAACACGTCCGAGGACGCTTGGCAGCATGACTCTGCCTGGAGGGTGGTGACAAGCCACGGCCGGAGCCTACCACCTGAAGAAACGCCATTGCCTCGTCTGTTGTACAGCAGGGTGCACCGCGAGCAGGTGAGGTTGGCTTGGGTCGCTAAGATGTTAACGGACCCCTTACACCCCAAAAAAATCTATATATATATAGGTTATAAACTATCTATTTGGCTAGTTTCATCAAAATCCGTTTAATCATAAGATTTAGCAAATATTATATTAGTCGTTGTCGCCTGCGGTTTCACCTGCGTTCCTGGGGGATGTAACATTTTCCGAGGAACAAAAGTATTATATGTGTTAATCCAGGCTATAAACTATCTATGTGCCAAGTTTCATCCAAATCCGATTAGTAACATTTGTGGAAAGAGAAACAAACATATATCTGTCCATTCATCAATCCATCATCAAGAGTACACTAGTATACTACTACAAGTATACTAGTAGAATAACTAGGATAAGTTGGATAGGATAAGGGTAAGGAGAATCTATCTGAATTCCTTAATTGCAAATTTACAACAAAAATCCTTCTTTAGATGAGAATCTGTTCTTACTCGGCACTTACAAAGGTTTATTCTTCTAATTCAATTTGTTGTTAGATCCAAGCTAAGAGGTATCGTAGGGATGCACTTAGATCTACACTTTATTGGCCACAGTCTCGGCATGTTAGCCGCTGTTAATCCAGACTTAAGTAGTGAATTACGTTTGTTTAATACTAGTTTTTTTTGCGTGTCGATCATTTTGGCTAAATTTGTTTAGACCAGAATTCTGCCAGACGTACTGTGTTGTCTGTAGCATTATACAGGTCTTCTGGCGTGCAAGATGAGGGGCACGTAGGACACGACAATAGATGTGCCATTGTCTGAGGGGAGGCGCCTCAAGTACACTGGTTGCTTGTGCTGTAACCCCACCGGCACAGGTTGTCCCTGCAACGGCCGACTTGGGTTCGGAGTCTGCTGAGGGACTTCTACGTCAGCCACGGGAGCTTATGCCCTGGCGGAAGCTTTTCCTTAACAGGGTTTGGTGATGCTGTTGGATATCTCTCCTGCCAAATACTAGTTGACCTTGGTAGTCGGTTAGTTTATAAACATGGAACCGAAACACCAAATAGATGTAGAAGTCAACATTAATCTTCAGTTGCTGTTGTTTAAGGCCGATGCTAAATTAGGGGCGGGCGGGCGTGGGCGGGCGGCAGTCGCGGCGCATTTCGACTGCCCTTGAAACTTATAACTGCATAGTTATTCCTGTGCGCTCGGCCCGGTTACAAGTACTGTGTGTACTATTGCAACAGTTCAATCATACATTCGAGGTCTAAACGACAGTTATATGAAATACTAGCTGTCCCCCGCGGTTTCACATGTCAAAATAGTCGGTATAATTTCAAATTCACGCCTTTTCTTTACTATTATATGCATGTATTATACATATAAATCTTTATCTTGATTCACCCTATCTATTAAAAAAAACCACATCACAATCCGTTGCGTAGTTTTAAAGATCTAAGCATACATAAGGACAGACAGACAGTGCGATGCGATTTTGTTTTATACTATGTAGTGATAACCAAACATGGGATGTAAAAGGCTTACCAGCGCTTAGGCTTACAAATCAGAGATAAGAAATACATGAGTTAAATATGAATACATAATATTTATACAATAAATGTACGTTTTAATCTATATACATATATAATAATGAATGTTTGTCTGTATATCCTTTATAGAATCGTAAACTATGCAACGGATTTTAATGCAGTTTTTAGCAATAGATTGAGTAATTCAAGAGGAAGGATTGAAAGCGGGCAAAGCCGCAGGGTGCAGCTAATTACTAATATATTAAAGGTGGGCGGAATTCAACGACATATCAACGTTTTGTTGGTTGGTTGATTACTGAAAACCAATCAAATACTTATAACTGTCATATGTTATTAATAAGGGTATAATGATTTGTAGTGAAAATAAGACAAATTATTGAAACCTGGAGGGAAAAGCTTTGGCGTCCCTAAAAATTTAAGATCCTAAAAACTTTAAAAGCTTTCATATAAATGTCAGGACACCTTGCTTATCGAAATCATTACATTAAATCACTCGTTTACCTAGAAGTACGTGTTAACTTGAATAGGTATCTAAACTTACCATAACTTGTAAGAAGGAATTTAATCCTATTACTTAGGTAGATACTGCTTTAACTGCCTACTTGCTTATATTCCTTGTTTATTGTAAATTAATACTTAATATAAATAAATAAAATAATAAGGCCTGGGATATTTCTTCGCACACTGATCAAGTTGACAGGACTACAGTACCGTGATATAAATAACACAGATCCTGCTTCTCTACAAGCATCCAATTTGGTGCAATTCCAGGAAGTTAAGCTCAGATTTCATGTCCGAAGAAGATTGAATAGTACCTAAGTAATAAAGGTGCGGTTAATTATTTGTACAGTGAATGGTGTCGTGGCAAAGCTGTGTAACGGTTGCCGTAGCTACACTGCAACCCACTGTACCGGACGCAAGCCACGCTTCACAGGGTCCCGCCCCTAAGCTCTAGGTACAACTAATTGCACCTTTACAAAAACTACCAGTAATGATGCTGCATTGCATTACAAAATATAGGCCTGTTGTAAATATAACGGTATGCAGCAATAGCTACGAATGGTATTAACATTCTTATAGCGGAATGCATGGAGCAAGTATGCTATAAGTGTCAGGTGATGATAGTTCACTCCGTCTCGAGTTTCTAGTGCGGAGAGAAGGAGATGAGCGTTTTGAATATGACAGGTCAACGGCTAACCTTGGAGTAAATATTGTTAATAATTTAAAAGATCAAATTTTTCGTTTAATATCGTATATAATGCTTCTTTGTAAACCAAGTTAACCTTGATTTATAAATGCAGATGCTTTCAAATGGTACCTAAATGAGCAGATAAAGAAGCAATCAAATGACGCTTCACAGATGATTATATTTAAATATTCACAGAATTAAATATTCATGATGTTTTATTTCATAATAAGCAAGTATTTCTATTTGAGCAACTTTAACCTTCTATTAATATTGCTGGTTCACGCAATATACGTCCGACGGTAATATTATGTTAACTGACATGACAGCACAATGTGTTATATTGCAATGGTCTATCAGCCATTTATGACTTGTAACGAATCGCAACAAATTGTCCACAAATATCAACACAACTAGAAGTATGTTGAGTAATAAGATTCATTGTAAACATTTTTCACAGGTCCTTACAAATATAACGTAAAATTGTTTGGGGACAGCTGCCTATTGTCGACTTGACGAGAGACTTGTGTTACGGAACGCTTATAAGAGTGAAAGGATTCTAAACATTTCTGAGAGGGACAGTATTAGCAAACATTACTATGTCAGGTGTTTCTCTCAGTAGAGTGTCAAATTGAGAAACATATGAAAGGTCATGTGAGTTCAATGGTCTCCGATAAGTCGATGCAAGGCAGGTGCCCTGGCCCTGGGCAGCTGCGTTCAGCACGTGCCCTATCAATTAGAAACATGCTATAGGTACGAATGATGCCATTTTATTCAACTTACAACAAGCCCTCCGTTATCAGTTGCAGAACTGAATAATGAGAGCAGTTACAGAATAACTATATTAAAACGAGTAGAAAAATACACAAGAAATCCATTAAGCACAGCGTAAATAAGCCCAATCTGTACAAACACTCGAAGGTAAAAACAAATAATAACAAGGTAAATATGCCGTGTTCCTTCTCACATTTCATGAGCATACGATCTCGCATGAAACTGGAATGTGGAAAACATCTCAAGAACAGCTAATGTACCTATGGATAGGGATATGATTGGACGTAAAAGAAATGTACAATATTTTTCGACGAACCTTTGTAAACAACTGAACTAAAGACAAGCTTTAATACGTAAGCGACAAATTGAAAGCCAACGATCATAAATTCAATTAAATTTAAAGGTTGTTAAATGCCAGCGTGTGGTTCGATTAACCTCCCATCGATTGATGCCATTAAACGGTAAACTAGCTTCAACGAAGCCAACCCGTTTGTTTTTGTGGAAAAAAACAAATAGGTACAATGTAAATTCTTCAGAAGTGAATACGAGGAAATGTTGAAGCGACTATTAATTATTACTGTTTACCGAGACTACATATTGTGACGTATATATATTACATATTATGAATCTGTACGTGTTCTATCCAAGTGTGCATAAATTTACCTATTTTTCCAAATAAAATGTAATTGCTTTAAATACAATAATTTTCGAATATTTCCGAAATATTTCAGATAACGAGTATACTACTGGCCCTACATGGTGCGTGGGCTGTGACGCAATTTGACACACGCCCACATTATCTCATGACGCAGCAAATGAAAAATTATGGTGACTTTTTCGATTATTTTTATTGCAAAATTTATATCGCTGCAGCTTGTGCTGAATACCCAAATACCTACGTAAAAACCATAGTTTGACATCTATAAATGAACTCCTTAGAAAAATAATTTCTATGATACCTTTCTCATTGACGTAACGAAAAATTCAAGTGGAAAATCACGACATTGTCAAACATTTATGACATTTTCCAAGAGACATTGGTCACGGTATTATATATTGTATATTTAGTGGATTCTGTTGTTGTGTTGTATTTTTTTCATAGCGTACCTAGTACTGCCAATAGCTACTCCGTTCTTGGCCAATACAAATGCTAATTCCGACATTTCAGCGCGACCTCTACTTTTGATTTCTCGCTCGGGACAGAAGTTTCTGTAACATGACACGATTTCATAATTACCGAACCACATTTAATTATTATGTATCGAGTCCATAAATTATGAAGAAAATTTAATTTTAATCTATGAATAAAAATAAGCGACTTTTGGAGAAACGATTCGTATTTATTAAGGGTAACCTATAACAATGTCATTATAATCTCATAGTCCACGAGCAAGAATGACTACTTCCGAAAGATTTCCTTGTTCATATGATTCACGTTCTGTTCTGCAATGATGTAGTTGACCTTGAGTTACCAGCATTCCACTTTTGTAATGCACGAGGAAACCTTCTAGCTAATTATACATTTGCTGCAATTGAACATACATACGTCAATCAACATCAACAGACAGTAGTTGTTCGAATTATTAGGAGGTAAAATGGAGGAAAAAGAGCCTTTCAAATCCCTAACAATACCGTTCGTCAGATCAACCAGGCGGTGTGTGAGGTGGTTTCTAATTCAAAGTACCATTGATATTTTACAACACTATTTACCACTCACGCATTCAATGCCATCTCTATTAGCATATTAAAATACATGGAGTATATTGAGAAATGGAGTTCGGAGAAATACTTAGGTACCTATTGCCCATAAGAGTCGATACAGCAAGCTCATTTTCTTTATCCGAGCATTCTGCTAACATTCATATTTTTTTTATCGTAGCTAAATATCAAACCAAAACAATTTACAGAGCTGCAAACGAGGTCGTATAGGCACCACTCAGAAAGATTTATTTTGTGTGTAACACATTGTTCGACCGTGTTTGACTTGGTTTATAAGGGTGATTAACTTTTAGCTGAAGTGGTACATTAGTTACAAGGACCCCAACACGATACACGTTGCTTTCTCTTGTAAGTTCATTAATGGACTGTTTTATCGCGCCACACATTTTCTTCGCCCCCTTTGTAGGTACTGTTTACGACTGTCACTTGGCAGCCTTGTGACTTGTGAGCTTATAATACAGCTTCAACGAGCTGAGTGGAGATTAATTCTCAGAGACAACAAGTAGCGGGGCCTTTAATTTTATAACAATAAAATCCACTGAGTGATATGATATACAGTTAGTTCACAGAAGTGTACTTGAGCGTTGAAAATTTACGTTGGAATTTTCATGCGAAATATAGGTACTTATACAAGAGACAGTTCCCTTTATATGTAGCAACACATTTTGCTTTACAGAATAACATAGTAGATATAACCTCTCGTATTAATAAAAATCTTGGTACAAAATTAAATTTAAAACACGAAAGTTTTGAGACGAGGCATTAAAGTGAACAATGTTCAACTTATTTAGCAATGAATAAATTTGAGTGCCTATTTAGAATAAATAAAGTCAATCTCGAAATGGAAGTTTATCAAATCTTATAGTAGCACGTAATTTAGCACCCTCTTGGGACTTATTTTCTAGCGTGGGCGGGGTACCTACTATATACAGGTCTGCGATGAGAATCTTTACGAATGGCCCCACGACGGTATTATTTATAAAACAACACTATAAAATAAAATATCGTAGTAGTTCAAATATGAAATTCGTATTTATCTGTTGAGATAAAAGACTTAAGAATAATTAGATAAATCTAGTCTAGATATCCCGTATAGTACTTAGTCTACCTAGACAGGTACCTTTGTCAATAACGTACTTAGCTAAAATATAGCCTATGATTTTAATTTACTGTTTCTAACTCTAACCATGCTAATTGAACATTTTGACTTACCCATTATTTGCGACTGCTGTGTAGGCTATTAAATAGTGGAGTTTACTGCTAAACTTGATCTGGAACAAATAAGGAATAATCATTATAAGTAGTAATTAATGGATATGAAATTCAATTCGATTGTAATTAACATAATAACTATTATCATTACTGCATGTTTGTCTATTTACTTTACAAGCTTACGTAAATCTGTGGAGCAGCTGTATGTGTAAGTAAATTTTGGAAGGAAGATCATTAGAAGATGTTGCGCTCGCGCCGACAATGACAAACTGCTGCGACAGCATGTCGAAACTAATTTCTGTTGTAAATCGACAATCACGTTTTTCAAGACTTCTGACAAATATTACATAATTTTCGTTAGGGCTGCCATCCGTGCGGGATTTCCCGGATTTGTCCTAGTTTAGAGGGCGTCCGGGCGGGGTTCTAATTGTAGTCCGGGTTTAAAAGTTTTTTAATTACCGCCATTGCAATTTTACGCTAAAATCCAGGGTTTTCATACTTCTTGTCCTAGTTGACAGATTTTAGAGATGGCAACCCTATTTTCGTTATATAATTATGATGTTTGATTACCGAAAAATATACATCTAACTCCGTTGACCGATGTATAATGGTGTTGCATAGCATTGTGAGGCCGTCTTTCAGCTTATTTGAAGTTATTATCAGCGAGTTTGGTATGATAATAGTGGGTGTCTTAATGATGCAGTCATGGGGCGTTTATGAATTCACACTCCAAAATCGTTACGCAATCAATTACCTACTTAATATGTGGTATAAGGCGCACCTCTATTATAACATGATATTCCTCTTATTGGGCAATATTTTTAGCAATAACATAATTAAATAACTTTATAAATATTCATCGTAATTACTTATAAATACCACGAGTCATTAAATAAAATGCGGTTATAAAAATTTACGCCACCCACGCTCGACATAAAAAACTTGTAGAACTGTTTATTTGTATAAAGGTAAAAAAATATACTAGTCTACTTTAAGTTATTAAATAATAATCTTGGTTTGTTCGAGTGCAGTACCTACTAGCTTGGGTAGCAAAATTGCAATACACCTTGTTAGGCAACTGTCGTTTTCATCTCGATACACGTCGTAATCGAATTTAACGGTTATTGGAGTCGATGAAAAAAGTTGTCGGTGAATTGTGACGGACCGGTGAACCGTGGTTGGGTCAGGCGACTTTTGCGATTACGTTGGCAATAATTTCTGCCTATACCGTTCTTTGAGATTTGCCCCATTTTCTCGATCGTCAAATACGGACGTTACTCATAGTTGGATACAACCGTATTTTTCTCTACAGAGAAATGACACATTCATGTTACGTTCAATATTTATTATTACCTTTTCATCCTTGAATGGAGACGGTATGCGTGTCAGTAAAAGATTGTGTGTCATTTATTTGTTTGTTTTTAATTTTCTCACAACTACTGGACGGATTTCGATTTGGTTTTTGTTAAGGGTTTGCTATGAGTTTTGCTTTTGTTAGTATGACTCTAGGGCAAGGATCTTAATCTCCAGTAGATGTTAATCGACACACTAGGGATGACTATGACGATTTATATAAAAATAACATTTTTTTTACAAAAAAAATTAAAATTAGAAGAAATTTAAAATAAATATGACTATAAAATAGTTCTCTAACCTTCGTGCGAATGATATTATCAATTTGACTATGTTAGGTAATAATCCGTATGAACATAGATATTTTAAGAAATGTTGTTGCCGGTACAGTATGAGTTTTCCTTTGTTCTAAGAACAACACGAGAATGTACTTAACGCTTACGCTAGTCACGTTTTATTAGTTAAGTACCTATCAAATATTACGTCAGAGCATAACTAAACAACAACATTTTCCAACATCAATAGTCAAGTACCATTATCGGTAAGTAACGCAAAATAGCAAGAATACTGACTTCATCATAGTAAGTTTTTCATAGTCAGAGTTTCATTGAACCTACATAGATATCATTAACTAAACGAATCCCTTCATCAGCATCAATTGATTCGTCAATACCGTTTGACGATTCAATTGTCGAAAAATAGGGACTATAAATCTTAAATAACGAACCATGGTCACCATACAATTTGTTATTTTAATTTTAGTCGTTATATTTATCGGAGTTCTAGCGTGACTATTAATGTGAATGTCTGAGAACTATCGTTGGATTTCAAGCCAAAGTAATAAAATTATCTTACCTATGAGCATTTAATCTTTCAAAATAATTACAGAAGTAGAAAACGGGATTACTTATTTGAAAAGTACGAGTAATGATCGCCGCGGGAGATACTCTAATGGCGGTCTTAATCGCTATCCGCGGGAAAATCGAGGTGTAATTAACATTAATCATAGAGATGTGGGCTCCGAGGACTAATTGTGAACATCACTCCTTGCCGAGGCCAACGTGGGGCAGCGCACTCGTGCGTGTTCGATGATGTATGGCATCTCTCGGATTATGAATGACGATGTGACAAAAGAAACGTGGTGCAGACGACGCTGATTAATAGCCTCAAATCGTTTAGCAAGGGTTGGATGCATCTTTTTATCTCCCGAACTAATTACGTGTCAAGTGTGCTATACGGTACGACGAGGAAAGAGTCAAGACGGTAACATAGTCTATCGTTTCTTCAGCAGATTAACGTTCTCAGTAATATTTAAAAGAATGCAAAAATAATACATGTAGAGGTATAACGGTAAGCGCAATAACTTTCATATTCGCAATTTATTTTCACATTTTTCAGTTCAATTTTGTATGCTGACATCGCGTGACGGAAACAGCTCGCCGTGCCTGGCTCTGCCGGTGTCCCGGCGCGCCCGTAGACGCCGCTGTCATGTCTCTGGTCACGCCAGTACCACCACCATTGGTGCCCTAACTACGCGGAAGAAACTGTCAGTTTACCTACAACTTGTTTTATAACTAATTAAATCTACATAATTTAAATGACCGCAAAACTGGTCAATGACCCACTCAGAACCTGATCCGGAAACAAGCCATCAAATTGGAATATACGAAGCGAATTTAGAGCGAAAAAAGTTGTGGTCCTTTTAAAATGTGATCGTGGGAAAAAACATACAAGATAAAATGCGCCAAATTTAGGTATAAAAAATTAAAACCATAACCTCTATGGTATCATAAATCCTAAATCATACCAATATGGATCATGAGATGTACAATATGTATCTTATACCAGAACGGCGGCTAAGTGCGAGTCGGACTCGCACACATAAGGGTTTCGTACCACAATATAATATTTGTCAAAACCCCAAATAATGCACCGCCTTTTATTTCTTATTTAATTTAATTTATTTTTTTGTGGTTATAGCGGCCATAATGCAATCTCTGCAATTTCAATTGTCTACGACAGCGGAGCCCTGGGTAATAGGATCCCACTTCCAACCTTTTGGTACGGAACCCGAAAAAAAAATCTCACGCAAAAACAGGATTCGTTGAGAATGGCATACATTAATTTATTATTCTTTTAACCGACGAATAATCGATATCTATTGGTAAATTCTGTACCTTTTCCGTAGAAAAAATGTTTGGGGCGAACTTATGATTGAGCAAGATCTTATTTCTCTACTTCCTATGGGTACTACTTTTGGGAGACAGCACATATTGACTTCCTTTAACAGTTGTCTATTAGTAATTGTGTGGAGAAAAAGGCAGCTGCGTGATATCTCGCGCCTGCCGTAAATCCGCGCCTGCACATCGCATTCAACCAATAGCGGAGCCCCAGCACTGAGCCCGTCTCATTTGCACCTGCCACTAAGAGGAAGTTCTAATGAAGCCGGTTGCATCTTCGTTTGTTGTAACAAGAACTTTTATGTTAAGAAAAATAAAACTTTATACAAATTAACTCGCTTCATATTTCTTTGTTTATTTAAATACCGTGCCATTTTTTTAATTGTTAATTACCGTCTGTATATAGTATGGTTGGTATGATTAATCTAGTTCTTTATTTCAAATTTAGAATAGTTTATCATTAAGTGCTATGTGTTCTGTTTATTGAGAATTACTACAAGGTTTTACGAGTAATTCGGGCGCATATTGATTGTTCTAAACATATATTATTATGGCTTCAAATTTATTAGCGGGTTCCTTGCGAATTCATTTATTAATTTACTTACTCGCCACGTATTCGTATAAATTGAATGCAAGAAGCGATCTGGTACGATCGAGACTCGGGCTCGGGCTCGGGAACATGTGTGCGGGGTGCGCCACGCCACCGCCACGCCACCGTGCCGCCCCTCTGCAGTCTCGCAAACGATTAAAATTCAAAGCCTGTAGAAATGTAATTACTTCTCCGTCTGGTCAGAGTTCTACCGACTTTTATTCGTTGTAATTAAGTTTAATGCCGGTTTTACATCTCAAGCCGAGTGTTGAATCGACTTCCTGAACGAGTTGGGTGATCGGTTCTGAGACTTTTGTGACGATGTACCTACTTACTGGACAGCAGTGATTTCCAGATCGAAACTCAAACAAGATAAGTGGAAATTGAATACATTTCGTTTTATAACTGGGTGGTATTTTACTAAAGTTAACACAATTTTATATTTAGAACGTAATTCCATACTGAGGAACCGATACATCTAATAAGAATTTGAGCTGAAAATTTACGATATAATTTTGAAAACCAAGATACCTCAACAAATAGTTCTTGTCATTTAAGTTTATTTGAAATTAGTTTTATAATAAAATATGTCGGATTGATCGATTGAATCGTACAAATTAATTTCAAGTTTAAGGTTTGAGTAGGTACCATAGATATGTTTTGTTAACGTTTCTAAATTACTTTACCTCAAGAATACTTCAAAATTTGAATTAATAAAAATGGTTTCAGGAAGGTACACGGTAGGTACGGAAGGTACCTAGATATCTACCTAGATTGATATTTATTTTATGAAGGTAAGAGGCTATTTCCTTGTGCAGGTGTTCTTACCGCACAATAACCAGTTACAGGGAATTAACTAGATTTTTATAAAACCAATTAGGTATATTTCGGTAAAAGTTTACCAAATATACGTTATTCAATCATTTTAATCTGTATCGTGTGGTAACATTTTCATAAATATATATGGTAAGTTAGCATCTAGCAGGAAATATTGAATTAAAATATTTACTATATTATTCTTAATACTATTATTTTCCTACTGCTAATTTAAATGGCGCAAACTCATAAAGTAGATAAAAGATTCAGTAATGTCAAGCCTAGACTGCGCCCACGAGTAAGACAGTCTACTTTCATTATATGAGGCCATATTAATATACTAACTACTAGAAACGTGCCTCTGGTTTTCTGGGCAGTAACAGAACTTTTTCGTACTCTATTAGCATTGAAGAGTATTACGTTCATTATATTATACCTATTTGAAGACTGGTGTATACGAGTCAAGTTTTTTGCATAGCGGAGTGTTAGGATACCTAATATCTATCTAGTTAGATCAGTAACTAATATGAGACGACGAGAAGAAGAAAAGTGACGAATTTAGACCATTGAACAAGCATCTAGTATGAAAGTATACATACTTTTGTAACGTTTACTTTTGAGGTTTAGTTAAATGCGAGCGCGAATACGTTTTCCACGAACTTAGAGCTCATTGTTATTGGTTCTTAGCAGGTTTACTTTTCCTTGTTTTATTTATATTAAACTATTTACTTCTTGGGATTTATACGTCTAGACTGGTATATAACTACATAAACGACATTTTTTTTCAAAATACATACTTATATAGAAATTTCGACCCAGACACAGAACAAACAGACATGTTCATACACACAAATGTTTGTCCTTGGTGGGAATCGAACCCACGGCCTTCGGTTTAGCAGTCAGAGTCGCTAACCACCAAGCCAACCTAAATAACTAACTCTACAACTTGATGCGATTTAATCAAAATCGAAAAATAATCAATTTCTTGGTGATTATGATTACATTGCAATATCAGCAAGGTGTATAAGGTAATAGGTATTTGATATACATCTGGTTGTAATTTTAGTTGGCACAGTAAGTAATAGGTACTTACGTAAAGTATTTTAATGTGATTTAATTGCTTCTGCGGTGTCATTCAAAAGATTGAATTATCTAGCGAATTAACGTCAATGTAACTGCATTTACGATCCAGTATATACAATGTGGCATTTTAAATACCAATAATGTTATGCCGGTTGAATCGTAAGTAAATTCTTGACACGAGATTAATTGCTGTCAGAAGACCGCTTGGCGGCGAGCGCGCAGGTGTACGCTGTTGCATCAGAACCCGGCGCATTCTTCGAGGTAGGTAACCGTTACCGTCACTCCGATGACCATCTCACAGATATAGGATTAAATACAAAATAACTATAAATCGTTGGTACAAGAAAGTTCCGTTTAATCTATGGCTATTTATCTTATAAGCGATGTGTTGATTTTTGATGGACTCTTCGACTCTTAGCTAAGGATAGGCGGGCCTAGAGTATGTTTGGTTTATAAAAATTATATCTTATTTTTTTTAGGTTATAAATCGTCATGGTTAGTTATTGATTGCAAGTCATGGATTTTTTATATCACAAAAAGAACCACAGCTTATAAAAATATATGTTCTGTACATACTCGTATTAAGTACTTGATTATTGGAACTATTTATGAATAGGTTTGTTTTGGTTTTATCTATTCATATTATGTGTCACCCACCATTAGGTAACTATTAGACCCAGGGTATCCTTTGATGCAGTTAACTATGTATTTTTCCACATATCACTTGGTATTACCTAAGTATTTACAGTTTATATACCCTCGGGTATGTAGCTGAAAGTTATATGACAGGCATGTATTTGAGTATGTTATTAATATGTTTCATAAAAAAAGAAATTGGGGTGACCATATACATTTGATGGTCGCAGTCTAATACATTTTTTTAAACGCTTTATATTTATAAATAAAAAAATATCGTTACACGTTAATCGTATTCATGATCATTAAATATGTACATCTGCTGATATTTGTCTCAATCAATTTAACCTTCTTTTATTACAGATATATTGTTGAAGTCTCTCAAAAATAGTCTAATAATAAATAATATGTACACATACCCATAGTACTGACAAAGATTACTTCCCTACCTCTACTGTAGTTATAGTTCATGACAACAAACACGTAGGCAAGAAATAATTATAAATCATATCTAATAAAAACTATAGTAGGTAAATTAAACGACCAAGTAATGATTAGGTAGGTACATACAGTCCGTGATTGTCAAACGGTCTTCACGATTTTATAGCCTTGAGCTCGCAGACAGCGTGCCTTCGGCGCAAACCGATGTCATTCATACAGAGGCGTACTTATGTGGGAGTACTTACATAATGTACTATGTGTTAAATACATCTACGTTAAGTATCTATTAAATATATATACCTACTATTTTTTTGGCTCGGTATTATAAAGTCTTAAGTATTTTTTTCTCCGATCCATAATTATTTATGCGCTATGACCTTTCGAATAGATATCCTTCACCCATTCTGCAATTAACGATATTAAATCATTAGGCATTATTATTCCATCAATTTGATTGATATGTGACGTAACCAATGAAACACTTCATTAACATTTATTTAATAATTCAATTTCATAACATCGAAAACTTTTTGCTGTGGAAACTGCGCAGTCTATTTTTGCCACGAAGTTTTTCTTGGAGCTTGAGAAACTCGAAAGTGTGTTCGATTTGTCAGTTACTGCGACGAATCGGTCTTAAAGCAAATTGACACTTAAGGCTCGGTCAGACAAACGATTGCCAATATCAAATTAAAAGCTTGGTGCGTAGTAAAATGTTTTATTTTACGGTTTGTTAACGCACCGCAATTTCTTTTAACTATAGTTCAGCAAGTACCTAAGTGTTTATGTAATGAAGAATAACGACTTGGGAAAATATTGTTATAGCGCTTTATGTACTACAACTAGCTCGAGTATTCACTTACGTCATCACGCCAGATGCACTTCTAAATATACCGGTTGGTCTCTGGTACTAAATAATTATGCGGCTGGTCTCCACTTATTGATACAAATTATATCGAATGGCCACCTACACACAGCCAGCTAATCAGTTGTCTAAACATCGAACTGTGGCCGTAACTGTGTTCGGCCACTTCAAAATTTTCCCTATCTAACCAAAAGGGAGTTATATCATACAACACACACATTTCATTGAAACATTCTTGTACATAATAAATCTGTGGGACAAGTGAGTCTAGTAACCAATATATTTTAGGGGTGATGCAGGAAGACTACATAACAGAGTACAAAAAGACAATCTTTAAATGTTTGTTTGTCTTTCCTTTTGTGACATTGCACATGATATCTGATATTTTCTTTGTTCAACGGTAAATTTAAAAAGTAGCTTGTACAAATATAAATACTTATTCCATAAAAAATATCTGAGAGATGAAAGAGTATAAATTTTATGAAAAACGGGTATAGATTCTCTCGTCTTTTTGTGAGGTAGGTATAACTTTGTACCCAATTTGGTGAAAATAAAAGAAAGGAGTAATTTGGACCACGGAGATAAACACAAAATACTTCAAACTGGTAACGCGTGTCACGGAGGACAGCCAGTAGGTATTACAAATTCAGATATTGGTGTAGGAGCTAAAAGACAGGTAGGTGTTGTCTAATATAATAATGTTATTCGCAGCAAACATTGTAGTTACGATATTAATAGTCGTTATGCAATAATGTCTAGCAAATTTAACTTAGAGTGGTATATTTTATAAACAAGTCATTTCAAGACATAAATTCCAACACTAGTAAAATTAGGTTTAATAAGTAACTTAATTCTGTTTTAAGAAAGCTTTTCAAGATTGTCTTATAGAGCTAACTAAGTAAAGTTTTCAGTGCGTGATTTTATGCTCAAAGAAAGCAAAACTGGAGCACAATTATAATGTTAATGCTATCAACATAAATTGCAGTTTTTATTTTCCTGACATTTGCAGTTAATAATTTGCATCATAAGACTAAAAACTGGTACGTTTAAAAAAAATAACAGCTCGATGTAGCATTAATTACCTTGTACACCCAAGTGTGTTGAAGACCGCAATACTGGCGGATATTTATAACGAAACATGTAGCACTTGAAAACTTGTACACACTGCTGTACCTACTGTGTATGAAATTAATATTGGGCTTAAGATATGGAGCACGAAGTTCCAAGGTTAGTGTTGATTAATCGTGGTTTTGCCTTATAAAATACGCAATGTTAATTAAGATGAATAATCAGAGACTTGGTAATGTATAGATAAAGCCTACTATGTGTTATGTGGAAGCTCAAATCAACTGCTGCAAGTAATTGTGTGATTTCTAATTAGCTACATTCTTCATGGAGCCTTGAGATGATAAAAGAACATATAATAAGTCCAAAACAAACTATCAGAACCTTGAGTGCCTTTATAGTAATGCTCATAGTAGAAGTTGGAGAAACGTGATCGTGATTACACCATCTCGTACACAACATACTTTTCAATCACATTGCTTATTCTGTAATCCCATCCATTATGTTAATATGGTCTACATTAGGATTTGTTTCTTTGTACCGTTTCCTCTCCGATTATGGAATCGATAATAAGTTTTTCGAACTGAGTAGGTAGCTATTAAGTACAATTCTACATTTAACTTTCTCCAGGTGGAATGTAAATAGCCCATGTTCTGGTTCCTTGAGTGTCCTCTCTATTATTGACCTTTGGATAGATTAAGTAATAAATTATAATAGAAAACACAATAAGGTCTCCGATTTAAAAAAGACGCACGTAATACAATACAAATTGTCCTTTATAACGAGAAAGTACATAGTTACTTGTTACTAAAAAGGTATTTTTAAATAGTTATCTGAAATCAAATCATACAAAAACAATGGAAATTAAAACCCCAGACAAAACCTTTGGTAGACAGACAATGTTTCTCAGATGACACCTTTCCTATCCTATCCTTTGAAACAATAGCCTCGTTAACTGCAACAATAACAGTCTACCTGCAGCCGACAGAGCTCGGATGACCCTCCACTGTATCAATTAAAAAATATAAATTTGATTTGAAAGCCCTTCCTGTACCTGCGACCTGATTTAATTTATCTGCAGTCCCACCGCTCGACGCAAACGACATTTAGCGCTGTCACAACCGGTCTGTTCACTTGTATAAGTAAGTACCTACCTATATCAGTACTGTACACAGTTTAAGTTTGATACATAAACTAGCATGTTGCAGACTCGTTGTATAAACATCAAGTTTTATTGCTTGGCTGTGTTCCACGCACGAGCGTTAAACCCGGTCCAGCCCTCGAGCTTTTAGTATTTACACGATAGTTTGTTGTCGGTGTTACTATTGTAGAGTTCGGTCGTGGGTAAGTCCAAAGTACAGCCCGTGCGTGGTTGGTAAGTTGGTGATTTTGATTTTCTGTCATACATACTCCTTGCATCATCATGCAGCGCTCGCGTCGCTTATTATGCTACTTATTGCCCGCCCAAAGGCACAATGAAACTTGTGGATTAAGGTTTTGCACATTCGAGCTAAATATTATTCTATAGGTTGATATCGACCTCAATTGATTTATTATCTTTACAACTAAGAAATACTATTCAGGTCTTCTGAATAAAGTAGCCGCTTTATCTCAGAATCACAAATTGCTTTCTGGAGCTTAAATATTTAACATTTAAGGAAGCATCTAGAGCTGCGCGAGAAATAATCAACCTGTATTGCTCCACGTGCCCAGAATCGTTCCTCATGGTTAACTCTTCTCAAGTTACTAATAGGTAGGTGCCAAACCTAACAACAAAATAAGAACAACTCAACCATAACAATATTTTGCTGCAGAGACGTTATGATAGATCGATTGACTCTCTGCTACCGCTATGCATTTTTAACAATTGTATTTTATTTTTTATATTGCAAATAATTCCTGGAAGAAATTACTTCAACAATAAGGCCGCCTAAATTGTTTGCACTTATAATGTTTTTAAAATACTTTTTATTTAATTTTCTTTGTATGTGGTGTGAACAATAAAGCCTATTTGTATTGTATTTTGTAATTCCAATATATAAATCGGGACATATTTGAAACCACAAAATTCTAATCCATACATTGGGAGTAATTACTAATATCTGAATTAACATCGATAACATTCTAATAACATGTCGGGATGTCTATTATCAACAATCAATGGTTCGCTTCGTATTGGTTGGTGATCATGAGCACCGATTAGTCGGAGCGCGGTCGCGTTTTAGCTAAGCCCTAATTTATTATTCAGTTTGTGTCGGTCGCAGTCGCAGCGAACGTAATTTATACAGCTCGGTTATCGCAGACGAATGCGGCTCTCTTGTACCTTTGAAAACTGATTACAGGCTCTAATAGTAAGATAACATAGTATAGGTGTTCGGAATATAGTCCCTGTTGCAATAGCAGCTCTGACACAGTTTCTGCTAATTCAGTATGCAATAATTGGAATAGAGGCTAAATATAATTGCACATTGGCATTCGCTTCGCGCCACCGGCCGCTCTGACGGCGGGCATACGTCCTCACACGCATCCAAATAAGCGGCTGACACTCTTGCAGCGTACGAATGAGGGTTTCATTTAATATTCGGGATAGTAATTCGTTTTAAAACAATAGCATCAAACAGATGCAGCATTGAATACACATGCTATGTTTAGCTGTTCCATCGTTACAATCATGTAAACTGCTACTACGTAGCTAATAATATTCTTAAAGTTGAGTTGCTTAGAGCTTTATAATTTTGTTCGCATAGTTTTATATTGAAAAACTATTAGGATTTTCACAAAAAAGTGTTTAGAAACGTCATGTTTATTCAAGTGAGATACTCGTAGAACTTGTAAAGGTCTTAGTGTAGAGGTCGTCCGAGGCTGTACCTTACCCATTTCCGCCATGAAGCAGTAGTGCACTCGTATTACTGTGTTTCGGTTAGAAAGGTAAGGAGGCCGGTGAAATTACAGGCACATGAGACTTATGTCTCAGGTCAACAATGCAGTGGCGATTCCCTGGTGTTGAAGAAGTCCATAGGGACCGTGACTACTTACCATTATTCGGCCTGCTTGTCTGCCTAATTGTCAAAAAAAGAACGCCGTAGTATATTTAAAAATCTTTTATTACCTACTTGTTACCTCTGGCCACATCATAGCTAACTATTGTGAATCTTTAGTCATAGAAAAAATCTGCTGTTGCATAATAGTAGTGACCTACTCATATTAACGTTATATCTATCAAGTAGTTTGATATAGTATTGTAGGTATAGAGTAAATGTAAACAAGCGGGATGTACCGCTATCGGCCCACCTCCCAACCAGTTTAATGAAGAGATTTGGCACGACTGCACGAGCTTTAACGGTGTCTGTCTCTCTAGCCTAGCTAGATAAACGCGTTATTATTAAGCATTGTATATTATAAATACAACATATCTTTCTCATTTTCTACGTTTATATATTTATTGCTTCTTTATCAGGTACCATTACGAAGATATTGAAATCTGTTCTTGCTGTAGAAAATTTTCCTGTTGCACAGAGCAATCAAAATTAAATTTGAGTTTTTGTCATCAAAATGAAATTATCGTCACAAATACGGTCACGATTTGGAAACGGGACGGTGCCGGTGGTTCAAAATGCAGCCGTACTACAACACCGCGGGCAAGAAATCCGTCGAGCGTCGATCACGACTCGAAACAAATACCTCGGTGGTACCGTTTTGTCATGCGGCCGACGACGCCGATTACCAAGCCCGCACACATTTTGTGTATCTATCTATCTACACTGGTACTCCGTACACAATGGGTACACGCCGACAATGGTGAACCAAGCGCCGTCACCGCTACTTCCAATATTCCTCATTTGCATACTACTCTCGTCTACGTACCACTATTTTACTCTAACATGTCGCTTTGTGGTACATTGATACCCGTACAAGATGATTACTTTGCCTGTAGAATGATCTGAAAAATTACTTTCTGCGAGCTTTGAGTGCTTTTATGAAAATGAACGGCTAACCGAAAGTGTTAATCAGGTGTATTAAAATTTTTAATGACCTAACTATTATTATTTGCGCAAAACTCAAACCAGAATTTATGGAAGTAAATCCAAACATTAGAGCTTACAAATTGAAAAAAATTCCAATGTCGCAAATTGTAAAAAGAAAGTGTGGGAAGACAATTACAAAAACGACAAAAACGCTGGAAGCAATCCAGCGGGCATGCTCTTAATTGGATGAGACCACTTCCTCTAAACGACATCTCGCTCTGTGCGCCTGCCGACTCTAGCAGAGTTCCACCCTAGCTTCCATATTCAACTAACAAGACTCATCTGTATTTTTTATAGTTTTTCACTTACAATTTCGCAATCTCTAGCGAGTGCTGGATAAATGTGCTTATTCTTGTAATTTGATCACTCAAGCGAGTATTTGTGACATACCTAATCGGTTTCTCGTTCTCCAGCTCAAACAAACTAAATATTCTATTCATACAGCTCAATAAATTTATACAAATTGTCATACACATGATTGAATTATTATATACCTATGTAGGTAGGTATTATAATAAGCCACGTTCTGCAATAAGATTTTAATCTCTGAATAGCGTTTTCATAAAGTAAAGTCTTGTCACGCGACCCTTCCATTGTTCTATTCGTCTCAACAATATCTTCTGTGAGAGCCTAACTTTTTTGTACATTCGCGTACAATCGAGCTGAGAATTAACGGTTCAAGGTTTTTTAGGGGCAGGCATGGGTACTTAGTTATGAAAATGTATTATACTTATATCTACACAATGCTTCATTCGATACCATGCGCTCGCTATTGTAAAGGCATTGATTACTTTTGCCAATGATCTGTAAGTATATTTAATACGCGAACAATCGTGAAAAAATATCAAAACACATTTGACCGAGGCGTTCGATTGCTTCTTTATATTACATCCTACAGGTGCAACAATCGGGAGACCTTATATTTTATCATCCATTAAAAGTTTTTTTAATCTATTGGTAAGTAGGAATATACATATTAACGTTCCTACCAACCAACTGATCGTAGATAGTGTGTGTACGCGGTACGTGCTGCTCGAAGCCGAAAATATCATAGGCTCGTCGAGGTCATTGCCACGGGCGAGGCGCAGCGGCCGTGGCGCGGAGCGGAGTTGGCGACCAAGTTGAGATGTGTCGAGTATCCTCGGAATACCCGCCAAACAATCACAGTCAGGCGTCAGTTAGTTATCTACCTAATCCGAAAGTTTTAATCGAGACTAAAGCAATATCGTTGTATTCACCATTCAAGTCTAATTCTAGCAAATCATTGCCTGACGCTGATGCTGTTACGCAACGCTATTCTTAATAAATTTATGAGTATCTTTCATCTTTGTTTTAATGAGATGAAAAGGAAATTAATGCCTTGAATTTTGTTTAGTCCTGTCAAAATCGCTTTTGCCATAGTTGTTTTGTTTCATGGTGACGTGTGCCTGTGATTCATAAACATTCCACTAGAGCTCTTTACATTTCTTCTTATAAACTACGCGTTGACATTACATTCACGTAAACTGAATGAATGAGGGTTTTGCTCAATCTACCAGAACAAAAATCTCCGCACTCTTTTCAACTTTATTAAGAGAGAGAGAGAGATGCATAGATCTATACTATGTCTAGTTTGATGCACAACAGAATCATTGTGAGATCAAACTAAACAAAAGTTATCATTTGGTGGCGCATTAACCATGTTTGATGGTATTGAATTGACAAATAATAATTTATTTAAAAAAAATGTAAGAACCTTCTATAAAATAATGGTGAATTTCAAGGTAGTTGCGGGTCCACCATTTACAAAACCAAGTTACTTTATATCTTTTAAATAAGTTCTCCTTAACAAAGATACTTACTTAATTCGTTCCTTTTGCTTTTTGAATACTTTATTAGATGGTGAGCATTGATCAAGCCTCGACGGTAAAAAAAAATCTAGTAGATAACCCTAGAACCCTAGGTTATCGCAGGTATACGAGTCCTTATTTACTCTTTAAAGTAAAGAAGAGTTAAAAATATGTGCTAGTATTTCAGTTATAGTAATTAGTAGATTCAGACAGAATAATCATTAAAACATTAAATCTCTGTCGTCTAACTCTTTAGTAACACGTCCGTGTGGGAAAATATGTCTGCGGTTTCGTTTTGTTTACTAATGGCTGGCGTATTATTTAGGTTTCCTTTTTGGGAGACATGTCTATACTTTAATTTGGTCACATACACTTAAATAAATTGAATATTAAATTGGTCTGCTACTTGGTACCCTATTTACATTGGCGCTGGTTATTTTTAAATGTCCTATATATGATGTATTTTCTATAGATGATATTGTAAAAAAGAATAAAGTATATTTAATTTTTTTAAACACAATCTACACTTTTACTCTAATTGTATTTACTTATTGTACTCTGTATTTTTGTGTGTGTGTATGTTTGTAATGAATAAACTCACACGGAGCCGATTTCAAAAATTCTTTCACCATTAGCAAGCGCATTCACCCTGAGTAACATAACTATATTTATTGCTAAAAAAGATTAGGGATCCTTACTAAAACTTAAGTAATCTTCTATATTTATAAAAGGAGAAGTTGACTTACTGACTGACTGACATATCAACGCAGGGCTTAGAAACTTGAAATTTTGCACAGGGGTTCTTTTAATAACGCAGGGGACTAAGAAAGGATTTTTGAAAATTCAAACCCAAAGGGGGTGAAAAGGGGTTGCAGAGTTTGTATAGAACAACGTGTTTTCTTGGTCTGATCAACTTCAAACTAAACGCGGGTGCAACTGCGGGAGACAGCTAGTCTTCTTTAATGTTAGCTCATTATTAAAACCGCTTTACTTTTGCATAATTATATGTCACACTAGCTGTGCCTCGCGGTTTCACCCTCGTTCCCGAGAGATGTTACTTTTTCCCTGGATAAAAAGTAGCCTAAGTTACTCCTTATGTCATCAGCTATCTGTCAAAATCGGTACAGCCGTTTTTGGAGATAAGCCGGAACATACAGACAGAGAGACAGACGGACACAATTTGTTTTTTTATATACAATACATACCGTAAATACTTTCATAATATGTTTTAGTAAAAAGCTGTTATATTAACATTTAAACAGACTCACAATATTTCTATAGATAATCAGCTTTATTATGATGGATGATTCATTCAATTTTTGTAGTAAGTACTAGTTACGCTGATAGAAATTTAATTATCGTAAGCACTAAAATTTCAAGCGAAAAGTCCGAATTTATTACCCGAATTAATAAATAGATCAACTCAATTTAAGCAGAACCGCAACATCTTCATCTTAAACAAAAATCTGTTGTACTGTTAATTAAATTACAAGAACCTTACCTACAATCACAGTAGATATTCGCGTAGAAAAGATTTTCAAGGTATTTTATTAAAAGTTTTGCCCCTTGCCGTTGACGTTTTCCAGTGCTTTTGTACTTTTTTCTTTTCAAAGTTTATTTAAACTCTGTTAGTGTCTAAGCCAAGTCTTTATAGAACTTAACAATGAATCCAATCTTTTTAAAGTATCAATTAAATACAAGAAAAAATCTTCTGTTCTGAAATACCTAGTTACGAAGACGAGAATAAGATTATGAAGCCTCAAGAGCAGACGAAATCTACGCAGAAGTTATTGAAATATTACTCACGATCAAAGTTATCATTATGAAATAAATCTTTAGAGAAGGTAGGTAATATTTTTCCTAGTGCTCTCCATTTTATGTAATTTGTACTCACTGAGATTAGTCACTAAACTTGCGGGCAAGCTATGATGGCCGTTTTGACGTTTAACAATGAAAAATAACCTCTATTCCTTTAATCATAAGTTGCATCTATTGATTTAACAGCTGTAGATTGTATGATAGTGGAAATCAACCTGATTCCAAAGCCATACAGTTTATTTTCTTATGACAATCTGAAACGTCAAAACGGCCATCATAGCGTGTCGGTCAGTATCTCTATGTGTTGCATGTTGCTTTAAGAGTTTCTAACCAATGCCTGAAGCCTAATAAAACATTCTTAGAGTTCGTCCTGGGAAGTACTACCACCTTACCCATTTCCACCGTGAAGCAGTAGTGCACATTATTACTATGTTTCCGTTGGAAAGGTAAGGGGGCCGGTGAAATTACAGGTAGATGAGACTTAACAACTTCACGTCTCAGGGCCTACAACGCATTTGCGATGCCCCTAGTGTTGTAAATGTCCTGCGGTGACCACTTACCATCAGGTGGATCATATGCTTGTTTGTCGGCCCAAGTCGTATAAAAAAAAACATACTTAATATTAAAATTATAAGACTTACGAGAATTATTTGTACATTTTCACCAACAGATGTTAATCCAGCATAGAGATGAAATAATGGAATTCTTTGTCTAGACGTCAAAGTATACTAGTTAATACTAGAGAGGATTATGCTAATATTTTGAGAAGTTCTAATTTAATTTATGATGACTGTGTGAAGGACAACTTTGTAATGGATTGAGTAACTGTGTGAATGCCTTATGTAACGCTTTAGTCATAAAAAATCTTCCCTTATATTATATTAACAAATTATATGACGCCTCATTTGACGTAGTCCCATGCTTGAAGATTTAAATTGAATTTAATTGAATTTCTATTGAATTTATTTAAATTATAGATGCGGGCGCAAGTTTTATGATTGCCAAATTTCCAATCTATAGCATTTGGAGATGCTGAGACATCTGTGACATAAAAACAAACACCGATCTTACCATAAGGATTTCTTTTTTAATATAAGAATTTCCATATTCCTTAAGGGAGAAGGTAGGAAGGGTACATAGATAGGATGTTAAAAAGTGTTGAACGAACTTTAATCACACTATTTAAAAAGTTCCGAGAGAAAACAAACGAGGCGAATAAATGACCGAATGAAATAGAAGTGGATGGGTGGAAGTGAGCTCACTGTTTGAACAATCAGTATAATTGTCAGTGTCGTCTTCAGGTCGAGCAAATGAATGTCGGTCGTGGCGAGTAACGCTCTCTACGTGACCTATTTATTGCAATAGCTTACAATTGATATCAATCAATTGCTAAATCTTCATGCAGGCAGTATAGGCTCTTACCTATATGTGCTATTAGATCTATGTGTTTAATAGCACCTCTCTGTTACGGTCGGTTAAGTAAAAATAAGTGACAGGTGAACACGCAAAAGCAATTGCTTACTCGTAAGATAATATAATGTAGCATAAATAACAACATACCACTTTCTATTCCTGCTAGGATTTTAAATCATGTTTGGCAATAGTAAAACAACATTGTTTTATTTTATGTATGAACAAATATGTTTTTACATTGGTTGAACACAGTTTTGTGTTTTGGTATGTAAGGAATAAATAATATAGTAGAGCACAAATAGAGATTTTCGAGGTTATTCACAAAATAACAAAACTTCAGGAGACGTATATTATATTCCGTATGTTTCCAATGAAAAATAGTTATGAATGTTTCATAGCCAACGTTTGACATATAAATCTCGTGCTCCCATATTTTCAGTTACAGAATAAACGTGCCGACCCAATTCCCCAAAGTAGATACGAATATAGTCTTATAATACGCATACTTTGATTGTACAAGTGAGTCAAGGGAAAATATTGTATTGAAACCCACACGGGATCCAATTGAATATTCGGCGTGTGTCACTTGTGTGGCCTCCCAGAGACATCGGTAATGGCATTGAGCGTTGTTAAACTCAATGATTTGTTGTCCTACTTGAAGCGCCCGCCATCACCATAGCACCTGCCAGCGTGGACAGCGAATCTACCACGAAACTAACGCACCTCAGGCATGAAATGTACTGTCGCGAAGTAAAACTAGGTACAAACCTCACTCAACGTTTCAAAAGTTAGTTATTGGTATGTTATTTAAATAATTGCTTTATTATGAACAAAGTCGTGATTGTGGATTAACAGGTATTTTAGTGTTACACGCTATGTTATAAATTAGCTGAAATTTAATCCACGTATACTTTAATACATTGCTGTGAAAATTGTTAGTTGACTGTAAAAATGTATTAAATTCTTGCGAATCGTTTCGTGTATTGCACTTACAGTTACCGATTACTATGTAAGGCGGCAACATACATAAATGAAGTCCACGTATATCTATAAGCGTTTATGTATACATAATATATATTATTAAAAAATTATATAATGCACATTATGCCTGTTTGTCGGCGACACAGACGGTCCACTTAGTAAGTGGTTACCGCCGCCAATAGACATTTGCAACACCAGGGGCATTTCTAATGTGTTGTGGACTCTGAGACGTGATGTCGTTATGTGCACTACTGCTGTACTAGGACTTCCATGGACTAACGCTGCAAAAAGAGCTCTACTACTTCTAAAAGTAGTAAGTTCTAGTAATAGGTGTTACACGTCGGAAATGGGCAAGGTGGTAGTACTTCCTCGGACGAACTCGGCAAACAGAGCTCTACTACTATTAAAATATGAAATATTGTGAAACAGGAAGCATAAACAGAAATTTGATGCTTCAATCACCAATCAAAATTAACTTTATTAACTGACTGGGCACTGGTTGAATTAACTCGTCTTAGACCCACTTGGCTAGTAAATATACAAAGACTAGCTATTACCCGCGTTTTTATCCGCGTCTGTCATTCTCTTCATCTGTCTCATCATCTGTAATACTGAAACGAAAACTTGGCAATCTTATAAAAGTATGTTCTTATAGCTACTATGATAGGATGACATAGGCTTTGAAACTTAGTGGGCATTTACACCCACAAGCACATGGTCTGACAAGCAAGCGGTCCTCCTCTGGATATGAGACTTAACAACTTCATGTCTCAGGGTGACCACCGCCAATGGAAATTTGCAACACCAGAACATCGCCCATGCGTTGTTGACCCTTACCTTTGTTACCGAAACACAGTAATACAAGTGCACTACAGCTTCACGGTAGTACTTCCTCGAACGAACTTTGCACTAAGAGCTCAACTACTCAAGTCATAGTTGTATGTCCAATTTATATTAAATATAAAAAAATGTATTTAACATCTACGAAAAGATAACGGTGTCTGTCTGCCTGTCAATTACAACAAATGTTATCGACTTTGGCTTTTAGACAATGTGGCATATTAGTTGAACGCTTGTATTTAAAGTGAAAATATATTTTTACAAATGTATGTATACTTATTGCAAAGTCGGTTTTAAATAGCGATTCGATTTGTATATATATATTCGTAAATAGGTCACTACTACACCAATTGAACGGGCTTTGTTTGCACAAATTATTTGTTGTCAAATTTTATGTGACTTTGTCTGAGACTTACAACTCAAAGAGTACCTTCAAGAAAACAGAGAACCAATCTTTTTTTAAGTCCGGTTAAAAATGACCATTCCCTTATTTCCTATGTTTGCAAGTCAAGCCAGAGTAAAAAGGGAAATATAATAGGTTGGGGACAAAGTTCCTTCGCATTTTTTAAGAAAGTTCAAAACGTTTTTAATATAAGTAGTTTATTTACATTTAACTAAAGTATGTAGGTACCATTTTGTTCGATAACTTTTTGCCATCTTGTAGGTAGGGACATGATCCCATTGCTATAGAAATTTTGGGACTTCTGATCAAAATACTGCGACAAGTGGTTTTGACAGTCCTCTCGTGATGTTAACCTGACACTGCCTAAAGATTTCTGAAGAGACCGAAAAAGGTGGAAATCTGAAGGTGCAAGGTCAGGACTATACGGCGGATGCATTAATACCTCCCAGCCAAACTCTCTTAATTTTTGCTGAGTGGCTAAAGATGTGTGAGGTCTAGCGTTATCATGATGAAAAACCACACCCCTTCTGTTGATTAATTCCGGCCGCTTTCTCTCAAGTTCTTGCTTTAATCTCATCAGTTGTTCGCAGTAGAGTTCAGAATCGATGGTCCTGCCTGGTGGTAACAGCTCATAATGAATACTGCCCTTCCAATCCCACCACACACCCAGCATCACCTTGTTGCGAGTTAACCCGGGTTTCGCCACAGTCTGTGAAGCCTGACCGGCCTTTGACCACGACCTTTTTCGCACGTTCTTGTCGTACGTGATTCACTTTTCATCACCAGTTATCAGCTTCTTCAAAAATGGTTCGGTTTCATGACGTCGTAATAAAGAATCACAAATGAGTACACGGTTCATTAGGGTTCTTTCAGTGAGCTCGTGAGGTACCCAAATATCTAGCTTTTTTGTGTAGCCAGTTTTTTTCAAATGCGCCAAAACTGTTTTGTGGTCAATTCCCAGTTCTTCAGCTACGTCGTAACTACAGATATGCCGATCTTGCTCCACTTTTTCAAAAATGGCATCCATTTTATCCGTAATGGGGCGACCAGAGCGACGTGCATCTTTGATATCAAAATTTTCCGGATTGTAAACGCTTAAACCAAATTTGTGCTACTCTCACAGACACTGCACTAGGTCCATAAACAACGCAATTTTTTTTATAATGCTAAACCTGATATATTAGGTTGGGGAAAAAGTCTTTTCGCATTATAGTATGTATGAACTTGTAATAAAATCTCTTTGGCTATACTATTTGTATCTGGCGGGTTTTGGTATCATTGAAAGTTTAAATTTTAAAGAACATAATTCCAAATTCAAATTAGAAAAATGTTTATTTGCATTTGTTTTTCGTACCGCCAAGATGAGTGAATCTAATGAAGAAATTCGATTCATATTAAAATTTTACTACAAAAAAGGTAAAAATGCAACGCAAACCGCGAAAAAAATTTGCGATGTTTATGGACCTAGTGCAGTGTCTGTGAGAGTAGCACAAATTTGGTTTAAGCGTTTTCAATCCGGAAATTTTGACGTCAAAGATGCACGTCGCTCTGGTCGCCCCATTACGGATAAAATGGATGCCATTTTTGAAAAAGTGGAGCAAGATCGGTATATCAGTAGTTACGACGTAGCTGAAGAACTGAGAACTGACCACAAAATAGTTTTGGTGCATTTGAAAAGAACTGGGTACACAAAAAAGCTAGATATTTGGGTACCTCACGAGCTCACTGAAAGAAACCTAATGAACCGTGTACTAATTTGTGATTCTTTATTACGACGTCATTAAAACCGAACCATTTTTGGAGAAGCTGATAACTGGTGATGAAAAATGGATCGTACGACAAGAACGTGCGAAAAAGGTCGTGGTCAAAGGCCGGTCAGGCTTCACAGACTGTGGCGAAACCCGGGTTAACTCGCAACAAGGTGATGCTGGGTGTGTGGTGGGATTGGAAGGGCATTATTCATTATGAGCTGTTACCACCACGAGAGGACTGTCAAAACCACTTGTCGCAGTATTTTGATCAGAAGTCCCAAAATTTCTATAGCAATGGGATCATGTCCCTATCTACAAGACGGCAAAAAGTTATCGAACAAAATGGTACCTACATAATATACTTTAGTTAAATGTAAATAAACTATATTAAAAATGTTTTGAATTTTCTTAAAAAATGCGAAGGAACTTTTTCCCCAACCTATTATTATAATTATATAGAAGAAATATGTCATGTGCTTGTATCTTAATGACTTACTACCTAAATGGTCTCCATATTTATGAATACCAACTGTATATCCAGCATATCTGTACAATGGATATAATAACGGAACGCAGAAAACATGTTTATTGTGTTTGTCTATCTGTGTAAATACGCTTCTATCTCTTAAACTTCTGAACAGATTTCCTATAAAGTTGCACGTTCACTTTAAGCTTAGGCAGCTCAAGCTATGATCGAAATTGACTGACGGGACGAAAATATACTTATCCTATTTAATGAAAAATGCTCGTCATGAAGGGAAAGACATGATAAAGTTAGGTTTTTGACAATTTGTCACGAATTCACGGCTTAGCTGCGAAAACGTATAAAGTATTTAGAAAAAGGATAGTATATTTTTTATCCCAGTATCCCAAATGAAACCATGGGGGACAGTAAAAAAGTTATTGCTCTAAGTTATTTCTTTAACTTATTGGTTTATTTAAGAAAATACATGTATTCCTTAATAAAAAATACATTTATATATCCCGGGACATTCCAAACCAAGCAGAGCTTTACTATGGGAACCAAATAACTGTTATAAACACTTTTTTTCTAAATACGTACTTATATATATTACAATTAACCTAACGTATTGTCTTACACTAGGCTCCCTCCATTTATGAATAAGAATATAAAAAACTACAATTCATTCATGAATTAAAAATTCTCAAAGAAGTCGTTGTATAAAGTTCGCACGGTTGTACTTGACTTAATACAAAGAAAATTTTACATGAGCCCGGAGTGGTGTATGTAAATGTCATTATTATATCATCACGTCCACAGACTTTCCCGCGGGGTCAGATGGCTGGTGGATAACTGAGGCGCAGTAAATCGCAGGTCGCGATGAGTCTCCGATACGTACCTCTGATTTATGTCAACGAGCTCACTGTATGTAACGTTAAACTATCGGTATTAATGCCAACATGCCCGGTTATTCAGCTAATACAAACTTTGTCGGCGAGCCGCTTCACGGAGGCCTCGGAGAGCTTATCTCTCACGTGATTAGTAGTATTAGCGTAGTTAGCGAAAGAGACAGAGCACGGAGGCCGCGACGAAACATCCTCGAGTTAGTGTAATTTTCCTTACAGCCCCCTTATTCAGTTAATACAAACATCGTCGGCGAGGCGCTTCTCGGAGGCCTCGGAGAGCTTACCTCTCACGTGATTAGTAGTATTAGCGTCGTTAGCGACAGAGACAGAGCACGGAGGCCGCGACGAAACATCCTCGAGTTAGTGTCATTTTCCTTACAGAATCGAGACCCAGAATCGAGCCCATGGTGGTATTGAAGTGAAAATGTCTATAGGCGCGCTGGGCATTTTTGAAATGAGAAAAAACAATTGAACTCGCGACACTGTTACCGTTACCGACACCTCTGTATATAAGTATCTACAAATTGGCCTTGTTACACGAGTCGAGTTTGGGTTGAAATACATTGATAATATAAACATATACGTACAACATTGATATATTCATGTATGTTTTCACTTCTGTCGGCACTACTCCGGGAGAGCTTTTTCTTTTTGTATGAAATTATTTATTTATAACATGTCGTGATGAAATATAATTTTGGTTCCACACGTTCAATTACCAAGTTCAGATATATTATTCGGATTTTAGAGGATTCTGTGCGTTTTGTTTATAGAAATAAAAAATGGTTAACGCTTTAATACTTGGTTGTACCAATTCTTCAGAGATTCCTGAATTCACAATTCTAGACTTCGATCTATTTATTCTAATAATACCTACGCTTTCATACAAATTATTAGTTTCGTACCTATAAGTCTATAAATTCTGTTTCTAAGTACATTTAAGATTCACGAAATTTTGTACTTAAGTACCTACTTATTCATTGTATCAACTTTATTGTCTATCTTGTAAAGTATAATACGAGTATTTAAATATAAAACTCGCAGACAGCACTCCATAAAGTAATGTAGGATATTATTGTCATGAAGTCATGGTAGGTAGGCATCAAGTCACGGGTCACGGGTCACGGGTCACGAACTTCGTCTCCATTGTAGTGCCGATATTACTCTCAGATTCTTGATGTCATTTTAGAGTATACCCTCTTAACATCAATCTTTATGATGGTATTTTGTGGTTAGGAGTACCTAACCTACCGTTTTTGTAAGTAGGTTACATTGTTTCCAATTTCTCCACATTAAAAAACAGCTAATTCCATTCATAGGACTGAAATCTGGAGGGTTGCTTCATTTCATAGCGTTAACCTACTAATATTATGAATGGGAAAGTTTGTATGTATGGATGTTTGCTCTTTCACGCAAAGCTACCGACGGATTTGGATGAAACTACGCACATGGATAGAACATGTTCTAGAATAACATATAGTCTTCTTTTAAGCCCGGGAAAATGTAGCATCCCCCAGGAACGCGGGTGAAACCGCGAGGGACAGCTATCCTACTAATATAATAAATGCGAAAGTTTGTATGTATGGAAGTTTGTTACTCTTTCACGCAAAACCTGCTGGATGGATTTAGATAAAACTTGGCACATTCATAGAAAATGTCATAGGATAACATATAGCCACAATTAAGCGCGGGAAAATGTATCATTCCTCGGGAACGCGGGTGAAACCGTGGGTGATAACTAGAAAAAAATAATTATACAAATTTTAATCCCTACAGAAGTTAACATAAGTTGTAAGTTATTTCGTTTTAATCTTTAGAGATAAATGATAATGATACATGATAATTTATAGCAGCTTTTTGGTTATTAATGACTTAGGAATTAAGTTAATATGTTAATTGGTACGTGATTTCAGAGTTTTCAGGAAATTACGCGTAAAGAAGATAAAATTACGAGTAAAGATTCAATAGTAATTCCATATATTTTTTTTTAGAATTTAATTAAATATGAAAAGTTGATTTATCGTCGAATACTACTTAAGTAAGTAGGCACTAAAAATGAATATATATAATTGCGAATATTATAGCTTCTCATTAATATCAGCGTAGTTTTTGAATGAAAATTAGCAAATTTAGGTAATAACTATAGTACAGAGAGTGATAAAATAGGTATATTATTAGATATATGTCTGATGATTCTAAGTTCAATTACTTACAAGGTATACAAGACATAATTAGAAGTGCGCATAAACTGTATGTTTAATTAGTATAAATTAGTCTCAAATATTAACTCTGTGTTAATTAGTTTACCTACCGTTCGTATTCCCGTTCCTATTATACAAATTCTAGAATAAATATGAAATTATTTACATTTAATTATGCGTTGACATTTTTATAACTCGAGTTGTTCATTATAACGTGTAACATTCAATTAATTTTACAGGTACGTTGGTAAGTAAAAGGTGAATAATTAATACAACCTTTTGTACAAAAACGCTTTGCACTATTATAAAATTACTTAAGTTAATTGGACGTTACCTTCAGTTCAATGTTAAGTTGGGTCGTGCAACGTTCACCGTCAACGGTCGCCGCACCGCGCCGCACCGCGCGCCTCGACCGGCTGGTTGCGGCACTCAACCTTATTCCTGCCAGTAAATTATTCTGACAGTCACCCACTTTCAATCATACCGGTTCAAACAAAGAGTTACCAGTCTCTTACACTATGACTATTGATATGCATTTATTAAGTCTACACCAATTCCATTAAAGTCGATTGCTGCGATATTTAAACATGTTTACATAAAATAATGCTAAGCTTACCAGTTCATTTATCAAGAAACAGTTTTGAGATTACATAATTCACTATTACACATTTTTAGCACAATAGAACCAAAAATATCAATGAATTCACGTCATTAGAACAAAAACGTCATGCAGATTTTAGTGTAGGCGTAGTATCAACATAGCTACGAGAACTACGAAGCAACCGGCGCAGACGCTTCGAGTATCATCGGCAAACTTCGTATTTACGCAGACAACAACTTTCTTTCTCCCTCGCACACGAGAGAACAAGCGAGACTTCAGATTAGATCACTGAACCAAAAAGAAACAGAAACTTTGTCGTCCGGCCGCGTCGGGTCTCGCCGCGTCGGCGTTGGATAACCGGTTTTGTATTGTAGCTTTTTAGTCCCTACAAATAAAAACTCATGCATAGATAATCGTGCACCACACTCGTATCGAGCTTTACGTAAGGGGCAACGCTACAGTGTTGGAAGGAAACTGTTACTGAACGGAAATGGACACGGGTGGTGGAGCCATTAAAATAGAATGAGAATTTAATAAACAAACACTTGATGATTTACCTAATGGCAAGGGTGGTTTTATAATGAATCATTTAAACTGCAAATACTTGCCTTATTTTCTCTGTTAATATTTCCAACAGCTTAAAAATAAATAACAGGTCAGTTGGTATAATAACGAGCCACGAAACTGGTTGGTTCGTGGCTCGTTAGCTCGTGGGTTCGATTCCCACCCAGGAAAAACATTTGTGTGCATGAATATGATTGTTTATTCTGTGTCTGGATATAAATATACACCTGAGTACATATAAGAAAAATAAAAGTATTACATCAGTTATTTGATCTCCTCTTAGTGCAAGCTCTGCTTAGTTTGGTATCGGATGGCCACGTGTAAAGTATGTCATAGCATACCTATTTATTTATTCATTAATACTATTTATTTAGAGATCCATCTATTTATTCACCTTTAAACGTAGAATAGAAAACCTATTTTGAATGTCAAAATGAAATGAATACTTACAAATGTAAATATAATACGTATAAATATGATAGATACTATATTGCTTATGTAAAAGTTCCCCGAAACATAAAAGTCTCACGTTCCCAACCGTTTGAACATCACGGTGTTAGTTGAGATTGAGAAATGATTTCCAATACAAATTGACGTTACATAAATGAGTCAAACGTCCTAAATACATATTAAAGACATTTCTCATTATATTTCTTGACTCGTAACAAAACAGTCGGACGCTAGATTTTACAGGACCGAACAAATAATACTGGAGAGGACCTCGTCTTCAAATCAGGGCTACGACTTGCATACGGAGTAACAGGATTAGAATCCTATGCCCGAAGCTTAAGGTTGAATATTGTATATAAATTGTCGAGACAATTGCAGTGGTCTATGGTCCCTGTATAGTACAAGAGCCCGTTAACGAGAGCAGCGGTTGTTTGTTTTCTCACGCCTCTTGTGTCTTGACAAGTAGTCGAAACCGCGACGAAATGTCGTTCATCAGTAAATAACAACCGATTTGTCCATGGTTATTCAATAAAGGAAGTAAAAATATATCTCTAATTTCCTAAAAGTAAAAGCAAACACAAAGCTTTGAGTTATGTTATGTTGTTGCTGTCGAGCTTAAGCGAATATTGAAAAAGTTTATGTAGGTACGTTCACCAAATGAAATATCGCGCTTGTACCTGTTTAGCAACACATGTAATAAACAGGTAAGTGTTACGTACTTATATTTTACACTTTATGTTTATGTGTAGTGGATTTTATAGACAAAGAAACATTACCAGGGTCAGATATACTATCTAGACCAATTTTAAACGCAAAATTGTTGAAAAAAAAATCTAAACATATCTACTATTATAATATCAATTCGATTTAACCCACATAACTCTATAGTAACAAACTAAAATTAAAACACGCATACACAACTCACTGACTCAATGTACACATACTGATTTCTATATTATTATTGCTCTTAGTTCTGGGGCTCGATTCTGTAAGGAAAATGACACTAGCTCGAGGATGTTTCGTCGCGACCTCTATGCTCTGTCTCTGTCGCTTACTACACTAATACTACTAATCACGTGAGAGGTAAGCTCTCCGAGTCCTCTGTGAAGTGGCTCGCCGACGAAGTTTGTATTAGCTGAATGAGGGGGCTGTTTCTTATTTCTATTCACACTTTGCTGTGATATCCTATAATTGGCTTTTGATATACATATAAGATAGATAAGAAAATGTAAAATTTATAAAAATGCTGTTGGATATCAAAATAAAGAAAAAAATATTGAAATATACGTATTAAGACGTGATCTTAATATAATTATTTCACCATCAAATGATTTTTTTATTAGGTATCATTAATGAGAATAGGAAACCTAGGGAAAACAATGCCACTTCGAAAATGTTATTGCAAAGTGCCAATACATTGTATGCTATTTCAAATGACGTAATACTCTTATTTAGGGTGATTATTTTAGATATTTGTAAATTCCACAAATCTGTCATAGTATTGGTTTGATCTACATTAATGTTGTACTATGACTGCTTGTATATTAGCATTAGGCACATAATTTTATTACTTATATACCTACAATACTAAATAGGGTACGTTTATGATTAATCTCAGTTCATTCTGAGCTCAGATTAAGTCAATGAGTGTCAGTAAGCTGTTTCATGTGTGCTATGAATGTAGCATACATAAGTGCGTTTTATTCCATAAGGCTTTAGTTTCAAATTACAATAACGTGTTCTGCACTTAAATACGCGAATATAATTTAAATTCGGTACGTGCTCGGTATCATTAAAACTTAGTATTCGTTACTAATATGTTATGCATAAATAATTAATCTGTTATATAAATAGCTTCACGCTAAATTCTTTTTTAAGGAAAATTACTGGTCATTTGATGACAACACCTATTTTTCATATTAAAATTTACATACGTGGTTTATGCTGGGATAAAAAAAAAGTTTTTTTAAATCAGTCCATGTATGTTCACGGTAATTTGTGAAAATATTCAAAACTAGCTGTCCCCCGCGGTTTCACCCGCGTTCCCGAGTGACGTAACATTTCCCGGCACAAAAGTATCATGTGTGTTATTCCAGGGTATTTTTATGTATGTTCCAAGTTTCATCCAAATCCGTTTAGTAGATTTTGCGTGGAAGAGTAACAAACATCGCATTTATAATATTAGTAGCAACTTTTCAAATTATACACATATGATTTTGAAAACTAGGGTGCATTATTTAAAAGTAATACGTTTAATTATTTCATACATCGTTATGTATGACGGAATTATGATTCAAACTCCATTAATGATGATAATTAACTAAGCAAATATTTTAATTACTCAACGAAATGCGCAATTTGTTAAAAGGTATGCTATAAATGATATACGATTACATGCGTGACAGTAAAGAAGGCCAAAGCTCTGAAAATATGTAACAAAGGAAAAATGTCATACCTTTTTTGAAGGAATCTGCAATTTCAGTCAGATCTATCAAAGTTCCTTTTCGAAGACAAATCCGAGACAATATGTTGAACAGAACAGCTTTACACACTTCGATAAAGTAATATAATTTTATACGCAGCAAATCAACGTATTTTTTTCACAATAGAGCGAAAAATAAGTCAATTTTAGTATGTATTTAAAATTATCGATGATGTAATGTGGTTTGATAAGTAAGATATCTAAATAACAGTTCGAATAGATAACTTATTATTTTCCTTCTTTCATTTTGAAAAGTGTCATGTGTAAGTTGGAAGTCCTGCAGAAGTTTTAAAATAAAATACTGAAGGGTTTTATAAAGATGGTTATTTTTCGCTCAGCAACAGTGTTCGTGTTGTCGAGTATGTAGTTGTATGCAAGCACTTTCTAACACTCACTGCAAAAGTATGTATGGTACTCGATAATATTCACGACATTAATGTGTTTTCAGGAGTTCATGTACGCGTTCATCGCTCAGGGCGTCTCACGCGATACTGGGCGGGCGGGCGGCTACAGCGCCGCAGCGCCGCTACTCGCGACCGCCCGCCCTTGCCTAAAGTTCATGGTGACAAAGTGACTTTCTTTCTCTTCGGCGACATTATTACATTTCAATCGTATTTAATATTTGTCGATTAAATATCATTAATGGACACTTTGCTATTTACAATGATATACCTTGTTAATAATGGAGCAGGTTGTCAACATGCTAACAGAATGCTGAGGTTATTTGGTTTTCACTGATTTATGAGCCAGACAGCCTATTATTTCTGATATTCCACACTAATTATGCGTTTAAATTTAACAAGCAAAATGTAAAGGTTTCGTTCTACATTTAAATAGGTGGGTATAAAGTATCTTATTACAGAATTGCGTATGTTGATTTAATTACGAGTAAATGAAGGTATCTACAGGATGTTATTACATTTAAAACCATGCAAATGGTATCTGAGATGATAATGATAAGATGAAGTCGTATCTTGAATATAAGGTAATGTAGTCCATGTTTGTTTTGTGCGTCAAGTCACAGCGAAACTACAGGCACGGTGTGCTATAAATGTTTTATTTTGTATATAAAGGTTCCTAACAAATTACACCCATATAAAAGGTGCATGGGGCTAATAGACATCCGGATAGACAAGGAGGCGATCTGAATATTTCACTTTAACACGATTAAGTAGGAATACATTAAATTATTAAGCGAACTATAGAAAGGTATATTCTTTTACACCGCAGTTTCATCATGAAAATTAGGGTATGTACATATTTAGGTATAGAAATAAAATAAACAATTTGATACTTTATTTATATCAAGACATAAATATTTATTTATGTCGTACAGAAGGCAGGCATAAAGGGCACAGTTTCGGTAAAGATATTCCAGTTATTCGGAAATCGACGGCGACCGTTCTCGTCCGGAATTCTGTTGTGTTTAACAAATGTTTGCTGTAAACGTTGCGGTATGCAGATCGAGCTGAAACTGAGAGCTTAATCCGAGGACAGACAGTATACTAAGCCTCAGTTCGTATACAAATACCTACTTGTATAGAATACGACAGAACATTCTGCGGTCGGTGGCGATAAATCTTCCATGAATCTTTTACTAGGCTTATCATATAGGGACACACAAATTCATGCATGCACGTCTGCGGACGAGTCACGTAACAATTTTCTATTTTCGTTTATTTGCAGTAATACGAAACAATTTCTGTTTTATGCCGAGTGCGGGACGGATTTATGTCAATAATATTAAGGGATTTACGAGCGAATAGCCTATACGTTAATCGAGATATAGCGAGTCGACACGAGGGTGAATTTGACTAGATGGGTTGACAAAACGAAATCTTATGAATTATTTTAGTTTATACACCAAATTTTGTATTTATTCACTTCAATTTGTATGCCAGTTGCCACCGAAAGAGACCTATATTACAAAATATACACGCAGTAATATATTTGTCAGCCCTTGTTGTACTCCTTATTATTTACCATGCAATCAATAGCAAAGAAATTAAGAAGTGTTGTTGTGGTTTTTGAATTAAGAAAAAGAAGAGCGCGGGAACGAAGTCGCTAGCGTGTTGGCCTGTAGTTTCCAATAAAATTTTTAGTACAGAGACGAGAAGAGAATAAAATACTGTATGTATCATCATGTAAGTAATACAAAAGCTTACCGCTGAAGAAGAAGACTCCGTTATTAGAGCAGCAAGTCGTTCCCATTGAAATATTATAGTAGCGACTACGGCTACAATACGCGGACAAACTGACATTTGATATGAGAAAATAAGCAGTGTATATTGTCCCACGTATATCGTTCGTTCTGATAGCCTCCAAGTTGACGTTCGTATCTGATTTACAATGACAACAATCCACAGCAGACAGCAGCCTGACTCTGACGTCGACGGTATGACGAAGACAGTTCAATGATACTGCCCTAAATATTTATATTATACATTTTACTTCACGTTACTCTACGACAGTCTACAGAGTTTATTTTGCCCTATATTTAAGGTGAATACAAACACTACTGATGTAGGTATTTATGATGGAATCTTTGATTGAAATTTGGAGGTCCTAATCTTCGCTAAATAGTATAAAACTAAATCTTAATCTATCTGTTCTGTTGGCTTAAATATTTTACACTACGCAATAGATTTTGATGTGGTTTTCCACATAATTTCAGGATTTAAAGGTTTATGCGTATAATATACTAGCTGTCCCTAGGGGTTTCTCCCGCGTTCCCGGGGGATGTTACATATTCCCGGGATAAAAAAAGGTAATGTGCTATTCCAGATCTCTATCTATATATGGCATATTTCGGGTAATTTTTTACACTTTGTAAAGTTTCTCAATTTTTTTTAAATATAATATAGCCTATAGCCTTCCTCGATAAATGCACTATCCAACACTGAAATAATTTTTAGAATCGGACCAGCGGTTCCTAAGATTAGCGCGTTCAAACAAACAAACAAACTCTTCAGCTTTATAATATTAGTATAGACTTACATTATCCCACTTATGCGATACTGGGGTTCCTAACATTTCTATAAATACTGACTACATATAAATTAGTATCGTAATTACAATACCTATATCAAATTAATTATTATGGGTTTTATTTACAATTATGATGCACCTACTGTAGCTCGTTACACCGCTATTGTAACAAAGTAGCTACGTTGTTTACGCATAAAAAACTAACCGTATCCAAAGGATAACTGGTTTCGAATTCCTACAGTGATTACAACCTGCATGGCTTTATCGGAAGCCGAAAACAGATTTCTTTAAATCGAAAGTGTTGATCTTGATAACATTATTTTGACGGGCCAGTTGGCTTGGTGGTTAGAGACTCTGACTGTCAAACCGAATGTCGCGGGTTCGATTCCCACCCAGGACAAACATTTGTGTGCATGAACATGTCTGTTTGTTCTGTGTTGGGTGTATATATCTATATAAGTATGTATTTAAAAAGTAGTATATGTAGTATATCAGTTACCTGGTAGCCATACTACAAGCAGTACACTCTGCTTAACTTGGGATCAGGTAACCATGTGGATATTTATTATTATTTTATTTTTTTTATGTCACTTGGGTCGACAAACAAGCAGACGGTCCACCTGATGGTAAATGGTCACCGCCGCCCATGGACATTTGCAACACTAGGAGCATCGCCAATGCGTTGTCGACCCTGAGACGTGAAGCTGTTATGTCTCATGTGCCTGTAATTTCACCGGCCCTCTTACCTTTCTAACCGAAACACAGTAATACAATTGCACTACTGCTTCACGGCGGAAATGGGTAAGGTGGTAGTACTTCCCCGGACTATTATTATTATTATTTGGATTTAAAATAACAACGAGCGAACGTTACACAATGTTTGACGTGAACGGGAAATTATTAACTTTATTTATTTAGTTATTATAGTATTATTAATTATATACGTATTATAATACCGACAGTCTGTTGCAGCTAAAAAATTTTAATACATTCCAGACAGGAGACCAGAGAGGAGTAGTAGTAGAGCTCTTAGTGCAGAGTTCGTCCGGGGAAGTACTACCACCTTACCCATTTCCGCCGTGAAGCAGTAATGCAATTGTATTACTGTGTTTCGGTTAGAAAGGTAAGGGGGCCGGTGAAATTACAGGCACATGAGACTTAACAACTTCACGTCTCAGGGTCGACAACGCATTGGCCATGCTCCTAGTGTTGCAAATGTTTATAGGCGGCGGTGACCACTTACCATCAGGTGGACCGTCTGCTTGTTTGTCGGCCCAAGTGGCATAAAAAAAAAAAAAAAAGACCGCTATGCATACTGAGCATATATATAAGCGTTACTTTATAGGTATTACAATGCCCTTATTTATAAGAAAATATGTTATAGTTTCATTTATCTATCCCACTAATATTATAAATGCGAATGTTTGTATGTATGGATGTTTGTTACTCTTTCAAGCAAAAACTACCAGACGGATTTTGATGAAACTTGGCACATGGATTGAACATGTCCTAGAATAACATATAGGCTATTTTTAAGCTCGGGAAAATGTTGCATCTTTCGGGCACGCGAGTGAAACCGCGGGGAACAGCTAGTGCAATAATAATTGCATATAATGTCAGACGTTATAACACGTTAAGTAGGTATATGCTCTTATTAACAGGAAACAGACCCCAGCAGCGGATGCAACACATTCACCGATCAGTTTTTGCAAAATCTTAATACTTTTTATTACGAATACTATCACAACATAAAGAAAGGAACTAATTGGCGCATTGAGGCTAAACGAGGGCAGGATGCAATTGACTGACTCACTGTTTGTGATCCGAGCGAGTACGATCGGAATCTGACTACGAGTTATAAGAAACGAGATGTAGCACCAATCTACGCCGTTGAGAAGGTACCGGATGACGATTTGCCGGAGGGAAAAACTAATGTTAATCGATTCTGCGTATCGTCGTTGAGGTTCCAGTCCTGCGGAGACGACGCGAGGCGAGGCGTTCCGGATCACTCACATGGATACCTGCCTGCCATTAGAGGATATGGCGTGATACGTATCTGGGACTTGGGTTTTAATTATGTCAGGTAAATGACTCGACGATGCTTTCTTGTGGTCTCTATGCTCTATCTCTATCGCTCACTAGTCATTCACGTGAGAGGTTCGCGCTACGAGGCCTCGTTGCGCCGGCTCGTCGGTAGACGAAGTTTCTATTAGCTGAATAAGGGGGTTGACCCGTACTGGTTATTGCCAGTGCTGCCGGTTAAGTAAAATAATTGTCTCTACGTATTTATTATGGAGTTCTTTTTGCTGCGTCTGCTTGTAAAAGATATTCTTAATAATTCATGAATAGGTATTGAGGCAATAATTTGTATCTAACATGATTGGATTATTTTGCACTTATATAATGCAATATGTTTATAGTGATGTACCATTTACAATTTATAATATTTATGACTCAGAATTGGTAAAAGTATTTGTAATATGTACAATATATATTACCTGCTTTCCCCCGTGTCACTCGCAATACCACACGCTAGGTGTATGTCAAATTTCAGCATGATCGGCTCAGTCATTTAGCCGTGAATCGCAACAAACAAACTGTCAAATATTATAATATTAGTCAGGAGAAGCGATTCTAGGATCTATGCTTTGGAAGATATAAGTTCACAAAACTAGTGAGAATATTTATCTTTTTTTTGTATTGGTTTATTTAATATACTGTACAAAGCACTAAAACGTACATGTAGCCACATAACGCAAACCACAAGGGGTTTATCTGTAAGTATTATATAGAAATATTGATAGTAGGAATATTTAGAAATAACATAAATTCAACCTCTGTAACAAACCTTTTGCATTTACATTCATAGTTATGATATACAGCGCAATACATTATTGAGTTTGTATATTTTCAGTTGGCACGTAACACGGTTTGTTGTCCTAACTCGATAAATAAAAGGTTCACATAGAGCACCCACCTACATAAAGTTAATTACATCGGGAATAAGATACTCGCATTGAATATTAACTGAATTAATTAATTAATACGAAAGATATCGAGTTAGCGATGTCCCAACCTATCTGCGGTGCTTTGAATTTAATTATTCCATTCACGTTGGCTCCACAGTGCCTATCTTGTATTTTCTCGATCCGTTCCGGCAATGTTCTAACTCTCACAACTTCTATGAATGTGAAATACTCGTACGATAACTATTGTCTAATAGTGATCGATTGTTATTCATGCGATATCTACAGGTCTTGAACAGCGATACGTTTCATAGAGCGACCATGATGCAGAATGTCGGTTTTGGAACCACAAAGGGCAAGGGGACATGCAAATCACGGCTGTATTATGTGCCGTCCGATGCGACGGTAGGATTTACATAGGAATGGAGGAGACGACGTTAGCGGCAGTTAGGCGCTTCCGTGTGGGCCGCGGGTGCCGCGGGTGCCCCGCCCGCCGCCCGGCCGCGCTCCGAGCACCAGCCAGCGGCACCCGCGCTCAGCCACGCCAGATGATTACAGACGCAAATCTGAAACGCTCATTCATAACTTGAGTGAATACGTTCACGAACTAAATCTGCATAATCGTCACATTATGGAAAGGAAAATCTAATGTAAAGGGTAGTTAGTCAGTTTTAAAAGCTAAACTAGTTTTATATTTCTCGTTATTAAGTAACGGTTCGCTCGTGCCGTTGAAATACCTCCTAATTAAAGTTAATCGAGCCTACCATACCGTTAAATAAAGAATTGGATTTCGTTTATTTCATTTCTATGTTAAAATACAATTTCCTAATAGTCGGTTAAAGTTAAAAGCACAATTTAGCAAGCAGTTTTCGTTTCATCACTACGATCTGACTAAAAATGTTGTTCGGTAATTAATTAAGCTGGCGCGGTGCGGCGGCGGTCAGTTAGTCTTGCTTGACAAGACGCGTGGGTTGGGCAACGAGTGACGTGTTGCAGCCGCCTGCGCCCGCGCCGATTTCTGCACTAACCTTGGTCTGCGCAAACGGTCAGTTATATATGTGGTGTAAATTGGAAAAGCTCAAAATGCAGTAATTAATACATTTTATAACAAAATTGATAAATTTCTTTCTAGAGATTACAAAATTTATGTAATTATTTGTTTTTTTTTTATTTGTACCACTTGGGCCGACAAACAAGCAGACGGTCCACCTGATCGTAAGTGGTCACCGCCGCCTATGGACATTTGCAACACTAGGGGCATCGCCAATGCGTTGTCGACCTGAACTTGTTAAGTCTCATGTGCCTGTAATTTCACCGGCCCCCTTACCTTTCTAACCGAAACACTGTAATACAAGTGCACTACTGCTTCACGGCAGAAATGGGTAAGGTGGTAGTACTTCCAGGGGCGAACTCTGCAATAAGAGCTCTACTACTCTGAAATAAGTATTAAAAATCAAATAAATTTATTTTAAGATATCCAATCGACTACCTATGGAGAATCATGGCTTTTCAATGGCTAGATAGCGGTACCTGAATGTTTATTTCAATTACTAATTAATTGTTTATTAATTTTGTATAGACTTATCGAAGAAATGGCGTACCGAGTTATATCCATCCGGATTAAGAAATCGGCTCTTTGTCATAGATTACTTTACTACGCATTTATACTGTATCGCTGGTGTCTCGTAACTTGCTCCACTAGATATTGGGCCGGCCACTCACTTATCGCAACAATCGGTGCATGCGAAGGCGTTACTGCCCTCTGTTTATAAACGGACAATAAAATCAACAATTTGATTGTGTATTACACGATAGATAACTTTTAGATCTCATTGAGATAATTTTGACAAGAGAATAATAATGGTTTGTTTAAAGCTCACAAAAATAACATTGTCACACCAATAAAATCACGTAATATACGAGTATAGGTATTGTTTCAATATAACAATACGCTATTGGATCTTGATTTAAAATGGAAATATTAAAAATATAAATTTTAAAGTAAATAAATAAATAAATCCAGTCTTCAGTATTTTTTTAATATCCCAGGGTCTCTTCACACATGGTTACCAAATTTAGCAGAGTGTACTGCTTGTACTATGGCTACCAGGTAACTGATATACTACTTTTTAAATACATACTTATATAGATATTTTTTAAGAGTAGTAGAGCTCTAAGTGCCTAGTTCATCCGGGGAAGTACTACCACCTTACACATTTCTGCCGTGAAGCAGTAGTGCACTTGTATTACTGTGTTTCGGTAAGAAAGGAAAGGGGGCCGGTGAAATTACAGGCACATGAGGCTTAGCAACTTCACGTCTCAGGGTCGACAACGCATTGGCGATGCCCCGTGTTGCAAATGTCCATAGGCGGCGGTGACCACTTACCATGAGGTGGACCGTCTGCTTGTTTGTCGGCCCAAGTGGTATAAAAAAAAACCCATGCACAGAAGAAACAGACATGTTCATGCACACTAATGTTTGTCCTGGGTGGGAATCGAACCCACGACCTGCTTGGCAGTCAGGGTCTCTAACCACCAAGCCAACTGGCCTGTCAAATCTATAAATTATTGTTATTGTAAATACCAATCTCCCATACCGATTTACTTTTATTGAAGTAGGTAAGTTACAATCAATCAATAGATAACAAAGACTTACATATTGATAATTCAAAACACGACAAAGCATTTCCGAGTTGATGACAGTTGTGTATGTAGTTGTATCTCATTTCCACACAGAACATTGTCTGACACAGAACATACAAGTAAGAAACAGTTACGTATTTACACGTGTAGAATAATAAAAAGTTACGAAGTTGGCTTTAAACTATTATCGTAAAAATCGTAAAAATTAAGGTAAATGGCTGCATAACGGCTGACGGCCCGTCTGAAGGTAAACGGTCACCGCAGCCTATGGACGCTTGCAACACCGTGGGTATCACTCGCGCGTTGCCGACCCTGCAAAAATCTCTTCACACCCTTCTTGAAGAACCCCATGCTTACTCTCTTGGGAAAACCAAGGCGGGGAGCTCATTCCACAGCTTAAGCGTGCGCGCCAGAAAGCTCCTTTGGAATCGCACGGTGCGAGACCAGTTTACCACATTATGTTGCAATTAATACTATAGAAGAACTAGTATGACCGGCCAGTAAGCTTGGTGGTTACCGTAACTGCCAAGTCGCTGGTCACGGATTCGATTTCAACCAGGACAAACATTTGTATGAACATGTCTGTTTGTTCTGTGTCTGGGTGTAATTATCTATATAAATATGTATTTAGGAAATTAAAAGTAGTATATCAGTTATCTGGTTTCCATAGTACAGGCCCTGGTTTTGAGATCAGATGGCCGGGTGTAAAGAATGTCCCAGGGTGTTTATCATTTGTTTATTATTAGTATGTTGCAAATGTAAATTGGTAGGTCTCAACACAATACTTAGTACAAATATAGTATAAATACATATATTCAATGATGATAATCGATCTACTTCTAAATTAATTGTATCCTCCTGTTGAAATTACTTATAATTACTATCAACAAATATGTATATATTCTTCCATAAAAATATACTGCTTGTTTAAATGCCTACTCATTAAAAATCATTTAAGTTCTCATCATTGTTATTAATGTAACCTAAATTACACTGTGTTCGAAAACAGAATTAAAACATGATATGTTGTTTAAGTATTTTATTACATACTGGGAAAGCTTAAAGCCATTATAAAATAATGGATATTCATTTTCAATAAGTTTAAAAAAATGTCCTCATTAATAATGGATATGGACGAATGAATACTATGCAAGGTATTATTTCGTTAATTTATAGCTACACAAGTTTTTGTGTAGAAATTCCTTAGATCTATTTCGGTCGCCAAATTATGTTGGCATACCTGTCTAGGTCATTAAATATTAATTAACTAGAAAAAATACCATTTCCAACCATAGAGATAGCTTGTAAGTATCATCTATTAATAAGAGTCACAAATTTGGTTGCGTACCTCACTGTCACATTAAAAGTCATTGAAGAGTGCTTCGTAACCTCTGAACTACTCGACATTTACGAGATCTTGAAGTACACCTCAAATAGCATCAATATTGATTGATTGTAACAATGCTTTTGGTATGGACCGGGCTAGGGAGAGAATGTACGAAATGGGACAGAATGTTTAGTAACCTGATGAGTTAAATGAAGGGCGATCATAGCTCAGTGGTCATTTTTTTTCGAATATGCCGCGTCATGATTTCGTATTCTAGACCTGGCAATATTCGGAGAAGTAAAAAGTGTGAGTAAACCTAAATCCAGGCATGGCCCTCGAAGCACTTGTTCCCCGTATTACTTATTCCCCTCTTGGCTTTGACTACCTACTTTCCACCGTCAGCCACATCATCACATACCCAGGATGGATACTGGTCAAACACAAACCTATTCATTATTTAAAAAAAGCATCGCTTAATTGAGAAATGAAAAGTCATCTAAATTATTAAACATTTATGGTAGATGGCCTTAAAAGTTTCCAAAATCAACGTAGGTACGCTTTCGTGACGATAATTCAAGCGAAAATTATTCGGTCGTCGACCGTCGCACGAAGGCGGCCCTATCGATTTTCGTTTGACGTCATATGACTTGTTTAGCAAATAGTTAAATATAAAAACTTGAAATTATTCGATAAAACAGCATTTTTGCAACGTACAATTTATTTTTATTATAGATACATTTTTGAATTTATTTAAATAAAATGATGGTATCAAATGGTTAAAAAATAAGTATATCTACTCTTTTATATTCATTTGCAGTGTCGTAAAATTGTTAGCGGAAGTACTGCGAATGTAAACGCAGCAATTTGTACGCGCTCATACGTAAAGAACGAAAGGCACGTTTAACAATTATCTAGGCCTCAGACTATAAAAAATATTTATGAGCTACCTAATTTAAATGCTTAATTGTATGTAAATTATACCTATGTTCTGTAACCGATGTGCACTGCAATTTTTGTATTTTATCAAAAGCAAAAGCTTCTGCTTCAAATCAATACAAGAATTAATAATAGAATATGTCATTCCGGAAAAAATTCTATTGAAACGTCGGAAAACTTTGTCCGTATTTAATTTAAAAACATCCCGATAAAAACGTCAAAAGAAAACAATATCGTCCTGACCATCGGCTGCGATTCCAAAATGAACAAGAATGGATAGGCGAAAAAACAAGCTTGTTATCTTCAATTAGTTTCCGAACAGAGCGATCGGGGCCAGAATCATAAAGAGGGAGCAATATAGTCGGGAGCGAGCGGCAGAATGAGAATCCGGTTTGAAAAACACGGTTTGCGGTCCAGTGCTCAGCCAGCGGGCGGTAGCTGCGGCTCGGAAAAAAAGGATAAAGGGTTAGGTTTCTTACTATATCTACTAGCTAGCTACCACGGGGCCATCCTATACGGCATCTACATATACAGATGCATGTACGAGCACAATGAGGCACACTGTAACCATATACTCTGCCAACGGTCCAATGAATAATCGACTTTCTGAAGCAAAACTAAATGACCCTACTGAGTTCATGTTTTGCAGCGCAAAAAAATTACTGTGGTTCAGCTTTATTCTTCGTGGCGTACCTATATGTATGACATAGGTTGTATACACACCTTAGTAAAAGGTCAACCTTAGTTGAAACAACTTGAATATTTTAGCTCTCAAGGGCATCCCACAAAACGTATAGTAGTATATCACGGTCTACCGTTATCCTGTATAATGAATGAAATGCAAAGAACTTATGCCTGAAGAAGAATAAACTTAAGAGTTCGCTGCGTGAATATTTAACTTGGGATAACACTCAGGATAATGTTATGCAAATAAATAAGTGGTTAGCAAAAAAATATTCACTGTACTTGATAGTATCTGAACCTATTATGTACCTTTTTTTAAGTCGTGACTCCAAAGCCGTGGCCAGTCGTGTGTGACAATACCTTAGTGCGATTTAAAGTTGTTTGATGGTGTAGTACCAATTTTCCGCTATTCAGCTTAAAAGTAATTTAGCTTTTTATTAGATCCTATACATTTAGCATTTCCTTATTATTTTGCTAGCCAGGTTTTTAAGTAAAAATCTTCGCAAAATATAATCATACACAGCATTAAAAATTACATACAATAGTTATGTAACATACATAAGAAACAAGTAACATGACAACGCATACCTAAATAGTATTTATGCTCTGAATAACGTATTGAATATGTATGAAGAGTCACAAATATTTCAGTGTTCGTCTATTAGGTACATTCACGCGGATCTTATACGCTCATTTAAAGATTTCACGTGGCCATTTCGGCAACAATGAAACCGCTGCTTAAACCCAACAGTCTGAGTCAGTGGCCCGACTTCCGTTCGTGTCGCCGCGTTCTGGGAAACTGGCACTATCAACACTGAACCGAATTTGAGGTACATTTTCATTTCACCGTGATTCACTATGACTAATACTCCACAAATAATTATACCGAACGCTCGATTTATTTTAAAATCAAACTCTATGGATGTTCTTTTTACTTTCAGATCGTTGAATTGAAATAAAACATGCTGCGTTCTTTGATGAGGTGGTAAGTAAATATTTGTTGTCTTTTGTTTGTAGCTTTCGATAAATGTTGGCCATGAATATAGAAAGTCGATTTCCATGTTTCATTAATCGTAAGTGAGTATAGTGTGAGTTAAGGTCAGTGAAAGTATCTTTGCGTTGGTCACGGTTCATCAATTAATATAGAGACTACTAATGATTTCAGGTTTCACGTATTAGCTATTACTGTTTATATTTCGATTGGCTAGCTACCTCCCTCAAATTAAAAATATACCGCAGTGTTCTGAAAGATGCACTTGAGAGGCAATTCCCTTCCAGGCTTTGTTCGCTTACCACCTACGACCACAACACAAGCCTGTAATACATGTAAAAAAAGGTTTTATATTTAAGCCTGTAGATAACGCCTCCACGTCAGCGTCACCCGCGCACTCTTCTACCCACACATTTACTTGCATTGTCCTTGCTTTCGTTTGTTCTTCTATTATATCATCACCCACAGCCGTCTGTTGACAATTTTTCATATTAAAACGGTTGTAAGATTTATAAAGATACGAAAGTTACATTTACCGATTTTCGGTCAAAAAAAATTACAAGGTAATTTAGTTACAAATAATCATACTAGGAGTTTCCTTTACAAACGCCCATCTGATTACAAAAGAAACTTGTATTTACTATGGTAAACAGGTAACTGACACGTACTATTTTTTAAATACATAGGTACATACAACACATGTCATCGACAAAATCATGTTTATTTATGTTCAATAATCAAAAAGGGACATCAACAGCACACACATTAAAATAATTACAAAGCAACTTTGAGCTGTTCCAATGTGAAAGTTAGCGGAATCGGGACCCTGTAGGTACTCCCCCATATCGCCGCGCTTTCGCCGCCACTTATAAAATCGCAACAAGCGAGTTCATTTTAAGATATTTTTACCCGGTGTCAAATCAGTTTTAACCAATCCGAACCAGTAAAATTAGACTATAACAACTGTGACTGAACTAGCAAACATATTTTAAAATAAGTAGAAAACAAAAACTCCTCGATTACAGTTATTTGGAGCCTAATAATGTGACAGAAATCTAAGACAGAAATAGTGATTTTGGACGTTCATCACAATAAATCCCTGCTGTAACGTCGTTATACGAAAGAAATGGGAAAACAAACGACCGCTAATAAACGACTCACATTACATCATCCTTTCTCGGAACCTAATTCCGTTGTTGCGCCTTCAGGCTAATCGGGTCTTCCAAAGTAAATAACAAATACACGAACAACAAATAAATTGCGAATTACTTCGCAGTAAGTAATAAGCCATTGTAACTAATTACTCTAACGAGTCAAGCCTGTATCGTGAAAGGTCAGTTGGTAAATAACATTCACCAGGGAAAAAATAAAAATTGTCGCAGTCTGACGGTTCTGTTGGTTGTGACTCCTGGGGATAGTTAAGTGACAATGAGATTAAACTTTACAGACCTACATTATCCACTACTTCTGTCCTGAGAGATTGTCGTGATTGACTTTGGTCAACTCCGTACCCAAGAGATTTGACTTATACAACACTTAAGTCAATTAAGTAACTTTTTTTACAGCTTAAGTTAGAATATACAAAACACCTGTGAAATACAGTCATCGTATAAGTCGAATATCAACAGTAATATTGCTATAGAAAGGTACCTATGAAAAGTTTTGAGTGTAATAGATATTCACATAAAACACAACTCACTGCAAAATCGAATTGGATGAAATGTCAACCCTCATCTCAAGTCAACCGATTGATAATATCGTGAGGACAAAACAATATCATCGCTCAATATAAAGCCTAGCGAATCTTTACAATAGCATTCACACATTTGGACCCTGTGTTGTGATAATTTAGCCTAGACTCGTAGATAGTCGGCAAACATATTTAAACAAAATGTTACAAGTTCATCAGTGTAACGAGTAAGAACTCTATTCATATAGGCATAGGAAGGGATTTGATTCGGAAATCGAACTTTAACTAGAATCTCATGAGTCTTTGAAATTCTACCTAAAATTACTCCTACGATATACAAGATAATAAAACAAGTTTAATTTGATAAAACTAGAGTTTGAAATTAATTGTTACTCACAGAGCGAAAAATCCTAGAATTAGAGCTCTACAGTTCTCTCAAATGTTTGTGAGGGGTGTGTTCTAAGAAATAATTCGGACCATTTCCATGTATATTAAATTCATCGTCGCTTTTGAATTTGCCACAGATTCGTGGATTTGCAGGCAATTAAGCCTCACCATACATTTGACTTCAATGGAATAATGAGTTTCCAGTCTCCACGTTATTTAAATGAATACATATAATACTTGCGTAGTAACATTTGAATTGATATTCAGACAGCAGATTTAGGTACGCGTAGGTACAACATTACAATTATTATTCCGAACACTGATAGCGTAGTTATGACGAGAATTTTTGCCTGTTACTTGATTATTGTCTATCTTTTTTTTATACCACAGCGGCCGATATACAAGCACACGGTCCACCTGGTGTTAAGTGGTCACCGCCGCCTCTGGACATTTGCAAAACCAGAGCATCGCCAATGCATTGTCAACCCTGAGACATGAAGTTGTTAAGTCTCATGTGCCTGTAATTTCACCGGCTTCCTTACCTTTCTAACCGAAACACAGTAATGCATGTGCGCTACTGCTTCACGGCGGCAACGGGTAAGGTGGTAGTATTTCCCCGGACTAACTCTGCACTAACAGCTCTACTACTCAAGAAATCATGTTGATGTACCTTTTTAACTTTTATCTTATGAATTTTATTTTCAAATTTACAATAATATAAGCGTGGTAGCGAAGGTATCAGTTTACCTTCTTCCAAACCATTATAATTTCCGTTCAGGCGGAAATAGTCCGACTGGCTATTTCTCTCACCGTCTAATTAAAATGAAATTATTTTATAATTAAATATTGTGTATACAACGGATTGTTACAATTGGTGGATTGATTAACATCAATAATTATAGTTCCTTTGCATACGAATACCACAATCGCATTTGCAATCATTATATGCGGATTTAATGTGAAAATATCAATAATATGTAGATATTTCATTTAATTAGTACAATTCAGTAACAAAGCTGCGACATAAACTGACCCTCGAATTATGGACAAATTTTTGAATGAATTTGAAACCATCTGTTATGCCTATAATGTTAACCATATGTGTCCATGTACATTATTGTACATATGATATAAAATTACAATATTAACACTCACACACATACACACACACACACACACACACATACACACACACATATTCATGTTTTTGTGTAATTTTATATAATATACTAAATACAGTATGGATGTGACTGGTACAAATCAAACTATGTTGAAAATAATATATAAATTTTAGATCCGTATGGTGTACATATAAAATTTTTGTGATTAAGAGCTGTGAATATTGTTGAAATAAAAAGAAATAAATTAACAATCTAGAATAAAATAGTAGGTAGTTATCATCGTTTTGTAAGGCATGACGTTCTATTTATCTACTCAAACTCTCGAAGTATCTTTAAACAAACAAAATATCGCAGTTGTCAGAGGAATCGCATATTTTTCAGTTCAAACTACTAAACGGAAGCGCTGCTTCATTCTGACAATGTTTATTTTTCAAACATATTGCTACTTTACATTACTTTATAGGAAGAGGGAAGTATAGCAATTCTTACATATCGCTCATCTAGTAATAAATATATTGGCACATCTGAAAAAAAAGCGAAATTTAGTTTCTACGGTCTAAGTGTTCAAAAGTGCATTATTTATAACTAGCTGTCCCCGCGGTTTTACCAGCGTTCCCGTGGTATATCACATGTATTATACATAAAAACCTGCCTCTTCAATCACCCTATCTATTAAAAAAAACCGCATCAAAATCCGTTGCATAATTTTAAAGATATAAGCATACATAGGGATATAGGGACAGATAAAGCGACTTTGTTTTATACTATGTAGTGATTAAATAATATTTTAATTTACTTTTATACTAGTAAACAAACCTATAACATCGACAAAAAAAACGACAACTGAACCCGTAAATTAAATTCAACCATTTTTTTAATCTTTGATCCTCGATTCCCTAAAATGTGAAAAAGATGTGCCAATATATTACTGGGTGAGCGATATATGTAGTCGAGTCCCAGTGATGTTGAAAATAAAGGTTAGCAATTAGTAGTGGGGCATTTTACTGATTGTCTGACTCGTGTAGTAGCCAAACGTGCCACGTAATAGAGCCATTCTAAGAACTGGTAACCTTAAGGAGACAGAAATGAAGTTAATTAACATGAAAGTCCAGTGGCGCCGTGACTGCAAGTTGTTTATCTGTTGCATAATTAATTTGCAACCGTCCGGTGCACTTGGAGCAACCATGAAAAGTACCATTTTAAATAAATCGTTTTCGTATATGTTGTATATGTATATTATACTAGCTGTCCCCCGCGGTTTTACCCGCTTACCCGTGGGATGTCACATGTTTTATACATAAAAACCTGCCTCTTCAATCACTCTATCTATTAAAATAAAACGCATCAACATCCGTTGCATAGGGATATAGGGACAGAGAAAGCAACTTTGTTTCATACTATGTAGTGATCAGTCCTATATTGACGTTTTCTAGAATATTATGATGTTATAAGGAGGAAATGTTATATAGTAGGATCTGGAGCAGACGATGTTGATAACGTAAAGTAAATAACAAAGATACTAACACACTCATGCTCAGTCGGGTGAGGGTTAGGTTTAAAAAACAGTAAAGTGAAAACCGATCTAAAATTAAACGTCAGCAATGTTACGCAAACGGATAACATATTCCAGAAACTGAGATCCGATGGATATTATTCTAGCTATTTTTATTCTTAATAAAGTTTCAGTGGTAGTTAACCAGTTAGTTTTCACTAGGCATACTAAAATAATATTAATTTAAATAACTCAGCCTTGGAGTTATAAAAAATCTGAACACGAGACAATTTTGAAGATCACATTACTAGGTCAAATAAATATACGCTTTAAGTATGGACAATTTGAGCAAATCAACGTAACTAGGACACATTATTGCTGATGGCCACTTCTAAGTGCTACAGACATCTTAGCTTTCATGGACCGTTAGCAAATTATTTTATGTATGCCAATATCTTGAGCATCTTCACCGAAATTTATCATTCATTATTTACAAAAGGTTTAAAAAGTCCCCGGAAATATTTTAGATCGAGCCCGTAGATATGTTTGTTGAAGAGGCTTAGCTTTTTTATCCCGACTGTAAAATTCCATTAAAATTCAGTTGCCCTAAAGTTATAGCCACCTATTAAGGTTTTATAGCTGCGGCTCTAAGAATATTTTGTATTCAAATGCTTTAAGGCACTGTTACCTATACACACGTACTTTTAAAACGTTAACGCTAATACTGAGCTATACGTATGTTTAAACATGATTTTGCTTTAGCTGCACCTGTCCGGTTGCCTGTCAGCTGTCTGAAATGTGGAAGAGGGTTTTATACGGTAAGTTAAACAAAAATCAATGCGCATTTTAAAGTTCGCCAATAGGGTTATTATTATGTGTACGACTTATAAAATATTCGGTAGCAGCGTGAATAGCTGCATATATTATGAAGTATAAGCCCACGAACCTTAACAATGAGCAGTTTTCCTCGTACCACACCTACTATAAAATGCATGAGCTACCACAAATCCATACAGAATTCATATGCAATTCGTCGAACGCAGATTGTTGTTAGTTGTATGAATATTAATTAATGGACACATATTTAATGGATACAAGGTCCAATCTTGAAGTCAATTGATCTTTTGTTTTCAGTTCCCCATTGCCATATTGGAGTAGGAAGTACGCAGTTAGCCAATAAATTATGAAAATGATGGACGTGTTTGTGCAAAAAAGGCGTGTTAGAACCAGGTTAAAGTGTTAGTAGGTTTCCAAAAAGTTTTATCAGGAAATTGGAACTTTAAATTACAGCTACTTATAAAAATGTATAATATCATCCACATCTGATTATATAAATTAATAGTTGATGCTCGTAGCTCGTAACGGGTGTTGCCATGACAATAATTTGCAGCGTACCTATTTAAAATATATCCCGGACAAGAAAGTTATTGATGAAGTCGTCAGACTTATCAAACAACGAAGAATGGGAAGATGGATGAACCCGCTTCGGATGTTGCTTCAGATGAGTAGAGTTTCTTTTGTCGACGCTATCGGGTATCGACAACGCTTTTCATGTCTGAAGTATCCTGAAATATGGATCTATTTTAATGTTCTTACGATGGGCTCATCTATTACATACATACTGTGAACTATGAAGATATTTGCAATGTGGAAATCGTATTTCGATGAACGGTAAATTTGTTCATCATCCTTACTTAGCATTATTAGAAAATATACGATATACACAAATAAGGAACATTAAAGTCTCTTATTGAAATGACAAAATAAAAGCTTTTTACTAAATAAATAGGAAATTATATTATAGGGTATACATATAACAAAAAAACTATTTTTTTTATTTCTGTTTGTTCGAACTAATCTAGGCAAGTTTGGCGGAACTTTCACTGGCAGGTAGCTGATGTTATAATGAATAACATTTATCCCGGTAAAATAGAGGACAACTAGGCTTAAATAAATTTAGTTAAACAATCCAAACTGAAATAATCATTTTATAGAAATCGTACCTACTTGACTAGGTAAGTATATAGAAATTATTCTAACCCCTACGTAAATACGAATATCTCGTAAATTGTAGCATATCCCAGCGAATTAGATACAACAATACTATACTATTGTAATTGAATAAAGATCGGTCTTATAGTATGACAGGCTCTCAGAACTACAACATAATTCAACGTGTTCCCTCGGGAGAGGCTACGGCCTTGTTGTGTTTACTCTACATTGAGTCGTACCTTACTGTGACAACATCCATCCCACACATTCAATCTTGTTTCTTGATTCTGTTCCTTGGAACGAGGTCATAAAAATGATAGGTTTGGGTGCAGGTACTTAGTGAACAGAAGGTCATACCACGGATCAATGAGTACGTAATGCAGAATTGCCACTATAAAAAGTGGTTTAATCCATTTGACATCATTAAACGTGATTAAGGCGCGGAACAAACTGCGCCGGCGACGCTAAATAGGAGAAAGCAAGGGTCACGAAGGGTCACTGCTATTAATCTTATCCGACACGCAAACCAATATTCTTCTCATTTCCACTCAATCAAACGTCTCATAGCGCAAGGTGTAACTAAATTGAATTGTTTATAGAGGTCAGTAAACCGCTAACTCATACAGTATAATGACAAGGCAGCGCTACTTATATATTGGATTGAGCTTTATTGATCGTGTTGCCTTTATTTGACTGTGAATTGTAAGTGTCGTTGGAACATTAAATCCTCGTTAATTTTCTATGGACAAAGTGTACATTTGCTCTACAGAATGTACACGCTTATAAAAAATGTACGTAAGTAAACGTTTATCGATAGTGAGTGAGTGGCTCTTAGCAGCGTAGCCACCGCTAAACACGTCAATGTTTAAGCTATGTTTTTTTATCTTGTTGGGACAGCAACGTTACTTTTCCGCCCCGTCCGGTAAAGATGGCAACCTTTCCGCACAAATGACAAAACCTCAAGAGTGTTCCGCTAGCTCGCTGTCGTTGGACCCTTCCGCCAATGACAATGTTCAGAATTACGAGCATCGCTGATATAAAAATAACCTAAAAAGGTCTATGAAGGGCGATTTAGATCTATATAAAATGTCTTCAAAAATAAATTCTATCAATTCTTAACAATTTGTAACCAGATTGGAAAGTCTCGTAGTACGTATTGTGTGCTCGTAGTATTCGTAATTAAAGCGGGATTTAGCGTACTGCTACTATAACCAAAACTAAAGCGAATATGGTAATCGACAATTATATAAACTAGATAGTCCCGATTCATAATATACATATTATAGAATTAGTCGCCACCAGGCTAGACAAAACAGTGGCGTGGTCAAGTTTGGCAATTGGGCGCAAACGGGCCGCATCGGCTGTATCTCCTCCCAGCCGCATTGCACCCCACTATTGTTGCGCTCACCCAAACACCATTATGCAAAACAAATAGCTCTTAGTGTAAGTAATGACCGAGCCAATTATAACATTAACGTACGAAACAAAGCTGAGGGAGGATATTGTAGTTTTACTGGATGCTATGCAACGTTGACACAAATGAAATATCATCGTGACTAGGAAGAGTTAAACAGATGCATCTTGTTAATCGCGTGTTGAGGATAACGAATTCACAACATGCGACAATGTCGAGATTGTCGGGGGACACGGCTGCCGAGGAAATGTGAAAAGTTACCAACTTAGCCGTTATCTGCAAACTGCTCTTCACATCTGCTTTCAGAACGTGCCAAATGCAAAAAGTGATGTTTGATATCCAAACTTCATTATTATTACATTTGTTTGCATGGTGATGCTTTGAGTAAGAGATTTATTGGATGCCTTGCCTTGATTTAAGAAAGTATCAATCATAAATTAGATACATTAAAAATCAGTAGGTAGGTACTTGCTTTATAATGAGATAAATCAGTTCTACATAATTGGACACTATGTAAAAAAAAACATCTTGTTAAATTGTATAAACAAAGTAGTTAGAGCGAAAAGTGATGTTAGAATAAGCAAATAAATTATGCATGGCAAGGATTCTAGAAATACCAAGCGTTCTTATCAGTGTAAACACTTCACACTTCAAAGTTTCAAGTGAGCAGATAAGTTAACATATTGCCTTTTTAATGCGATTTGAAGCGTCAAGTGATACATTACTATTTTTTATCAACAAACCGGTTGTGAACCGACTTGATATGTTGTAAATGATAAAAATGATTTGATTTTTACCACTTCGTAATAAATCTCAAGAGTTTAAGACAGTTTTATGTTCAGAGATATACATAAAACGCCTTCGTCTGGTATATATCATATTCTTAGAAAAGTTTGATTCATAAATTAAACTCAACTGTTAAACGATATGTTATAACCGTGGTAGTGACTCTGGATATACGCATCAACTAGGTAAAATACACTGGAAGATAGACTGATACACCAGTCGCTAGCTAGTGTCTACAAGGCTTCTTTTCCCTCATATACTTTAACGGACCAGTACCTCCAAATTGAGTCTATCTCGACTATCTGCGCCCACTGTTCGTCTGAGATGTCATAAAATCACACCTTACCTAAATGTAATAATGAAGACTTTAAGACTATAATACATACACTAATGGATGTCGGGGTCTTCGTTACTCAAGTTACGTAGGACCTAGGTACCTTTTAAAAAGTTAGTTATCTATGTAACAGTATTTCCTGCCATGCTCATTTTCGCACGAATGAAACCTCTTTACCGTTCTTTTTATTACATAACAACACGTTTTTGTCCGTTATACCCTTACAAATGTTGGAGCTTACACCTTGTTTTGTGTTAAAAAATTACGACCACTGAATAAAGAGCGGAGAAATTGTACGGGCTTAGCCGCTCTTACGTAAGAGGTGTCCTAAAGTATCTTATGAAAAGCAATATCATAAAGAATTTAGAGGATTTGGAACTCGAACTGGTTGTAAATGAAATTGAAGTATTTAAGAGATCAATTTCGATGCTTTGTAATCTAAATTTAGACCCGCGTGTGGAAATAATATCAAAAGGTATACCAGGCATACGAACTATATTATATACATAATATATTGGCTATTTTATAATTAATAAAGAGAGTGGATAAATGGCTAGGTTTAGAAGCCTTAAGATTTATAAATATGAGTGAATTCTGTTTGTGAAGGCAGTAGATACGAATAAAGATTATTTATGATTAAAAAGGTAGACCTATATTGTATGTATCTTATGAGAACAAATATGAGGCAATAACGACTATATTAATCATTGTTTAATTTTATTCCCTTAACGAAAGGTTTTTTATTTTTATTATTTATTTCTTACATATGTAGGTACCTTACTTACACTACATTGAACTTAAAATTATGTGTTAATTTACCTAATACTTTTTTGGCTCTACAATAATTGTTGCTAATTTTATCTATTGTAAAAAAAACTAATGGTACCTACCAACCATTCGTTTCTTTCTCTTGTTGATTTATCAAACAGTCAGTCAATAATTTATATGTTACTTTTAGTGTTATTTTACTGCTTCAAATTACCAAATTGTAAAGTGCAACAAAATTACTAAAACATGGAAAAATAAGTTCATCAAAAACGCTGTAGTTAGAGCTGAAAAGAACAAGAAAGGATATCCTATAACTTCCGCGTTCCGCTAAGAACTTTGCTGAATAAACATACCTCTAGTACTTATATTTCTTTTTGTATTCTATTTCTCAACGGTCGGCAGTATCTTTTATCTACATTAAGAGATATGGGTTTCTTAAATGATAATCGCGAATTACATAACAACATAATTTATACACTGGAAGTGAATAAGAGAATAAGTGGGCCATGTCTTGTAACCGATGTACTTACAGACCCTAAGTAAAGATTACATAAGTGTTGCGTTACATAATAATTACACTGTATTATTGGATTAATCTCTAACTTAATAGCTTAATTACATATCTCATGTGAGTACATGCAACATTTATGTGACGTTTCTAATGTTACATACAGAAATAATTAAGTGGGTGAGTTGTAACATTTAAATTGAATGCAACGTGAAAGTGCTATGGCATTATCCGTTGTGGAAGTGTTAGACATTGAATAAATAAAATAAAATAATAAATATCCTGGGACATTCTTTACACACGGCCATCTGGTCCCAAACTAAGCAGAGCTTAGAGAGAGAGAACCAGATAACTGATATACTACATATACTACTTTTTTTTTCAAAATACATACTTATATAGATATTTACACCCAGACATTGAACAAACAGACATGTACGAGCACATAAATGTCCTGGGTGGGAATCGAGCCCGCGACCCTCGGTTTGCCAATCAGAACGTTAACCAAAAAGCCAACTGGCCTGTTAATGTTATATTATTTTTATTATTGTTATTTAATAACAAAGCAAGATTTTCAGATTAAGATTATTTTAGTATACATATCCTCAAAACTGTCACCTACCTCTCTCTCGTTTCGTTCAAGTTTGAAGCAAGTTTATATTCAGAATAATTCTGGCCCAACCCTAACACGTAATGTTTATTAACATCGACTTTAAATAACTTGCGTATAAATGATAACCCTATTTATTTTAAAATGAGCTGCAAAGTCACCAAACACAAAATGAAGGAATTCAAATTCAAAGCAGGAGAAACTGCGGCCAAAAGCCAGACGAATTAAACTTTTTCGATTGCAAACACAAGCGGTACCATTCACGATATTGGGCTCTTGGAAACTCCCACGTTCTTAAAAGTTGACCTCTGTTTCGTTCACAATATCATTGTCGTTCATAGCTATTAAAGTCCAAATTTGGCGTGTTTACAGAAATTTGTCCGGTGGCGTCGTGATAGAACAGTTAACTGAATTTCCATAGCCGTGGGGGTCGTTTATTGAGCAATCACCGACCGTCACGAGACACTAAGTTTCTACTCCACATTAATTAGCTTAAAATTTGCTCGGGCTAATATTACCGGAGCCCTGCTCTCTATTCGTTCACAGGAAAGTCAATAGGGATAACTGTTTTTGCTTTGTTATTTGATAAGCTAGCGCTAGTAGCATACTATTTTTTTTCGTTTAAAAATACCAATAACCGATCTACGAGTACCTAGATATGAAATGAAAATGAAACCAAGAAATAAAAATGAAGTATAAGTAATATAATAATTAATACTACACAGTTACAGTTAGTCTAAACGCATAAGTAAAATAATACAACAATATGGAGGCTTGAATAAAATTGTGAAACTCCCTAAAAATAATAGAGGAGGAATGAAATGTCGCCTCTGACACAAAGATAAACAACCCACGTGAATTTATCCAAATATTTTTATTATATATTTCAATGTACATTTATCGAGAAAATTCGAATTCTATTTAAATTTCTCACATTTTCCCCTTGGAAAATGGTTGGGTAATACCTTGCGTCCGCAGCAGAAAATCTCTATCAGTGAGTTCTGGTAATTCAGCGGCACCCTCGGAGGCAGGGCACATGTATTACCGTCTCCACTAGCTCTCGACGGACTCCGATCGTAGAGTGGAACGCTCCGTAAATTCCTTACTTTATAGACTAGTCGACCTTTTTGGTCAAATGACTGTGATGCCATTTTTATCGCAGGACGGAAGCCGGTTTAAGTAGCGTTATTAGGAGGACCATTATCTTGCTTTATATGTCCTCTGGACAATGTGACACGAATCAAAGTTACGCTCGTATGATGCAAATTATATTATTAAACGTGAATATCATATGCATCACGGGTACGTATATTAATTTGTGTCTGTGTCTTGATACTCTAATAACTAGTCGAAGCATATTTATACACGGGTAGTTAAATGATCTTTTGAACACATAAAAAACGGTAACATGTGAACCAATTTTGGTATTTATCCTCTAAAGCTACAATATATATTATACATTCATGTATATTCTTAACCCGTATTATAATATATTATGTAGATAGAGCAGATAAAACCCTGTTCTAAAATCCAGTTATGTTTGCGCTGAAATACGGGCTTAGCATAGCGGAATCCTTACAAAATTATTAATATGGCCAAATCTTCACACAAAATTAGCTTAGTATGAAATAAGTAGATACTTATTTTAAATGAAGCAGCTAAATAAGTAGATACCCACTACAGAATTAAAGAGACAAAAGAAACAGTAAAATATCGGGCCGAACAATGAAACCTACGTATTTTAATTAAACAGCTATGACATACAGACAGACAGGGAAACATCAAAGTCTCACCATAGTGGTTCCTTTTTACTCGTATTTTGGCACAAAACCTTAAGATGCCCTTGTATAGTTAACACACATTGTGCCTAGGGGATCTCTATATTGTGTGTAAGGGTTTTAAGGAATAGAGATATTGAGCGTTGTGCGACTCAATCAAATTTCGAAGGCCAGGATTTAACAATATATGGAACGAAGTAAATAGAAGCAATTTTTTGTTATGCCGCCCGCGGTCTCTCAGTCCATCTGATTCGCCGTTTATTGCCGGGATAGTGCCAAAAGAGTCATAAAATCCTCGATAAAAGAGCTTTTATCGGGTCCACATTTCGACAATAACTTTCCTTTTTCCTTTTCTAATTTGCAATGATTACATGAAACCCATATTTATAAACAAGAAATAAAGCTAAGCCTGCTTTACTCCAGAAACCATTCTTTTGAAAATAATTTGAAGCAAACACAATATTTTATAGTAATAAAACCCATTAAAGATAATTTATATCGCCCATTTTAGAAGATAATTCGCCCATGACCGCTCCCGGAGGCATCTCGAGTCACGAAACGATCTCGTTCGACTCCAGGGAGAGTCAGCTAACCTCGTTACTTACAGATTTTGCAAGCAAGCAATGGCTCGGTAATTCATTATCTGCACTGCAACTGACGCGCGATGCGGCGGCAGCGGTGTGGCGGCGGCACCCGACCATTTGCGCGAGCTCGTGATTATCGGAACGCTCAATGTTAAACGACTTCCTCCCATACATGCTTATTGAACGATAAGTACGTTCTGGAAATTGAAAGAAATTCTCCGATATATAGAAATTTCCTTGCATTTGCAGTCGTGTACCATTTGCAATATCAGTAGTGTTTTACAAGCCTCGGTCCGTTCAAAGAGCCGTCCGACACAAAGTTTATATTATGTGTTCACAGAGAGCATTTACGACGCGTTAGCATGTGATAATGAAGCGGAAAAGCCGGGCGAATCGTTGCCGCTAGGAGTTGTGCTAAGTGAGCGGCTCCTCTAGCCAACTCGTTCATTACCTACACAACCCTTTACTCGCTCCTTCCCAGCGTTGATGGAAATTAACTATGTTTGTGATTAAAATTGCAAAAATATTTTGAAGACTCAGTCAGGCTGAAAAGATAATAGTTATTGAATAAAGTCCATGTTGACTGTCGAATACTATTCAAATTTTATAAGTTAAAAAGTTATATAAAAGCTTGTAAAAAATATCCATCCTTCGCAGACTTGTACCTTATGCAGTCTGCCGAGGGATTGAGCCAGGAGCTGATTTAGTTTTTGAAAATATATACCAATCATTCATACAGATGACAGTCAACTGTTCTTATCTCGCAACTCATTGGAAGGGTTTTAAATCAAATGAACTGTAGGATATGAAAAATATTGATCAGTAAATTTGATAGATTTAATATAATACTAGTTGTCCACCGCGGTTCCACTTGGGGTAATATATTATTGAAAATACACCTCCATCTCATCCCTAACTAAACTGAGCTTGTACTATGGAAACCAGATAACAGAAATACATACTAACAAATATTTTTTTCTAAATTCAGATTTAGCAAACATTTATATCCAGAAAAGAAATGTCCAGAATAATTTTAATCACACGTACCTACTTAGTTATGAAAATTGTATGTAAATCATAACTTCGCGTATAGGTACATATAGATTGTTTTGACTACTATTGACATCCAACGCAGTTGGGAGCTACAGGGGCATAAATCTCCGAGTGGGCTCAGGCTAACAGAGCGGATGTCAGGGATGAAAAATGTAGTCGCGACATCGACGCGGCGCGCGGGCGGCAACAACGGCGGCAGCGGGCGGCGGCGGGCGTCGGCGGGCGGCGGCGGGCGGCGAGCCGTGTCAATGCAACTGATTGCTAACTGCACCGCGCCCGTGCGCCTCTCGCGGACTGAATCAACCCGCTCACACAATGCGTCATTTGCATACACACACGACTTTATATGCGCAATGCACAATTTTATCAATGATGAAGCATGAGCGAACATTCAGCATTCTGACGCATCTTCGTAGTTCTGAAAAGAATTCTAAGCGTCCATATAGTGAGTAGCTGGCGAGACCGATGAACACTTCTGAAAAACAATAAATGATAATTGTAACACTGCAACGGATCAATGTGGGAACTTTGCATAGTTTGGACGCGATATCCTAAAAAAAGTTAAATTTTATGGTGTTGTTTGTTCCAAAATTGTAAAAGCTGCCCTTTCAAACTTGACTTTAACCGCGACTTTGTATAGGGAAAACTTGATTCATCTAACAAGACGAATAAAGCATTCATGCACAATCGTCGACAGTAAGCCTGCTCTTTGAGCTGAACCCCTATATTAATTGAAGCAAACACCCCTGTACTTAACCCCTAACGTTGATTGCGTCTGCACTCTACATCGATACGTAGATGTACTCGTATATATAAAGTACGATCACGCACGCTCGTAACTCGCGTATCGAAGGTTAATATAATAATAGTACAAACAAGTTGTTCAAACCATGATACATGTGAATAACGGATTATTTTCTATTATTATTATATTATTAGCACGTACGTGACTTATCGTCGAACAAAATCATCACAAATGATTATTTGTCTATAGTAATACAGTCAGCCAAATATAGAATACACATGATTCTATATATTTATGATATGAGGTACCCATTAATCCGATTATACTTTACAAAATCGTTTATAAACACGTAGGATTTTCACAAAACTTGTCCTTAATCCAACCATGTACATAATATTTAAAAAAAATGTTCCCTGTCTATTCATCTGCTTGTTACCTTTGCGTGGCTTAGCAACTTAACAAATTACTTTTGTTGAAAATTGGCAGATGGTTAGCTTGGACCATGAATACGAACATGGAGTATTATATTTTTTATCCCAGTAACGTCAATAGCGAGGACCTTAGAACATTATCGGTGACCTGAAATCGACATCGTTCAAGTATATCTTTTATGAGGAACATGAAACTTTGCCCACATTAAGGTCGGCTTAAAGCAAAGTATATGGTAAATAGAGCGTAAATGAAGAGAATTATTTGTTGTTGGTCAATTCTCTTACAGCGAGGGTCGGTTCGTATTTGCGCGCGGCATCACGCGCTGGTAAACCCCGCCTTAACGCAGCGGTTAACTTGGTAAGGGACCAATTCACATTTTAACTCACTATTGACACAACTAAGACCCCATTTGTGCTTCAAAATAAATGAGCTCTTAATTGGAAAACTTCAATTTGTATTATTTGTCGAGCGAGAGCTTTTAAGATAGCGTTATTTTAATCAATTGCCTCGTTGAAGACGAGTCTTTGAAATAGCAATATTATGTACTTAAATAAGATCTCTCATAAGTGTATCATAATAACTTCAGAAGCTGCCTGTGTTCTCTAATTAATGCCTAGACATAATACCATTTTTTAGGGCTCCAAAGTCGAAGGTTTATATGTCTCTCTGTTGGTCCTTCTGAATATCATTGCTATTTTATTATCTATAATTGAGACCTCACCACCAATTTGTGATATATGTATGAAAGAAGCATGCATGTAACCTACCAGAAACATGATAACGACTTTTAACAAAGGTGATAGCGGTGGCACCTACTTACGGGTCGAAAAAAGAAACAAGTGAACGTAACCTTTTTTTCTTGTGTGTACATGCGACATACCCTGCAATACCACGACGACTTTTGAAAACAATTCACAAAGTCTCTTATTATCGCTTTCAAAAGTAGGTTGTCGAGTTCTGCAAAGTTTGATTTAAACAACAATCACTTAACTTTCTATTGCGATCCGTAACAAATCGTTTGTTAGCTGAGGTGCCGCCGGCGGCGTCTCGGTAGCACTATCATACAAACTGATTATGAGACAAGATCGTATCGAGATCATTATAAATTACACAGCTTCAGTAACCATTGATAAACTTCTTTAATACAGAGTGTAGTCAAAAATATACATGAAACAAATCAATTTTAAATTTTTTGTAACAAAAGCTCTCATTTCAGTTCATTAAAATAATTACTTACCATAAATGATGTTATTTAATAATCATATCTATTGAATCACCCTTTTGCACAATCAGATCTATAACAAAGCTTTATTGTTTCACTTTTAACATCATATTATTTTAATTGAAGTAACATTCACAATGTTAAAACTGTTAACTAACTACAATCAAATTGTAATCAATAACGATCAAAATCACACCAACCACTAATCATATTTTTTTGTGCCAAGAACACTGACAAACTGGCAGAGGGTCCACCTGATGGTAAGTAGTCACCGCCGCCTCAAGACATTTGCAACACCACGGGCAGCGCCAATCATTGACGACCCTGAGACGTGAAGTTCTTAAGTCTCATGTGACTTAATTTCTTATGTGACGTAATTTCATCGGCCCCCTTGCCTTTGAAACCGAATCACAATCATACAGGTACTACTTCCCCGGACCAACTCTGAAAAAAGAGCTCTACTTTTAAAAGTAGGTAGTATTATTATCAAGTATCAAAAAGTACACTATGTATAGCGTTCGCACCGTTTAATCCAACGATTGACTGTATTATTCAAAGCCATCGCTGTGAAGCTGATCTAGGATCACTTCCTGCAATTCAATCAACTTTATGAACAGCACTTAAATATACTTAAGTAAAGTAGCTTTGTTTTAGATGTTAATAGGACAGGATGAGTAGTCGGTACTGAATAAACTGAACCTGATCAGGGAAAAATCAGTAGAATTTAAAGGTCTTTTTAATCCAGTTCAGGCCCTAGAAGAGGACTCGTACCTATATGAAGATCTAAGCTACCGAAATTACCATTTGGACGCCTGCCCTCAACTATTGGCCTAGCCTTCTAGTTACTAAAAAAAATCGTAGTAGAAACTAAGCAAGACTACACTTTGAAAGAACGGCCTTTGTTTCTTCGAACTTCATAACAGAAATGGGGTCGGGCGGCTATTGTAAAATAGATTACACAATAAGTCCATTATCATATATTTACAAGTAATTAATATCTACGTAATTATTTAAATCATGGGATTTATTATTAATTGTCTCTGATTCTCTCTGTCTCTACACACGCAATAATTACATGAGATGAAGGTAGGAAGTGAATATTTCACAAGGGTCATGTCTGCTTTCCGTGAATTTCGTGGATATTTATTTAATTCGTTATGATACAGGTTTATTTTTATTTTTTATTTGTAAGGTTCCTATATTTTACAGTAGTCTAATTCATAAAAATTATATGAAAGTTGTTGCAATAACAACATATTGTTTATTGGAACGAAATTCCTTATCGCGCGTTGTGCTAGACGGAAAAAATTCATACAAAATGTTGTAACGACACTTTTTTTCATATTGTTACGTTCGAAATTTAAATGATATGGTTTATTATTGGATTTGTTTTTTTCATAATTTATTTAAAGGCTACATACAGCATGTTTAAATTCTGTTCCATTTAAAAATTAGTAATTATTATAAGAAAAGGAATAAGTTAAATGTAAATTTTGAATCGCACTGAATTGAAAGAAGCATGTATTATGTCAATGAACTAAGTAAAATATTTTTTTTTAGGAAACAATATTACTTATTTCGAATGCAATTCAAAATTAAGGAACTTCGTTCCTATCTGGTGTCCCACGACATCATTTTCTTTTTCAGTCAAAACCACTTATTCAGTTTAGGCCCGCGTAGGGCACCAATAAAGGTCAAAGTTACTGTTCTACCACCAGAACCGACATTGATATTTCTCGAGAGTTCATCGTCTTTTTGCACTGAGTGAAATATCAAGTCACTTCATATAAAACTCAAACAAAACCGTCACACTAATGTAATGCTAATCAAGACTAATTAAACCTATTAGTGATTCAGAAGCTGACGAAGCGATAATATCATAGCGAACAATATGAGTAATTATTTTGACAGCCTTGAGATCATAGGTATCATTGTCGCTTTGAAATACAGATTGTTACTCGTATAATGGACAATGTGTACGATGCTCTTTAATTGGCAACATTTGTTTTTCTAACAAACATTTATTATAGGTTACTAGAAACTAGCGTGCCAGTATTTTTTTACAATTTGCTACTTTCTGTCAAAGACGAAGATTCATAAAACAAGAAAAACGTGGGCATTGAGTCAATATTTTCGATGCCATATGGTTTTACTTTTAAGAATAGGTACAAATATTGGAAATTTCGGAAAAAAGTCGTTGAATAAACATTGAAAAAGTTTCATTTTCTTTAGTTAAAATTTAGTTTATATACGCCTAGACTTTCATAAATAAAAGTTAAGTTCGTAGATACTGGATTTCAGATTATCATTTTCAAGATACTCAAATCTCGTTGTAATAAAAATACTATTGTACTAAAATATAAATTGTATAAAAGCGCTTTTATACAATTCTTGCTAACGGGGTGATGTCGTAGACCATAATCAGAATAACGAAGTGCCGAGTCGGTGTCCTCTGCTGACTCGAAGACGGCACTTCAATCAGCTATAATGTCAGGTTATGCAAAACGTCGGAAATGTCAGCTGAGCACCTATTGATCACGACGAGTTGTACGCAATTGCTTGCATTGTGTAATTATTGTTTCGACGCTATCATCTACCTATATTTATAGTACTCATGTATTATAATTGTGTCAGGTTACAGATGCAATATTTTTTTATACGTGTGAATTATTATTCACCAACTAGCATGAATACCTGATTTGACTTATCATAACAACATTATGAATTCGATTTCAAAAATAATATGTTACAAAATACCCCGTAAAAATATTATTAATTATCAAAGCCAACAACCCTAGTAAGCTGTCATGTCAAGGAACGAGATTATTGAACAGGAAGGCCTACGTACCCATTTTACCTAATAATTGTCTACTTTTATAGTTTTTCTATTTTTAATTTATAAATATAAGTTTTTTTTTTGGGGTATGTTATGTATAACATAACGCTGTAGCGTTACTACGATTCTTAAATATTGTGAATGGACTCGTTATAAGGCCCCATTTAACCTTCTTTCAGCTTTACGGGTAGTTTTGTAACACCCTGTATAGAGATTTATAAAGAAAGATTTTAAGTAGATTTATTAAACTGTTACCTAGGCAAACTTTTTTTTATTGTAAATGTTGTGTTCACCTATACTATTATAGGTGCACCTATGTGCACATATCTGTACATTATGATAAGTTTTGTCTTAATCTCTGAAAAGAAGACTGTGTATATTTCTAATATGTGTACCTACTGTTAATGTATGTAAACTTAACAAATAAATAAAATTAAAACCAAAGGCACACTTTTGCGACTGCTTATTATAGATAACGTTTTAAATTGTTAGAAATACAAAGGTACCAGCAAAATTAGTTTTGGTTTAACTGTTATGATAAAGTCTAAAGTGTTCATTTGAACTTATGGTAACGGCTTTACACACTTGAGTAAATAATATCCTTTTTAAAGAGAAATTGGTTTTCGAAGGCATTTACTTCAAAGTGGGGTCACATTTGGTACAGCCGACAAAGCACGTGCGTTTATTTTAAAGTTAACATTTTTATTCGAAATCCACTCGTGTAGCACGTTGTTGAAACTAAACGATTATCAGCTCATCCACAATAACAAAAATCAATATTGGAGTGCAAACAGACCGCGTAGTTCGAGTTGTAACGATAATAATGTTGAAAGGTAAATAACTGTTGCAAAGTTGTGCTGAGTGATTTCGTAAATCAATCAATTCGAAAATTAGACACGGACCGAAGGCAAGAGAATCTTTCTAGTACCTTACATACCCTACTGTAGGAAATAAATAAACTTAACTTTAGTAGGTGCTAATTGTTAACTGGTCAACAGTTAAAAATAAAATTATGTAGAATTTTCTATTTATTTCCTTCCCTGACTGCAATTTGAATTTTGGTGTTACCAACATGTTAAACCCGTTTTACTAACCATAGGCTCACAACTAACAGGAAAAATAAAAACATTATTAAAATATGAGGTCTCCTTTTTTATTTATTACCTCACTCATTATTCGAGATAGCCTAAAATAAATATTCATGTCACGTAAGCAAACTAAGATGGAATTAAAAAGTAATGTTATAAAATAAGACTCGGCGGCGAAGCCACGTTTTATATCGTCATGGTATCATAGTTGAATACAAAACATTACGATACACTGTGATCATTTTCATTTTTTTATGTCATTCAGTAGTCTATTAATTCTCACTAAATACCGTGTAATGAAGTAGATTAAGCCCCTACCCCCATCCTTGCCGACTAACTGGGTCGTGTTCAGTACAAATTAGGAAATAATTTTGCTAATGAAAATGCGATGGCCTCACCGCGCTTACTAATTTATAGGTATCTAAAGTACGTACAACTGAAATGTAAATGTCCGAAATATGAGGTTGCGACACTGATTTAGGCAATACTAGAGGCTTTTTAACGCAACTACTAAACATGCAAGCTAGTGGTATAAATGTGACAATGCCTCGGGCAGGCGATGTGAATTATAGACGTCAGACACGATACGTGAACAAAAACAACAACTTTCTCTAGCAATTTTATGTGCAGGTGTATGAACTGGTACCCCTAAAGCGAATTTAGAACCTGAATTAACTAACCATCGCTAGATTCATATACAGTTTTCTTTTACCGGCCATTGGCCTGAAAGTGATTTGGAAATTCGTCGAAACACAATCTATACTAAATTTATAATGAAGAAAGATTTGTATGTAAGTATGTTTGTTACTCTTTCACGCAAAAACTACTAAACAGATATGGATCAAACTTGGCACATACATAGAGCATATCCTGGAATAACATATAGGCAACTTTTTATCCCGAGAAAATGTGATATCCATCGGGAACGCGGGTGAAACCGCGGGGGACAGCTAGTAAATTATAAGCCGAGTAAAACCCGCCATTCAGAATTAACGAAATGACAAGCATGAGCCGTACTAATCACGTCCCTGCCACCACCTCTCTGCCGAGTGCTCTGCAGTATGCACCGTCCACAGTCCACTATTTACCATCCATACTCTATACTGAATTTGCATAATAAGATTACAATTCATCATGACGGAGTGCAGGGTTTAATTGTGAGAGCTTCCCCAGTTTGCATTTCTATCTAATTATTGCGTAGGCAATTGGCATTAATATATACAAAAGAAGATTACGTCAGCTAGTAGGTATATAATGCGAGATAAAAAATTATAAGTAGGTACTTACTTAATTAAAACATAAAGTCTATAGTGATTTGAATAACCTGAGCAGTACAGAAGCATAATTTAATTGGGTAGCAAAAACTACATGCTTATAGCTCGATGAGTCAAAACGAACTGGTTTTGAAGCAATCTATGCTCTGTTACCAAATACGCTAAATAACTGCGCAAAATCACTTCTACAAATAATACATTACTCAAAATCACTTTAAATTATTAAGTAACAAGACAGTCTCTTGTTTCATGCCTGCTTCGACATAAGTACTAAAATTTAATTGTTTCATACAGAACAGTACAAAGGCAGTAAAATGCGTATCAATAGATTTAATCTCGATGCTTCCACCGCCTTCAACTAGGAGCGGACTTTGAAATCCAGTTTTTCTACCACTCGGGAATGCAGTCCAACGCACCTGCCATGTAACGACTATCCGCCTTGAAAATAAATCTTGAATGATAGCATAGTAGTCCAAACGATGGCGATGCTGTACCGTGTTACAAGTGAGATCATAAATAAAATTTAAATAAAAGAAGCCAAAGCGAACCCTTACTTACCAATTTTTTTTTTGTTTTTATTAAAATTTAATAGCATAATTCGATCCACACATACAAACTAACAGGCGGAGTAAAATAGATGTTAAAAACTAAAAAAATCTTGTTTGAACAAGGAATGTTACATTTTTATATGATGCCTACCTGTTTGGCCGAGATTCGCGATTATCAAATACAACTTACTTTGATATATTAAACGAAATAGGTTTTATTACTTCCTTTATAGATAGCCACAAAATTATAAGCTATTCATATAGGTAAAACAAAGCAGCCTGGAGCAGATATTTATGAATACAAAAACATAAGTCATAATAAATACAGTGGCGTTTTTATTGGAATGGCTTCAGTGCTGGAGGATGTTTCGTCGCGACCTCCATGCTCTGTCTCTTTCGCTAACTATGCAAGCGCGTGAGAGGAACGCTCTCCGTGTGCCGGCTCGCCGAAGCTTGTATTAGCTGAATAAAGGGGCAGCTTCAAAACTTACATCGTAAATACAACTGGAAAACTTTCTACTTAATACCATGACATTGACGAACGCGCACGTAGAAGCCAAGAAATAACGAAAACGTTTGTATAGAAATAAATTCAAATTTTAAGTATAAACTTTATATCCTTTGCTTAAAACTCGAATTTAAACAGCAAGCTTAATTAACAATAATCACCATTGTACAGGAAATCACCGAGTGGAATGACCTTCAATGTCCAAGTCGTCTGCAGAATGACTGTATACCTATTTTTTTTAAATTCGAATCGCAGAAATATATAATAATAAGCAAATACTTACATAGCGAGTATTTACAACTCCCTAGTAATTCTTGGAACATCACAGTCGTACGATGCGATGCGAAATCTATGGCAGATTTTCAAGTAAACATGTCGATGTACCTATTTGATTCAAAGTACAAAATACTTACATGAGACGATTGACTTTTCTGTTTTAAACCAATTTTACACTGTAGGTAAATTATTTTTGATGTAAATGATTAAAAAAGCCACTGAGTCGAGATAATTTTATTTTAAATTAAGCCCACCGAACTGAGTAATAGAAAATTATGAAGATATTGTACTGAGAAACCTACAAACAAGCTTCAAAGATATCAATGGCCAGAGTATGGTATAGTGAACTCCTTATATAAGAATTCAGATAACAATAAGTAGGTACCTATCAGTACCAACTCCTGAAAATCACACACTATACCATACAGTGCGAAATTGCCTTTAAAAGCATCGCCAAACCCTACTTAGTTACCTTAAGGTTGTGACATTCATATTACAAAAGTTTATAGTCCAATAAAATATAAGGCACAGTCTAAGTTTGCACCCCTTCCCAATCAGCTGTTCAGCGGTTACTTATTGCATAAAATGTTCCCTAACTTTTCATAGAGTAAGGACATATACCTATTTAGTTATGAATTTATCGATATTTTTCCCATCCGTATTAATCTGATCTCAAATTGAATAATTGCCTTAGTTAACCATTTTTTACGAAGATTAAAGATGGTATCGCCTAACGAAGTTAGTTCTCTTTTTCTCAAGTTCCACTCGCATTCACATTTTTTATTTATTGAAAAACTTTTTCTTTTCTATAAAATATTTTACGTCTTAATTTTTTTGCCCACGCTGCGTCATTTGAAAGGGGATTTCTGATTAACAATTTTTGTTAACTCAGCCTTTTTTTAATTTAATAATTTTGTTTCAAGTTAACAAGACAATAACTTGACGGACTTATGCTGGACTAGCTGTCCCCCGCGGTATTACCTGCGTTTTGTTTAAAGTTGATCAGATCAAGAAAATATGTTGTTGCATATGAACTTTGCGACCCCGTTTTACCCCTCGTTTTAGAGGATGAATTTTCAAAAATGTCTTAGTGCTCCCCTACGTTAAGAAAAGAACTACTGTGCAAAATGTCGGGTTCTTAACCCTTATAGTTTAGGCCCTGCGTTGATATGTCAGTCAGTCAGCTTCTCCTTTTATTTATATAGATACATGCGTATTTTTAACGTTACGGTCACTGGTAGCAACAATACCTACATAAAAAATAATAGTACTACACATAGATACAAAAGAAACACGAGTTGATCGAAATGGCTTAGAATCTAAAGCCTGATAGGCATTGTAATAATGAGCGTCCGATCGAACAACAGTTTTGATAACCCAGTTAGGTACCCTAACGGCATGACACAGTTCTCTATTTTAATTGAGGAATGAAGGAGCTGACTTTGAGCACTGAAAACTAAATTGCATTTTAGTACTATTTGTATTTTGACACCCTTTCATCACAGCATCACTTTTCATGGTGAGTAGATAATCGGTTTGATGCAGAGGCAGGTTAATATAACATTGTATGTATTTACTACAAACTTGGATTTAGATAAAACAGTAATATAGATAGGTATAACACACAATACAAAAAAAAACAAGTAGGTATGCACTAAAGGGGGCATCCATCCATCCAGGCACGAGAGGTATTTGGCAATTTTTCGACCCCCCCACTCCCCTTGGTGAGATTTTGCTCGACCCCCTCTCCCCGCCCCTAATCTCACATAAGATTTGCTAATATCATAAGTATACGATTTAGATTTAGATGTGAAAAAATATTACTACTATACTCGTATATAACCCTCTTCTAGCAATTTGACACTGTTTCTTGCTAATAAAAAAATCTCCATGATATAATCCTCACTAAAATAAAATATTGTAATTACTGTTTATACAACACATTGTTGTGTTTTTAATTTGATATTAATATCAACGCAGTGCTATTCACAAACATCTGTTCGTCTCCCGCACGTATGAAAGATAGCAATAACCTAAACGGATTTGTGGACCTACCATGTGTAAACCAGGTCAGGCTTGTCCTAAAAATAAACATTTAATTTGTTTTTATCCAGGAGCGTCGATAGCTTACGCTCGCGCGATCGTGGAGCAGTAGGAATTAGTTTATATACTTAGATGGACGGCATTTACAACCCCTACAAGCTACCGTCTCGCGGATTCACCCGCGTTCCCGGGGGAGCTACTGTATTCCGGGACTACAGTCCCTATAGCCTGTCATGCGGGAATAGAATAGCTTCAATCAGTGACCGATTTAAATCGTATAAGTAATGTAGATGTAGTGTTGATTACCTTCGCCATAAAAACGTATCTCTTTATAATATTATTAAATAAATATCCTGCGTCATTCTTAATAGTAGATATAAATAATTTTGTATAAAATATAGATATTGTAAAATATTCAATCCAATTTAATGAGTTCAAACTTTAAAAATAGGTATATTGCGTGTTAATAATATGGCATAAGTAAATGTGGGGATATATTCCGGTAAGTGTTGTTGGTAATTAAACGGTGAACGTACCAATCTTGAAACTAATTTGCCTGTAAATTAGGGTGCGATGTTGTTTTAGTGAAGGGTTCGGCTAGGATCATTAGTCGAGATTACCTTAAAACGTTACAGACCTAACAGTGGAGGGTGCGGAATAATCAAATTGTTATCTAGAAGCTCCACGTCTCGCGCTAGTCGTTTGTAGTAATATTACGCTTCGTGTATGCCAAGGCACGCGCCACAAGACACGTGCTATGTAAATATTTGGACAAAATTCATAGGTGCGGCTTAAGAATTTAATTATTATTAATTTTAAAAGTAATATTAAATATTATAGCGGTAACAGATATCCGTATCTATTTACCATAATGCCTAAAAGATTTGCTTAATTTGGGCTGATTGGGCTGCAAAAGGAACTTTAATTTACTACTTAACGTAGGTACGATAGAGCATATCGGTGTCGTGGCCAGTTCCCTTCTTTGCATTCCACAATGTTACCTTTAATGCCATGATATGTAAAGTACAAGTTATATACATATGCATATCATTAAACATAAAGAACGATGGGTGTTTTAAATGTTAATAAAAACATATTTAATACAATGCAGAATTTAATGAACTTAGCTGGCAGTATTTATGGTATTAAACATACACAATGCGTGCGATAGCGTAGGCGCTGAGCTTACTCGCATACGGGGATTGTCGACTGTGACAGCTCTTGTACAGACAGGACGTTCCATAAATCCTATTAAGGCTCTACACACGATTCATGCCACAATAATTCATGTTACAACACAACCAACTATGTAAGCTGCTTCAAATCTGAATGATGTTTGTTTCAAGATAACCTAAAGGTATTATGATACTACAGAAACCAACAAAAGAATTTCAGCAAATGGATCACAGTTATGAGATTTGAGAAATGAATATGCAATATAGAGTAACATACCTATTCTCATTCTGGTTATAAACAAGCAAGCAGTAGTAAAGCTCTTAGTACAGAGTTCTTCCGAGGAAGTACTACCACCTTACCTTTTTCTGTCGTGCAGCAGTAGTGCACTTGTATTACTGTGTTTCGGTTAGAAAAGTAAGGAAGCAGGTGAAATTACAGGCACATGAGACTTATCAACTTCGTCTTAGGGTCGACAACGCATTGGCAATGCCCCTAGTGTTGCAAATGTCCATAGGCGGTGGTGACCACTTACCATCAGGTGGACCGTCTGCTTGCTTATCGGCCTATGTAGTATAAAAAATAAAAACAAAAGTAAGTGTTAAAGAAAGTATTCAAGTAGGTACTTAAGGTCATAACCTAAGGTCGTAGTACGCTTCAACTCTGTAAATAATTGTTTGCAGCTCTCGAAATTTTTTGCTTAATACAACACCGAAATTCGAATATCATTTGATCCGATTTTTCAACAATAGCCGCACGTGCTTAAGTATTGAAAAATAGCATGTAAAACCGCTTAAGTACATCATATGTTAAATTGTTCACTTGAATTAATAACATACCTACCCACCATGATAACTCCCAACGTTATAAATAATTCATACAACGGACCCAAATACATAATAGTGTCAAATGCTACAATAATAATTTAGCAATTACTCCCACGCCTGCAAGTTGTATCCGCTTAAACCTGTTAGTTTGAAAATTGTAATCATTAAGCTAATTGTAATAGCTAAACTTGATAAAAATGATGATATCTGGTAACATAATATATTATGATCTTAACTATAAGTATAACCGACTGGCCATTTAAAAAATGTAGTCCTATGTGTATAAAAATTGTCAACAGAATGACTGATGTGATGATACGCCCTGACTTTCACTTTCTAAAAATAATCTGCTCATTCATCAGAGTCTTGAAGTCAAATGGGTCTTGCTTAGCCTTTGACGTAAAGGCGCGTTTGCACTCTATTCAGAGCAAGTACCCCGCGGACAGTAAATAAAACATGTATTAACATTTTCCATGTTAATGAGGATTATTACAAAGAAATTATCTCTGTTTTTGGGGTTCCGTAATCAACAAGGTAACTTTATAGTTTCGTTTAATTTGGAGAATCTTGATAGTAAGCTGTAATTTGGGTTATACCTACAAATTAATCACATCGACAAAGTTGTGAAATAAATCATAAAAAATATTTTTTCTCGTGTACATGCCACCCATTGCAGCATTGCGGGGAAGATTTCTTTTTTACTCGTCTATTCCATTGTTTGGGGTGTCGTTGCATATTTTTCAAAAATAATGGTGGTACGTTTGTGAAGCATCACTTTTGGTATTCGGGATCCGTTTGCGAAATATAAAGCTTCATGAGGTACGAGTATATTGTTACAGTCAAGTACCAAATCCCAAAACTTGTTAAGTTCGTGGTAGTAGCACAGGTAAACAAATATACTTACAAGTTTTAAGGAAAACTAAAACAGTTAAGTAGGCTTTACAAGTTACAACAAGTAATACCAAACTATAAAATATTGGTAAGTACTACGAAACCCACTGCGCGTGGCCAGACACGCTCGTGAGCGGTTTTTTAAGCTTTTTAATAACATAAATGTTTCACGATTACTGTCAGGAAATGAAGGTTAATAATCATAATTTTCCACATAAGTTGACAGGCCGGTTGGTGTGGTCGTAGGTTTGACTACCGGCTAGTACAAACATTTATATGCATGAACATGTCTGTTTGTTTTGTGTCTGGGTGTCATCGCTTAATTTTTTAGGTATCTTGTAACAATAAAAAAAAAAGTACCCAGAAAGTTTATGTAGTAACTATATGAGTTATCTGGTTTCCATAGCACAAGCTCTGCTTAGTTTCGGCTTAGAAGGCCGTGTGTATTCACATAGATATAGATTATCTAAGTATTTTTTTTATTCTATTTCACAATATACATATATTGTGAACTATCCATAACTTAACCGAAATTTGTTATGAGGCTTCGGAATTTAAATCTTTGCAAATTGTAAAAAATAGATACAAAATACGAATAGGTTTTTTATGATCTGCGTAATCGCTCGATAATTTGTTATATCTATTATGCCATCGTCGAATATTTAGCAAGTATCTAAAACTCAATAGTAACTCTTGAAGTCTTTCTCAAAACCAGTTCTTTAGCATTACCGGCGCGGGCGCCACTCTTGTTTTGACCTTTCGTGAACGGCAACCCGTGTCACTGGCACTTAAATATTTTTCCTTATATAACCTTGGTACGCTAGTACTATCTCTTATTCTGCGCCTTGGCTTTTTTATAGCATAACTATTAAGTAACCTGTAGTGATAGTTGAATACTGTACACACTAAGAGTATTTAATCGCAATGATAATAATCATTACTACAAATAATTAATTCAAATCAACACTAGCGATTTACTAAATAGGTTGGATTGAGAGATTTTCTGTCATTGATTTTGTTTTAAGTTTCGAAGGCAAACAGACCATCTTACTACTTCCCTTACCGATTCATAAAATTTCACAACAGTGATGGGATAGCGAAATAGATGCGGTGGTGCTAACTGATTTCAAGTCTTTCAAGCCTGTCGAGGCCTTTAACCCAAAAACCATTTTAAAAATGTTGGCACATGCAAACCAAATTTATAGGGTTGTGGAAATAATTCTCCGAAACACTCTGACCATATATTAAAATTTCTTTATTTTTATATCATATAAAGCTGGTTGTACTCAACCAGTAACGTAAGTAACCAGTAACAAGTAACGTTGAGATGGTATAAAAATATTTACCATTTACGAGATACCTATAAAACGACATTAAGTGTTGGAACATCATGTCCTTACAAAGTTAGAACTGTAAATCTAAAAGTTGATAAATATACTCAGAGCCAGATTAAGACAGTAGGTTCACAGAAAACTATCCAGTTAAAGTTCATGAGCTATTTATTATTGCCAGCGACCTAATAACTCAGCTCTTCAAAAGTGTGATGATCGCAATCAGTCTAATAAATAAATTTCCCTGTTATGTAACTGTCACAAGTTATGTTGATAAAATATCAAATCGAGATCAAATAATATATCAAATCGAGATCATAACAATAACATCTTGTCATGGTTTCTATATTAATTTGTAGGTTAAACAGAAAAATGCTAAAATCCTAGAATGTTTGAATATATACTGAAACCAACATTATGAGTTTTTAATTCCATAGTTTAAAAGCCTCTTTTCTCAATATTCTTTAGATAGGCAGATGTGTAAGTTAATCAAACGAGTGCTTCGGGGCAAAATATGTTCATACATCTGAATAATCCGCATCCCCTTCTACCGCAATTGAAGCATGCGCATAATAAATTATAATTGCTGTTAGTGCTGCCATATCAATTAATGTTGGATTTAATTATCGTGACTGCAGCAGACCACGACAGTCTAGGCAGTATGTAGGTACCGGCTGAACCATAAATCAGAGGGTAGGTATAAAGTTCATTGCGGCCGCGTAGGGCGGTTGTGCAATCGATTGTGACTATTTGTCACCGCTCGTGATCAGTTTTTTATAATGGGACATTAAAGTATTTTGAACGTGGATAAAACTTCTCTTACAAATACTATTAATAAAAAAAATTTTATACTACACTATACCTGGTGATACAATTTTTCAGGGAAAATTAAATCATGCATTGTTGAGAGAATAGAGGAGCTGACCACTGCGCTAACATATTTACGATATGTACCAAACAAGTCGCCCTTAGGTTTTTAATAAAGCGTGGAAGTACCCGAAGCCTCCAACTCCGGGTTCCGCGCTATCTCTCAATCGCTTTGATTCTCTATTTCTAACCGATTTTCTCATTTTACCCCCCTTACGAGTTTAAGGCGTAAAAAGTACCTACTCATTGTCCGTATCCGCCAATTTTCATCACAATCGGTTTGGTGGCTTAGGAAAACAGAAAAAAAGCAGATTGACAGACATCTACTCCAATTCAACACCTCAGTAAACCTTATGACAATATCTTGTAAATCTTTATTTTATAAACAAATTAAGGAATAAAAATAGGAATTGGACGACATATGTACCTACCTACCTGCCTTCTTATTAAATCATTTCACGTAATGCATAAATATTAAGTGTATAAAAGTTTATGATGCAAGAAAATCATATACCTACTTTATTACTTGTAAGTAGTATTTACAAATAAAAGCATTATAATTTATGCAAACTGCTTATAGATTTTATTAGTAGGTATTATCAATTTGTCAGCATTCTTGAATGTTTATTGATTACATTGATTTAAGTATCATTGTTTTTCTATCACATTCCTGAACAGGTTGTTGACATGTCAAATATGTAACGAATTTCCACTTAGCATATTTATTTTTAATTTAGTGTAGATGGCAACAAACTTGATACAAACTTAGAATTAATTCTTTAAATATGTACCTACCTACGTCAAGCACGACCATTTCTCCGCGGTAAGAAAGATGTTATAATTCAAATAGCATATCAAATACCCGATGAGAAATTTTCTACAAGAATAAAATATTGTATTATTAAAACACAAACGAATTAGAATAAAAAATAGATCTGAGTGGTCTAATGACTCAACAAGGCTACACATTTTTTATATTTATAAAATATTTAACTATTGTATTTATTAATATCAAAATAACTACTATAACGTTATATTTTTAATACACATATATAAATATATATATTTAGATGCCTTGTACAAAACAATAAAATTATTTCTACATCGGATATCTAATAAGTTTTCATGAAAAACAGGTAAAATACTCACAAAATTTACTTGTGCTGACATCTATCAGTTCATAACAAAAATGTTGTTGTCATTATTACGCCTTGAAACTAAACCACTGTGGCAGGTAACAGACTAGTATTACAACATGATCTTAGTTCTTCATAGTGCGTACAGATGGCGCTGGAAAGATTTTTTCTCAGTAGATTTTGGAACGATCCGCCATTCCTAATTTCTTATCCTTTTAATATTCATGCCTGACTTTTAAACTTTTACATCAATTTTGTAAAATTCAAAACTGTATGTGTCCTAACACACCTCCATTGTGACAAACAACAGGATAGATTCTCATGGTCTGATAATAGCTTTACTCGTAGTTCAAACCAATACTTTCTAATTTAACACATATCAATTCTAGAAAATGTTTTTCCACACATCAATATTGCACGTTTACAGAATTTTTAGGGTTTCTAAGGGTCAACGGACCCTATAACTATCTACTCAGCGCGCCGTCTGTCCTTATGTCTGGACATTGAGCATTCGTTGTATCAATTGTAAGGATTGGTCGACTAATGGCACATCCTGCACTGCGATGTAGGTAGACGGTAGCTATAGTTTGTCTGGAGGCGGACTTCTTTTAAGGTTACAGACTATAGGATTTTGGCTTATTTAGATATTACCAGATCGTTTAGGGTACTGCAGTCTGTCGTTAATACTTGATGATTGAGACTTTCCTATTGATAGCACAGTCGTTGGTGTTCCGAAGTCCTTGAGGAATCACTTATTTTAAATGTTTCTACCAGGGTTCGTTTTTAATAAAATATTCTTAGTAGGTTTATTTTTCTAGGTATGAATTATGAAAACGGGGCTATTGTAATCTATAAGTTATCTGGTTCCCTTAGTACAAAATTGCTTAGTTTGGGATAGATGGTCATGTGTAAAAAAACCAAAAATTTTGTGAATAAGATGAAGTTTTAAATCGAATTTTAAAAGCTTTAAGTTGTAACAAACACTTGGACACTTCGTCGACACAAGTCTCAAAATTGTGTACCTACTACCTACATATCTGTATGAAGCCCTATAGAGGCCAAATTATTTTTATTGAAACCATGAGTTGTAATGTAATCTTTATACTTTCAAATGTCACGAATAAAAGTTGTCGGTCAAGGTTTATTGTGCGAATTAAAAACTCACTTTCCGAGGTTGGTTTGAATGGACTATGAATTATTTTGGCCTTCTACAGATAACGCAGTTTTTATCTGGTAGCTTTGTAAGTTAAGTAGTTTAATATGTGATCCTAATTTTCCTGAGTCTCGTGGGATCTAACATTTATTCGGTATAAAAATACATAAATGTAAAATATCCTTTGTGTTAATCCAGGTTATAAACTATGGATGCCAAATTTCATCTAAATCCGTTCTGCCGTTTTGAGTGACTGAGTAACAAACATACATATTTGTAATATTAGTAGTATTCTCTACATTTTGTCACCTCATGTTAAGTGGTCGTGGTATGGACATCGCCAATGCGTTATCGACCCTGAGACGCGAAGTTCTAAGTCTCATGTGGCGTTCCTACTGTTGGCGTATAGTTGTATAAAACCGACGTCAGTGCCAAACCAAGTGAACCGCAAAATTTTGTAGTTGGAACTTATATTTTTTATAATAAAATACTTATTATAGTGGTTATTTTGAAATTTCACCCGGATTACAGAAATAGGATTGGAATAGGAACACTAAACAATATGAATATCTTTTATAAGAACAACTATTGTAGGTAACAATATAGAAACGCCTGCTTTGAACAAAACTTTAATCCATTACAATCCGAAAAATATTGTTTCTTTTCTTGTAAGAGTAGTTTATACAAAGCACATTATGGGCCGTAACATGGGTCGGCGCCCATTTTGAGCGCCTAATATTCTTGATGTCACCTAAATGTAGATGCTCAGAAGCATCGTAAATTGTATTATTATCAACCACCAATACATTGAAACTATTATAGATTAATACACACAGTAGGGTAACCAACTTCCACGCCAACCGACAATCAGCCACAATTGATGCAAATAGACTTCGTTGATTTTATAACAATAGCATCTTTTGATGTTTCGTGAAGTAGGTACCTTTAGGCACTTATTATATTATTACTATATATTATATATAGTATATTATGTATATTATAAATATATTATTATATTACCTACAACCTAAGCTAAGTGAGCGCGAACTCGAAGTATATGATCCAGTTGATCCTGACCACTATTAGATACATTAGGGTCACCGCCCGAACTGGTCTGATAGTCACTGAGGCATGAACCGCTGGTGTAAATGAAACCCAATACCTGCGGAAGCCACTGCCAAGTGAAATGACATAGGTATGTACCTACCAATATGTATGCCACATACAACTAATACCGAAGCATCGATCGCCTACGCCAACACACATAGACTTAGTAGATTTAAACGAATACCAATTAATTTAACCAAGGACTTTGACCCATGCCTGCCTAGTCTTAGCCTACGCTATAAAACTTTTTTTCATATTTTATAATGCAGTAGGTTTACATTATTTATTCAGTTGTTTCAACTCTGTGACCATTACGTTCCATACGTAGTTATAACTACGTAGCTAAGCTACCTATCTGGATCAGTGTAATTTCAAAAACTTTTACTCGAAATAATTATTAAAGGAAATTGAGTAGGCTAGTTACCCTAAACATGAAGTGTTTCCGAATTCGTTTTTTGAATGTTATTGGAATTTAATTATTTTCCTTTAGTTTTATTTTTAAATGATAAGCAGGTACTTAAGGATAAGGAGCCGGTATTTCAGTTTTATATAGGTATGTAAGAAGATTAATAGATCGTAGCAGTCAATTTTCCAAATGCCGGACGTCGGGATAGGGCTAATTTGAAGTCATATGTGTGTAGAGATCCATTCATAGCACACGCGCGCTCCCCTCATACGATATAGTGTTATCAAGTGACTTGTGAAGATTTGTAAAAGTGTTTATTTGAACAATAGTGAAGGTGAAATTATGTATTCGTGTAACGACTGTAACAAACGCTAAGTTATTATTGTATTTCTTTTAAAATATAGTCAACCGACCATATGTTGATCTGTTATTTTATTGAAAATAATAGCAGTTGGATTGAAAACATTAACGAAGTGGGGCATAAAAATGAGTGCTAAATATGGAGCAACGGATGTTAAAGAAAAATATGTGGAAAATGAAAAGGAAGTGAGCACTGATGTAGAAGTTCGTCTGAGGTAATTTTAGCAATCATCAAGCATCCTCTTTTGTGCGTATACGGTCAATTTATCCCATTTAAGCCACATAAAGACCTATTATCGTAATATTAGAAAATTATAGGAAAATTGACGGATTATCCAAATCTACATAACAACATACCCACCCACACCGTATACCTATATGTATAACGCATGGATACAGAACTTTGGTAATAGGCCTGTAGATAATTTAAAACTACTCAAGTTATTATTTCGCCATAAATATGTTAGTAGAAAATCTTCACGACGTAAATGTCCAAAATACTCCTTCAAGTTCTAGCAAAGCCAGTAGCTGGCTTTGACGAAGTAGTAACTACTTGCCTATGTATGATAAAGCCAAGCATTAAGATTTCAAATAATTAATACTAAAACCCATAACCAATGGTTATTTAGACGTTTCAGTCCTAGGCTTCGTTCATTGCAAAGAGTAGAACGCCCTAGTTTATTTTAAAGAGTGAATAGGCTACTAACCGGAAAGCGAGCTCCATCTTCGGCCTCATCTTCATTTACCATCAGGTGTGATTGAGGTCAATCGCAATCACGTCAGAAAAAACAAAAAAACAATATTTTTTTCTTCTTGTATCTTGATCATGTTGAGAAGTAATGTTCAAAATAAAATACTGAAAAAAAGTGATGAAACTACACATTCGACAATTAACGAATGATCTAATGATGAATTTCCTGGTTTCAGCGGACCATGCAGACGTAGGTGGTGGCGGGTAAACCAGCATATCCTTTATGGGCTGGGACACGTGTACAATGACCTCTGTGCGGCCATGTGGTTCTCCTACATGATGCTGTTCTTCCAAGCAGTACTCGACATGAGGGCTGCTGTCGCTGGAGCCATGTTGCTATTAGGTAGTTATATAACTAATACCATCTATAATTTCTCGTAGAGTTTGTCAATGCCAGATCAAGAATAGAACCTAAGTTAATTTTAAAAACACACCTTAACATCTTGTATTTCCTACGCTTTTCTAACTGCAGTTACTGGTATTTCGAGTCACTGAGACTTTCTCTTGTTGTCATTATATAAAATAATGTTAATATAAGTATCATTTTGGCTTCCAGGACAAGTGGTCGACGCACTTGCCACTCCTGTTGTGGGGATTTTAGCCGACAAATATGGAAACAAGAAATCCTGGCATTTAACTGGTAAGTACGGTAATAATAGGTACCTAATTAGGTATTATTCGTTTTTTACAATTTACTATAAACATAATCGATTGTTTCCGGTTACAGCGATAACATTTTATAACCAAACTAATTAATTATACATTTATATTTTACTGTTCTTTGCAGGTTGTACACTGGTAGCATGCACGTTTCCATTGCTTTTCGTGAGATGTTGGGGTTGCTGGGTAGCCGGAGAAGATTACCTCTCTTGGTGGATGCCCCTCTATTACGCAATCCTAATAACATTCTTCCAGATCGGATGGGCTATTGTACAAATATCACATCTCGCTATGATACCATCAATATCTGATAACTTAGAAGTCCGTTCTGAACTGACCTCAATAAGGTAAGCCTCCAGCGAAAGTACAGTAATAAGTATCACTTTACCTATAAGATATCATATTTTATTTGAAGCAAAACTGTCTCTTTTCAGATATATGGCTTCAGTTACGTCAAGTTTAACGGTATACCTTATAACATGGGTTGTATTAAGAGCGAGTAACTACAGTACGTTTATTGGACCTACAGATGATTACAAATTCAGGGTAGGTAAATAAAATGTAAAATTAATTACATACCTATCAACAAGAACTATAAAATTGATACTTTCTCCAAGTTTTCATGCTCGTTTGTGATACTTATTACCTACAAGTCATAATGATAGATAATTACGCAGATAATAACAATAGCTTATCTTTGTAACAGCATACTTGCATGCATTCGTAGAGAAATAACGTATATGTATATGCAGGCAAGGAGGTTGGTTGGTAGAAAATCAATGGTCTCAACTGAAAACTAAGACTACGGAAACAGAATATTTTTAGCAATAAATCTAACGGAAAATGTAACAAACACTTGACAAATACCTAAGGTTCTATTAAAACTAATGTTTCAAACTTTTTCCAGGACGTATCACTAATAATATCCGGTATTGGAATAGTATCTTTTATGCTTTTCCACATATTTTTTAAACTAAGGCATACGAAAGACCTTAAATCTAATGGGCACCTAGCAGTCAATGGAATGCAATCAATATCAGCTGAAGATGGCGAGCCTGTACAAAGTGCTAAGAAATCAAAAATAATGCACTTCTTGCAGATGCCCTTATTATATCAAACAAGTTTATTGTAAGTACCTTGTCTTACCATTACACTAATCTGAGAAAAATCTAGAAAATCTATCAAACACTACTTCCTACTTCCATGTGGGTATTAATCTTGCGCGTAGTTAGGAATCGATACCACTTATAAAAATATCCATGGACTTTTGACACACGGCTATTTGATCCCAACTAAGCAGAGCCTGTACTCTGGAAACCAAATAACTGATATACCTACCACTTAACCTACTTTTATTAAATATATACCAGCTTATATATGACACGTTCAATCACACAAATGTTCATCCTGGGTCGGAATCGAACCCACGACCTGCGGCGTGGCAGTCAGGGTATCTAGCCACCAAGCCAACAGGCCCATCAAACCGATGACTAGGTAGATTGGCTACTTTCAGTAGATGGATGCCTAAATGAATTACCAACGTGGATCGTCTCAGTAAGTTTACAGCTAATGAGGTACTTACTTATTCTGTGGTAGGGTGGTCATTGAATAAAAATTGAAAAAGTAGTAGAAAGCTCGTAGGTACCTACTGAAAATAGGCAACCTACCTAATCGTTGCAAATCTATAAGTTTACACGCCCTTAGTGCAAAATAAAAAAAAACTTAACGAAATTGACAAATGAAAAGCCAATATTCCATCATCTAAATTCTAAAATGAATAATCTGCCCACATTCTACTGACCATTTTTTTTGTTAACAGATACGTGTTCTCAAGGCTTTATTGGGCTTTAAGCCTAGTCTACGTTCCACTGTTTCTCGAAGAGCGGCTCTCGGTTAATCCAAGTGCCGGGTCAGAGCTTGTTGCCAGTGTTCCGTTGGTACTCTACGTAGCATCTTTCTTTTTCTCGCTTCTTTTGAAGAGCAAGATCAACAGATTCGGCAATCAGGTACCTAAATATATGATCATAGTAAGCGTAGAGCCACGCGCATGCACTAGCTAGTAAGTGTCACGGTGAAGATAGTGGGATCGAAACCAAAAATGAACTTTGAGCTTTCGATAAGAATACATCGTAAGGACCCCATAGGATCGTGGTAGGTTTGTGTCCGTGGTAGATAACCCACCTGTGTAGAGAGTAATATTCAGATTCGCGGCAGCTGCATTTGAAACCCAGTACCGTTCTCCCCGTATTTCTTTTTATGTCATCTACGCCGATGAACAGGCAAACAGTTCACCTGATGGTAAACGGTCACCGCCGCCAATGGACATTGCCAATGCTTTGTCGACCCTTACCTTTCTTACCGAAAGACAGCAATGCAAGAGCACTACTGCTTTACGGTGGAAATGGGTGAGGAAGTACTAGCGCTTCCCCGGACAAATTCCTCTACTTCAAAAAGTATGGTCTAGTGCCCACCCCAGGATGTTGGATCGAGAAGTTCTGGAATACCTAAATAACTTCACATAAGAAAGGCCCCCTTGTAAAATTATCCTAGATAGGCCAATGAGTACCTACTACTGTGGCGACATCTATTAACGAGTAGACGAGGTACACACGAGAATCCTACATCGCGATCCTATATCGAAATACTCTCAGGATTTTACATATATACCTACGAGCCTTCAACATCAACAGTAAGACCACGTTTCTCAGGCATGATCACCTTGCCTGGCGGAAGATAGTCCCTTTTAAATGTAAATACCTCTCTCCTCCATACTCTACTATTATCATAAAAAATAAAATAAATGAAATCAATAAGACGGTTAATTCCTACTACGCCTAGAATCCTCATCGCTCGACAACTCTTTACACATTGGTTAGTAAGCCTGCCAACTTTCCTTATAATCCTTCATAATAAGACTGTAAAATAAGGCAAATAAAATACATTTCATATAATCGTTTATTGATAATGTATAATCGTATCTATACTATACACACGCTACGATACATAAGTACAAATATAGTGTAAGCTATACAATTAAAAGCCTATCTGCTTGGGCAGGAGTAACTATTTTATAGGTACTTTATAATTAAGTATTTCTAAGACATATTTATCGCAGTTGTGAAAATTAATAGCTAAGGGTCGTTATTGGGAATATCTTAAAAATTCTTGCATTTCCCCAATTGAATTTGAACCCTGTGGGGTGTCGATTTTCAGTGAATTTTATCTGCTGCGGTGCACAGTGTGAAACCGTGTTCACGTTTTTTTTTTAAATAATATAGACTAATATTAACAATATAAACTAGTGCTTGACTGCGATCCCACCTGATGGTAAGCAGTGATGCAATCATTGATGTTGAGGCGCACTACCGAAGTCACTCTCTCAGTGGGTGCGTTCGTTCCGTGAACTACAAATAAATACGCATTACCCAGCTGAAGTTAAATATTACGAATTTTATATTATTTTATAGATATCATAAATAATATTTACACATGTATAAATTAAGTATGTTACGACGGAAACCGTATTCAGTATCATGCATAGACATTTAGTTCTATCCTACGTTTCAATAAATATTTTAAAACACAATTAAGCGTCATATCATAGCAGGTATAACATCAATTTATAAAAATTATATTAAATAAATTAAAATACACAGTACAGGTAGATACAAATATACACTAAGTACTAGGTAACTAAGAGTATTAATCTAACAATCACCTTTAACTTTTTTCAGGTCGCATATCTTGTTGGAAGTTTTCTGAGCTTAATCAGCTGTTTATGGATAGCGTTGGCTATAGACCCGCACGCAAATATCGTACAGATATACTTGGTTGCTACCCTCATAGGTATTTAATAATGAGTTTACATTTATACAATAAAAGCACTTAAACATATACTAGTTTAATTTAAAAATTTAATTAAGGTATCTACTAATCATAAATTTTAGAATCTACCAAGCATTTTAATAATTTCCAGGTGCAGGCAGTTCGATCACCCTGGTATCCAGCCTATGCATCACTGCCGACCTTATAGGTCCACATTCACATCAAGGTGCTGCCATCTACTCGATAGTAACATTTGCTGACAAATTGGTCACTGGAATTGCTGTCGTTGCTATAGAAAACTAGTAAGTGCTTTCTTACAACAAAATTGATTATAATTAAAATCCCATGATATGCCTAACTGGAATATTATATATTTCAGTAAATGTGAAGACGTAACGGAATGCCCTCAGTACTACAGAGGAGTTTTGACATACGCGTGTGGAGGGAGTGCAGTGCTCGGAATTCTTTCTTTATCCCTTACAAAGTGCTCATTCAGAAGAAAATCTTAACACTAATCCTTACGTTTAACATATTAAATGTATGATATTATAAGTCATTTTTAATTTATTACAATAATATTATACAATATTTTCAACTTACAGTGGCTTTATTGGATACAAATTAAATACATCAACAAAGGGGTCGTAATAATACCGATATTTGTTATTAACAGATTTAGCATGTAGTTCTACATTTAGATTATGTTTGCCACATTTGGTTTTAGCTTTATTCAACAATGTTAACTTTTTTGTTCTCACAGCATCGGGCATATAAGCTTCAATGTATAAATTGTATAGATTATCACATTTCTCAAGTAATATGGTAGGATCACCTACGTCACCTGGATCGGCCTCACACACATCATGTAAATTAATATTTTCTATTGTCCTACATTGACTTAGAGATGAGAACAAAGTTTTAAAATCTATCCTCTTATCAAGTAGACGCATGTTCTTTAAACTTCGACTTAAAGGTACAGAACGTGATATAGACGAGGCACATGGGGATATAGAAGGAGCCTCAACATTCAAAGTGACTAGATTATCAGAGCATCTAAATAATACATTAAAGAAATCAGCGCTATATCGTGCAGTTCCAGTTAAACTTAGAAATGTTAATTTTTTCAGATAAGTATAACTTGATGTAAGTGACACTGCATTTTTAACGTGACAAATAAAAACGAGGCTCAATTGAATTTTTTGCATCATCTCAAATACTTCATCGTAATTTAGGACCAAATAAGGTACAGTTCTTCTACTACTGGTCTCAAGTGCAGAATTATTAGAATTAGTAGTAGTATCTTTAATCGCTGTTGGAATTGTAAAGAACCATTCCCAATTTACTGATGCTGCTCTTGCAGTACCGAGTAAAAAGAAGCATGGAAAGTACTGTCGCAGTGATTTTTCCAATTTAAGAAAAAATGTATCGTTAAAGTTAGTGCTATTCTTGTTCCAAAACATAATAGCTACATTACCTAAAAGTGATTTTGAAAACTCAGAAATATACTCTGCGTCTATGGCAAATTTCTCATGAAAGAATTCTTTAAATAGTTTTGATACATAGACTGAATAAGTATTAAGGTTTATCATAACAATAACTATAAACTCATATTTGCTAAGATCTATCAATGATAGCGCAGGGAAATTACTGAATCCGCCATGATATACATTAGAATCTTTCCAGTTCAATAAATATACATTGAAATTGCTGAATTCAGGCAACTGATTGCATACTACAGTGTGATCTGTGGTGATTATATCAGCACATTCTGCTATTGTATATGTCAATTTATTCAACTTTGCTTTTTGTAACATATTCAATGCTAACCTTGAATACATTAAATTGGTAAGAGAACCAACGAAATGAACATTTTCGAAATTCTGGAAAAGGTTTTGAAATTGATCTAAAGTTTCCTGAGGAATTACATTAGTTTTCCCCTTTACAAAATTAATAGATATGCTTTTAATAGTTGGACAAGCTTGATGTATTTCTAGTAAATCCATGATGGTTATATGTGTGTATGAGACATCTAAGGATATCAATTGTTTCAGTTTCTTAATTGCTGGCAGTAACGTCGACTTGGTTAAATCAGGAACTCCACACATGTTCAGTACTTGTAGCCGTCCAGAAATATCTTTGAAAAAGTCAAGTTTGAATGTTCGTACAGTTGCCAGGGTATTCATTGATATATTGCATTCTCTGACGATACCATACATGCCCACAATGCTCCTTAGGTATGTACACGTAAAGTATATATTGTGTACATCAATTACATCCAGTTCTTTGATGATTTTAATTATTATTTCCTCTGGTAGATCTATGAGTAACATTGTTTTGCTGATGGTTTATCTAGAAGTAACAACATATTGAATTAAGAAAATCCACCTCAGTACTGACCACCAGCTCATTGTCAGTACCTACCTACTTGTTAAATTTCACATAATCTTTCATTTTTCTATAAAAACAAAATAGACACCAACAATAGCTTCTGTAAGTACCTAGGTATCAAACAAAGTCATTATTTCTGTCGGTTTGTGAGCTTAATTATTTTGACTATGCAGTTGATTTTGATGTTGTTTTTCTTCCAGTTCTTCCAGTTTATATTATCCTAGTCAGGCGAAGCCGAGGCGGATCTCTAGTCTATACTAATATACTAATCACTACATACCTAGTATAAAACAAAGTCGCTTTCTCTGTCCCTATATCCCTATGTATGCTTAAATCTTTAAAACTACGCAACGGATTTTGATGCGGTTTTTGATAGATAGAGTGGTTGAAGAGGAAGGTTTTTATCTATAATACATGTAGCATCCCACTGGAACGTGGGTAAAACCGCGGGGGACAGCTAGTAATATTATAAAGAGGATAGATTTTTATGTATGTTTGTTACTCTTTCATAAAACAAAAATTACTAAACGGATATGGATGAAACTTGGCACATAGAGCATATCCTGGAATAACATATAGGCTCCTTTTTATCCCGGGAAAATGTGATATCCCACGGAAACGCGGGAAACCGCGAGGGGTAACTAGTAATAGATAAAACTGATACCAATGCAAGACCATAAAAGAGTTAGCTTATCGAAAAATATTGTTTTCATGACAAATAAGCTTGTCAACAAAATCCAGATCAATTATAATATCCACGTTTTTTTTGCTTAAAGACTCTTTAAGATGATTAATAAAGTTATTTGGTTAAACTCAGGGTGTTTAACTGTTGGCTTAAATATGTGTGACCTTTTGATTTGCATGGTGTTATTAAAGTAAGGGTAAAACCGCAATAATATATTTTGGAGTGGTAGAATCACACTCTGTAAAATATCAAAATTTTCTTTTTTTTTAATTTTTTGAGAGAGTTTATTATATAAGCCTCATAGGTTACGACACTTAAAAAACTATTTAACAAATCAAGTAAAATTAAATAAGACAGGTTGCTAGGGTATTTGTTTTTTAGGAAAATTTATACCGACTTTCAGGTTAATCCGCCAAAGTAATATATTTTCAAAAATTCTGAAATACATGTTTCTATGACTCTTAAAATCAAAACAAACGGGGCCGCCCTATATAAAATACATTAATCGTCATTTCTAACCACATCTTTAAAAATGCCATCCCCTATTATCCCTAGACGTCTACATCTTCATCTTTTCTGGAATTTCTTCAGAAATGCAAAATTATGAGTTTAACCTACCTACATATCTATATGGCAGATTTTCTTAACAACTTTACCACCACATAATTTACATGATTAACTTTTTCACGTCAAATTTGCAAGTTGCTCAATTCTGTTCTTAAACTTAACTGCCTCATTTTACCACTTTTACTTTCATCCCCTATTTTACACACAAAATAGAAGATGGATGTTCATATGAAACTATAATATTTATGTGACGTGAATTTCACCTAAAAAGTGGTATGTAACTTCAAAATTTTTTTGTGGGAGAGCTACGCTACGGCATGAATGGGCCGGCTCGACCGGAGTGATACCACAGCCTCACAGGAAACCGACGTGAAACAGCGTTTGCGTTGTGTTTCGTCGAGTGAGTGAGGATACCGGAGGCCCAAAACCCCCTCCCCCCCCCCCTATGATGACGCAGTTGAATTACCTTAAACTACCCCAGGAGGGTACCAACTGCGCCAGCGTTGGAGAATTCCTCTCTGGGCGTCCTCGTTTAGGGCAAAACGTACCTAAACGAGGATACCCAGGTCGCCCCTCGTATTCTGGGGGGGGCAAAACTGCGCTTACTAATGCCTGGGGCAAGAGCAAACATACAATGGCACCCCTTGCCACGCTGGCCGTGGACTTTTGCAACATAAGGGGATTACATAGTAATCTTAATGCTGTACACCACCACCTCGAGACAGCAAAGCCGGCCTTGCTCTTCTTGACTGAGACGCAGATATCGTCTCCAGCGGACACATCCTACCTCACCTACCCTGGGTACGGAGTAGAACACTCCTTTTTGCCTAGGGCCGGAGTGTGCGTGTATGTCAGAGACGATATCAGCTCTCGTCGCCTCAGCAATCTTGAAGGTAGGGACCTGTCCATCTTATGGCTCCGTGTAGACAGCGATGACCATCCCCGCGTCTATGCGTGCCTCTATAGGTCCCATAGTGGTGAAACCGAAACTGACCGACTCATTGAGCACATCCAGATGGCTTCAGACTTTGTGCAGCAGCAGATCCCTTCCGCGGAGATCGTTTTACTTGGCGATTTTAACGCCCACCACGCCGACTGGCTCAGTTCCAGTAAGACTGATCATGCGGGGAGATCTGTTCACGATTTCGCCTTAGCATATGGCCTAACACAACTGGTTACCACGCCCACGCGAATCCCAGATGTGGAAGGCCAAATTCCTTCACTGTTGGACCTTCTGCTGACTTCTCATCCGGACGGCTATCACGTATCTGTTGGCGCCCCACTTGGCTCCTCAGATCATTGCCTTGTCCGGAGTACAGTGCCTCTCACGTGCTCGCCGCAATCGCGTGCCGCTGGCAGCCGCCGTGTGTGGCACTACAAGTCAGCAGATTGGGACGGGATGCGGTCCTTTTTTGCATCCTACCCTTGGGGAAAAGTGTGCTTCTCGCCGGATGATCCCAATGCCGTCGCTGATTCTGTTGCTGATGTGGTGCTGCAGGGTATGGAGCTTTTCATTCCATCTTCTGTGGTCCCCATTGGTGGCAAATTTCGGCCTTGGTTTGGTTCATCTTCCAAAAGCGCTTCTCGCAGGAAGAAGGAAGCTTACCAAGCCTGGGCTGATGCGGTGACGGTATGTGATGTAAATACCAGCGCATTAAGAAAGAAGTATAACTTTGCCTCCAGGTTCTTCAAAAGAGACATTGCAAGGGCGAAATCGGAGCACATCGGTAGAATTGGCGAGAGACTTGAGCGCCTTCCTTCGGGAACTCGTGCATTTTGGTCTCTTGCCAAAGCTATCGAAGGCAATTTCTGCAAGCCATCCTTTCCACCCCTACACATGGGAAATGATTCGTTGGCCCATGACGCAAAAGATAAAGCTAATCTTCTGGGCAAACTTTTTGCGTCCAACTCGACTTTGGATGACGGGGGACAAGAACCGCCTGCCATACCACGGTTTGAGTGTTGTATGCCGGATATCCGGTTCTACCAACGCTCAGTCCGCTTAGCACTTCTGTCCCTTGATATCCATAAGTCGAGTGGGCCTGATGGAATCCCTCCTATTGTGTTGAGGATGTGCGCTCCGGAGTTGGCACCGGTCTTAACGCGACTGTTTCGGCTCTCTTACTCATCTGGCGTAGTCCCGACATCATGGAAGATAGCATTGGTCCACCCGATCCCAAAAAAAGGCGACCGCTCGAATCCGTCCAACTACAGACCGATAGCTATAGCCCCCCTTTTCTCGAAGATAATGGAAACTGTTATCAACTGCCAGCTCCTACGGTACCTAGAAGGTCATCAGCTACTCAGTGACCAGCAATACGGCTTCCGCAAGGGGAGATCGGCTGGTGATCTTCTGGTATACCTGACACATCGTTGGGCACAGGCGATTGAGATGAAGGGGGAAGCCTTGGCGGTTAGTTTGGACATAGCGAAGGCCTTTGATCGTGTCTGGCACAAAGCGCTTCTTTCGAAGCTCCCTTCCTATGGGCTTCCCGAGAGTTTATGCGAATGGGTCGCTAGCTTTTTAGCAGACAGAAGCATTAAGGTCGTAGTCGACGGTGAATGCTCTGACTTCATGTCTGTAAATGCTGGTGTCCCGCAAGGCTGTGTGCTATCGCCTACTCTGTTCCTCCTCCATATCAATGACATGTTGCAAATTAGCAGCATTCATTGTTATGGGATGTAAGGGAGCACAATGTCATCTTAGTGCTCCCAGCCAACCTCACCTGCCCGTGGTGCATCCTGCCGACCAGCGAACGAGGCTCTGGCGACCGACTAATGGCGGTATACCCATTCTAAACAACGTAGTTAAATGGCACAGGCCGGTGATGGGCAGCAGCGTCACCGGTGCGAGAGCTACGTTCTGCGATCACCCAACCCGCCTGCCCAGCGTGTGGTGATTACGGGCATAAACCATCATGGGTAGCACACCACAACAACGGCCCCCAGTTCCCGGTCGCCCCGCTATTCCTGGCCAAGGCGGCGGTCATGGTCACGGCGGGGTAGGGGGTGCTAAGAATCCCCGGGCTACGGTAGGCCGCCAACACCGACTGACTCTGGCTACGTACAACGGACGCACTCTACGGCTCGACGAACATCTGGCGCAACTCGAAGAGGAGCTGAGGAACATAAGATGGCACATTTTGGGGCTATGTGAAGTTCGAAGAGAGGGGGAGGATACTGTAACCCTAGAATCAGGCCATCTTATGTACTTCAGAGAGGGAGACCAACCATCCCAAGGCGGCGTCGGGTTCTTGGTACACAAGGCCCTCTCTGACAACGTCATAGAAATCTCCAGTGTGTCGACTAGGGTAGCGTATCTTGTGATCAAACTCACCGAGAGGTATAGCCTCAAGGTTATCCAAGTATACGCACCGACTTCGGCACACTCGGATGATGAAGTGGAGGAAATGTACGAGGACATTTCCAAGGCCTTATACACCACCCAAAAGGCCCACTTCAACGTTGTCATGGGGGATCTCAACGCTAAAGTGGGAGTACAAACAAGCGGCGAATCGGTAGTAGGACCACACGGATTTGGAAGCAGGAACCATAGGGGGCAAATGCTCGTCAACTTCCTGGAGAAAGAAGGGTTTTTTCTGATGAATTCTTTCTTTCAGAAGAAACCCCGGCGGAAGTGGACGTGGCAAAGCCCCGACGCTGTGACCAAAAATGAGATTGATTTCATTATGACGGACAAAAAGCGTATATTTAGAGATGTCTCAGTGATCACTAGGTTCAAAACCGGAAGTGATCACCGACTGGTCCGAGGCACTCTAGCTATAAACTGTAAGCTTGAACGAGTCCGTCTAATGAAATCTACGCTCCGGCCTAATATGCTCCAATCCGTGGTTGGGTCTGCAACGTTCCAGTTGAAACTGGAGAACCGATTCGCTGCCTTGGAAACCACAATCGACGTTGATGTCGACCAGGATCTCGACCGAGTGGTAGGAATCCTCGGGGAGGAGGAGAAGAAATTCTGCGAGACGCGAGGTGCCGGTAAGAGGTCTAAGCTTTCAAAAGAATCTCTGCAGCTAATGCAGAAGCGACGAGAAAATCCCGCAGTCACTACGTCAGATCAACGAGCTTTGAACAAAAAAATCTCTCGGCTGGTAAGACGTGACCTCCGGAGCTCCAACACACGCTCTATTCAAGAAGCAATTGAGCGAAACCGGGGGTCTAGAGTCTTTGGTCAACAGCTCGGTCGAAGCCATCTGACGAAGTTGACCACATCGAGCGGGAATCTCGTCGCTTCTAAGCCGGAGATACTTAGGGAGGTGGAAGACTTCTACGGCCAACTATATACCTCGCAAGCGTCTCGTCCTCAACCCCATCCCGAGGATCCCAGGGCCACTCTGACCCGCCATTACACTGAGGATCTGCCAGAGGTCAGCCTGGACGAGGTCATGATGGCTCTCAGACAGCTTAAAAACGGAAAAGCCCCCGGGGAGGATGGAATTACAACGGAGCTCTTAAAAGCTGGTGGAACTCCAACGCTTCTTCAGCTTCAGCGTATATTTAATTCCGTCCTCTTTTCGGGGAGAACTCCGAAGGCGTGGAGTAAGAGTGTGGTCGTTATGTTCTTCAAAAAAGGTGACAAAAGCCTTTTGAAGAACTATCGACCCATTTCACTCTTGAGCCACGTCTATAAGCTGTTTTCGAGAGTCATCACAAATCGTCTCGCGCGTAGACTCGACGAGTTTCAGCCTCCGGAGCAGGCTGGGTTTCGAGGAGGATACGGCACCATAGACCACATTCACACAGTGCGGCAGGTTATACAGAAGACCGAAGAGTATAACCAGCCCCTGTGCCTTGCGTTTGTGGACTATGAGAAAGCCTTTGACTCCGTTGAAACCTGGTCTGTTCTGGAGTCTTTGCAACGGTGCCAAGTTGATTGGCGATACGTCCAAGTGCTGAGAGGACTGTATGACACCGCGACTATGACCGTCCAAGTACAAAATCAGCAGACTGAACATATCCCCTTACATAGAGGAGTGAGACAAGGGGACGTTATTTCCCCCAAATTGTTCACTAACACTCTGGAGGATATGTTCAAGTCCCTAAATTGGAAAGGACGGGGCATAAATATTAACGGCGAGTACCTCTCACACCTTAGATTTGCGGATGATATCGTCATCATGGCTGAAACCGTGCAAGATCTCCAATTCATGCTGACGACCCTGGCTGATTCTTCTGCACGCATCGGTCTCCGGATGAACTTGGATAAAACCAAGATCATGTTCAACGAGCATGTTATTCCGGAACCGGTTGCCCTTGACGGGGTTCCTCTCGAAGTTGTTCACGAATACGTCTACCTTGGGCAAATCTTGCAATTGGGTAGACACAACTTCGAGAAGGAAGCTCGCAGAAGAGTACAGCTAGGGTGGGCAGCATTTGGAAAACTTCGTCGAGTCTTTTCATCGCTCATACCCCAATGTCTAAAGACGAAAGTCTTTAACGAGTGCGTCCTACCTGTTATGACTTACGGTGCCGAGACGTGGACACTGACGGTACGACTGGTTCACCAACTCAAAGTCGCTCAGCGAGCTATGGAGAGAGCTATGCTCGGAGTCTCTCTGAAGGATCGAATTCGAAATGAAGTTATCCGTCAGAGAACCAAAGTTATCGACATAGCTCAAAGGATTAGCAAGCTGAAGTGGCAGTGGGCTGGTCACATCTGTCGCAGAACCGATAACCGTTGGGGTAGATGTGTTCTAGAGTGGAGACCACGGCTCGGTAAACGTAGTGTAGGGCGCCCTCCAGCTAGATGGAGCGATGATATACGCAAGCTGGCTGGCAGCGGTTGGAAACAAAGAGCTGAAGATCGAGCTCAGTGGCGTGCCATAGGTGAGGCCTATGTCCAGCAGTGGACGGAGATAGGCTGATGATGTTGATGATTGTTATGCGGACGACAGCACGAGCGATAATTTCTATTCCGGCCGTGCCAAGATCTCTCGGGAAAACGTCATTGAGAGCCTAAACAAACTTGTGTCTGAAATTGAGACTTCTTTGAAGGAAGTCTCTGATTGGGGCAGACTTAATCTGGTTCGTTTTAACCCCATAAAGACACAAGTATGCGCGTTCACCACTAAAAAGCTCCCGTGGGTCGTATCTCCTCGTTTTGAGAACATCCCCATAAATGCCTCAGCCAATATCGGGATACTTGGTGTCGACATATCGAGCGAAGTCCAGTTCCGTGGCCATTTAGAGGGTAAAGCTAAATTAGCTTCTAAGAAGCTTGGCGTGCTCAACAGATCGAGACAGTATTTCACGCCGGCCCACCGCCTACAACTTTACAAGGCGCAGGTTAGGCCTCACATGGAATACTGTTCTCATCTCTGGGCAGGGGCACCCCAGTACCAGCTTCTCCCTCTGGACCGGATTCAACGGAGAGCGACTCGAATTGTCGACTGCCAGGATATTTCATATCGGCTGGACCCTTTGGCGCTGCGTAGAGATGTGGCCTCGCTTTGCATCTTCTATCGCGTGGGAGTGTTCCGAGGAATTGTTCGGACTGATACCTGCTGCTTCTTTTCGCCACCGTCCTACACGACAGCATTTCCATCCCCATCATTTAGATGGTTGGCAGTCCACAACTGTGCGTTTCTCTAGGACTTATCTGCCTCCTTGGGAGCTCGAGGCGTGGGTGCTCGCCAGAGTGTACGAGTGGTCGGCGGGGCGCAAGGCGCTCGGGGAGCGCGGCGACCCGACGGAGCGGGAGGCCGTCCGGCGAGAGGCGAAGGATGCCATCGTCCACCATTGGGCGGAGGACCTCGCCTCCGCCGTGTTCGGCCGCCGAACGCTGGACGCTGTCGGGCCAGTCTTACGGGATTGGCTCGAGCGGCCCCACGGCTTCCTCTCGTTCCGTCTGGTGCAGGTATTGTCCGGGCACGGGTGTTTCATATCTGCATCGGATCGGGCGGGAGGAGGCCCCGTCGTGCCACGGTTGCGGCGCGGCGGAGGACACGGCGCAGCACACCCTCGAGGTGTGCCCGTCGTGGAACGAACTGCGACGCGACCTGATCGCGGTGGTCGGGCCGGATCTTTCGCTTTCCAGTGTGGTCAACTCCATGCTGGGGGGCGAGGCCGGCTGGGCCGCGGTCGCCTCCTTCTGTGAGGATGTGATGTCACAGAAGGAGGTGGCAGAGCGCGCACGGGAGGAGGACCCTCTTGCGCCGCTGTGCAGGCGGAGAAGAAGGAGTAGGAGAACCTCTTGTGGTGGTGAACGGCGGGAGACAGACGTGGAGGAGTCTTCTCCCGCATTGCACTCGTTCACCATCTCCGTCGGGCGGGAACGGCAAGGGGCGTGCAGGCCCCACCCTAAATGGCGGGCGGTCGACGGGGGGGGGGCTGGACGTCAAGGCTCTCCACATAGACGATGCCTGAGCGCCGCTGGGTCGTTTAGTGGGTAAACCGGGCCACTAGGGTCCGGGAGTCCCACATACCCCCCCCCCCCCCATCCTCCAATGGGGGGGAATGCGGAACAAAACTGGAATGAGCTGTCGCCTGCGGTATTTCCGGACCGATATGACCTCCAAACCTTCAAGAAAAGAGCATACTCCTTTTTAAAAGGCCGGCAACGCACTTGTAGCTCCTCTGGTGTTGCGGGTGTCCATGGGCGGCGGTAATCGCTTACCATCAGGCGATACGTCTGCTCGTTTGCCTACCAAAACATTAAAAAAAAAAAAAAACAAAAAAAAGAAAAAAAAAAAAACAAAGATTTTTTGTAAATTCATCCCATAAAGAGTTAAAAAAAAATTTTTATTACAATTATGTATTTAAAATTTGGTTATCATATAACAGGTTACATACGAGGTCATCAGGAAACCATAATTTGATGAGGTATTTCATGTTGTATTATTGCTAGACTAACCTATTGAAAATACCTTTGGGTTTGTGTGCTTACCATATTCGTTCACACCACCATCATTTACGATGGTGACATTGTTATCAAACATACAATTGTCAGTAATCATTTTGTATGTGAGAGGGAATATGTGTGTGTGCTTGTGTTTTAATTTAATTTTGGTTTACCAACAATTGTTTATATTTAAATACATTACTCTAAAACACAAAACCAAACAACAATAATGTAATATTTACTTAAACCACAAATATGATAAAAACACTAAATCAAAAGAAGAAACAATATTCAATATATACTTCTTGACAGTGTCAATTACTCAGAGAATATGTTTTTGTTTTTTGAGAGAGTTGCAAAAAAAACAATTTTACAACAATTTATAGTCTTGCAGTAACTTGCATAGGGAGAATTAGTGCCTAAGGCTGTCTTCCTCAATGGTGGACAAAGTGGTGTGATGGAGCTGCGTGGAAGCCTATACGGAACACGAAATTTGAATAAAGCCAACAGCCTGTTACACTCAATCTTGTGATGAAAAACTTTGCAAACAAAAAATGTGTTGTTGAAGAATGTGTGAAGAGTGTTGTAGAATCTATTCTATGGATAGCTATAATTATAATTATAGTAAATATGTGTGTATGTATTATTGTAATTAAAGGACAGCAATATATAACCAAAGCTAACAGTGTTCTAATCCAATCATTCTTAAGACAAGATCCAAATTGTAGAGATAAAGAGTTATATTATAATACATATATATTAATATTTAGTAATGGTGAGGATATAACTTATTTATTCTGGGATTTAGTTTTAATTTAATAATATTATATAATTTACCTACATTTTAACAAAACCGAAGCCTTTAGTGGATTATCAATATTTATTGTTAAAATTTACTTACTTTAATTAAATTACTGCCATTGTAAATTATTATTTTCTTATCCTATAGGGTTTTGCAGTATTTGGTTACAAATCATGATATCTGATTAGATTGTCCCTTTGTGGTGTACTAAAGATTTGTATTATTTCTGATCCATGCAGAAGTTACCACCTACTTTATATTAATGATTACCTAATTATTTAAAATAATCATGTAAAATACCATAAGAAGTATGTATATATTTTATTTGAATAATGTATAAAACATAAATCAATTAAAGGCAAATACATTAAGTAAGTACTTTAATATTACAAAGAGGCGAAAGTTTACCATAATAATTGTTGCTAATACTACTAAAAAATATTTGATAAGTAATTTAAAATTGTTTGCTTATAATTCAAAACCATGAAATTTCAGGGCTTGATATATATTTTTAAAAGCTTAATGCATTCTAAGTTGTTTCTGGAATTTTCATATTAAACTACGGAGCAATATGGTACCTGGTGCCCCTACGTTGGAAAAGCGTTACTACCTGTTCTCATCCTATAAAGAGTACAATGCTGCTACCTACCTCGCCCAAAATCTATAAATACGAAAATATCCTTAAAAAGCCTGTCTGCATTTCTAGTCTATTCCAATAGATTTTTTCGGTTGAGATTTAACTGGTTGTGGATAGAGCCTTCAGTCAAAGAAAATAATATTCTTCTGGTAGCTACACTTTGTCTTTACAAAAGAAGCGAATCCGCCCTTAGTTAAATATCGATTTTCTCTACATCACATTTGGGTTGCATCAAACGTAGACTCGTAATACTACAATAAACTTATAATTTGCTTACCTCTGGACTATTCGAAATTCTAGTGTAAAGGATATTGTGGGTACGTTTGTTTACATGAAATATTTCAATACTTTGATAGTTAAATACGAATGTCAAACTTTCGGTACGGACTACGGATGCGAATTGCGATCGATGAATACTTTTAGGGATGTGTAAGTGATTTCATTTATCGAACTAGCAATTCCTTAGAAGGGGTATAAAAATCGATTAAAAATACTGTATCGATTTTCACTTAATGGAATCGATACAAATCACATTAAAGAATTATGAAAGTTAATATCTCCGCAGCTTATGTTTGATCGGAATCGAAGCCACGACTCTAGCATATAAGTCAGTGTAAACATCTCACCATTTCGAAATATCTCAAATAATCAAACCTACTCAACAAACTATAGTATCTACCTAACTGCAATGTCAATAGGTAGTTCATGTATAAATGTCCATAAAGTGTTTGCAGGACCTGTCTAAATAATGTGTAGTACAATTTGTAAAGTTACCAGCAAAGAGCGGCTATTTTCATACTTACTTCTCTCTATCCTCACCTTGAATATGATGAACTTGTTATACGCACTTTTCTTCAAAACATTCATAACATAATTTTTTAATTTATGATCCGACATCTTTGATACCAAAAGCGATATTTCATTATAAAATCGAACACAATTATCAAGAAAGGAATTGTTAACTTTAGCTAATTTAAAGTATGGAACAATTAACTTCTCCCTTTTCTTATAATAATGTTACGGATTTTGACTCAAACAGTCGTATGTTTCTACGTATAAACATTGTATTTTCATGAATGTAAAGTGAAGGTAATGTCATTCTATTTATTTCCCTAAATACACCTCTTAGTGATTCGCAAGGACTCATACTGTAAATTTCACGAATTGCCCTTTTTTATATAATGAAAACTGTTTCTATATCTGCTGCTGCTTCCCAAAATAAAAGACAAGAGGCTATAAAAATAAGCAAAACTAAGTACCTTATTTAGCTTTCATTAAAAAAATACTCGTCAATTGTTTAATTTTCCTTCCAGCAAATGGAGCAGAACTTAATTTAGCAGCTAGTATAACAACTGTATTGTAAAATTGTGAGCCGTCGTCTTTGAATGGTAAGTCTCGGCGATAGTTCGTTCTGTGTCCATAAAGTTAGGAAACAAACATAGAGTCAAATAAAATAAATGCACATTTTATTATTTGCGATCAAAATTATAGATGTTTTATGAAACAATATTAAGAATAAACTACGTTACGTATTGTAATAAAATCAAAATAAAAAAGACAGACAACAAAACCAAATATTCAGTTATTGTTACAATCATTGTTTAAAAGTTTGACATTTGTATAATATATAATTTTATTACCAGACAATTAAACTTTTATTCAAGTCATTAGGGTCATTACTTACTACAAAATATTTTATTTCAGAGTCTTAGTTCTAAATTATTTTAAATAGATGTCTAATCTTAACTTGGGCAAGGAATATATTTCTCTTTATAATAGGTCTTTACCATTAAAGTTGCCGTTTTATATGTACTACTGACCGTTTAATTTATATAAGGTTTGGCAGGAAATTATAAATGCATATTAATTTATAATAATGGAATTCTTATTTGCGAATTCTGTTTTTTGTCCCTTGAGACATTAAAAATATCATAGTAGCATTGCAGCGCAAATGTTGTATACGGAGCGAAGACTACAAAAAAAAATATTGTAAAAGAATGGGTCATTATATATGTATATATATATCATATGTACATTTAGATTTTTTGTACTTGTTATTCACATTTTCAAATATATAGTTATAGAAAAAATAAGCAGTATATAAAATGAAAAAATATATAAACAGATCCCCATAGGATTTATTATCATTAACTTGTTTACATCTAAACTACATATTTACACTTAAATGCCTCTACATTTGAGTAGTTGTCAAATTTATATTTTGAGTAGTAGAGCTTTTATCACTGAGTTCTTCCAGGGAAGTACTATCACCTTACCCATTTACGCCGTGAAGCAGTAGTGCACTTGTAATACTGTGTTTTGGTTAGCAAAGTAAGAGGGCCAGGCACATGGGACTCAACAACTTCACGTCTCACTCAGGGTTGACAACCCATTGGCGATGCCACTAGTGTTCGAAATGTCTATAGGCGGGGTTGAACACTGATCATAGAGTGGACCGTCTGCGTGTACGTCGACCAAGGTGGTAAAAAAAAAAATCAAGCAAGGCACTGTTAATACATTAGGGAACGTACCCATATTACGTGACCCATTTTTTACAATTTTGCCCCTCTCGGCCCCCTGGGCGACATGCCAAGGACGTCTAGTTATCCTTAAACGTGGTTATTCTTAAATATGGTTTTCTATATTGTTTTACAAACAGAAGACTAATAAAAATAATTTAGCTTATTTTGTCTTTATCAATAAAAGACTTAACGGCGCGCCATATTTGAATAAAGCTCGAAAAAGCGTGACATTTCCCAATATATTAATATGTATATTGACTACGTGACGAATACCTAAGCCTCTTCCCCCCGCCCTTGTGACCTAGTGTGGTATTTTGAATAATTTTTAGTTATTTCTAATTTATTTAATACTTTTGGGTGACCACGTCATCGATTGGAACACGACCGCGGTTACTTGGCAATAACCATAAACTCCATCATAAATTTCTTACTGCAAAATTGGGTAGGTGTCAATTTAGGTTGCCATCGTGCCATAGACTAAATTTAAATAATAAGTATTATAAAATGGTAACATTTATTATATCAAAAGCGGAAATTGCGTCAAGGAAAAGCTTGCAACACTATTACGTTAAAGTTTTAGTGATGCTTATTATTGTACTTAGATACTTGTATCTATTGATATTATTGTTGATGCTCAAATTTAGAAGTCCAAGTTTCCAAGGGAGAAGTTCTGCGTGTAAATGATTAAGCTACATAATGGATATACGTACAAAAAAAATATCTGAAGATCCACATTTACATTAAAGCCCGTCACAGATGTAGCTATAATATATATTAATATATCGTATTATATATTACAGTATAGCAAGCACACGGGAACTATACTATAATATATATTTTGCCCTCACTCGGTCTGCGGTCGACCTTGCAAGCGCACGGTCTTAAAGCTTTTTTTCTGTACCTACAGGATGTTCAAATTTTGAAATAACACTATACAATCTATCTATTGCACGGTACCTAAATGAATTCGACAAGACCACTACTTTTAGGTCTAATTGAAAGTTCCCCAGAGGAAAATTTCGATGCTGAATTTGATATGCATGTTGCCTTGACAGGAACGAAAAATGGAACCATTTGGGTAGAGTCGCATATAAAACAAAAGAAAACTCGAGGCGAATTTAATTTGTATCATGATTTATCATCGAACAAATTTGCACAGTATTTAAGAAGTTCAAGATCGTCATTTATCGAGCTTCATGAATTGATAAAATCCCTCGCCTCAAAAATATATGCCTTGCGATGATTCATATTAATATATATTATAGCTACGTCTGTAACGGGCTTTAAATTAATAATAATAAACCTATATATTATTACTTTACACGCTAAGAGATACTTTATACATAATGGAGGCTCTTAAACAGTAAATTATAAAAATACATGGGTAAATTTATGATAATTACAGCTCATGCATGATGATGATGAGATAGCAAAAATATGATTGATAGAAATAAGATATATTTGTTTAGATGATTCTTAAGGTTCCGTTATTATACGTTAATATAGTGTTCTTTCTTTCACAACACTAAAGCAGCATTTGGTCCGTCAGACTGGTGGCAGATGGCAATATGGCTGTAGCTTTCGAGTTTCGCTGGCAGTGCGCGGTGCTCGCATCATTTCCAGTACAGAACTAGTATTTCCGACGACTCTAAAGTTTCATTTTTAATTTTTTAGTGGTAATTCTCTCTGTTTACTTGGTTTATTCAAAAGTTTTGTGGCAAAATTACTAATTTTTCGTTTCCGTCGTCACCAGAATTCAATCGTCGACAAAATGGCGTCGCTTGACAAGGTTTTACTGCAAAATATCTTTTCGCCTTTTATTGGCATTTCATGAAAATATCTTGAAAATAGTAATTGCTCGTGTTTTCTTACTGTTTTTCTCAATATGCTAATAAGTTTTCGATAGCTACAGTCAATAATTATATAAGTAACAGTGTATTCCTTACATTTTCATCAAAATGCACTCGGTAAGTGTTTCTAAAGCATTTAACTGTTTTGTTTTTGTGTATTTATTTATTTTATTAAAGTTCTAGGACCTAAAGTAGGTGTGGAATGTTCTAGATGACTTGGGTGTGGCCCTGAAACAGGGTAAAATTTTAAGACGTAATTCAGAATATAAGGGGTTTTGAGATTGTTTACAATATATTTTGGTGTTTTTATGTATGAAAACATTACCGTCCCACGAAATAAAGTATTTCCAATATTTCTTTGTTACGTAATCTTTCAATATCGGCCAGTGAAAATATTTTTTTAAATGGACCCATTTTTGCAATTTAGCTTTGAAAATTGGTCTCTCTTTTAAGTGTTTATCAAGCAACAACCTTTGGAGGTTATGTTACAATATTCTGCCTAAATTTGTGCTTGAATAAAGTGCTTGAAATTCAGTAGCTTCATGAGAAGCTCACTAACATGAGGATATATTTTTTGTGAAAAATTATGCTTCTATCATGGTATTTTCTAGCATAAATATACTGTACTTTAAGGTTATGTATTGTATGTTTCATATCATATCTGTTTATTCAAGTCATTATTGATATTTGTATACAACAGTTAAGGTAAAATTTTACTGGACTAAAAATCTTTAATATTTTTCTGTAATAACTGAAACTATATTTTTTTAAATAAATTATTATTTGTGTCTTGAACATAATTTTAAAGTTATTCAAGTGAGCTTTTCACTACTAATGCAATGTTTTGTGACAAGTAAGAACTATACTTAAATATCATGTAATATTTTTGTAATAAATTAAATAATGTTTAATAATTAACTTTTACTGTTTTCTATGAACAGATTATACTAGTGTAGAAATCGACATTAATGTATAAAATTTCATATTTCAGGCTTTATTGTAATTTTATGTGAATGCTTTTCTTTTTTATCTCAGTAGGAAATTATGATTTTATCCTGCTAATTATGGAATAAATTATGAACGCACCACCAAAAGATTAAAACATTTTTTATTTTTTCATACAATATACTTATATAGAGTTATGTATCTAAAAAAACATGCAAACAAAAATTCTACAGCACTCTTCACCTGTACAAAGATTTTTTTGTTACTCAAACTAATTATGCAGTTGGAATTAAGGTGTTTGTCATGTTAGATTTTCATCTTTAAGATTTTATTTATTGTTAACTTTTTTTATGCAACTGAAACTTTTTTGCAGTCAGGGTCTGTGAATGAATCAGGAAGTGATTCGGCAAGTGAGCAAGGTGAAAAGAGCGATTCTAGTGGATCAGGTTCTGGTAGTGAAAGGTATGTAAAGTTGATTTATATATAAAACTCTGTATATTATAACATAATATTCCTTTAATTTTGATAAAAAAAAAAATGTTAACAGCGAAAGTGGAACCAGTTCATCAGGTTCAGGATCCGGGTCAGAAAAATCTGGTGTTGATCATCAAAGTGATGACACAAAATCACCGTCAAAACATAGTAATCGAAACTCATCAAAATCTGATCATCAGAGTGATAAAAATTCTTCAGATGATGATTCTCCTCCAAAGCCGAGGTCTAGAAATAGTCATGGTAAGGTTAAGTCTGACCTTTGGGAAGACAATCCTGATATATATGGTATAAGAAGATCAAATAGGTCACGGAAAGAACCAGAAAGACTTAAATTAGCTGATAGCGATTCTAGTGAAAGGGGAAGAACTCATAGTAGAAAAAGTAGGAAAAAAAGGTATGCCTAATTGGATTGTCATATCATATTTATGTCTTAAGTAATGTTAAGGTAATTGAATTCAGTTTGATTTTTTTAGTGACTCTTGGAATTCAGATTCTTCTGAGAGTGATAGTGATATTAAAGGATCACCACCCCCACCATCTAAACGACCAGGCCAAAGAAGCGTACCTCTACGAAAAAAAAAAACATCTAGAAGAAGAAGGTCTTCAAGTGATGAAGATGAAAGTTCAGAAGCTACAGATGATGAATCTAAAAGGTAGGGTTTTATGTTTATGGTTTTTGTAACTTAAACATATAATTATTATATGTTTCTATAATTCTAAGCCTAAAAGCTTTTATTTGATAATACTTTATTAACATATAAACTGTCAAAAAGATTTTGTTAAAACAATGTATACTAAATGTATACTATATTCCAGGAATTTGTTTGTCCAGTATCACAAATAGAATTCTTACCTAAACAAAACTAAGTCCACATTTTCATGTGAATTAGTGAAATCATCAAATAATGTAATTATTATTTATTTATATTGAAATGCCTGCCAGTGGCAGCTGTTAGCCAATATAATCGTTTCTCCACCTTGGTCAACCATTTTAGCTCTAGTTTAAAAAAGTCTATCTAAATTCTAAATGGGTTTCATGATTTCTTTACACAAGCCGCTGATAACATTACTTGGTCAAAATAGTACAAAATAAAGGTTCAGCTTTTCCTTCAATAGAACAGCAACACGACGTACAGGTGCAGCAGTTAGCTATAAAGAAGCTAGTGATGAACAAACTGACTCATCTGATCTTTTGGAGGTGGAAGGTGTGGAGGGGGATGCTGAAGCTGAGCCCGAACCTGAGGATAACAGTGAAACAATAGAGAGAGTTCTTGGGTATCGACGTGGAAAGAAAGGAGGTAGGTACATTTCATTGATATAAATCAAATTTAAGTATGCCAAAAAAATTTTCAATGGGGATATCCAAATCAGAAACTATTAATATATGACTACCAGGAATAGCGAAAAATAGTTAAATGTGTTTCTGGCTTGATTTTGAATATTAGAATTTTTTTAATTATTGAAAATTCAGAATCTATTGGGTATTGATCCAGGAACCAAATCTGTTAATTTTGGAAAAAAGGTGCTAGTTTAGGGAAGAAGAAATGACATATGGCAAACAAAAAAAAATTTTTGAATTTTAATAAACTGATTAATTTTTTGAAGTCTTTTATTCACTCATTATACCCTGTACTTTGCTACAAATGCCAGCTGCTGAATTTGCCAAATCTACAATGACAGGTATAATCCAATTGATGAAGCAATCAATTTTAGACAATATTCAAAATGGAATCCATAATATTGTAATCTTGAATGCAGTTCTTTAACAATTAATCAATTAGGATTTAATAATAGGTAATGTTAGAAAATCATCAAGTCATTACTTCCAAGAATTTGATCCTTATTAGCTGCACCATTGACTGGTTTAAAAATACGGTGTGTTTTTGTTCATAATCAAAGGGTTCCTTTCTAGATAATCCTGGCTAGGATTATCGATTTTTCAAAGATACAATGATGTAGTTAGTGTTTATCATAATCTGTCCCTAGGGCCAGGAGTCTAGGAGTACCCTCAGAGCAGTTTCAGAGATATTCCTCATAGTTACATATTTGGTCATCCACACTCACTTGAAAAATTTGTCCTGAATATATGTAGTTTGTAACAATAACACATTTTGCTGAATATGTAGTTAAGGCATTACTTATATTTTAATTTGCATTTGGGTGCAAATGTAATGTAAAATTTTAGCTAATATCTTCTTATCATTATGCAGTCACTGGGAATGTGACTACACTTTACTACATAGAGGAACATGGCGATCCAAATGAAGGCTGTGACCCTAATGATGCAGAAACAACAGAACCACAGTACCTGATCAAATGGAAGGGGTGGTCTCATATTCATAATACATGGGAGTCAGAAAAGACCATTCAAGAACAAAAGGTTAAGGGATTAAAAAAGTTGGAAAATTTTATGAAAAAGGAGGCAGAATTGTCATGGTGGAGGCAGCAGGCAGGTCCCGAAGATATTGACTATTTCGAATGTCAATCAGAATTACAACAGGAGTTAGTGAAAACATACAACAATGTAGAAAGGATTATAGGTAATTATGCTAAACTCTTTCGGGATTTTACTATTTACATCACATTACTAGGGATGTTACAGATGCAGATGGAAATACCTAATTTTTTTTTACCAATTTAAAAAGTATTTATTTATAGCGTAAAAAATGAAGTTCTTTTTATAACTGCCCAGTACTCAATAACTATATACAGTTTCCTGTCATCATTTATGTATGTTTTATTTATGGCATATTTATGGCTAGTTTGCATTATAATTTTATCACCTTTTCATTTAGCGGAACAAACCCGTGAGCTAGAGGGTGGTGGCACTGCACGTGAATACTGTTGTAAGTGGGAATCCCTTCCCTATGCTGATGCCACTTGGGAAGATTCTGCTCTAATAGAAAGAAGATGGAAAGAGGAAGTAGAGCAATTTAAACACAGAGAAGCTGCTAAAACAACTCCATCTCGACATTGTCCTGTTTTGAAAAGAAGACCAAAATTCCATCAGGTCAAAGAACAGCCAGAGTATATGGGCAAAGACTCGGTATGCTATTTCGATTTTGTTTTATCAGTAACCCATCACAGTTTTATATATCTCAAGTATACTACTTTAGCGTTACATTAGAGAGCAATCATGTTTAAGCATCGTTGGTAGGTGAAGTTTTTTTTTTGAAATTTTGAATATTCATATGACCTTCAATGACGTCATTGGCGTTCCAAAGTACAATAAATATGATAGTGTCAGAATATTGATTTCTCAACCTGCTTATTTTTAATTTTGACTTATTTGTTTATTAATATTGTATTGTTGATAATTACTCTGCTCAATTTAAATGCACATTACATGCAACGCCATCTATCGGTTATCGTTAGAAATACGTGACTTGGACGTTGTGTAAACTGACAACTTAGTTCTGCAAGCGCTTTGCGGTGACATTTGTTGGACGTCGCTCTAACGTTCGAATTTTATTTTATGGCTAAGTTTGATGCTTTATTTTCAGTAGTTATCAATTCATCGGGAATATATAAATGTTTTAATTTTATCGCTATGACAAACAAATCAATTATTTATGGTCAATGTCCTTGTTTTCAGAGTTACATTTTGAGAGACTATCAAATGGATGGATTGAATTGGTTAATACATTCCTGGTGTAAAGACAATTCTGTCATTCTTGCAGATGAAATGGGATTGGGTAAAACAATCCAGGTGAAAAGCATGTTATAATTGAAAAAGTACTTCCTAATATTTATATACAATATGGAGCTTTCATGAACTAAACCTTTTTTCAGACAATATGTTTCTTACACTACCTCTTCAAATCTCAACAATTATATGGTCCATTCCTCTGTGTTGTCCCATTAAGTACAATGACTGCATGGCAACGAGAATTTCAACAGTGGGCACCAGATATTAATGTTGTCACCTACATCGGTGACCTTTCAAGTAGGGAAATTGTAAGTTACATTATTATTATAATTTTGATCATAATAAGTTAACCTTTCTGCTAATTTAATTAAATATTTTTATATTTAATTTATACTGAATATGTGTTAATCTCAATCTTTTATTTTTAGCTCAGACAATATGAATGGAGTTTTGTTAGTTCAAAAAGATTGAAATTTAATGCAATTTTAACTACATATGAAATTTTACTCAAAGATAGACAATTTCTGAGGTCATTCAGTTGGGCCTGTTTGCTAGTAGATGAGGCACACAGGTTGAAAAACGATGATTCTCTTCTTTACAAAGCCTTAAAAGAATTTGATACAAATCATAGATTACTGGTTACGGGTACTCCATTACAAAATTCATTGAAGGAGTTATGGGCATTGTTGCATTTTATTATGCCTAACAAGTACGTATACCTTTACAAGATTAATATTTTTGAAATTATAGAGAAAATTCTGCAATTAAGCAATTATTAATTTAAAATATTCTTTAGGTTTGAAACATGGGAAGACTTTGAAAAAGACCATGAAGATGCTGCAACAAAAGGATATGAAAAGCTCCATAAGCAACTCGAGCCTTTTATATTGAGAAGGCAGAAAAAAGATGTTGAAAAGTCATTACCAGCAAAAGTAGAACAGATCCTAAGGGTGGAAATGACATCCATTCAAAAGCAATACTACAAATGGATTCTAACAAAAAACTACAGCGCTCTACGCAAGGGTGTGAAAGGCTCCATTAATACTTTTATTAATATCGTTATAGAATTGAAAAAATGTTGTAATCATGCATTATTAACGAAACCAGAAGATTATGAGTCGAGAGCATCTCTTGCGACGACAGACGCTGTTGAGGTAGTGAATGTTTTTAATTGTTATATTTTGAAGTGTCAACCTTAGCTAATAATGTATTAAATTTTTTCAGAAACTTTTAAGAGGGTCTGGAAAATTACTCCTTTTAGACAAACTATTGTGTAGGCTAAAAGAAACTGGACATAGAGTTCTTATATTTTCCCAAATGGTCAGAATGTTGGACATTTTAGCAGAGTATTTGCAAAGAAGACATTTTCCATTTCAACGCCTCGACGGTAGTATAAAAGGCGAAATTAGGAAACAGGCTCTGGACCATTTCAATGCTGAGGGGTCACAAGACTTTTGTTTCTTATTGTCTACTCGGGCCGGTGGTTTGGGTATTAATTTAGCCACTGCCGACACAGTTATTATATTTGACTCCGACTGGAATCCTCAAAATGATTTACAAGCTCAAGCTCGCGCTCATCGTATTGGGCAGAAGAATCAGGTAATCGTAATCGCTGTTAAATATATCGATAGCTCAAATTATAATTTTATTTTTTTAAATGAATTATATATTTTTTTATTATTGAGTTAATATTTACAGGTCAACATTTATAGATTGGTGACTGCCAGGTCTGTAGAAGAGGATATAGTTGAAAGAGCAAAAAGAAAAATGGTTCTTGATCACCTTGTTATTCAGCGGATGGACACCACCGGCAGAACTGTGCTCAATAAACGAGATGGTTCCGCGACGACGGCGAATAATCCATTCAATAAGGAAGATTTGAATGCTATTTTGAAGTTCGGTGCTGAGGAATTATTTAAAGATGATGATGAAAATGATGAAGATCCCGTCGTAAGTGAAATTTAGATTCATTGTATCAAAATTTCTTAAGTGTTGTTAATATTAATAGCAAATGTTAATATTTTTTCCTCTTATAGTGTGATATTGACGAGATTTTGCAAAGAGCAGAGACTCGTGATGAAGGACCTGCCATGGCTGGAGATGAATTGCTGTCCGCTTTTAAAGTCGCCAGTTTTGCTTTTGATGAAGATAAAGCTGTGATGGAGGTCAAAAAAGATAATCCAGAAGAAGATATTAAAGATTGGGTAAGTTCTTATCCCCTAGTACCAGCTTCTATTAGATGGTGGAGAAACTAGTCATTTTATTATGTTTTTTCAGGATGATATAATACCGGAGAATGTTCGAAAAACAATAGCAGAACAAGAGAAGACTAAGGAAATGGAAGATTTGTACTTACCACCGAGGAGAAAGAATTTACAACAAAATAATGATGATTCCAGTAAGATTTTTTTGCAAATATGATTAGAATGTTTGTCCTGTTCTCTATTACGACGCATTTTTTAATTTTAGATCTATGGTGAAACCTCTGGTGTAGGCTTTGTATTTTTTAAGGCCTAACATTACCAAAGCTACCAATTATTATTAACGCTTACAAATTTTGTTTACAAGTATAATTGAACGTTAATTTGACGTTTCGTTTCATCATGGTGGCACTCTCAGTATTTTTTGTAACCACTGATACAATATTTATCCATTTTTTTAGAGTACCCAGGCTGTGTAGATGTTGACACCACTATTAACACCTGCTCTAGCTTACACTCTTGGCCGCCAGTATTAATCACATGATTGGTGGCCCGTGTGCTGAATATCGCCTTCGCATTTGTGATGTCGTTTTTAGTCCCTAAGGCTTTAGCAAAAATTATGTATTAAATGTGGACAATGTCGTAGAAGATGGTCGCAAGAGGCGTGGTCGCGGGTCCGGAGAAGGTGGTTCGGGGGACGGGGATGGCGACGGCGACGGCGATGGGGATAGCGATGCGTCAGAGGGCGACGCCAGCGCCGACGACGGGCGCCCGCGGAAACGAGGTCGCCCGCCCGCTTCACACAGGGAGAAGCTTAAAGGCTTCACAGACCAAGAAGTAAATATCCTTTTAATATTCTGAATGTGTATGTTTGGGTGATTGTGATTCAATCATGGATAAACGGATTTGACACAGATTAACATTGATCTGCAGGTTCCTTTTTCTGTTTTTGTATTGTAAAACTCACACTCGTTTTTATGTAAAGCATTTTTTAATGAGTGAACAATAACACATTCTAATTTATCCAATATATAGATACATACATACTTAAATATTAAAGTACCTGGGTGGCCAATATTTTTTTTATTAAATTCTTATCTTGTAGCATAGTTTTGAGATACCAGTATGCTAACATGCAATAGCATCAATGCAGATATCTGCTAGACTTGCGATTGGGATATCCCAAAGACTGATTTATAAAAAAAAAAGATTTTGTGTTTTTTAGGAAAAAAGAATAATACAAATCGTTGGAGCCGTTTCCAAGATAACAATGTTGAGAATTGCTCATTTATCAATCTTAAATAAACATACAAGACAGGGCTATGTAGTCCTAGGTGTGTGTATCCGTAGGGGAACAGGTGTTTAAACGCGCCGTTTTGGCCGTGGGCCAAAGAGATTCCATTCTGTAACTAGTATTATTTCTTATATTGATGGTATAGCTATGTCTTTGTTTAACAGATAAGAAGATTTGTAAAGAGTTTCAAAAAGTTCTCGGCGCCTCTGAAACACCTCGATAGTATTGCCTGCGATGCAGAACTACAAGAAAAACCATTGGCTGAGCTCAAAAAGCTAGGAGAAATTTTGCAGGAAAGGTGCAAGGCTGTATTGAATGATACTTCCACTGAGACAAACAGTGCGTTCTGTAATTAGTTTCGATTACTCATGAGTTATGTAGTTTCTAAGTGGTATTTTTATTATAGTTCCTACTGTTTCAGATGAAAGAAATGACGGGCGTAAAAATACCAGAAAGACATTTAAACTCGGTGGGGTACCTGTAAATGCAAAAACGATGGCAGCTTGCCAAGATGAACTTGCACCTCTAGACGATTTCTTGCCACAAACAAAGGAGGATAGGCTAAAATGGCAACTGGACTTTAGGTTGGAGTAATTTTTGTCTTAATCAAAATTTTACATAAATAGAAATATTATCTATACCATGTTGCTATATCTTTATAAATAGTTTAATAATATTTTAGACATATCTTATTTGAATGCTTATTATTTTCAGGACAAGGCCAGCTAATTTTGATGTGGAATGGGGAGTTCCAGATGATTCAAAATTGCTGGCTGGTATTTATCAATATGGTATGGGCTCTTGGGAAGCCATCAAAATGGATTCTTCATTTGAAATTGGTGAAAAAATTCTTACAAATGAAGATAAAAAACCTCAAGCAAAACATCTACAGTCTAGAGCAGAATATTTATTAAAACTTATAAAGAAACTGCTTGATCAGAAGAATGGTAAACAAAAACAGAGAAAACCGCGAGTGAAACGTGGTGCTAAGGAACCTGTCACAAAAGATATTGTGGAAGATGATGTAAGTTCTACGGATGAAAAGAAGTTGAATAAGACAGGCAAAAATGATAAGCCTGAAAAGGTTAATAATATTTGGTTGTTGGTATAAAGTATGTTTATTTTATCCCCTTATGCTAACCAATATCTAATTGCAGGGAAAATCGAAACTAGATGACTTATTAACACATGATGAAACCTCAAATGATAGGAAAGAGAAAGACAAGAAACGTTCGAAAAAAGAAGGAAAAGACAGGACTAAGGGAGACAAAGTGAAGGGACGTAAGAAACCTGTTGGTCCCATGCATTTTACTGCCAATAATGAGCCAAGAGCATTAGAGGTTCTAGGTGACCTTGATCCCTCAGTGTTTGAAGAGGTACACTTGCACCTATGGTTATAAGTATATTTTATCTAATGTTTAAATGCCATCTTTCCATTAATACCATTTATAATCACTTTGTTACAGTGCAAAGAGAAAATGAGACCTGTCAAGAAAGCTCTTCGAGCTTTGGATAACCCTGATCAAACATTATCAGAATCTGAACAAGTTTCTAGGACGCGAGCTTGTCTCTCACAAATAGGGAGCCAGATAGATATATGCTTAGATGCATACCCAGATCCAGAAAAGAAGGTTGAATGGAGAAGTAATCTCTGGTATTTCGTATCAAAATTTACTAACTTTGATGCAAAACAATTGTATAGATTATATAAATATGGACTTAAGAAAAGTGAAGTATCCAAACGTAAAGACGGTAAACATAAGGAAAATGTTAAGGTTGGTAACTTTTGTGATTAAAAAGGTAGACAAAAACTAGAAAAATAAATACATTTTAGGGTAAAGTGGTAACAACATATCATGTGTCATTCTTTGGGAGGCAGGGGAATTTATGAGCGCTTACACATTAGGCGGTTCAAGTGGCACTGTAGAACTACAGCAGCAGCGAAGACGTTCACTTTATTGTGGTTGCAGCACTACTTAGACTGGGCGGCACAGTCCTGCAGCAATGTGTCGTTACTGCCGCCGCGCGTTTTAAGTGGTGTGGAGAGCGAAACCTGTGATTTATTAGAGTAGTAGAGCTCTTAGTGCAGAATTCGTCCAGGGAAATAGTAGTGCACTTGTATTACTGTGTTTCGGTTAGAAAGGTACGGGGGCCGGTGAAATTACAGGCACATGAGACTTAACAACTTCACCTCTCAGGGTCGACAACGCATTGGCGATGCCCCTAGTGTTGCAAATGTCCATAGGCGGCGGTGACCTTGCGGGCTAGTTTGTCGGCATAAAAAATTAAAGGAAACCAACGCAACACCTTTGTTTTTATTAAAAAAATTATATCTTCGACAATTTCGACATTTTGGTCTCATTGCGCTACGCGGCTTCGCTACGATTACATCGTGGTCGCCGCGCTGATATATTTGCTCCGGAACCGAGTCGCCGGGTCATAAATCATTGTTATTAGTCTGTCTTGATCGCACTTATGGAGCTTATGGAGCGCGTAATAGCAGGGAGGGAGAAATGTTGACGAATACCACTGTAAAATAATTCAAATAAAACAATTATTTTTACTTTTTCTAAATATTATATACATAAAGTATTTATTTGACTGAGCGATTCGTTAAATAAAATAACTGCACTGTTCATAAAATAACATAAAATTATAATGGAAATGTGTAGTAAATAGTGAAGCATCCGAAAAAAAGTAAATTAAAGTAATGTCTATTAAATACATATAACCATGAACATATTTTAATAGGAATGTGGTTCAGGATGATATTGTATGTGGCTCGAAAACATTTTTTGTCCTTAACACATGCTGTTTAATAAAACTATATTTTCTGAAACTTAGGAGAAAAGTCAATGTTAATAATTATATGATCACCCCCACCATATGTCATTTTCTTTTACAGAATAATAAAAATAATCACAATATTAATAATCACATAAAGTCTCATAAAAAAGAAGCCAAAAATAATGATATCAATAATAAGAAGGAGAAGAGGCCTAAAATTGAAAGAGAAAAAGGTGATAAGGGTATTGACAAAGTACCACACACATCTGGAATTAAAAGAAAGTTGGAAGAGGGTGAATGTGACCCAGAAACCAATGAAAATAAACGTCACGAGAGGTAAGTTGAATCATGTTCAAATTTATCAATCGTTTATTTATTCGCCACTAACAAATCTCACATCTGGTTTGCTCACCCGCTTTCTCATCGACTGAAGCATCTAACTCATTGTTTCATCGAATCGCTAACCTCTCCCGTCTCGCTCACCGCCATATCGCTTCTTCCATCCCTGCAGAACTAAACACAAGCACAAGGATCGCAAGGATAGGGATAGAAGCCTGAAGCGGGACGATTTGATGTACAGAGAGCGAAGCCGGACGGAGCGAGAGCGCGACAGAGATCGTGACCGAGAGCGTGACCGAGACCGAGACCGGGAGAGGGACCGGGAGCGCGACCGCGAACGGGATCGAGATAGAGACCGGTCCCGCACTCGGAGGGACAGCGGCGGGCTCGGCTCCGGGCGCGCGCGGCCCGCCTACGCGGCGCACGCGCACGCCGACCACCCCGCGCACCCCGCGCACGCCGCGCACCCCGCCCACCCCGCGCACGCCGCGCACCCCGCCTGGACGCCGCCTGCCTACCCCGGCCCGCGCCAGTACAGAGGCGACCGCAGCTCCAGACCACACGAGAAGCGAAGGTTATTATTATCCGTCTGTTATGTTGTCTATTATTATAGTTTGGTCGGTACTGAAATGGTAAAAAAAAGGAAACCGGAGTCGATTGTCCTTTATGCCAAAAAATTACTAGCAATGAAGTATGAGACCTGCTGGCCGAGTGTGTAATGCACTCTAAATCGAAGTTGAGTTTCCAGATATAAACAAGTTATTTTACCAATACAAATGAGCCCTGAACTTTTTAAACGAGTTATGAGATTAACTGAGATAATATCTAACAATCAGATTGCATTCTGACGATCCGTGTGACCGTGTTTAGCAGGTACGGAGGTTTTGGTTCCATGGCGGCCCCGTACGGCGGGTACTACGAAGGCGCGCCGATGCCGAGCGGCATGGGCTTCCCGCCGGCGCGGGCCTACCCCGGCGAGGAGTGGCGAGGCTACGCCCCACCGGAGTACGCGTACGACGAACGAGATTACGAGCGTGAAGTTTACAGAAGGGACTATGATCGTCGCGCTCCACCCACATAAATTACGGGAAATACCACTTATTGTAAATATAGATGTATTTTATTTTGTAAATAGCAGTTTAGGGTAGTATATGATTCCTATCCGAGGACCCTGATTTAAACGTGAAACTCTAAAGTGTAAGTGACAAAATAGTGCTGTGGTTTTTATCTATGTGATAAGCAAAGCGCATTGATTTCGACTGGATACGTTGATTAATATCTGTGTTTAATAAGTGAGACTGTATAGTAAATTTATTTATTGCCTAATCTGTCTATTGATTGTTATTGTACAGGTTTTAGACAAATACCATTAATTTTTATTGTTCAATTTTGTCGCCAGTTTTAACAATATTTTTATGTGTGATTCGATTTTCTATTTATTTGATGCCTTATCAACACGATTTTATGTATTTAATTTGACAGATAAGAAGTGATATAAATAGATGGTAGTAATTGTACAAAATTAGCTATTGTTAGTAGGTTTGCATGTAATTCAAATCATGTGCAATTTCAAAAAATGTGTATAGCTTATTGGAGGGCGGGGGGGGGGCACAATCTTTGTCATTGCATTTTAGCAGTGGACAGAAAAGAGCGTTTGATTAGTGCATTCTTTTCTCATTCTATGTGCATTTCCGAGTCCTGGCAGGGCTCGTACAGTCCTATTTTTATACATTATGTAAATTCATATTCTCTGTTACATGCAATGAAATGTATAAGAGTGAAAACGTCTTAATGGTATAAACCATGATAATAAATAAACATATTAAAGTTAGCACTATGGGTTTTATATTTTTAACAGACTTAAAAAATGGAGGAGGTTCTCAATTCGTCTGTATTTTTTTTTTATGTTTGTTACCTTATAACTTTCAACTGGGCGAAGCGATTTTAATGATTCTTTTTTTATTTGAAAGCTGGTGCTTCCCGAATGGTCCCATTTCATCCAGTTCTGACAATGGCACCCATGAGAAAACTATATAAGTCTAAAATTTGCATTAAGTATGTGTGCGACAAATGAATGAGTAACTCAATATCACGCCAACCGATTTCGATTTATTCATTTATAATAGGGCAGACTTCACAGATGGTCCCATGATCATTACAACAAGACCTGATGATGGAATCCTGAGAAAATTGAGGAAAATCCTTAAATGTGTAGGCATACTTGTGCATTTTGCTGAAATAAATAAATTTTTCATTTTCATTTTTCATACATAATACACCTTAAGTAATCACGTTTAGTAGGTCTACCCATATTCAGAAAAAAATGTTAGTGTACTTCAGGTTCACTAAAAATCAAAAAATAAACAAAAATCTTTACAAAAAAAAAACCGACTTCACAAAAAGAAACTATTCCAAAACAAACTAATACGCACTAAAAAGAAAAAAATAATTGCATTATTAGACTACTTAAAAGTCAATCAAATTATTACGATAATATAATTTAGTTACAATTATTGTTATTTTTGGTGGCGGCGTCAGCCAAGGAAACACTACAATATACCTAGCAATAATAATACGTGAATACTTAATTAATTTATACTCTGTCTAATTTAGGATGATAATTTTGACAGCTGGGTTTTTGACAACAGAAAGGATGTGGTAGTGTATAATCGATACAGAACCTATGCGATCATCGATTTTAGTCTCATAAAACATGAAATCTGGGTGGTCCGATTATAATACAAAACAAATTATACTTTTTCTATTAAATTAACAATTTATTTATATGACTGATGATGCTTTCGTAAGCCCTCCAACAACGACGATTTTGAATCGGTCCTATTTTCCGCCATTTTGGCATTCACGTTCAATATAATCTTGCAATCGAACCACAAATTCGCGACATTCGTGATATGATGACTCTTACACCCTCACGCGGACAATGGATATATAGCATAGCACCGATTTTTTTTTCATTCATTAGGTAAATAATAGTTATTTCTACAAATAAGTAATTGCGCGATAAAAAAATATCAAATAACTTAAGTACTTACCAGAAAGTGTAAAATTATCTAAATATAATTTTCTTATTGTTTGGTTCATTTTATTTCAAAACCGATTTTCAATACTCTGTTGTTGTTCATTATGCGTGGCACTTCACTAAGTGGGTGGTACCCACCAATGAAGTACGACATTATTTGAAGTATCATGTTGCCGGAAAAAATACGAAACTACATGGGCGTGATCTGTCAAAATTATCATCCTAAATTAGACAGCATAAACACATTTAACAGCTCCCCTCCCGCCGCGGCCCCGCTCTCGCCTCTCGCCTGGTAAAGTCGCGCGTGCGACACAAGCACATCTCACCTATAACTATGTATGTCGTTACAAGCCTTCGTTGGCTGAAACCGACTCCAAAAATAACAATAATTGTAACTAAATTATATTATCGTAATAATTTGATTGACTTTTAAGTAGTCTGATAATGCAATTATTTTTTTCTTTTTAGTGCGTATTAGTTTGTTTTGTTTACCCTCTTCCGTGTGAGAAACAACAGTACGTAGAATTGAGACCACAGGTCCACACTAAAGACTATTACAATCGTGTAATGCATCACAGAAAATGCAACGTCATTGCAAGATCCCGCAAAAACGTCCCAATTACTTCTATAGAATACTTCCCTAATAGTCATGTCAAGACAGGGCTATTTCAAGGATACAGTATTAAAGACAATTTCAATACCTGGTTTACCAAATGATTTTTTTTTATTTCGTTTTAAAACACATCGAAATTTACTGTTACGATGTCACACGTACTAAATAAAAGTACTGTCAACTCAACTGGGGGGCGATTTCACTAACAAATTATGCACTGAACCATTACTATATCACAACCAAACGTCAAATTTGACGTTTAATCGTATTGTACTAAACACACCAACGATCGAACTGCGGTAGTATTTCGGTAATGGTTCACATTCGTTCGAAAGATAACGCCAAAACGTATGGAATCCAACTTTGTTTCGGTTGTAGTGCATAGGAATACCATATTTATGAAATTGAAATTTGACATTATACGTAACCATACCATTGCCGAACCAAACGTGCTACTCGAACATTGCATTTAGTGGAATTGGGTCCCTGGACACCCATGTATGGAAAATGTTGATTCCTCAACATCTTTTAAACCAGGGACTGGCTAATACTGATATTATAAGTGTCAGAAAAGTTTAAAAAAATGTTCATACCGTTTACACCGATTTCCAAAAATGGTTATTCTAAGTTTATCTATTCGTTTTATTTTCACTGTCTGAACCGATTTTCGAAATTATTTATTTGTTTGATAGTTGGTCCCAAATTTGTGTGGCACTTCCTGGCAGGGCCACTATCACGGATTTGAATTCCAAGTCTGTCGCTATTTTGTCCTATTTTGTCCTCGAATATCAGATTTTGTCGCGCCCTGGTTCAAAAGTTATAAGGGTTTTTAGGTGGCTTATCCCATATCTCAACAACCAGAGCACCTAGCGAAGATCTGTTTGCTTCAAGAATTTGTCCCTAATTTGTCCCCGAATCCCAGATTTTGTCGCGTCTTAGTTCAAAAGTTATTGATGAATGAATATTCTCTATACTCTTGTACAGGTGAGTAGAAAATACTTATGATATCTTCATTAAATTGTTTTAAAACTTTGAACTGCCTTAATATTAAATTATTCTAATTAAGGACAAATTCTGGAAGTAAACAGTTCTTCGCTAGGTGCTCTAGTTCTCGATCCTTATAACTTTTGAACCAAGGAGCGACAAAATGTGATGCTTGGTGACAAAATTGGACAAATTAGGGACAAATTCTGGAAGCAAACAGATCTTCGCTAGGTGCTCTGGTTGTTGAGATATGTTAAACCCTTATAACTTTTCAACCAGGGCGCGACAAAATCTGATATTCGAGGACAAAATAGCGACAGACTTGGAATTCAAATCCGTGATAGTGGCCCTGCCAGCAAGTGCCACACGTACCTATTTATTGGATAACACCCGCTTCCTGTTATCCTATTTTATAATATAAGGAACTTGGCATATAGGTAAGTAAAACAATTTTTTTTTAATATCATTATGGTGACCAGTAAATAATTACCTCAATGATATAATGATGGAAATGGCAGCCAGTTGAGGGGACTCTTCAACGGAGTGCAGCAGCTACTTCGTGTTCGTTATTGATTAGACGAGGACTTAGAAGGCCGAAACCACATTTTTTTAAGGGGACCCGGTGGTCTAGCGGCCTAAAATTTAGCCTATTTTTAAATTTTTTTTTTGATATGACAGAAATGACTAAGGGTTTTAAATTTTTTTAGGCTTATTTTATTACTTATTAACAATACAAAAATGATGGTAAACACAAAAAAGTTTTTGTTTTTTAAATTCCAAAAGTGGCGCTGAAGTTCCCCTCTCAAAAAAAAAGGACCTGGCTGCTGAAGGAGGTTTTATCTCTCCCTTTGATCTGAAATTAAAAAATAAGACGGATTTTTAATCAGTATAAGTATAGTTATGGCGGGGACTAGAATAAAAAAAAAAAAAAAATTGACAAAATGGCGCGTTTTTAATACCCATTACGTCCATCATCTTCTGCTACTAGTTTGGCCCTGCTTACGATTTATGGTTTTATAAAATTATTTCACTCGATATCACTATAAAATTATTGATGTTATTATAAAATTATTTCTGTAATATTATTACACTCGATGTTGCTGTCGCTGAGGAACACGTTAAACTAACTGAACAACTCTTAAAACTAAAATATTACCCGGACCCGAGCAGCTGCAATTAGCGAACAATGGAGCCCAACTCACCGATCGTCTACCTGACATTGTAATGGGTTTTAAATATAGAAATACTCGGAATTTTGTCACCAAATTTTAACAGTATATTTTTGAAATACTATATGTACTTTCGAAATATGTCAAAAAAAATAATCGATTTTTCGAAAATTATAGACCACCGGGTCCCCTTAAATGAAGTACAGATTTAGTTACACAATATAAATAGTCAACTTAAAAAAATGACTTAGATTACAAACTGAAACAAGTTAAAAATAATATTTATGTGATTATACGAGTATTTTTTTTTATTATGAATGTAAAATTTACCGTAACTAACAACTTAACTTTATTTAAAACATTTTTGTTTCAGTTAGTAATTTATAATAAATTGAAGTCGGTTATTTTTACGCATGGGATCAATTTTTTTTCAAATACTTTTGTGTTACAAAGGCCAGATGAGAATTAAAAACAGATTTTGTATACTCGTAGACTTATCAAAGGAATAGGTATCCAAAGGAATGCCTAATGCATTGGTTGGTACCTATATCATTATTTATTTTACCATATTATGCGAGAAGCCCTTTGTTGTCTGAGTTCTGATGCGCATTGCGCATGATCGAACGGGGTTCATTCAGTAGAAGAGGTGTCTACGTCAGACTCAGTTAACCCCCGACAATGGGGTGGTTATAATGTGGGCAAATGTCACCGCTATATTAGGCTTCAGCAGAAGATATATCATTTAGAAAGTAATTATATGTGTTTAAAGTGTTATTTTCACCATAACGTAAAGCCTAAGCGTTTCGGTAGTACCTACTTAAAATTGTATTGATCGAACTAGGTACCTGCTCAATAAGTTGTCGGTACGTAATATACGAACGTAAGTAAATAAAAACATGACTGTGCTGTTATTGATCTAATTATATGGCGCTAATATCGTTTGTGTTATTTTTAACTGTGATAATTTCAGAATAATTCTCATTCGTAAAATATTCATAAAAGGTATTTTTGTAGAAATAAAGTATTCAACGTGCAATGCTGACATACGATGTGTGATGGTGGAAAAAAGGAGCCAAGGTTGCGTCGCATTAGCTGGACAATGGTGTCCACGCGTTTGGCACTGGTTTCGGTGCTATTAGTAGTAGCTGAGAGTTGTTATTTATTTCCTAGTGGTAAGTTTTATTACCATTATTATTAGGTATACTAATATTGTGTGTAAATGCAACCCATGTAATGTTAATAATAACCTCAGCTATAAGGCAGCCTGAATTGTAACGTTGATCGTGTTCTGATAATGATGCCCGTTTACTGCTTTAGGATATCATAGAATATAATTAAGTCACCCCAAATCTTTATTTTTATTTTGGTGAGTGATTTACAAGATATCATTGATGGGAAGTCTGGTATTCCTTATACCATTCTATATTTTGTTATTCTAAATATAATGTATGTTTTTGTGTAATGTTTATTTCTCAATCACGCCGTGGTGGCTGATTGGATTTGAATAAAACTTCCAAAGGAATATCAAGTAAAAAATATACGATACTTCTATCTCGGAAAAACATTCGATTCCTGAAATGCGAGTAAAATGTATGATATTGTGCGATGCAAGTTATTTTCAAGGATTACAGACCTCCCACCTTTTTGAGCCTGGATATGACTTCGCCAATTTGCTGAAATGGTAAAAATTAAAAAACACACGTTAGGTTCTAAGAATTCCTATTTCTACCGTAAAATAATAAATCCAATGTGTTTAATGCAGACGTCCCCAACCCGTGCAGTGGTGTTATTTGTGGCCCTGGCGCTCTCTGCCGCCCGACGACCGATGGCCGTTCTCACAACTGTGAGTGTCCGACCTCGTGTCCGAGTTACGGTGACCACGAAGGATCCCGACCTCTCTGCGCCAGCGACGCCAGAGACTATCCTGGGGACTGTGAGATGCGACGTGCAGCTTGCGAAACCAATACGAATATTACCTTCAAATACTACGGTAAATGTGGTAAGTAGGATAAGCCAGATAGTATATATGTAGGTACCGCCATTTGTTGTTGGTGTCATTTGCATTTTTATAATCAAAGTAAAGATTATTACCATTAAAATCTAATATCAGATTGTGATTAATGTTGATCTACCTGCTATAGCTAGAATATTGATATATTTTCAGATCCCTGCTCTGGAGTAACCTGCCCTGACCCCGAAGTGTGTCAGCTGGATGATCGTCGCTCACCCTCGTGCCGGTGCGCGGAGCCTTGCCCCCTGGAGTTTTCACCGGTGTGTGCTTCCGACGGCAAGACATACTCCAACGAGTGCCAAATGCATCGCGAGTCCTGTCGAGCTAGGAAACAGTTGAAGATTATTTTCAAGGGCCAGTGCAGCACTGGTAAGATTAATATATTTTTATATTATGTTGTAGGCAGCGCGGTTAGATTTTAATTTATAATAGGTTGGGGAAAAAGTTCCTTCGCATTTTTTAAGAAAATTTAAGACATTTTTAATATAGTTCATTTACATTTAACTAAAGTGTTTATTAAATAATTTATTTATCTTCAGCTACGTCGTAACTACTGATATGCCGATCTTGCTCCACTTTTTCAAAAATGGCATCCTTTTTATCCGTAATGGGGCGACCAGAGCGACGTGCATCTTTCACATCAAAATTTCCGGATTGAAAACGCTTAAACCAAATTTGTACTACTCTCACAAACACTGCACTAGGTCCATAAACATCGCAAATTTTTTTCGCGGCTTGCGTTGCATTTTTACCTTTTTTGTAGTAAAATTTCTCTCATCTTGGCGGTACGAAAAACAAATGCAAATCACACATTTTCCTAATTTGAATTTGGAATTATGTTGTTTAAAATTTAAACTTTCAATGATACCAAAACCAGCCAGATACAAATAGTATAGCCAAAGAGATTTTATTACAAGTTCATACATACTATAATGCGAAAAGACTTTTTCCTCAACCTATATGTTCTTGCTTAATTACAATAAAACAAATTGAGTTGTAGGTAAGTTCTAATGAATGGCTGAACTTTCAGCTTCGGCTTCGACTTCGACAACCGTCTACCAGAATAAGCACCTTTAGCCAAACCGTCTGCTTTGGCCAAAATGGGCTCAAGTAATGGCTGAAGCCGAATTGATTTCGACTTCAGACTTGGCCAGACATCAAGTGCGGGATACATACTGCTCAAGCTCTCATCAAGCTTACTTTAAAAAAATATAATTCAACTGTTCCTAAGGTGTAAATCCTTGCGCGGAGGTGGAATGTCGTCACGGTGCAGAATGCCGTGTGGAAGGAGGTGGTGCTGTATGTGCATGTCCCCCTCTCTGTGAACCAGTACTGCGACCAGTATGCGGTTCTGACTCACGGACTCATGATAGTGAGTGCGAGCTGAGACGCGCTGCCTGCCTCGTGGGCAGAGAGTTGAAGGTGCTGCATGCGGGAGCTTGTGGTAAGCTGTAATAGGGATTGTAAATTGGCTGGCCGTGGCATAGAAAATAAAAAGTCAGTTTTTAGGTTGCACGATTAACATGGTTTTAAGTCTTCATGTCCAGAATGGCTATTATACAGGTAAACGTAAACTTTTGAAGTCAAAACTTTTTTAGCGGCTTTGAGCACTTTTCTTGGGATGGGTATAAAATGTTAAACTCACGTCAGGATACGTGATCTTATCAAAAATTCGTAAGACGGAGGCACAGTAAAATATTCAAAAATGCACAACGTTTATGTTCAAGTTTTCACTTTTGCCGGCCCTCCCGGAGTGCAACCCGTTGTTTATTTTTAAAATAAGTGTTTTGTAATAGCGCCAAATTTTCGTTAACTACATAGGATTTCTGACTTTGAAACCTCACTCACTTAATTATGGACAACATGGTAACGATGTGGTTTCTAAGTCCAAGAAAGAGCAAAATGAATTCTAAAATTGCCGTTGATGAACGGTTTGATGTGGAATATAAAGTATTCAACTGTTTTACATTTAGGTTCAAATGGCGTATGTGCTGACCGAGTCTGCCCGCACGGTGGCGAGTGTATAGCGTCGGGCGGTCGCGGCATTTGTCGTTGTCCGCGGTGTTCCAACGAATTCGCACCCGTATGCGGGTCAGACGGCATCTCGTACGGCAACCGCTGCAAGCTGCAACTGGAGGCCTGTAGACACAGGCGGGACGTGCAAGTCCTTTACGACGGACCCTGCAGTGAGTCACTTTGTTTTTACAAGGGTTACGATTATGTGCTCTGACGACATCACGTTGTCATACGGTTACGAAACTACTCCGTTTTGAAACAAAATTAGCAGTATGCCCAAAATGTCTCATTAAGAATTAACTTTATGTTTGACGTTTCAGACGGATGCGAAAACAAGAAGTGTGAGTTCTTCGCTGTTTGTGAAAGTGACGGAGTGTCGGAAGCAAGTTGTGTGTGTCCTAAGCATTGTGAAGAAGGGACCGTGAGTAGCAACCTTATATTCCAAAGCATATATGATGATGGTTTCACGTAACATGATTTATTTATTTTATATCTTTTACAGGAAACAGAAGAAGTTTGTGGGAACGATAACAGTACTTACAGCAGCGTTTGCGCATTGCGGGACGTTGCTTGTCGTGAAAAGAGACATCTTCACATCAAACATATGGGCTCATGTGGTTAGTAGATAGCTAACTTTTTATTGTTATAAGTGCTATAATAAGTTAAACAATAAAAAAATACATACATTTCACTGAGTGCCACAATGTGTGGACTTATTAATATTGCGACTATTTTTCCCTTATATGGATCTTAAAAAAAGCGTTGTTGATTTTCGTCAACCTGTCCATAACTCAGATGTTCTTTAGTTGGTAAGGGATGATGGTATATTTTACAGTTGCCACATGTTACAACCCCCTAATAATGTGTGCACCCCTTTTTGTATGTAGAGTCGTGTTCGGGCGTGCAGTGTCCGACAGGCACGTGGTGCGCGCGCGGCGCGTGCTCGTGCGGCGCGCCGCCCTCGTGCGCTGGCGGCGGCGGCGGCGGCGGCGGCGGCGGCGGCGGCGGCGGCGGCGGCGGCGGCGGCGGCGAGGCCCACCGACCCCCACGCGAGCCCGTGTGCGCCGACACGGGCCGCACGTATCCGCACGAGTGCGCGCTACAGAAGGCCGCCTGCGAAGCGCGTATGCGAGGCGATCAACCCCTACGAGTCGCCTATTACGGGGAGTGCACGGATTCCCAGGATGATAATAAAACTGCAGGTAATGTTTTCGCTGTTTCCGTTGTGAGTGGCAACCGTACCATGCGCTCTAACTATACATATTTAGACTAATAAATTCTTAAATTATATTCGTAAATTACAGGCCAGTTGGCTTGGTGGTTAGTGACTCTGACTCCCAAACCGAAGGTCACGGGTTCGATTCGCAGCCTGGACAAACATTTGTGTGCATGACTATGTCTGTTTGTTCTGTGTCTGGGTGTAAATATCTACAGTAGTATATGTAGTATATCAGTTATCTGGTTTCCATAGTACACGCTCTGCTTTGTTTGGGACGTGATGGCCGTGTGTAAAGAAAGTCCCTGGATATTTATTTATTTACCTTTCTAAGTATGTATATAAATTAAATGTAATTTTATCGATTCTAGGAGCAAATAAGACAGCAAAAATAACAGACCTAAGCAATGATATTCGTCCGGGCGACGAGAACGATGAGGAAACGGAGGAACAAGGAGCGGGAACTGCTGTATGTGCACGGGTACAATGTGCTTATGAAGCTACTTGTGCAGTTGACTCTAATGGACAGCCAAGGTACTTTTAAAGATTCGTTAGAAAACCTGTATTTATTTAATTATATATATTAGTAAAAAAAATTGTCTTATGGGAATTATATTTATAATAACTAATTGAAAAGCAAAGTACATAATCAACCGAAGGTCTGTGATTTTGTCTAAAATCTGACGATTTGATTTCAAATATTGTGTTTTTAAATACATAGAGCCATAAACATATAGCTAAGATTACTTCTATTATACTCGTATATTCCGTAGGTGCGCATGCCTCTTCGATTGTGCTGCGGCCGCGGCTGCTTCGTCTTCCACACCAGTTTGTGCTTCCGACCTGCGACTGTACCCTACCTTGTGCCACATGAAGTTGGAGGCCTGTCGACGACAGGAGGACTTGCGGCTTCGACCTCTTGCATTGTGTCGTGGATTAGAGGTGAGCTGACTATGTAGGCAAAAGCTAGCTTTGTCAGTGTTAGTGATGCAATGAGCAAGATCTTCTATTTTATGAGTTTTGACAGGCCAGTTGGCTTGGTGGTTAGCGACTCTGACTGCCAAAGCCGAAGCCGAAGGTCGCGGGTTCGATTCCCACCCAGGACAAACATTTGTGTGCATGAACATGTTTGTTCTGTGTCTGGGTGTAAATATCTATATAAGTATGTATTTTGAAAAAAATATACGAGTATAGTATATGTAGTATATCAACTATCTGGTTTCCATAGTACAAGCTCTGCTTATTTTGGGATCAGATGGCCGTGTGTAAGAGAATGTCGCGGGACATATATATAGAATTGATGCTACTTTGTAGACATTCGTCAATTTTTCAAGTTGAAAATGCGTTTGCCAATCAAGAGATTTTCATTTGACAGAATCAATCGTTTTGGGCTTTTAACGAAATTAATGTTGGAAATTTATTTATTCTACAGTTCAGGCCATGCGGTGATGATGATCCACTGACCGACGCCGATGGTCGTCCGCTGGACTGCGGTGGTGGTCCACATCGCAAAGATTGTCCAATTGGAAGCTATTGTCATCATACAACTAAGGCGGCTCGTTGTTGTAGAAAAGGTATTTGATGCTAATAATTGAGCTGTGTCATTGCAAACGGTTTTATCAAAATTTCTTACCTATATTTGGACGGTATTGGTAATTGCCAGCCACCGAATGATCACTAGCTATGGATTACAGATTACTGATTCAGTAAGTACCGTTTCTAATCCTCACTGTCTAGTTCTTGGTGTATTTATTCTTTTACCCAGTTTGTCCTCCTACTTTATCACACCTATCTAAGATAGTCTAACTATCTAGATATGTTCATTACTAACTAGTAATTACCAATCATTCAGATGAAGGACCTACTAAGTCACAGGACATTCTTCTTATAACACGATATGCCAAATTGATAACGATTTAGTAACTGCAACCATTCGGTTATTTGATTCAGATAAAGCTGTAATCGAAAAGAAAGGTTGTCAAGAATCATGGCACGGTTGCTGCGCGGACGGTGTATCAGCGGCCCGAGGACCCGGTGGCGCTGGGTGTCCCTCGCAGTGTGGCTGCCACAGACTCGGCTCTGTGACCGAACAATGCGATGAGAGCGGCCAATGCGACTGTCGGCCGGGTGTGGGTGGGCTTAAGTGTGACCGATGTGAGCCTGGGTACTGGGGCCTACCTAGAATAGGAACGGGGCATACTGGATGTATTCGTAAGTATTTTAATGTATATTTGTTATAATTCCTTTAACATATGTATGTAATTCCAAGGCTCCGGACGATTTATCTTCAGATCACCAGACATTTACCAAGCCTACATTAATTGATTCCGCTAGGTATTCTGGGCTCTCATGTTTATGTATTTTTATGTAACTTTTTTATGCCTGCAGCATGCGGATGTTCAGCATTTGGTTCGGTGCGAGAAGACTGCGAGCAGATGACGGGCCGCTGCGTCTGCAAACCTGGTATCCAGGGGCAGAAATGCACTGTGTGCTCCAATCATGAACATACCCTCGGACCAAATGGCTGTTTCGATCGTTAGTTTGGTTATTACGATTACTCGGTACTTATAATAAAATCCTCAGTTGTTTTGCTATACTATGGGTCCTTTTGTTCACAGCGGAGTCGACGCAGTTACCAGCAACAAGCTGCGACCGCATGACATGCTATTTCGGAGCATATTGCGTTGTTCGCAGTGGGCTCGCCACTTGTGACTGCGGTACCACGGAATGTCCTTCATCAGATGGCCCTTCTGTTTGCGGTAGCGATGGCCGCACTTACCTATCTAACTGTCACCTCCGAACGCACGCCTGCAGGACCCAGTCCGACGTGGTAGTGCAAGCCTTCGGTCCTTGTGGGGACCAAGCGCCACACGTTCGACGAGGTAGTCGTTCCGGTAGATCCACTGGCTCCCTCACCCGTAAAGATAGCGAGCACTCTTCACGGGATCCCAACAAAGCATCACTTAAAGATTTCGAGTTCACAAATTACCCAAGCTTCAACTCTTTGCAGTACACCGACGCTTCAGTAGAAACCAGCGATAGCGGCAAACCTGACAGCCCTGAACCCGAGTTGACGTGCATCGACATTCTCCCGCCAGTCGGATATCGCTAAAGTAGTACGAGCTAGATAACAGTAGATTTCCATTTATAGTAGACCATTATGTTGATTTCAAATACCTAGATCTTCTTCCAATTATTTTTTAACATTCTTAACTGGTAATTCGCAGAGAAATACACTGATACTCATACTAAATCAAATAGCGATACGCGAGAGAGTTGTGCTAAGTCATGGAATAATAAAACTGAAATAGCCGTGGAAGATTTTAAAAACGAATTAATTACTAATGAAGTGGAAGAAGACTATTCTATATACGAGGAAGTAATTGAAAGAGTGAATGAAGTATATGAGGTGCCATTATTTGATGGTCAGGCGAGAATGACGGCTCGCACGAGGTTGCCTGCTAAGCGCTTCGATATTTGGGCGGAGGTTTCAGCAGTATGCGAACAAGGTGCACTAGTGAGTGCATCGGGGATGAGGGACCACATGTGGCTTGGTTTTGTCAAAGATAAGGCTGTATTACGTTGGGACGCTGGCAGTGGGCCTATGGAGTTACATACTGGAAAGATGAAACCTGAAGGAAGATCTAAGATATCGGCGAGACGGTACAAGAAAGATGCCGTTTTGAAACTTGGATCGACGACGGCTAGGGGCTCTGCTCAGGGCCGCATGAGCTCATTGGATGTCGATCCATTTATCTACATTGGAAATCCGCCAGATAATGTTACTAAGTAAGTGTAAACATCTTTTTGATTTGCTATGTATTGAAATAATGATCTATTGCCAATTGATCATCATCAATGATGAGACGCGCAATAAATTATATGAATGAATGCTTGTATTTCTACTATTTGGAATGTTAATTGACATCATGTAAGTGACAGCTGGTGTATTTTTTGAGATAATTTTTTTGAAAGCTATGTCGATTTCACCGTAGTCTGTTGGACAAAATGTTACCGGATTAGGATGAATGCTCATGTCAAGATATCGAAAGTGGTGATACGCCTTGGGAAAGTGGACTGCTAAAGGCTAGCCATGTGTAACTCAGTTCTGAACCGGTTCAACAGATCAGATCACACCTACTTGAACTGTCGAGCTGCGGCTCAAGAGCAAACTAAACAGCTCACGGCTTACTTATTATTTTACAGTCTGAATACAATCTGTGATCTATTCTGTCATATTGAGTCGTGGTCGAACTGCGGCGCGGCAGCGGGCGGCGTAGAGACTGATCGGTCAGCAATATTTGAGCTGATCTGTGAACCGCAGCTCACGCATTTTGGTTGAGTTACCTTTGTCTATTAAAGACTAACGATAGGTGACGATATCCTTTGTTTCAGATCGCTTCCAACTAAGTTGCTCGAGTCTTTTCTGGTACCGTTGAAAATTTTTTGATTAGGTGATGATTTCAAATAAAAATAATAGGTGTTATTGTCTAGGTTGGCAGGGGCATCAAAAATCTCGGGATTTGTGGGATGTGTGCATCGTTTGCGCGTGAGTGGTCGGGATCTAATCCCTCCGTCGAGGGGATTGGCAATAACCGCGCATGGATTGCGACCTTGTACTCCACACAATTTGGCTCAGCTGGTTTGTCCTTGATTACCTACACAATTATTAAAAACAGGTAGTATTTATTTAATTTAAGAAATATTATTTAAACCTAAAATTTTTAATTATAGTGTTCTAATACTTTTTAATTATTATTTAATGTTAGGTATAAATATTATAAGTAAAGTAAATAATTTACTATAATATAATAAGTAATAATATGTGTTGTGGACATGTTTAAACTGAGATATTGTTGAAAGACATTAAGAAACAAATGTGGGTACAAAAAATATGTAAACGTCACATTTAGTGAAAAGTTGCAAAATCTTTAAGAGTTTATTCCCATACAATTTCCAATTGAGATGATCTATCACCTTTCTTATGTGCTGATTTAAATTAGTATAGATACATTGTTATTTCATTTAAAAGGAACATTTTAATGGCTTGTAATATGATTCAATTAGCAATAAGCAATTTTTCCTATAATTAAGATATGAAAATAAAAATTCTTCGTACTGAAAATACTACCTACCTTATACCTACTTAAATACCCATAATGTGATACTCGTATAACTCAAACTTCTTAGAATTTCTAAAATTTTATCAAACATTGTTAACTTTAACATATCTATTAAATATTCTATGCATTTTGTAACAAATTATCTTCTTATATTATACCGTTATTTAAAAATAATCAAGTATTTTTTTTACTCCTAATTTAACATCTTCTGTTATAGTCACTAGATACCCAAGTAAAAACTAAGCACTTTCTATTTCTAATAAGTATCTACCAAAGTTACGCCTTTAAGTCTATCTAAAAGTAATTTATTCCTAATTCGACGAATTTGTGAGGCTCTATGGTAAAGGAATGTGTAAATTAACGAGTAATGTTCGTACGTAATAACAGTTATAATGGACTGGATAAATTTCAAGTCATTTCCTTCGGTTTCATGGCGGCCCCATTATTTTCTTATCAACACTTCGCTCCCACTTTCCCTTTATAATCCTTCTTATCGCTGTCTTTTACATAAAAGCCAGAGTCTTCAAAATTTAAAGCCATTATATTGTTAGACGAATAACTGAAAGCAAGTCGTAAAAACTTTTTTACAAGACATCCTTATCGGTAACGGAGTTGTATCATATTCAGTATTTATTTCATCAATGCGTTCTATTATATTCGTTCCTATAAAAGGTAGTCTATTAAAGTTAGGTTTTAGTTATTAGATTACAATATACCTACGTATAATAGAATTTAAGATTTTTTCCGAGGTCTAAAAACAACTGATTATTTCGCGAAAATTCGAGAAAAAATTGCCTTGTTTCAGGGTAATACTTCTGATAATACGCTGAATTTAGTGTTAAATCATTCGTTTATTATTTTTTATGCCTGTTAACTTTTTTTTTACTACTATGGGTTTTTTAATTAAAAGCTTAGAAGCATAAATGACGATGTATTCTTTACAAGTGATGTCTCCTAAATAATTCATGAAAGGAAAATGTGACAGCGATTATCGTTTTCCCCAGAGGTCCCAGTCATCTGTGATAGAAATAGCTAAAATACGTTGAGTTATGACTTGTAAGTGATAAACATAAAATTTTAAGTCGCACTTGGCCCTCCCCCGTCATTAAGATTGAGGTGAGCCATATGAGCACTCACTTAAGCGGGAGACATTAATTTCGTCATAACAGTCGTTTGCTCAACCGCCTGTGGTACGTAATATGGCTAAAAGCCTCTATTCATTATTTCTCAGCCCCCCCGCCATCGTATAACTCCGTCGTATTGATGTGAGTCCGTATACTTAATGGAAATTAACAACGTATTTTGACACTTATTCTTCATTTATTTAGAATCACAATCCTGAATCAAGGTAGATTTGTGGTGGATCAATCAGTATATTATGGGAATTTACAGATAGACAGGTCAGACAATGACCAAGGAGGAGATAACTTTGAGACTTAGTTTAGTATCATCAACGATCTCGAACTTAAAAGACATGCCAAGACAAGGGTCTTTTTTGGTACATACTGCGGAAATATCCATGTAGGAATCGCAGTAAATTAGAGAGCTTCGAGTCATCTCCATCGTCATCTTACTGCCATGTTGGGTACAGGGCCTATTTAATATCGATTGGGGTGAGGTCTGTCCAGTTTAATAATATATTTTCAAATGTAGGTATTCAATTACCAAGAAATTGAAAGTATTAATCAAATAAAGTAATAAATAAGAGAATAATAAATTTATTTTGAATTGAGTAATCAACGCCTATAGTCAAGGTATATGCCGCCAGCTATTTGTATGAAGTGATTTGACCGTTTCATCGGGCTCGGCGCGCGGTGAAGAGCAGCAAGGTTTTATTTTTGTGATTTCAACGTACTTACGTATCAGGGAATCTAAAGATAACAACTTCAAAAATAGTTGTGTTAATTATCCTACAAATATTATAAATGCGAAAGCAAAATCTACTAAACGGATTTGGATAAAACTGGGCACATAGATAGAGTAGCCCTGGAAAAACATATAAATAAATATAAAAAGCCTTTTATTTCTAGTAAAATACAAGTAATTAATAGGTTATAATTTTATTTGTAGTATTTTATGATAGTAATTCAGTTTTTTCATTTAAGATGTTAGTTTAAATGTTACCTGAGATTTTTAAATTTTCCTTCAAAATGATTATTTTTGTTATATTAGGTTTAGTTCTTAAATTTAGTTGTTAGTTTCGATTTTACTCAAATATTTAGTTGTCTGCTAGAATTCCTGTGGAGGTAAAATGAAAGCCTTAAAGATAGCCTGTCATTTCTGGATTGTAAATGTTACTTTTTATAACCCTCGGGAACGCGGGTAAAACCGCGGGCTCTAGCTCGTATAGTTATAAGAATTACTTCAATTTCTGATGTGTCCGAATAAGGGTGAATGAGTTGTTTATATAACAAACAAAATAAGTTCGCGAAGCCGCAACCACCGTTGTTTATAGATAAACCTTTAACAATATAATCAAAAATCTATCGTTTTTATTATAAGAGTCAATGAATAAAATCAAAATAATGTACATGAAAAACGGCAACTATTTCTTGTTTGTGCTGTCACATATGGGAAAAGGGTTGAACGAAAGCGGAATATTTTGTGATTGTGTGCAATCGTAAGAAAATAAAAGACAAACATTACATAATACTTCACATGCTAAGTTACCTACTACCTTTTTTATTTTAATCAGATAAGTAATAATTGACAATCGTAATGACAGCCGAGCTTAATGATAAACCATATTTAGCTAATCGACTTAGGCTTGGCCTTGGGGAAGTCCATAATAAGATTATACAAAAAACCCCTCTGTCGAGTCCCAAACCATATTTTGTCATTGATAATTATTTCTGAAAGTAATTAATGGCTGAAAGTGATTCAATTTATTCCATAATTATAGGTTTTTTAATTTTATTAGAGAAAGTAACATTTCCAATAAAAGAATAAAACCCACGCATACGCTTGTCTGTGTCAGTAAACGGATCAACCACGATAAAAACTGTGCTCTAGTACCGAGAAAAGGACGGGTTAGGCGTTGCTTCATATACTTTGTAATTAACGTCTCTCCTTGTCATAAAATGTAAAAGCTCGGGTTTACAAGAGTATGTACTTCTACGAACACATCTTTAGGTTAGGTCCATGTTTGCTGAGTGCTTATAAAGTAGTTTTCTCACAAGTATGACAGAAGTACAGATACCTATAGGTACGCAAGTGCCGTTGGTTTTAAGAAAGGGTCGGGGTCGTGGGTCGAATTACTGAAACGGTCTAGTGTGACAAAGGAAAGTTTAAGCGCTGTTACTGAACCTGGCGCCTTTTAGTGATTATAAGCTTATATGGGCCTTTGCCCTACTTTATTATTTAAGACTGATTCAAATATATTGTTGACTTCATTCTACTATTTCCGTATACTAGGGTATTCTCTTATCTTTATACCTACTTATTCTTCCTGAAAAAACAATAATGAAATCGCTTCTTATTCTCATCTTCCTCATGCAATAACAACCATCTGTTTATGTAGATATCAGATTGCCATTGAACTAGTTTAAATAAATATTGTAAATTCACTTTATTATAGATTATGCTATTACTTCCGAAGGGAATTTAATGTTCAAACATGAAAACGCTTTGAATGCCTAGTTAGTCGGTATGAGAGCTATATAATGCGTTGTTTACTGGCATAACATTTTCATAGGAAGCGCCTAGTACACGACATTGTTAGAATTTTCAAACGGGTTAATATCAAGAGCGGCTGAGGAATGTTTAATTACCTCTGACATCCTGCGAGCGAGGAGACAGTTGGCGCCAACGTAGGCCGCCACATCACATGCCTGCGTCACGGTAAACCTATTGCCACCGTGCAACCTCACCTTTATGTTAATAAATTGCAATACTTTTCTATATTTTTTTTATTAGAAACCAGCTACAGCTTAAAGAGTCGATTACTGATAGTGGCGAGTGTTTTATTTGTTTCTTGCAGTAGCACTAAAGGCTTTAAGGATTAAATAGATGTCTTATTGGTTTTAGGTAATCCCTGTATTTCGTTTTGGTCGTGGTTATTGTTGTTGAAAATAATAACGAAGGTTTTAAATAGTTATTAAACGATTATTATATTTATTGCTTATTTGTAACAATGTCTAGCAACATATTGTTGAAGCAAGCCAAATATCTAATTTAGGAATGTTCTTCATCTGTGGGAATAATTTTATACTTCATTGGCGGTAGAGCTGTAAGCGGGCAAAATTTTAATAGAAAACGTTGAAAATTTAAAAGCAAATGAAGTGGCTGGTGTAATAAATAACCAAGAGTGACATTTCTGATATTTTATTAAATGTGTAGTCTGTTGGTTGGTAGGGAACCTAACAAATTATTAGTGCGAAACAAGGCGACAGGTTTCAGGGTCACGAGCAATACTTCATAAATGCGCAAAGAGAGCGATCCAATAGATTTCACTCTTGGCGACGAATTAGCGCAAAAGCCACGACAATTATTTACGACGTTTCCAGTGCGGAATTACAGCCTACCGCACCACCGCGGCCTTTTATGTTTATTCACGGGTTATAATTCCGGCGCACAGAGGATTATTTGAAAACGTAAACGTAGGTGCGGCCATATTTCACGCACCCGCTGGCGGGTGGCACTTGTGAAAGTAATCGCATACAAACATGTCGGAAATTATCCCCTGTGTAGGCTTAGACGAGAGGGGTTTGCGCGGCCTCATTTGTAATGCACAGACAGAATGCATTATGGCTATTCGGATTTATATCGACTTGATAAAGCATTCTGGTTCAACTTGCATTTTAGAATAACATGGATTTTGATTTATATACAGATTCGTTATGATTATCGATGTGGCCGCATAAGATGATGCGGAGAAGTTGAAATACAGGAAATGAAGATAGAGAAGCCTTATATTTTTCTTTCCCCAGTGTGTTAAAAATTCAGGCAAGATATGCTTGCCGATGGCTATCGACTTACGGCGAAAATTTATATGCAATCCCGATCTAAAATCCATGGATTGACGAACCTTCTGACTGTAAATTTAATACACGTAATGTCAAAATTCTACTTTTTATTTTAGATCGGGATCGTTTATTAATTTTGGCCGTTAATCATACTCGTAAATAATCTACAACTCGATATAAATTGTCTGCAATGATACAAACATGGTAGGTATAATAAAATATCTATATTAAACGGCACCTATTTACTATACTTACGTCATAGTCGTTTCAGGAAATGCAAATGATCAAGTGTCAAATAGCGACCATTAAAATTGGATAACGCAGCTTACGTTTATATTTCGCACGTAATCCGCTCGACGTGTAAAATACGGACCGTCAGTAAATATTAAACTCTGCTATAATTTCGCCTGTGCTTGTGTTATAAATATTGTCCAGAGATTTTCATATTAATTGCAACTCCACTAGAGTACCTTTGTAGATATGAATTTAAATTTTATGACCCTTATGTACGCATTCACTTTTATGATTATTTTTATTTCGATTATATTTCATTTTTTACGTGTAAAATCATTATGATTAATTTATTTTTTAAATAATAATTTTAATATATTTTAGGCTCGTTGGCTCTACAATGCCCGGCTATAAAAGGTCGTGCTTCGGTTCCCAGGGCGGCTTGATATAAATGATTATATAGCCTTTGATTGTTAATGTAGCCTAAAGGAGTGTATTAAGGAATGTCGAAGTTCAAAAGTTGTAGCTTCAGTAACTTTAAGACAGGCCAATTGGCTTGGTGGTTAGCGACCCTGGCTGCCAAGTCGAAGGTCGCGGGTTCGATTCCCACCCAGGACAAACATTTGTGTGCATGAACATGTCTGTTTGTTCTGTGTCTGGGTGTAAATATCTATATATGTATGTAGTTAGATGAAGGAATGGTTAGTATATGTAGTATATCAGTTATCTGGTTTCCATAATACAAGCTCTGCTTAGTTTGGGACCAGATGGCCGTGTGTAAAAGAATGTCCCAGATTATTTATTATTTAAATTTGACCTTCTTAAGTGCCTTCCGAGGGCCTAAACTGAAAAATGGTTTAGATTTTTTTTTAAATATCTATAAACTATACCGAAAAAATGTCACAGCAAAATTCTCTATTTCGAAAGAGTCACACTTATGCCCACCACATGTGGCATTAGGATTTAAAATATCTTCGACGTAATGTGGGTCTCAGCAGTGAAATCTCACCCTACCGAGGATATTGGACGTGGAAATATTTATTTATTATTATATTTATTTTTTAGAAAAGCAGCGGCCAGTCTGTGGACCGAGATGGGTTCTTACCCATCTGGGTAAGAAATTAAATTGATTTTTAATGTCGCCGCCTTGCGTCGCGATAATGATTTTCTACGGCGCAAAGGAGCCTGATTGTCTGACAAAAACCTTTATTTATCGAGGAACTTTAATAATAACACTATGTAAAATGATCTTTTGCTCATCATAACAACATCGTGATTGATTGGATCAAGTTCGACGTTAGCTGATATATTTTTTGTTAATAATTATGACACCGTTTAACGCACATTTTAACGACAGTCCAGTTGGTTTGGTGGTTAGCGACGAGCCAAGCCGAAGGTCGCGGCTTCGATTTCCACCCAGGACAAACATTTGTGTAAATGAACATGTCTGTTTGTTCTGTGTCTGGGTGTATATCTATAAAAGTATGTATTTAGAAAAAACAAATAGTATATGTAGTATATCAGTTATCTGGTTTCCATAGTACAAGCTCTGCTTAGTTTGGGACCAGATGGCCGTGTGTAAATAATTTCCCAGGATATTATTATATTATTTTTTTTATTTGTACAATTGTATGAGTTTCATTATTATTTAGTGTTATGTTATTCATTTCAAATGTTATATAGGTACATAGGCTGGAAATATTTGCGGTTCATTCTATATTTTAAGCAAATTCGACCATATTCCAATGTTTTACAAATTCATTTTGCTAGATCAGCGAGCGTATATAAACTTACCTTACCCTCTAAATTATATTACATCGTCTGTCCACTCGTGTGTTGTGATTTTACGAGACCTTTTTACACAGGTATCGCAGACTAGGGAATTTTCTATTTACGCATACTTCATTAACCTGGGGCTCGATTCTGTAAGGAAAATGACACTAAATCGAGGATATTTCGTCGATGCTCTGTCTCTGTCGCTTACTACGCTAAAACTACTAATTACGTGAGAGGTAAGCTCTCCGAGGTCTCCGTGAAACGGCTCGCCGGCGAAGTTTGTATTAGTTGATTAAGGTGGCTGATACCATTGTCATGAATGAAGACTTTGCGATGATTTTAAAATATATAATATTATAATTTCCTCGAATGTTTTGTAAACATACCATCCATATAATGATTGATTAAAAAACTAGTTAGTATTTAGAGAAATACCCAACCGTATCAATCTAAAAATGTTCCTAAAAAATAATTTTAATTAAATAAAGATTTATGAAACAAGTACCTACAGCATTGAAGAACAAAATTGGCAACATTGGCTATCCAGCTAAACAACTATGTATGATTAGCACATTACAAGTAGGTATAAAGTTGTTATTTACTCACAAGTCTTAGGTTGGTAGGTTACCAGCCAAAATGTTTCTAATTCGTGTAAAATCGTATGTCGTATTTCCCTGTAAGTGAATGTGCACCAAGGTGACTTTCTTAATTATTATTTTTGATTTGTTTATAAGCAACCCTCTTAACTAAAAATCAACTTTCCTGTTTCGCAGACTGTTTGAGAAATTTTTAGTAGTAGTAGAGCTCTTAGTGCAGAGTTCGTCCGGGGAAGTACTACCACCTTACCCATTTCCGCCGTGAAGCAGTAGTGCAATTGTATTACTGTGTTTTGGTTAGAAAGGTAAGGGGTCCGGTGAAATTACAGGCACATGAGACTTAACAACTTCACGTCTCAGGGTCGACAACGCATTGGCGATGCTCCTAGTGTTGTAAATGTTCATAGACGGCGGTGACCACTTACCATCAGGTGGACCGTCTGCTTGTTTGCCGGCCCAAGTGGCATAAAAAAAAAAAGAAAAAAAAGAAAACGTTCTAAAACTTAGCATTGACCGTATGAGGATTTATTAAAATATCAAGTTACATACCGTAAAATATCCACTTTGTAAACTCACCTGCCCCAGCTCGTTGTCAGTAATAGTAGGGCACCATTTATCACCATCGTACTACATTAAATTTTATAGAGACATTCTGGTAACAAATGGTCTTACTATGAAGATGTAGAATGGGAATTGGGATGCATTAGTCGTTTTTTAGCTCGACAAATCACGATAGTTCGTGATAAACGTCAGATCCAATCACTAGGTATCCTATTACAAGGTGCGTGGTATTATTTACGCGGGACCAATCAGTATGTAAATTTGTAGGGTTGGTGAACGTTCTGGAGTGTGTGGGTGCCAGCCAGCGCGGCGCGACAGCCTCTGACGCGCCCTGCGCTCGTGCGCACGTAGGCTACGCTCCCAACATTGCGAATCCTCACGTGACGCTCCTCATCTGATATACGCGAAAATAAATTCACAAACATGCTTGTTGACTTATCCTGAACATTCATCCGCGTAATTGTTTATTTATCATTCGCCATGCGGGCTTTCGCAACGTTCATTTTGTTGACGCTCGTTTTGGACATCGTCAACACAGACGTGCAATTGTTGCGGGGCGAAGCACGCCCGCTTTACAGACGTCAACGTTACGCGACATCTGCTTGTAACGCGAGCGTCACGTACAATAAACTTTTATTAAAACATGTGACGTTACTTTCAAAATACGTTTTTACGGGTAAAGTGTACGGAGTGAATTCAAGCTTTAATGGAACGAGGGTGTATAAGGTGAACATTCGTCGCGTGATAAAGGGTGATTTGAATGACATCGGTGTGATGGTTAAGTTTGGAGCGGCGAAGTCGTTGCGTTTCAGTGACGCCACTGTTCTGGTTGAGAGTGCTGTATTGTGTCCTCCTCTACGAGTTAGAACCTATGGCATATTCCTCACTGAGAAGAAATCTAAAGAGGGTAGTGTTCTTTTGAGTTTGCTAGTAGAGCCCATGGTGCTGACTCTAAGAAGCATTGAAGTAATTGAAGCTGCAGTTAAAGGTAATCTGTTCAATTATATTAACTTTATAAATAAAATATGATACTATTTAGTTCGAAACAAGTGATTGAATCATTTACGAGTACAGTAGTATTTTAATTAGACTGCGTAAATAAACAAGTAGGCGGCAATTAGTCGCGGGGCGGGGCATGCGTCCGCGCAGTCCGCGCTTTGCGAGACGGGAAATGATTGCGGCTACCTGAACCAGTCAAGAAAGCTTTGCGACTATTCAATATTTTAATAACATATGGTCCAAATTAATAGCCCTAGGTCGATTTCCTTATAATGTAGGTTCTTTGTTTTCGAGTTGCATTGCACCTAAATATAGCTGGACCTATTGCTTAAACTTAAATATTTTTGTATTTATTCACAAAATTATAACGATGTCATCTACACAAAGTTGAATAAGAATATACTCGAAAAACATAATATTATAAAGAATTAATAAATAGACACTCTGAGACATTCTTATAAATGTTCGTTATTAGGCCTCTGATCCCAAACTACGCAGAGCTTGTAGGTACTATGGTACCCATTTAACTTAGTCTCTCCTTTATTTTTTTTAAACAGATACTCATATCGAAATTTACACCCAGAAACATAACAAATAACATATTCATGCACACAAATGTTTGTGCTGGATGGGAACCGAACCCGCGACCTGCGACTTGGCAGTCAGGATCACTAACCACCAAGCCAACTAGCCTATCAAGGCATAAGTATAAGAAATTTTAAGTACTGGTATGTACCTACGAAGGTAAGTAATAAATTGGGACATGATATTAATACAGTAACGTAATCATAGAAGATTATGTTATATAGGATATTAATCTCCACTTAAGCTGTATGTACATAATACTTAACATTGGTAATTATGGGTACCAGACCGGTGTATTAGCTATATTAAATCAAGGCGATTAAACCAATGTTTGCACTCACCGGCGTTCAATTATTGCATGATTAATTTTATTATCTCTGTTATTACGTTCGCTGTAACTTAATCTTTGATGTAGGTTTTATATTACTTTCCATTTTAATTTTATTTACAGATAAAAAAAAAATTAGGTTCTCATATTATTTTCTTCTTTTTATTTAATACAAATAATGTGATGATCACTCATGAGAGCTATTGGAGAGGATTAATTTTATGATTTGAAAGTATAGCATAGTACGGTACTAACTATTAAGTAATCTGTGGTACAGTAAAGTACGGAGTAGGATACAACAGGACCAATATGTATTGCTCATTTTGATTTATATAGGTAAACTATCGCCCTGCGGCTTTGCCCGCACCTATCTATTGCTGAAAACCGCATTAAAATCCCTTTGCTTAGTTTACGATTCTATAAAGTACAGACAAACATTCATTTTTATATATATTGATATACAATTTTGACCATGGTCTTGGAACTTGGAAGATTTTCTGCAATGTCAGCGGTGCGAGTATCGCGAATGAAATATTCTGTTGCGATATTAATAATAAATCTTGATGGGTACTGAACCACTACACAGCTAATTATTGTGTTGATTTCGGATGTAACAGACACTCGAAATATATATTACAATTGACTTTTTACATAGAACTAAACCGACAACAAACAGGTATTGCAAAATAAAAGTGAAGTCGGTTCAAATATGCCTGAGAGATGTATGACTTCGTCTTATAATTTTCTGTCTTTAACTACAGTAATTGTATTACTTTTCATTGTATACCTATTTAAGATTAATACTATACATTGTGATTCATCTTCCCTCATCTTTCTATATTAGCTGATGATGTGCGTGTCTATCTACTTGAAAGCCTACCTATTAAAAGTCGAAAGCAATTTGCATGAAACTTGTCTTAAAAATCAACATTCCCCAACTTTGCTTTCAGGAAAATGAAAAAGTGGTTTACTTTTGCAGATATTTTATAAGAGTCAGTCTCCACCGGGGTTCTAATGCAAGGTAACTACATGCCACAGGAATATTAAATTTTCTAGTTTCATGTCTCCAGAAAGTTGCTCACGTTTTGAAGTTCCGTTTACCTGCTCGCTCCGCTGCGAGATATTAATTTTATGAAAACCTGAACTTGGTGAACTTTTGTTAGCAAATAGAAGAATGTCAAGTTTATCGTTCGTGATTGCATAAAGTTTGATCGTAATCTTCAATCTCAACCATGTAAGAGCGTTTTGAAACGGTGAATACGTTTCTGACGTCACGTTCTTTGTACGTTATGTTTTGTTTGACTCGTCGTAGATCCTTAATTCACTAAATATGAATAAAACTATAGACTAGATATTAACAATAAATCTAGTCATAATAAATTATTTAAATAAAAGTCCCATAAAGCCCGCTATGGTTTACGATGCTATCACCAAGAGTAAACTCTGGATTTCTGACAATGACTTCTTTACCAAGTTATAAAAACGAGGTTCTTGAACATAATGTTTATTTCGGTCTTATATTTCACACGTCGTCGTTGGTAAGATTAAAAGAAAACATAAAGTTTGACGGCTGGATATTTTTATGGAGCGCGGGCTCGTCTGTCCGACTGAGCATGCACTAAGCAATGGTTCGCTGTAAACGACTTTCCTAGAATCACACACAATTATTGTATATTTAATCACAATTTTGACGTAAGTAGTTTTTCTAGATTTACAATACGCCGAAGTTGATGAACATTAAAGGTCACGTCTCTACTCTAAAAAGCAATGAAAAAAGTGAAGAATTTAAATGGAACGCAACCTAAAAACCTGTTGAAGCCAAAGATTAATATTTTGTGGAATTATGATAAACGAACACTCATATACATTTCATTGTTTTAAGATATTCAAAGCTTTTTTCCGGGTAATGAAAATATTGGTTATTTTAAAGTGGAAAGCTTAATGTCTAAACTTTGTAGGTTGTTAAAGTTGATGATCGAGTTCTCTTCAACTCAAACAAACTTGCGATCCTTTGGGAAAACAACGTGAACTACGAGCACCAATCGCAAGCACCCGTGAGCCGAAGCGGCCACTTTTATTATTAAATTGAAACACCTTGAGGCGGATTTAAATGAAACCGTAAAGCGTCTGTAGTAAGGTTACATAATTGACTCATTCGTGATTTAAATCATCCTAAATCAGTGACGGGCGGGTGTTCGATTGAACGAATTTATCGGATATAAATCGGTCTTCCATAATTGTTTATGTGGGATTAATTGTTCGGCGTGGGTCGGTTCGCCGGCGGGCGGCTCGACTCTCGTATATCACTGCTCTGACGCGCGATTCAATTAAAGCAGCAACTGACAGAGACTGGTCAAATGCATAAAATTTCATAAAACACTGCCGTATGAGCTTTCATATCATGTGCTGTTGTTATTGCGGTTTGCACGGTCTTCATTCTCGATTTGCAATTGTGGTATCCACTTATTTGTTATTTTTTTCTGAGGGACAGTTAGTACTAATATCATTAAACTGTGATGAAACATCATTAAAGTAGCTTGATGATTTTAACCATGTTTTACAGCGATTAATATATCAATTCAGTATCTATCTAATATCTAATACCTTTAAACGAGCAATTCTTGTATATACATATATAATTAGGATCTCGGAAACGGCTCCAACGATTTTCATGAAACTTTGCATGCAGGGGGTTTCGGGGGCGTTAAATCGATCTAGCTAGGATTCATTTTCAGAAAATGACGTTTTATCCGTGTTTTTAGGCAATGAAAACTGCTACAATTTCAAGTTAAATTTTTTGTGAGAAATACTGTTATTGGGAGGCCTCTATTATCGCATCAAATTCGTAAAGAAATCCCGAGCAATGCTCGGCCATCCAGGTACATTTTTTTATCCTACAACAATAACAGAGGGTGATTACATCTTGGACATCTATTTTGTCCTTGTGGCAAGGCAGCTCAAAACTTATTATTTCATCATTATCTTAATTACTAACCGACAAAAAGAGCAAAGAATCTTAATAACGAAACATTAAGCTCCTAATGTAAGTTGGTATATGTTTCAATTAAGTGTCGAAGCGTGTGATAGCGAGTTAGCGTGTGTAACATTAACGTCTCATCCGGGGCCGGGAGAGCGAGCTGTTAAATCTGGTACAGATAATAAAGTGGACCGTATTTACGACAAGCTCGTAGCCAAGTTATAGGTCGATTCGATTAGCCCGATACAGAGTTTACAGAACGTGTTCACGGCAGCTGAGCAACTTGTGTATTTAGCTGCCTCACGTTTATGGAAACAATTTATGCCACCTTCTACTGATATCAACTTTGATTGGTTGCGATATTAAGAAAAGGTTAATTACTTTTAAGAAATTTTGTAGGATGTTTGTAAAAGATTTTTTGTTAATCTTTCTGCCGGACTCGAATAATTAGGATCAGGGTAGGCAGACGATGATGAATGCAATAAATCGTATATTCGACAAAGCTCGGAAGTAACAAATATACACAAAACCTAATTACATCTTACTCCAATAAAGTCTTGATGATTTTATTTGGTTTTCTTATATCTTTTTACATATTGGTAATGGGTAATGTAGTAAGTTTATATGCTAATGGACATGCATCCCGCAGGTCGTAATTACTGGAGGGTGATTAATTAATTAATATATACCGCTGCTGAAATTTCTGTTAACCAAGTAACTGTAATGAGATGAGTCATATATTGTTAATAATAAGTAACATTTCTAGTTCGAAATAAATAAATCCCAAGACATTCTTCACACATGGTTACCTGATCCCAAGTTAAGCAGAGTGTACTGCTTGTAGTATGGCTACCAGGTAACTGATATACTACATATACTACTTTTTAAATACATACTTATATAGATATTTACACCCAGACACAGAACAAACAGATATGTTCATGCACACGTATGTTTGTCCTGGGTATCGAACCCGCGACCATCGGTTTGGCAGTCAGGGTCTCTAACCACCAAGCCAACTGGCCCTTCAAAAGTTCACTTCGTTATTTTAATTTCTAATGGAATCTACCCAACTATCTTTTCAGAAAATGTTAATCATTACCAAAAATAAACAGTCGTTAACCTCGTCCCTTTGTTTGATTTGCACCCCCTTTTCTTCGGGTTACTTACTGTCCTGACCTTCGTAAACAGGACAGGCGGGGTTTGGTTATTTGCAATTAATATGTTGTCTTGGTACAACATTGTTGACAGTGCCCTAAAACAACACTCTGAATATTTAGCCAGTGTGCAGTTGCGGGAGGATATCGTTGTGCTCTCGCCGGCTGGACGTATTATGCAAACTGGTCGACTTTTACAGGATTTGCAATGGATTACACGGGATTACGTAAAAGAAGGTTGTAAAATTTAGGAATGAACCTCGTATGTATATACAATTAACGAGAATTAACGTTTACGTTTTGCAACTCATTTAAAACGCGTGGATTGTTTGAGAGATGTTTATCATTTAATTTTCATAAAGGGTAAAGTTAATCTTTAATTAAAAGGTCTTCTTTATATATCATGAAAGCCATTAGTCCTTTTGTTAATAGCAATGATATTATTTTATTGAATGTAATAATACTTTACTTATTAATCTGATACCTGAACAAACGCAAAGACATAAATAACCAGATTTTATACTATAGATAGCTATGAAGGAAAAATCTTACTGTGAGTAAGCTCTGCAATGTAATTTCACGCTCCATTTCACAAATAACTTTCCCACTTATCATATTTTTTTATTTTATCTACAGCGGCAGTAAATAACATGATTTCTATCGTCAATATTCCTTTCCCATTACATTTTATGGGGCAGTTTTTAAATACTATCATTTCATCTTATTATATCTAGGTTACCGTAGATAACTATGTAATAAAAAGTTTATATGACAAAAAGCGAGGAGTTTTTATAAAAACCACCCTAAGTTCAAGTCCAACATTCACCAGGTGATTGTTTAGGGTTCGTGTGTAGTTTCCTTTATGATTCTTGTACGTAAATAGCACAATATTTGTATCAGTGCCGGCTGAAATTTCAGTAAGTAATATTCTTTACCTTCTTAGCTCAACTTGAGCGAAACTTTACCATGAAGTAAACTTCAAATACCAATAAATGCTTTCTCTCTGAGCTTGTACAGTTTTTCTCACGGAACAGAAAAAAACAAGGGCTTGCCATTTTGCAAACAGCCATAAGAATTTTAAAATTAATATTAGAATATTGAAAGTAGAGCGATTCTAAAACGCTTCATATAGGTTGCTATCGCTATAGACATATCCTGGACGTCATGTGATCACGTTAGCTTCTCACTTTAATAACTTAGTTTGGACGTGGCGTCGCGCGGGCGCATAAATTGAAACCAGCTTATGTTAGGGTTCCATTCAATCTTTTACGATACGGTGGTAGCTCCAATTTCGTCTGTTTCAACCATGCATGTCAAATTATTATTATATTAACGCTACGTCCTCGATATTTAAAACGATCGGTCATTCTTCTTTAAATTGATTTTGGTCATAAATACTGCGGTCAGTTACAGGCAAGCTAAGGCAAAGTACTAGCGTTGCTGATAAGCAATTTAAGAATGATATATAACGGGTGGTTCTATCAAACATAGCGTCTCTTAATTAAAGGCATGGCGACCAAAAAGTGATTAGACTATTATTTATTTTTCATTTTTTAATAAAAGCATTTTGAGTGCCCGAAAGAGTAAGTCTGGAACTGCACGCACGCGAATTTCGCGCACTAGCTCTATCTCTCTTACTCGCATGCAAAGGATGCGGAAAGAAATTAATTAATCCTGGCGAATCTAATTAGGATAATCGGATGCTTTGATCGGATTATTGCATTGTCATCGATCTTTGACAGGTGTGCAAAGTTTGAATAAAATCTGATGGTTCAAAGTAGGACAAAATCAAGCTCAAAGGGGTCGGTTACATACATACATACATACAGGTGAAGCGAATATAAAGCGTGTAAAAAAACAGGATGTCTCGTAAAGGCAGCATAGTGAAACTTTTGTATTACAGGAAAATATTTTGATTATTTATCAATCACTTTTGAATACCATACATTGATTGTGTATCATTAATTTTTTTTTCACACAATGGTTGCAAATCAGAATTTCAAAGCCCTCCCATGAGAAGATTCATTTCAAAAATATCTGAACTCCTTACATACGAGTACATACACCACATAATTTATTCAAAGTAATTGATTGTTTTCGACGGATGTTAGAGTATCAGACGATCCGTTTTTCATACATCAATAGCATTTAGCTATCATACTGAAAAGCCTTTTAAATTATGATATAATTACTGCCTTTAATTTTACATGAATAGTTATAAAAGGGAAGTATATCAAACAATTGCTTTCTATTCATTATCTGAAATTATTTGAAAAATATGTCGTGTAAGTATGGCAGGTAATATATCCGAGTGTTGTTGTTAACTATCGTTTTATCACACTCCTATTTCCAAGTAAAACCTATTCAAATTTGTTTTCGTTGCTGTAAGTCCCTAATACTATTTATATTAAGTTGTCATCTCTACATCTCAAAATATGGCTGAAGATACGTTATTGACATATCGAAAAAGGCTCATCTTGATGTATAGCCAGTTTTGTCGTAATTTGACATATTGATGTGTTTTGCTTGCTACTTCTTCAGTACTACGACTGAATTGTATTCCCGTGTCTCATGCTACCTACTAGGGCCAAGGCTTTGCACAACTTGGTGTTTTTTATATCACGCTGTTTCTTCAGATGGCTAGATGGGCCAACCTCATCTTTATCCGCATCCGGAGTTATAAAATTTAATCTGACAAACTAAATTCGCAAAATTTGTTCATATGAAAACATAACATTTCTGTACCAAGGTTTCCGAATAAACATGATCGGACGTCTCATAATTTATACGGCTTCCAAAAAACAAGAAAAACCTTGGTGTAGTTTGGCTTGAAATGGCTGCAGAAAAATCTATGCATGATCTAATGATGTTCGGATTTCAAAAAATGACTTAACCATGTCGGCGTTTTTAAATACAAGGGCGAGTGCAATGACTTAATTTAAAAATTATCTTAAACACAACAATTAAGATAACCGCTACGAAAGTGGCCGTAATGACATTGCCGGCAGCCCATTTACAACACAAGGGCAAGCACCCATTGACGCCCTATCTGTTTTATTAGCTTTATTTAAGTAGATACATTTACATGCGTGTACCATGCCTAATTACCTACATCACATTGCCTGAAAGTGATATAATGCTTGAAGTTTATGGTTTGAGCCTTACGTTTTGTTGAAGTGATTTGTCAAAGTTCTGATATCTATAAGTTTAACTTATTGTAAATGAATCAGCTGATGTAATGCTACCGCACTGGCCGTTATTACTGTTGCTGCCTGACGATAATTTGAATTAATAAGTTAATATTCGTTTTTAAAAGAGAAACAGATAATGACAGTGCGCGGGCACGGACAAAGATGAATGTAATGTAAAAATTTGGTAGACTAAAAATACTAAAATGAATAATTATATTATCAATGTGTACCTATTAATAAAATTGTTCTTTTTTAACTCCAGAACGATAAGACAGATCTTGATAAAATTTGGAATATAGTTAAAACATGTGATTACCTAAATGATAGACTACCTATATATAATATCGATAAAGGCGGATGAAACCACGGATACAGCTAGTGTTTCATAATAATGCTCTAGGCTATTTTAACATTTCTAAAATTAATATGAATTACATGTATACCTATATTTATCCAACAGAAATGTTCGAAAGTTTTAAATAAATAATTTATATTCACATACACAGAGAAAGTTGTAGTCGAGCTTACGTTTACATCGGTGCGTAAAACTTTTATTATTTAGAGCTTTGACCTATTTACTTATGTTATACTCTGGTTAACGAGAGCTTTGCATGTCAGGAAGAGGATGGGAAATAAAACATCGTATCTTATGTTTACCATGGGATAAACATTTTATACCTACTTACATGTATTTAGGTAGACATTATTACCCGATTACAGATAACAATTTAAATAATTTTAGACTATTATATGATATTTATACAATTGACTAGGTATTTCACATTTACACACTGGTTTACACACCATTTACTTATGCGCTAATGTTAGTTTACTCAATTAAGTTTAAAAAGCAATGCATTAAACTTCGCTGCCATTCAACCAACGTTAGTTCGAACAGATAGAGTGTTTTATTTTATTTCCAGTATGAAATAGTCGGTCCTAAATTTAGACGGATTAAAATTACGGCTGTAAAAAATTTCAGCGAGCGGGTGACAGGCGGCTCCTGTCACAGCAAAGCGTTGGATACTTTTTCAGAAAAAAATGTGCTGAAGGATTACTGAAAAAATAGAAAATGCAGTGACAGACCATTTTGCTCTAATTTACTTGTTGCTATGAAATATTATTTTAAATATATCACTATAGAATTTGAGGTCAACGACTTATTGCAAGTTCACAATTTTCTGAAAAAAGAAGACTATCGGGCTGTAGAACACTAGGTTTATTTTTTATGAAAGTTCTATAATGAAAGCCTCCAAGGCTCTGAATGTATTGTGTAATGAATTTCAGTTAACATTTGCAAATTCGCATGAAATGAACCACACTATGACAGTTTAATCCTTCTTTATTGTAATTATTGCATACACTTTATGAGCCATAATTTAATAGATTAAGGATTACGTCTGACAATGCATTTAATCACAAACGTATTATCCGAAAGGAGACGAGCATGAAGCTTGTCGGGGTTATTGTTATATCTCACTTTTATGGGGTTGGCAAACGAGCGGCCATTGTGCTGCAGCTATCGATTCAACAATGCAATAACGTAGACGAAAACAACCAAAGCTGATTGGGCTTTTGAACTCTTCCAAATGTCCACCCACTTTAAAACCATCCAAAATAATTATATAATACTATTTTATTAGTAAGTATAACATAACAAGTAACCTTAAGGTATATCCTGTGGGATTGTTCATCAGTAGCTATTTTAAAGAGGTAGTCTCCCGCTGTCAGAAGCCTACTTTAAATAAATTCGGGTAACGATCCCATCGACATTGTCGGCACGGCGAGGCGGCTGCCGATGTTGCTCGTCTGAAACATGCAAATGAAGACATGATACCGACACCGGGATGTTTATGCTCGGCAGCCGGGACCGACACCCAGATGTTAACACTAGTGTCGTGTTATCGCCCTCGCCACCGTCTTAAACATGTTTTACGTAACGCCGAGCACTCGATAGCTATCTACATAAATTTGCGGTTATTTGTAGTCTCATAACGGTGTCATTTGCGGGAACAACGTCCCAAGTGCTTCTATCTGTTTGATGTGGTATTCCAGTAATATAATCAACGATGTAATGGGACAGATGGTATTGATGACTCTATATCGAGAAACGGTGGTTAATAAACGTATAAATTTTATAGGGATATTTTAGGAAAATATTGGTTCGTTTCGTTTTGCTTCGAGCGTTGTGGATTGTCGAGCCAACCTGAAATAGGTCCACAAACAACACAACCTACGCCCAGGTGTAATTGACAGATCGGCTGAGTGCTCACAGTTATTATTTCCGTCGGTCCGAATATGACGATGCATAAAAAACATCGATAATGTAAGCAGTTTACCGAACACTATTTAAATCAACCGCATTTAAATGGATCAAAGCTTAAAATATACTGGAACATGTAGCACCAACGTTTGTCTAACTGATGCGTAATTAAAGTGAACGAGGCGTAATGCCCACGCGCACCATTAGCCTGTTGGACCCCCTCACACCATTACCCTTCTCGCCCTTTTTCCCTCTACCCATTTTACCGTGAAATAAGTGACATCGAAGAGCAATTTATCTCATTGATCCCTTTGCATACGTCTCAGTCATTGCGCGCGCGGACAACGCTGGCTGGAGGCAGGTCCCCACTATAACGGATTTACAAGGATTTTGCACCAACAGAATAATGGGATATGAAACCGTTTATGTTGAATTACCTCGCCGGGACCTTTTGTGTTTATAAGTGGAATTTGTTTGTGAGTAGACCTAGTGCTCGTGTGTCTGAGTTTTGTTTATGTGTAACGCTATATTATGCTATTGTCTAGTTTTCCGTCACACGGTTTTATTCGCGTTCGTTATTGCGCGGAAGAGCTAATGATAAAGAATGATAATTTTATTATTATAAATAAATATCCTGGGACATTCTTTACACACGTCCATCTGGTCCCAAACTAAGCAGAGCTTGTACTATGGAAACCAGATAACCGATATACTACATATACTACTTTTTTTTTTCTAAATATATACTTATATAGTTTATACATACTTATATATTTACACCCAGACACAGAACAAACAGACATGTTCATGCACACAAATGTTTGTCCTGGGTGGGAATCGAACCCGCGACCTTCGGTTTGGCAGTCAGAGCGTTAACCACCAAGCCAACTGGCCTGTCGATTATGAGCTTATATTCCATATTATTTTTTATTTATATTTTTTGCTTTCCATGTTAATATTAAGTTCTTAAGTATTTTGAGATTTAAAAATATGTACTATTATAAAAATGTAACCTTGTTGAGTTCATATGTTTTCTAGAGCTTTAACTGACTTTGTAGTATGTAATTACTTTTTTAATCATCAAACAACCACAACGTATTCATAACATTGACTATAAAGACTTAGGTTTTTTTTATAAATTAGGTATTATATTTAAATTCCAATTTTCATCGGCGTATCCTACTACATGACAGATTGTCATACAAACTTCCACCCCATATATTAGGGTTGAATTTTTGAAGTTCTTCCTGAGGTATAGCCCTGAGCAATATTTTTTAGTGGTTTAGTCAGGATTATTTTTTAGGTGTTTACCGAACATTTAAATTGCAAATCTTGTCGTAAGGAGCGTCTCGATGATCACATTTTAGCATTCTAACATCAGTATTTGATTACGAAATAATGATATCACTCTTTAACTAAGCACCTATAAGATCCTGCCTAATCTCTTATGCAAACAAAATTCCTAGACAGGTGTTCTAAGAAAATGGTGTGAATAAATGTATAACTTACATCGAAGAGTTTGTTAGAGCTTTAACGGATTTGTATGCATATTATATTAGTGTACCGTAAAGTAAATGAATTTTACATGTCGTATCGCTGGTTGTTTAAAACAGCATCAAGTGAAGTATGTACCGGCACCGTTGCGATCATCTGGTACCCCTACCACTAGGTACGATGATATCCGATACCTATATTTAATCAATTATTTGGGATTATTTGTGTATGAAGTGTAGACCCTTCGATTTAAGTAAGTCACATTGGTAGTTTCGGAAATAGCCACTGACATTGAAAATGTAACATTGATGAGTTTCTTGCTGGTTCTTCTCTGTTGAAGGCTGACTTCCGAACCGGTGGTAGCTTCAGTAACGTTAAACTTTAAATTTGACCTTCAGAAGTGTCCTCCGCGAGTCTAATCTGAATAAATGGTTTAAATTTAGAATGTTGACAGACATACAGATAGTCAGTGTTGCGCCATAGGGGTCGCATTTACACTTTTAGTAAAGAAACCTAAAACATACAAATTCATTTGAGAATACTCTCCGTTTTGAAGTCAGTTAAAATGGAAATAAGCACCTAAGATAAATTATTGTCATAACGACGACAGACAGATTCGTTTGAAACGAAGTTGCAAAGTGGCTAACTGCATACCGAAATGAGTTGGTAGGTAGCTAATTTATTTGTAGTTAGTTTCCGGCGGTGGTCTGCCACGCGTCGTCGGCAAGAAATGCAGTTACGCTCGCTTCTCAATTAACATAATTGAAAACTTGACGCGTCCACTAAGCATTCGAGCGAAAATAAATATTGTTTTTGTTCCGATTGAATGGATGCCGTCAAAATGATAGGCTCTGTGAATTGGTAATGTGTTATCTATGAATATTACAATAATATATTCCGTTTGCTTAGTCAAATTGTGTCTGAAAATAGATGTCAATCATAAGTACGTACGTTTATTATTAGCTAATGTTACCTAAACTATTACAACTACTACATTTCTTTTTGTTATGTTTACAAAATTTTATAAATTGATTTAGTCTTGCGTAAAACTTATTTATTAGTCACAAATACTTCATGCTACCTCATATTTGGTATGTACTTCAATATTATAGGTATTTTATCTAATCTAATTTAATAGATAACTCCGCTTTAGGATAATTGGCCCCTCGGGGATGTTTTGAAGCTTTTCCTGGTTCCATCGTTGTTTTTAATCCTGTAAACCATGGATTTTTTTTCATGAATCTTTTTCATGTCTCTCTCGGGTGGAAGCCTTAATCTCTTTGGTTCGGGTATGGAACTCTCAGGAGATGTATTCCCCTTTTTTACTATGGCATAATCATGTATTTGTTTTATAAAGTTGATTCGTTTTTTGAAACCATAATTTTGTTGTTTTAAACTTTGCTTTTTATAATGTGATGCGTTTATAGAAGTGATGTAGCATAGGGTTTTGTTATTGATTTTGGATGAGCAGGAACAATTCTTTCTTTTTTTATGCCACTTGGTCGGATAAACAAGCAGACGGTCCTCCTAAGTGGTCACAGCCGCCTATGAACATTTGCTATATCAGGGGTATTGCCAATGCGTTGTCGACCCTGAAACGTGAAGTTGTTAAGTCTCTTGCGCCTGTAATTTCACCGGCCCCTTTACCTTTCTAACCGAAACACAGAATACAAGTGTACTACTGCTTCACGGCGAAAATGAGGAAGGCGGACGAATTCTGCACCAAGAGCTCTACTACCCAAAATATCTGAGTCTAATACAAAATGGTTATTTCATGGCTAATAATAATAGGTTGGAGAAAAAGTTCCTTCGCATTTTTTAAGAAAATTCAAAACATTTTAAAAAAAGTTTATTTACATTTAACTAAAGTATGTAGGTACCATTTTGTTCGATAACTTTTTGCCATCTTGTAGGTAGGGACATGATCTCATTGCTATATAAATTTTGGGACTTCTGATCAAAATACTGCGACAAGTGGTTTTGACAGTCCCCTCGTGATGTTAACCTGACACTGCCTAAAGAATTCTGAAGAGACCGAAACCGGTGGAAATCTGAAGGTGCAAGGTCAGGACTATACGGCGGATGCATTAATACCTCCCAGCCAAACTCTCTTAATTTTTGCTGAGTGGCTAAAGATGTGTGAGGTCTAGCGTTATCATGATGAAATACCACACCCAGAGCGACGTGCATCTTTGACATCAAAAATTCCGGATTGAAAACGCTTAAACCAAATTTGTGCTACTCTCACAGACACTGCACTAGGTCCATAAACATCGCAAATTCTTTTCGCGGCTTGCGTTGCATTTTTACCTTTTTTTGTAGTAAAATTTTAAAATGAATCGAATTTCTTCATTATATTCACTCATCTTGGCGGTACGAAAAACAAATGCAAATCACACATTTTCCTAATTTGAATTATGTTCTTTAAAATTTAAACTTGCAATGATACCAAAACCAGCCAGTAGTATAGCCAAAGAGATTGTATTACAAGTTCATACATACTATAATGCGAAAAGACTTTTTCCCCAACCTAATATAATACTTACAATAGTTTTTACTTATTATATGTTATACATATTATATTATTTTTATACAAACTATGAAAGGGGAGAGCACGGTAAAAGCATTAAGCTAGATTAGTTATAACTAGAGGAATATTATAGAAGTTAATGAGACTGTCTCTAACTTTTGAGTTAATTCCAACTGCATGTTTAAAGTATAAAGTTAATAATCTTTTTCTTTACTTTACAAATATTTTTTTACTATTTTTCACGAAGTCAGAAACAAAGGCCCCTATTATGAAAAAAATAAAAAGAAAGCCATATTATCGAAATATCCGTTGGATCGGTTAATACAGTAACAGTGAATTAAATTAATCTGAATCGAGTGACAATACCAATAAATTGACTAAGGTATTATCTGTTTGCAATTACGTTTCACTCGATTAAGATACAATTGTTATGCAAATATGTGTGCTGTGATACTTCATTGGCCGTTTGTTTGTCGAGTGGGTCTCAGTTGGTTGTTAATTAATGGAATCTATATTCGGCCGAGATGGAATACTGCCGCAGAGGGTTCAACTTCATGCTTCACTCAGCACAATAGATTCGGTCGAAGCCCGAACGGAATGACACTTGGTCGGGGGTCTATTATGTCCTTGCTATCGCGTCTCAGTGGGATCGACTTTGATTTCTGATGGCATCTTACTTCAATCACTAAATAGTTGGTGGCGTTGGAATGGGCTATTTTCAAGTTTAGTGACATAAAGGACTGAATGTTGAATAAGTCATTCCTCTTATAAACCTCTGCGGTTTTTTGTGAACGATATTTGGATTTGTTTTATTTATGATTAGATATTTAATTTATTTGAACAACTTTTGGTTTCCGAAGGATTGCTTTTTTTTATACCACATAGGGCGACAAACAAGCGGACGGTCCACCTGATGGTAAGTGGTCACTATCGCCTATGGAGATTAGCAACAGGGGTATCGTCAATGCGTTGTCGACCCTGAGACGTGAAGCTGTTAAGTCTCATGTGCCTGTAATTTCACCGGCCCCCTTACCTTTCTAATCGAAACACAGTAATACAAGTGCACTGTTGCTTCACGGCAGAAATGGGAAGGTGGTAGTACTTCCCCGGACGTACTTTGCACTAAGAGCTCTACTACTCTAAAATATGATTGTTTCACGGTTTAAAAATGTAATCTACGGGTGTCAAATTTCATCTTAATCTGTAGAGTCATTTATGCATATTTTATGCTTACGCCAAGCATCTCTTACCACGGTAAGCATGAAAAGTAGCATTTCCTCGCACTGTCTACGATCACTGTGTATAACCCCACAGTGCATTAAAGGGCGAATACCTAATATTAGCTAGAAACATCTACATTTTACTACCTTATTTTGAAAGCTCACCATATATGAGACCTAGATTATAACGTCATACGCTTATATAACAAACACCTCTACTATACATATATCTTTGATTTAGTATTCTTTGACTTAAGTACTAAAACTTGTTACACCGACATGCCTTCTAGTATCTACTATAGCTTATTCTAATTCCGAATAAACGAGCGTATCCTAAGGTAGTTTTAGAACACTTTCCATCTATTACCACCCACATTAAGATATATAGTACCAGAATGTGGTATGCAATCTTGTCGTAGGTGCTGTTCGTCGGGATCGCTCGCATATCTACCATCGGCGCCTCACGCCGTGTGGGCATGCTTAGCTCTTGTTTCCCTATTGTTAACAGTGAATCTATGCTCAAACAATGTTCATGGCTTAGCAGAGATTAGGTATCCGATAGATAAGTTCGATATTAGATAGTTACGGTAGAGCAAATAGTTTAATTAAATGCAAATTGGTTTTAGCATCATTATAAAAAGAATACGCAATTGGGAATAATCTTTGAATATATAAATATCCTGGGACATTCTTCTATACACGGCCATCTGATCCGAAACTAAGCATAGCTTGTACTATGGAAACCAGATAACTGATATACTTAATATACTGCTTTTAATTTTTCCAAATACATACATATATAGATATTTACACCCAGACACAGAACAAACAGACGTGTTCATGCACACAAATGTTTGTCCTGGGTGGGAATCGAAGCCGTGACCGTTGACTTGGCATTCAGGGTCGCTAACCACCAAGCCGATTATTTTCGATATATTTTAGATAATTACCACTGACTCGCAATTTATATAAACTAGCCTACAAAATTAATTAAGCTGAAAGATTGCTTGAGTTAGTAAAGTGAAATTTCGTCCCTAAAAAAAAATTGTTTAAAGTTAGAAAATTCCGCTGGAACATGGTTAAAACCGCAAGACTTACCGTCTCGTACTCGTCTACTAAATAATAAACTTTTTATTTTTACCTAAAACTAACTAATGAGACGTAATACAACATTATCTCTGTATATCCCATTTTGGTTAGCTGTAGGTAGCTACAAAATATTTTGTAGCAAGAAACTTTATAACGCCCTCTTATATCATTTTTTGGAAAGTTTTGCTGTGGTTTACATTATTTTTCAGAAAATGTATTTCGGAATCTTTATTATTATTATACTTTATTGTACACTAATACTTTATATTAAAACTTACATTAGAAATGTCATGTATAAAGGCGAGCTTAACTCAAAATTGAGTTTTCTACCAGCAAACCTTTGAGTGATAGAGATAACTACATACATGTATATTGATGGCAAGAACCAGTGTACAATTTAGACAAAATACTGTGCATAACCTATTTAATACAAAATGATCTTTGTGTAACGTATACACAAAGATCATTTTGTATTAATACAGTAGATATTCCTACTGAGGTGAAGCTGGAGATATACGCTAGTATTACTCAAACTGTAAATATAAACTGTTCCGAATTAACAGTTAACATTTTTTCAATGTCTGTGGCATCATTAGAGCGAAATTAAATTCATTTATGTGAGGCCCATTAAGCCCTATGCGGAAACCTCAAAAGCCATATTTCGTTGTCACATATACGTTATATACATACGTTACTGGATTACTGTAATTGCATTGGACGCGGTTATCATCGTACGATGTTGTTTCCAATTTATTAACTTAATTAAAACTAACATTTTTATTTTCATTACTGAAATTGAGTTGCTTTTATTTAATTTTGTTAGGTTATTTACATTTAAATTTTTGTGTAGTAGAGCTTTTAATGCAGAGTTCGTCCGGGGAAGTACCACCTTATCCATTTTCGCCGAGAAGCAGTAGTGCACTTGTATTACTGTGTTTCGGTTAGAAAGGTAAGGGGGCCGGAGAAATTACAGGCACATGAGACTTACCAACTTCACGTCTCAGGGTCCACAACGCATTGGCGATGCCATTGGTGTTGCAAATGTACATAGGCTGTGGTGACCACTTACCATTAGGTAGACCGTCTGGTTGTTTGTCGGCCTATGAGATATGAACAAAAAAATATACATATATATGTATTTGAATGGTCTTAGTTGTTACACTCAAAAATATTTTTGTTATATTTTAACTTCTTAGTAACCTTACTAAGGTTATGATGCCTATTTCCTATACTTTTTTACTACCTCTAGTCTAGTATTTTCTGTATCTACTAAAATATCTATAGGTATAAGTCGTTAATTGTTTCATTGACATTTTTTATAGCTTTTTCTATAGTCGTAGCGAATAAAATGCAGTGACATTAAATTTATTGTTTATATTCAGATTTTATTCTTAAGCGAATGAATCATGTGCTTGAGGGGCTTCTGCCTGAACTACAATCACCTTAAAGGCCTCGAGAGAAGTTCTTACGGCACAATAAAACTATTATTGGCTAAGAGTGCATTTAATATCTCTATCTTTAAGTGTCATGAGTTAAAAAATAGATAAAACAAAACATTTTATCGTAATCTTTTTAATTTACTAAAAATCTGGAGGCCATCAATACAATTCAGAACGTGTTTTTTTCATCACAGTGTAATGCCTCATCTTCACTATATTTTGTGCTGGTTTATATCATCTACATTCAGCTTAGCTTATCAACACTAATCGATTTATATTTATGCCTAACACAGCGTTTACTAGTAAAAATGTAAGATATTTTTATCACGTCACCTCGAGAGCCGTCGAATATCTTGTCAGTCGCGCCATCACTCTCATTTTGTCTTCATTGACAACTATCATAGTGACAAATGAATGACAGAATTTTAGTTTTATCTTTATGTTTAGTATCCACACGTGTCTATCTCTAGTTTATCTCGACTTTTGACATTTATTTAGAGATATTACGTCTTCGGGACAGTTATCATCTGTTTGTCAAATAACCAACTTGAACACTATTACACGCTTCATATTAGCTTCACCTGTATGTATGTATGTATGTTTGTAACCGACCCCTTTGAGCTCGATTTTGTCCTACTTTGAACGATCAGATTTAATTCTAACTTTGCACACCTGTCAAAGATCGATGACAATGTAATAATCCGATCAAAGCATCCGATTATCCTAATTAGATTCGCCAGGATTAATTAATTTCTTTCCGCATCCTTTGCATGCGAGTAAGAGAGATAGAGCTAGTGCGCGAACTACGCATGCGTGCAGTTCCAGACTTACTCTTTCGGGCACTCAAAAAAATTTGAAAAATAAATAATAGTTTAAAAAAACTAGAAAACACGCTTTATATATTTTTATTTAAAACCAAACTAAAAAACAGAAAATGAATTTTAATAAATATTAATTAAGAATAATGTATTTTTTTTTAATAAATATAAGTTATTTAATAGTTTGAACAAGAAAAAAAATGTTTTTTAATTTTTTCAGCGTGTTTTCTAGTTTTTTTAAACTATTATTTAGTCATATGTTTATGATATATATAGGCCTAGCAAGATCAAGAGCAAGGTTCCTTACTAACTGCCAACAAAATTAAATAACCTTAGTTGTTAGAGCCTCTAATGGAACCTCGTTAATGGTAGCTATAGTTAAAATAGTAAAACCATTTCATTTATTCATTTTGCTCCGAGCTGGCTGTTGTCTTGCTTATCCGTACATTGTCATTACTAGCTAGGATAGGAGTTCACTTATGCCGGGTTACTATATACGATCCCGATTTGAAAATCCATGGATTGATGAACCTTTTGACAATAATTTTAATACACGTAATGTCAAAATTCTACTTCAATCTTGCGATTTTAGATCGTGGTCGTATATAGCAATAATAATACCCGGCATTAAAAATTAAACCGTCCCATTGTAATTGAATTTTTAGTTGACAGGCCAATTGGCTTGGTGTTTAGCGACCCTGACTGCCAAGTCGAAGGTCGTGGGTTCGATTCCCACCCAGGACAAACATATGTGTGCATGAACATGTCTGTTTGTTCTGTGTCTGGGTGTCTATATATGGTATGTATGTATTTAGTAAATAAAAAGTAGTATATATGTACTATATCAGTTATCTGGTTTCCATAGTACAACAGATGGCCGTGTGTAAAAGCAAGTCCCAGGATAATTATTTATTATTATTATTGCCATATAGACAATTTTTTTATTGATTTCGTTCCTTGTAAAACTTTTAGTCCAAACACTTTTTAAGCAAAAAGTGCCGTTTAAAATATCTGTGGCTGAAATTATGTTATTGTATATCTTCTGAATGGTTCGGTAATAGGCATAAATATTGGTATCAGGAATCTATTGCTCGCGGGCACATTGTCTGAACACCTGCCCGGGCTGGCCCGTGTATCGCTGCTGTGAGCAATATCCGCACCCAACCCCGCATAAATATCCATGATGTTTCAATTTATATTCATGATATTAGTAAGTCAGACGGAATGTACGTCACATTTGATTCCCTTTGTTGGTAAAATAAATATGGAACTGTGGATCTTTGTGTATCGAGCTCTGTCTTGTAACATTTACTTTAGACACAAATGAGTAAATACACAAGTGGAATAACTTATGTTTGTTTTAAATGATTTCATATTTTTTGTAACAACATTATTAATTTAAATAGCAATTTTCTCGTCATAGTTGCTATACTATATACCTACTGAAAAGTACTTATATTTTTTTTTCATTAGGTATTGTATGTACCAACGGCCTAAATTCTGAATCTAACTACCATAATTGGCTACAAGTCACGTTATGTCGCACTGAAAAGACGTACAGTCTGTTAGAATAACTTTAGCTATGCGGCCAGCAAATGAACTTGTTCCGCCAAATTTGTTATCAGATTTTCTACAACCTTCAAGGCTAGAGCGAATAGGCCTTTTCTGGGTTAGCGTGTTCCACTTTCGGCTTCGTCCTTATAGCAAAGTGGCCATACGCAAGCCTATGTTTAAAATAAAAAAAAACTTAAGCTAATAACTATATAAATACTGTTTAAGTATTTTTATGCACTGCTGAACTCAAAATTTCGATGAACCATTCTGGATAGTCATACAGCAAGCTTGGAATTGGTAAAAATATTTATAAACAAGAGTATATTTAACTAGATTTAACCGAATTATCTATGTAGGTATTGATCGTTTTAAAATTTTATCAATAAAACAGCTGGATAGAGAGTTTAAATGGTTCACTGTACATACAAACCAAATGTTCATAAAACTTAATGCAAGTGCCGCCGTCAGTGGGTTGATAAATTGAATTATTGATGCGATGTCCTCGCATCGGTCGGAAGCTCGGCAAACCTATTGACGCGTCGCCGACGGCGACCAGCCCCGCTCATGCCCAGTTAAGTTTCAAACTGACAAGCTAAATTTAGGATAAATTTGCAACCTTCTATCCAATCTTTGAACACGTACAGTAAATACATAGTTAAGTACATTTTGAAAACAGTAGTTTATCTAATAATGTCAAGAGTTGACACAATTAGATTTTGACTAAATTATGAAGGTTCATCACGTACAAAATTCAATGAGTTTAAAAATCTGGTTGTCTGTAAAAGAATTACACTTACAACGATTTCTATTCCAATTTGTCGTATCTACAAAAAAAATACGATTTGTTAGACGTTTTCGCTGAGGAGTTGAAACGCATCGTTGCTCTGGTTCAAACGATTCTCCGCGAAGTTGTCGCCCGCCCACCTGAGCCCGACACCTTTGAACTCTAAGAATCTTCTGGTTTGCTGAGCTGTGTTATGTAGAAGACTAATGATCTAAGTACTTACTCAGTTACAGCCATCTTTTATTCTCTCAGATTGGTGGTATGGGTTGCCAAAACTTAATTGTTTTTAGTAACTGCAGATTTAAACATGAAATTTGCATCTAGTTAGGTAAAATGGTAGCAATAACAAATTTAACGTGCAAAAATGTTACTGAGCTTATAGGGCTAGTATCAAATGCAATCTGCTGCTTAGTTATTCGTTTAGAAAACGCGGTTTGTATTTTTTTGCTGGAAATAAATTATGTAAATAAATTTTAAATTACACTGTATTTTGCAGGTATTTTTTGCTATGAATACAGGTTGTTCGTTCATAGTTTACCGGCTGAATACGTCCCCCGAGTTATGGGGTGCGGTAAGAGCGCTTTGCAAATGTTTCATTGCGATTCCTTGCTTCATATAGTCAACATGGAGTTCTGCTAGTTATGCATAAAACGAAAGCTGTCTACAAAGGTTCAACCCTGTTCAACATTTATTTCAAAACAGAAAACGTTTCACTCACGTACCTAATTACCTCTATATTCATGATACGCTGAAATGTGCAATTGAGCTTTATTCTGTAAACTGTTTACAAACAACATTAAATAGCTTTAGCTGGTCTTTGTTAAATCTCATTTCACAGGCTTAATAATTGTTGCAGATCGCATGTGTAAAGAGTCGTGAAATTATTTGTAATTACTACCATATATCATGTTTTTTGTTGACTTATAGAAAATAATGGAACCAGTTTTTTATGTTTCTTATTTGACACACACGGGCTGTGATACCTTGGAGTTATTGTCGTGTACTGGTGCATATTGGTATTGCAGTACAATATTAAATAAAAATAGAATACTAAAACAATTATCTCCTTTGCACCTACAATAAAATAATTACTTTATATTACAGCTTTAACTTATCTATAGCTATAAAAATCGAACAGTGTTTCCGATACTTATTAAATGGCGCATTAATTGAGCCAGTCGGCTATAAGTGGCTATAATAAGGGTGTATCGGTGTTGACTAACCGGGGCGGGCTTAATGAGCGGCTTGTTGTAGTTTGACAGAGTGATTTAATATCGCGCCGTGATCGTTTCAGTAAATCGGGATTAGTTTGGGGTGAGTCAGAAGCGTGAATTATTGCGGGGAATACGCCGCGTTGTCGGTGCACGAATAATATTCTGCGTCAATATCGAGTACCCCCCCAGATATTTATCGCCATGATTCTGTCATAAAGTTCCGAACGTTATTAATTTCGTTCCGTCTAAGTATTGAGTGTGCGTAGGTGTTTGCAAGTTTAATTAATTTTTTGTCATTTTGGAAGTTGTTTCGGTGTAAAGTTAGAATTTAGGCGAAACATTTTTATGACAAAAATGAAATTAGTCTTTTGTAACGTGAAAATTGGGAGAAGGGAATGAAAATACAGAAATCGAAGATGCATATTTGGATCAAAAGCTTCCAAGCCTAGGATTTTTTTTAAGGTTTTTTGATGTTAGCTACATTGATTTTCTATGTGAGGAAATATTTTCCTACAATCCAAGCGTTCACTATGAACTTTTAAATGGAGGTTGTACCAATATATCATAACTGGTTCACAACGACATCAATTACATAGCCGGTACTCATAGGTGGAACAAAAGCATGCCAACATCTCGAACAAATCTCATGAACAAGCTATGCGAGCGCGCATCATGCGCAGTTATTACAAACAAAGACCGATGTGGGAAGATGTGCATTCAATGTATAAGTGGTTCTTTTCTATTTATTTTAATATAAACCATGAACTGTAATTATTAATTCTTTCGCCATTGAATGTTTAAAGTGTCTCTTAATATTGTTTGTGCTGTAGGCTATGCATTCAGTTTGCAGCTATTTAGTCACTTTGATAACTTGGAGTTTGACAGTTTAAACCAAACTAGTTTTTACTTGTGGTATCCTTGTGATTTTTTTTAATTATGGTCAGCCAGTATAAAAATTCGCTGCTAAAAAAATATGCGATGTACGAATACATATCCGATAAGCCGTTACGCAGTTGAGTGCACTGCAGCTCGGCAAAACCACTTACAGTGAGACACATTTTGACTAATAGGTTTTTATTACTTTTATTTGTACAAATAATTATCTAAGAAAGTAGGTAGTTACATACTTTAATGTGTCAGATTGGTATTACCCGTACTTTACTCATGATTCAGTTTTACATAGATACGCTAATAACATTGGGTGTTTAAAAGGAATGCAAAAACGTCAAATTAGCGCCTTTTAATTAACACATTGAATATAGAATAAAGAAACGTCAATGTTTTGTTCAAATTTTAATGTTACTGTTAATTTTACGAAGCTCCTGGATTTTTCACGGTTTTCAGAGTTTGGACCTACGTCGACGAATGTTGTACGCTACTTAATTTTATGCGAAAAATAATTTTCCATAAATTATAATAACCTGGTTGCGTACAACGTTTTGCCATTAGTGTTGTAGTTTGTAACGGAGCAGATAACATTCCCGTTTTCTGCTGCCTCGGAGGTTTTGTATCGATGTACGTATACTACAATTACACCTCAAAGATGTGCTAGCAAGCAATGTTGTTGTGGCCCAAGCTTTTTCGATGCTCAGCTGGTGAATGGGTGTATGTTTCAAGATTTTACATTGGAATGGGTTTGCTTTAAGCCCGCAGCGACCGACAGCATCACGAGATTTCCTAAACTCTTAGCTGTCTATCAGGAAATTAGGTCCATAGCTTATTTATTTAAAAAAATGTTCGTTCTGTAACTTATGTCATTAATATGAAAGTGGCTTTATTTGTTACTTTGTATGTCATTTGTTTGTTATCTCTTGACGCCTCTACAGCACCTAGCCCGGAGAGGTTCAATAAACCAAAATTATTATAAGTAAGTACTGATTAATAAAATAATCCGTAACCCTGTACATAATAATCGTTTGTAATTTTTAATATGCATAGAATAAAATGTGTTGTCATTGCCTGATGTTGTTTTCAAAAATCCTTAGTCAATATTCAAATTACTATTGAACCTGCTAATACATTGTAAAACATTCGTAAAATCGCTTTTGGAAAATATCATCGCTTGTAACTTGTATCAAACTTGTAGCCGTGCAGTGTTCGCGGCGCCACATCCCGTCCGCCCACGCGCCTTCGCCGCGCCGCACGCATCGCGTTCGCGAGCTTTCACAGACATCGCTCGCGTACTTTCGGTGTACTCTCGTCTACTCTCGCGTACCACCGACAACGAACTTGCGCCTGCATCATTCGCTTGTTATGGAGTTATGCACTTTACCGACCACTGACATCGGTCACACACGGGTTTATTTGCCATGAAGCGTCTTCGGGGAATTTATGTAATTTACGTAATTCTTGTTTAGGTTTTGATTTCAAAATAATGTTAGTAATGTAATTCTGTTATGAATAATATAGGCATCCAAAATTCGGACAGAAATTAAATAAGAACAACGTACCGGTAGAAAGGTATAAGTTACCAAAACAATTCCGTAGCATAATGCAAAAAACGGAACATCGATGATATTTTTAAACACACAAATATTAAATTACCAAATCAAACAGTTCATCCTCCATTTTAAGTCGATTAAAAAGGAAATACCAACATTTACTATCAATAAAAATTATGTACCTAACAGTCAAACCTTTTAAAGACATTATTTATAGAGCAGGAACTTATAAAATACTAAATTAGTTAAAGCAACACTTAAAGCGTTTTTACGCTTACTGTGTAAAGTACAGAGTGGCCTCCCTTATTTTCTGGCGCATGGCTGTGTGAGATGGCAGCCTTCAGTCAGCGCCAGCGAGCTGCGCGCGCGCACGCGTTTGGTGCTATTTATTTCTTCCCGAGTAGAGGACTCGTCGTGCGGGTGCGGTGTCTCGGTTTGTTTACTAACACGATTCTACCGTGCAACCGCGACACCGTGAGAACTACTATTTCTGCAACAATAATGCCATCTCCGATAAATGACTTAATACCTGATCTCACAAACACTAACTGATATTATTGGGAAATTATATATTCAGTTTGATGACATTCTGTTATTGAAATGTCCACTCATCGACCCTTTGAGATGTCACTACCGACACTTAAAATGCGCATATTCTGTGAATATAAATAACTTGCATAATGTGACAGATACATTTGTTGCGAACGCATATACTAGTGTGTAACTAGCGACTCTACGACATGAAGTCCTCAATTGTTATTGTTTATGTTATCGCCCTAGCGATCGTGGTCGGGGGCGAGATCCGGATTCGCGGCAAAGTAAGGAAAAGATTTACCGCACACAGGAGGCACCGAGCTATCTTGCCGCCTTGTAATTTCAATGAAACTATAATAAATGACGAGTGGTCGTTGATGGAAGCGATAGGGCGATCGAAGTTCATATTTACCGGTAAAGTGCTGAGCGTTAAAAAGTTTAAATCTATCGACGAGGGTAATGCCAAAGGGAAGAGATCGAATCTGTATAGAGTGTATATGCGGCGTTTGTTGAAAGGGAACGTGAGTGATTTGAGGACGTTTGTGAAGTTGGAGGGTTCTTCTGGGGAGACTTTGAGTGGTTCTACGTTGCTGGTGGAGCGGCCGCGTGCGCGGGAGTCGTGTGCGCCGGCGCCGCGCCCGCGACTTTCCGCTATTTTCTTGAGTGATGGCGCGTATGCTGATGCAGAAAGAGGTCCTACTCCACGTTTACGAATCCTGACAGATCCAGTCCCCTTGACTCTTTATCACCTAGATAGAGTCAATGCTGCAGTTAAAGGTAAGTTTTTACCATCACATAGTACCCTTTCCAAATAAGAGATAAAAATTTAAAATTATATAATTAGCTAATTCTATTATAGGTAATCGGATATTTGAAATAGAGTTTGGTGTATGGCTATCTTACCATATTTTAATGTTAGTTGTTGCTCGTCATAAACATATCTGGACTGTAATTACCGGTTTATTTAAAATTCTAAGGACATAAAGAAAAAAGAAAGACCAATAACCTATAAAATAGAAGCGATTGCATTCTTACAAATTCTATATGCAATCGGTGAAGCATCACAGATATTACAATAACGTGTGGGTGTTGTATCCATAATGTACAGAGCGAAGGCATTAAGAGCTGATGATTTTGATCGACATCTTGACAACTGTTCGTTAACTTAATGGAGTGAATGCATTATCGACGTTTGTGTTTGACCGACTATGCATAACATAAACTGAGGTATGACCACAGAATGGTCCTACATTTGTGTAGGTAGAGCCACGAACATAAATACATTCTTGTTAGCAAAATAAACATTAAATGTCACTCGTAAAATGGATGATATAGTGTATCATCCTCCTTCTACTTATGCAATGTTCAATAAATAAAGAACCTTTTTTTTACTCTTGCTTACGAGACGCTTTTATCCGCATAATTGTTTTTAATAGCCAATTTATGCAGCAATAGCTGAGTCAATTTCAGTTCTATTATTACAGTTTCAAGATATCTCATGATTCATGATGTAATAATTTAATAAGATTATACACTGAAAATGTATGAAGATGGACATATTTGTTTTAATATCTCTGGAAATGTTCCTACGGACCAAATAATCTAAATAATATAACGCTGAGATGGTATTTAATTGAATTCGCTCTGGTTCAAGAATAGATAGAGTCAAACACTCAGCAATAAATTTTATTGCGAAAGCCATTTTAACCTAAAAATTCCAAGAAGATCCAATTTAAGCCTCGCATAATCCGACGAAGAGATGAGTATCTCGCCGTGACATCTAGAGTCCAGTCGGCGGCGGGGTCTACACTACACGCTACTCGCTAGCTGTGGCGTCTCGTATAGTCTATCGGGGCACCACATCGTATACAATGCTACCACGACTTATAGCGACGTGTCACCCTTTGTAGTTATATATAACTTTACTCTTGGCTTAGTTAGTCCCTGCGACGTTTCTCGACGCGACAAAACGATCCATATCAGTCTACCACTGCACGATCCGTGAGAATCCCTACAGATAAACCTGGAGACCCACAGACGAATGCGATTTAATCTGCATCATTAGGCCACCCTGCATACTGAAGAAGCTCGTGTGAGACAAACCTAACTATAAGTCGATGAGATATTCTAAAGATCAATTGTCAATGTGACGCACGCAATGGATATAGTAAAATTGTGATCGCATCGACGCATCGATACTTTACATGGCGTTTTCATATCTTATTCTGGTATCACAGGCAGGCGTTATGACTGTAGAGAAAGTAATGTTCGAGTACATTCGTCACGATAGCATACCGCCGCACACGAAGATAACCACAGATTGCATATTTGATGCTCGATACAACCATAATATTTAATATACTGTGGTACTATTCAGTAGTTATCAACGCTCATCAATAAAAACGTTACGGTACGTTAATAGAAATATTATATTTGTAAATACGAAATGCTTCCATCATACTTAATTAAAATTCATTGATTGAAAATGATACGTGCAAATTAGGCGGTTATAATAACTAGGAAACATGTAAATTTCGTGAGACGATGTTGATCACTTGAATAACCGGAAAATTCTGTTGGAATATCTTGTATGCGATGACTGTTTAATTTTTGAATAACAGTATTAAAGTGGAACTATAAAGTAAACATTTAAACAGACCAGTCTGTGAAAAATGTTATAAAATATAAAGTGCGACGTTGAAGATTCGTCAAGAGTGCGACCGAGGCGACTCGCCCGCCCACGCCCGTGCCCGTACCACTTTCCAAATTCCTCGTGTAAGCGCTTGCAATCACCTATGTACGTGCGACGACAGCTAACAACATTTTTTAAATCTTGTTTTATATACATTTAGTTTTAAAACGCTGTGTAAGGCGCCTTGATTTTGGTGTTAAAGTGCTGTTTCATGACTATAACAATTTGTTCATCTATACATACAACGTACATGTAACTAACTTGGTACCGTCATTACGTTCTGCTGCTGGTTGCAAAATAGTTCAACATTTTTAGTATGGTTGGTAATGATTTTGGTTGGGTTTATCTGTAATTCATCAGCATTTTGAGTATTTACTATTTAGCTATTAGAACTAACGTGTTAAAAATTAAGGAAATATAAATTAATAGTCGTTTCTTGCATCAATATCACACAGTTTTGCTTTGAAAAACCAGACATTTTTTATTTTTAAACGTTGATTGAGATTCCTTAGCATTTTCGCCGCGGTTTGTTCCATTTACGACGTTTCCCTTTGCCAAAAGCTCAAGTTACTTGTACAATTTAAATCCTTAACCATTACCACGACATGCGACTTTACTGCCACTGACGTATCACAACTTCCCAATTTTATAATGGATTTTAATAAAATACAGTTATAGATGATAATCAAAATTCGGAGCACACTAAGCCGCAATATAATGGCGGTGTGAGACACTGGCGAAGTTTCACGAGTGGTCCATCCCCAACGCTCGTATATGAATATTCAAAGGCGCCCCCGCATTCGGGTCGCGTTCGGCAATAACTGTTAACTTGCGCTGCGTTGTGCTACCATGTCCTATTTGTTATCCTGCGGTTAGCACGCTCTGTATTGCTAACCCATCAAATAACAGCGCAATTCTAAATTGGCGCTCACATTTCCACCATTGAATCATTCATATGTAACTGTAAAAGGGAAAGCTTGGTACCAGCAAACATCTAGCTCTATTGCAGAAATATCATTTATACAGACTTTCCATTTCAAAACACAGCGCCAATTAGCACTACTCCTATACTTACTAATTAACGTAACGTAAGTCCACGTTTGTTTACGTTGATGAAGGTTGCATTGAATTGCGAGGTCTCCCAGTCTACGCGCGAGGCTGCGCTAGCGCACGCGTCTCGGTGGCGCCAAAGCTGTCTCTTGCGCAACTTTGTGTTCGCCCGTGCCCCGTGTTTACGAGCCTTACCAATCAAAAGTTTCTACATATAAAGCCACCGAAATGGCTTTTACATGTTCGCACTTATTTTCATCATAAAAACAAAAACACTCATAGAGTTACAATAAAAATGAAGCTTCAGTTTTTAGTGTTATGGTTTTACTGCTTCACTATAATTGATGCCCAGTTCCGTATAAGGGGTGTTGCGAAGAAGCGGGACACAGTTAACCACAAGAAAGGCATAAATGGTCCCAAATGTGTTTTAAACGAGACGATAACTAATGACTACGAGATTCTGTCGTCAGCCGTGTCTGAATCTAAATACATTTTCACAGCTAGGGTTCTAAGCGTAAAGAAGATAAGGCGCGGTAGCAAACCGAACGTAAAAATATTTATGTATTACAAACTATACGTAAGGCTAGTGATGAAAGGAAATGTCGAGGAGTTGAAAAGTCACGTCTTTTCAGGAGACGAGCGCACTTTGAACGGAGCGATTGTATTTGTCGACTGGCTTCGGACGAATAAGTGTGCTTACAAACTGTATAGACATTCTTCAGGAATATTTTTGAGCGACGGTTTTTACGAAGAGTCAAGCAGTGGGAACAAGCCGCGGCTTCGGTTGTTGAACGAGCCTCTACCACTGTCACTTTACGATTTGGATCGAGTTAATGCCGCGTTGAAAGGTAAATGTTTACTGTCATATAAGGTGTCGGTTTTTGTTGGTTCGCATATAGGAGTTGTAAAGGTTTTGTGGTTTGGCTGTTGGAATTATCTGTAAACACAAGACATTCTTTATATCAAAGTAAATATATTGTAATTTGTAGAGGTATACTTATTCCTGCGTTGTTCATAATTTACGGACCGTCCAAGTCGGTGACCGTATTCTCCCCAGATTGCTTCACATAAATCGTTACATTCTCCCTTTTGTCGTAAATAATCGATCAGTAAACGAAAACGTTTGTAAAAAAACATTATTGTCCACATATTGGCCTTGTATTACAATTTAAAAAAAATATATAAATACTGCTGTTACTTAACCTTATTATAAAAAACTAAACGAATAAAGCTGAACTTAATAAAAACGTTAAAAAATAATATTATTAACTATTTAGAAAACAAGGCAAGTGCGAGTAGAACTCATGCCTTGAGGGTTTCGTACAAACTTGATATTCGAACTTTATTTGGTTTGATGACTAAGGCCATGAATGGACATGACAATATTCTAGAAATAAATTCGATCTTATAATACAGACGTGTAAATAGTAACAGAATAAGTAGACATCTAAATCCATCAAAATAATTAACATACATAATGTAGTTTAATCAGTTTAGGCCCGCGGAGGGCACTTATGAAGGTCAAAGTTACTGAAGCTACCGGTTCGGAAGTCAGCCTTCAACTGAGGAGAATCGGCAGAAAACTCAGCAAGGTTACATTTTATAGAAATATTTTTTATCCAATCGGACTTTTTGGCTATTTTATTATTTCAATTTTATATGTTTTTGTAATCAACATTTACAACTGATATTCATAAAGATAAACACCGAATATTGCTCTATCGAGAATATAGGTTGAAGTACAAATTTACTTCGCAGTGTAAATATGATTTGCTATACATCAGTCCACATTACAGTAGAAGCCTATCAAAAGATAGACAAAAGCTAAAATTTTTAATACCTCTCAGAGATTATTTCACTACTAGTTTAAATCAGTTTCTGAGAATACTTGACAGCAAAGTGATCCTGTCAGTGGTTATATTTTTTTCCTTTTGAGGCACGGTACCCTAAAAATGGACTGATATAGTTTTATGAATGCTTGTAAAAGCTTTTATAGATGTTCATTATACAGGTATAAAAATGTGATAACTGTCTCACTTAGGATTAACGTCAACGGCAGATAACGAAAATAATATTTAATGCGAAAAGCTAAAGCCTTTTGAATGACATTTTAGAAACGCTTCACCTCCAAGATTGTATGACATCTAAAAATTTAAAATATTAATAGTTTATTTCAATATGAGAGCATTTTTTTGCAACTGTGTGTAATAATGTAAAAGAAATCTAGAGAATCAAATTTAAATATTTTAACTAACATTTTTTATTGTAAAAAAACCTTTATTTTTACATGGCACCTTCTATTACTTTGTTGCACGTTTCTTACATCGCTAAATGTAGTAAAATTATTCGATATCGTATATTTCACAATTGCGACGGGCGGCCAGTGGTAACATTTTTAAATAGGCCATTTGCAGTGTCATTATGGTCGCCATAGGCGGCGTGCTTAGTCGTGTGGGCGGGGGTCGGAACGTGGTACCACAGCACACCATGCAATTTACTCCATCTAGGACGCAAGCCTTTGACGTCTTATGGTCTATTACCTCTACATTATTAGATGTCGATTTTGTGTAGGTAAATTAAACTTAATGGCTATTGAATTGTGTTTCGTTTTTCAAGTCCCAGAGGAATGGTAATGGGAATCATCATTGAACATTGATTACACAGCTTGATGTTCTGTATTTTGAGTGTAAGAAAATCATATTTAGTTATAATTCATTATGACCATAACTACATTTGTATTAGAGTTTGCTAGAAGGAGCCTTGGATAGGGAGTCACGTAATATTCTTCTCAAGATTTTGCCACTTGGAGTTTTTGGTATTTCTTTCACGAATTTAACACCACCACGTAATTGTTTCCATGATGACACCTGAAATTTATTTTTATGAATATTCTGTGTATTTTATATATTGGATTGGATAAAAAACAGGCAAGTGCGAGTTCGACTGGCGCACCGAGTAAATATGAAACTTTGTTTGAAACGCAGTAAGATCTATTTTGATTATTCAAATTCTCATTATGCATTTATGCATATTATTAATCCCCCTGTAGCAGATTGTTATCCATATAATTATGATTTAGATCCCCTATTCCATATTTTGGTTTCACACATTGATTTAGGCTAGTACTAAAAGCAGCCGTGACAGACAGACTCCAAAGGTTTTCCACAAAAGTCCCTTTGTACCTGTTTCAAAAACGATATATTAAAGAACATTATAACAAGTACAAGAATCACCTTTGCAGCCACGAAATCAATCAGCTCTTTCTCTGTAACAGTTCCGTTTGGCTTTTTAACCACAATAGCGGTCGGGAGCTCACCAACTAAAGGGTTTGGAGTACCAATCACAGCAGCATCTTTGACTACTGGGTGTTGTAATAATATTGCTTCTAGTTCTGAAGGGGCAACCTAAGTCAGAAGAAAACAGGGGATTATATACTTTCCATTTTTATAGATTCTAAAATATTTTTTATCTAATAGGAAACTGTTAAGAAAATGGCAACGTCTACGTCAATTGCTGATATATGGTTGATATCATACGCCTGAGCCCCACGTGAATTCGATAACGCAGATATGATCTGCTTATTATCACTGTATCTCTTGTTTTGTTGTTTTTGGGTGATTGGTCGTTTTAGGCTATTAAAACTATTTATTATACGATCGAAAGGGGGATTTTTTACATATCGTATGAATAAATTGAATTCTTAATCGAAAATTGATTGGAAATAATTGCCATACTTGATCAGTTAACATTTATTTTGCTTACATATCTTCGCCATTTTGATCTTGAGTTTCGTGTTTTTGTGATTTCAAAGTTAGGAAAATATACATGCCAATATGCATTCCTATTGCTGTAAAAATATGATACAGTTCGGTTTATGTCAAGTTTTTGCAAATGAACTTACTTGCCCAGCTTTATATTTAATAAGTTCCTTGAGTCTGTCCACTATGTAAAAATATTCATCATTATCATAATAGGCAATGTCTCCGGTCTTGTAAAAACCTGCTTCATCCAAATCGTCCTTTAGATCTTTCCCGATATAACCATTAAATAATACTTGTCCTTTTACACAAACTTCTCCAGGTTCATTTGGTCCTAAAATTTTTCTTGTTTCGATATCCACAATCTAAAAGGTAAGTTATGTTATGTACAATGTTGTTTAGTAATTAATGTGGGATAAATTGACCCGTTCATTACCTTTATTATATTTCCGGGGACAATTTTTCCTACGCTTCCCATTTTGTGGATTTTTTCAGTTTCTTCTGTTAGAGCTCCCGTTGTCTCCGTCATACCGTATCCTTGTAAAACGAATTTTAGGTTTGGGAATCTGAATTGAATTGATAAGATCCATAAGTTTCCTGATTTTAACTTACTTGAAAACATTTTATTGTTGGACATAATATCATACATACTTAGTTTTGGCCTCATTTATAACGTTCAAGTCCAAAGGTGCACCACCACAATACATCAATTGAACTGAACTAACGTCATATTTCTTTAAAATCTCTGACTTGCACAGGAGAAGGATGAGTGGAGGAACTGTGAGCAGCATTCCAGCCTGTGAATATAATCAAAAAGATTAATAATTACGATACAATATAGACCTATACTTTATAGGTATGGTTATCAATTTTTATTCTTAAATTAGCATACGCCTCGCTCATACCTAAACAAAGTATAACATGATAGAAAGAGATTTTCGAGTTTGAGCACTGCAAAATATTTTCATGTTAGTTTATCAACAATAATGGTAGTTGGTACACATGATGAATTATCTTTTTAAGTTAATACATCATCACTCACCTTATATTTTTGTATAGTATCCAAGTATACTGCCTCATTAAATTTTGCAAGAAAAACAACTGTACGGCCATTTACAATTTCATCCAGCGAACAGATGATGCCCACTGTATTAGCGAATGGCGCTACTGTTAAAACAACCAAATTTCGTGTCCATTTTCTGTTATTAAGTAATAAAACATGAGCGTTATAAATCAATCTAAATATACCTTTGAGTAAACTAATATTTGATACCTAGTTTTGAAATCAAATTTCCCAGTACGTTGCTCAAATTGTCAAGGAACAAATATTCAAAGGTTATTAAATATTATAACGTTACTTAAGCTGTGGATTTGAATATCAATTACACAGAGAAATTAATACTAGCATGAGTATTTGTCATGCATAACTTACGAGGGTTGAACACCAGAAATAATTAAATTGAGGTGTGTCAGCTTTGCTCCTTTGGGCGGGCCTGTCGTTCCTGAAGAGTAAAGTATCAGAGCTGTTTGCACGACTCCTATAAATAATATACTTTGTTAAATTTGGATTCAGTTAGATCAATGCAAAACTACTGTAATTAATTTTATTGTGGGATTGCGATTGACCTCAGTCTCACCTGATGGTAAGTGAATATGAGGCCGAAGATGGAGCTCGCTTTCCCGTTAGTAGCCTGTTCACTCTTTTCTTGAAGAAGTTTTTTTTTCTTTTGGAAATGTACTGAGATAAATAAGTAAATAGCTAAGCATAAAGTATTACCATTGAAGTCCATTGGTTTAAATGTTTTTATGTCAACGTGTCGTTTTATTAGGTCGTCGAAGAATATGACTTGTCCTTTTATTGACGCTTGTCCAAAGACGAAGTATTGTTGGACTATATTAAGTTCTTTCATCGTGTCGTAATATTCATGATAAGTTTTGGGTGACAGAAAAATATATTTGGGCCGCGAAATTTTCATCGTATGAATCAGTTCACCTGGAATAAAAAAAAATCACAATTCATATTTATTACAAATTTATGCTATTGGTTTTTGATTCGGACTAGTTAAGACAATTTTCTAATCAAAAATATCAAATAACAGGATATATAAAAGAACAAAAAGAAGCAATCCCGTCTGAAAAAAAAAAGAAAAAAAAACATAAGCCTTAAAAACTGATTGAAAAAAAAATTGTTTTAGTGAAATTACAGTAGCTATAGTAATGATTAAAAGCTCTCATGCTCTCAAAACCTATAAGATTATACAAAAACAAGTATCTAGTAACTTATTCAGCTGGATTTATGCCTCTGTCAAGTCCCAAACAAGGAAACCTCCAGGAAATCAGTTAGTTATCATGTCACGCAACTAAAAATCTTTTGGTTATATAACTTACTTTTCAATAGAATTAGAAACTGTTCTAGGTTTTGAATTACCTTTACTATATGCACTGTTTAAGAAGGTTGCTGTGGCACCAGAACAAAAAATAGCAAGTGCTGTTATCAAGAATTCTATTCGGTTCTCGCTGCATATTGCGACCACATCACCACGTTTCACTCCTAATTCCGTAAGTGCTGAAGCTGCGTTTACTATACGCTGTGCCATTCCCTCAAACGTCATTTTCTCATCTGTCAGTCCATCAATCTTTAAAATAAAAACATTTTTATTGGCATAAATAATGTAATCTTTTTTAGGTAAATAAATATGTGTGCAATTTGCTTACCAGTGCATATTTATCTTTGAAATTCAATAATTTATCCAAAACAAACTTTCCGAAATTGAGATGTGAAGGATAAGGCAGATTTTGTTCTCCATAAATGATTTTATGTTCTCCCATTTTCTTGATTGTTATGTGCGCTAAGTTCAAAAGATGTAATCACACTGAACACAGGTCAACACCACGCCGGTAAAGATAAATTCAATACAGTTCCAAGGCTGCCAGAAAGGCAAAGATAACAGATGTGAGTTGTTACAAGCCGATATTTTGTTTACTAATAACGTTATTCTGTTCTGACTGCGACTTAAAGAGTGTTATTATTTTTATGATACCGTTGACTATCTTATCTTATCGTTTGTAATGTACTTGCTTAGGATTAAGAATCTTTCGCAGTATGCGAAATCTTATATTTGGTTGCTATCTACATTTTAGAAGGAAAACAAGCTACAAAATATTCAATTAATTTCAAATTCTTGCCTATGCTATCTGCTTAGTGATGTGTGGTGGCAGAGCAGTGTGGCAGCAACTTATACTACCTACTTAGATCTAGGGTGTTGTAAAAGGCGACTACCGAGTGGTAAACAAAAGAATTCCCAAAGGGGATTGATGTAAGGCCCCACAGCCGGCGGCGGACTGTAAAAAATCTGCCAAATCTCTTATAATAAGTGATGTACTGAATGGGCAGAAAGCATACGTCTACGCCATCCCTAACCGATTGGACAGGCAGATGATGATTTTATTATATAAATTGAAAATGAAAAAAAGGGTGGAATAAACTCTCAGATTTCTTGCAATATTTAAATAATACACCAAATAACGAAAGACCATGCGTAAAAATTGCGCCAAAGCCAAGTCATGGAGGCAGGAGACTAGGGAGGCAAATAATGGTACTTGGTGTGTTATTTATAATAAATAAATATAATAATACGATGGAGATTGGGATCGGATGGGGATCAGGGAATATTAAGGAACTGGGGATTTATGACAATAAAAATCATTAGACTTTTTAAACTGCTCAATTTGATGTAGGCACTAAAATTAAGCAATACCTCAAATATTTAACAAAAAGTTAGAATTCAAGCTTAAATCAAGAAATTTAATGTAATTTTAGAATACGTTGGAAATGACACTGAAAATAAACTAAAACGAAAATACTCTGCGTTTATTCAATAGATACGTACATGATTCTCACGAATTATTAACATATTTATGGTACATTATATTGTAAAAGTTGTCACGGCTCTCTACTGCCGCTGCACGGTACATTAACTTGCTCGTAGGCTCGGATTGTTGTGGTTGGGAGTAGGCAAACGTAATTTGTTAGTACGCCTGCGTACGCGCAAGACCGGGTCGCCCACGCGCTGCGCCTTCGACGCCCGGCGACTCTTCTCACGATGTGACTCACGCACTATGATTATTCTGTATCTTATAAATATCGATACCCAACTGAAGTTATAGCTCTAGTGTCCTTGCAACCTTTAAAATTGCTTGAGTGTAAGCTATCTGATTTTCATTAAATACTGGTTATGATTAATTGGATAAAGTTTATGATGAATCATCTTTTGGTTTCGATACGCTAAAAATTACAGAAGGTAATTTTACAATACTCTCGGCTTTCGAACTCTAGAATGATATAATCAGCTATAATGGTTTTTGTAGAGGGTTCGATTTATCGCACAAAGCACGAGGATATGAATGACAGTGACGACTTTACAAAGCCTGAGGTAGCCGTTTCTGGCTGTTTTTTATAGCTGATTATGGCTGGTACCCGTTAAACAAACGGAGGCGAACTGATCTGGTTTTTCGACAGCTTTTAGTCTTTGTTCGCTTAGTGTTGTAAGTATAGAACTTTCAAATAAATATAGCAATAGATATACGAACCCAATTCAAATAACAAATCGATTTAGGCATTGTGCGCAAACCGAAATAATTCGACAGATTATTTGTCCATGAGGCATGACTTTAGGAAGGTATTTAACTAAAGCGTTGTTACTTAAGTATATATAAAATTATGTAGGTGATAGCAACTACTTTTTTAATCGTATGTAAAAATATAAGGAAAATATGAATCACATTTCAAACTTCCGCTGACAATTTTAAATGTAACCGTAGCCGGCAGCCTTATTACTAGACATGCATCATTATATTTTCTCCTCACTCCAAACTTATTCCGTAGTCGATATAAAATTTATTTTTGTTAAAGAAAATAAATAATAATCTAAGCCCCGTATATACATATATAATGTATATATATACCTACATACTAGCTGTCCGGACAGACGTTGTCCTGTCGAAATAAATCCATACAAAAATGCAGGAATTCGCGCGCAGCGCCACCTACCGGGTCCAATTATGAATCTAAACCATCCAGGGCACCACCTAAACGCACACAAAAAAATCGTTCAAATCGGTCCAGCCGTTTAGGAGGAGTTCACTGTCAATACACGTACAGAAGAATTATATAGGTATATAAAAATAATGGATTACGACTATCTCTTATTTGTGTTCTTGCTCAATCACACTCAAGCACTTTATAACACATGAAGATGTTAAAAACAGTTTCCATTTGTATGTCTCAATAATTTATTATTATTTTTATGACGCACCTGTCTTTGTCACATGATCCAGTTTACTGTTTTTATAATAAGCCACTATTTTATAGATAAAAATCGTTTTCCACATTGAATGTATAGGTCAATCCAGCTAGTGACCCCACGTTTTGTCAATAAAAAGACCTCCTGTAGTGATGGTACAATTCATGGTAACATCGAGGGACCGGTCGTCCGTCCGTGCTTAATGTCCTGATTCATTAAGCTATCGGTAGATTACACTGCGGTGGTCGCGACTCGTTAAATAATAGCTTAGACATTGCACCGAGCTCCAGAGCAATTACATTTTGAAATTGTACAATTTTAGGTAATATCTCTATTATGATATTTTTGTATGTATTTGGTAGTTTCGTTATAAATATCCTGGGAGATACTTTACACACGCCCATCTGATCCCAAACTAAGCAGAGCTTGTAATATACATATACTACTTTTTAAATACATACTTAAATAGATATTTACAGCTATATATTTTGTTTGTAGATATGCCATAATTATATTAAATACTTATGTATATTATAAATGGTAGGTGGCTTTAGGTAGAGCCCGACTCTTAAGCTTTGGGGGGGAATGGTAGGGTAGTCGCTATCACACATTTAGATGAAACACAAAAATACCAAGATCATCATCATCATCATCATCAGCCTATCTCCGTCCACTGCTGGACATAGGCCTCACCTATGGCACGCCACTGAGCTCGATCTTCAGCTCTTTGTTTCCAACCGCTGCCAGATGCCAAAATACCAAGATAATTCCCCTTAAAATCAATTCAAATTTCAAAATTCAAAACCATTTATTCACTTTAGGCCCTCGGAGGGCACTTATGAAGGTCAAATTTAAAGTTACTGAAGTTATGTTACGAACTTTGTATTTAAATATAGTTCAGTGGGTACTCTGTAGCACCCATCTGCCTAGTCATTATGCTCATGTTGATGATTTGGTACCAGTCAAATGCGCTCAAGTTTTTATTAAAAAAAAATCGCTAATTGATGTATTCGAGCTTCATGTGAGAGCCAGTTCCATTCCAGGCTTTGTATAATCTCTTTTACGTACATCATCACTTACCCAGGTTATATTATTAGTTGTCCAACACAAAAATATTCACACAAAAAAATCATGGCAACATTTTAGCTGATAATAAGTAGGTGCTCGTGCGAGCGGTGGCTTAATTCCCATTTTAGTACTATAGTTAACCCCCGGTCGTAGAATAAAATTGATATGAACGTAGATATATGCAGAGGGAGGCTAGTCGATTACGTCATTATTACCTCCCGGATTCCGTAGATATTAGGGAGATATTGGTTCAGTTAATGCCTCAATATAATAGGCTGCTGTATATTGATGATCTAAATCAAATCAACGCTATTGTATCAATACCTACAGTATTAGTATAACAATACGCTTAACATTATTATTGTCTTGATCTTAAGCATGTAATAGAGATAGCCATGGTTCATGAACTTAATGATACGACCTTTCATGACTATATAATACTAGCTGTCCCCTGCAGTTTCACCCGCGTTTATCGACATCCAATTTATACAGTGTTACAAAACTACCCGTAAAGCCGAAAGGAGGTTAAAAGCGGCCTTATGGCGAGTCCATTCACAATTTTTAAGAACCGTAGTAACGCTGTATAACATACCAAACGTACAACAAACTAAAAACTGTTGTTTATGAATGAAAAATAGAAAAACTATTAAAGTAGACAATTATTGGGTAAAATAGGTGCGTAGGTTTTTAAATAATCTGGTTTCCTAACATGACAGCTTACTAGGGTTGTTGGCTTTGATAATTAATTATATTTTTACGGGGTATTTTGTAACACGTTGTTTATCGATATTATTAGTCTATAACCATCTAGGAAATCTAGGAATAAGGAATCCGCGTCGAATGGTAGCAGTCCAATCCCGATATGTACAGTGGTTTTGAGGTGATGCTGCGTCAAAGGATCCCTATTTTCCTAATATAAAAAATATATGACATATTCAACGAGTCTTACCCATTACCACTATTTTATACTTAAATGGTGCTTATAATTTTCGAAGTAATAATACACTTAAAGTTTTAGTCCTAGCTTACGTCAAGGCATAAAATTTCAACTGGGTCACCGTCTTTAAATTTTTAATAAATTGCTAGAATTTGAGAATGTCGGCACAAAAGACATTTCCACAGCAGTGAACACATGCGTGGGCATGGATATGACGTAAATGCCTAACTTTACCTGTTAGTCCGTTGAAATGACTAATGCCGTTTATAGACCGAGCTAATGCACATGCAGATGACGCTCATATCGAGTATAAACTTCACTGTGAAATCTAACCATGTTATTTATTTGAACACGGGACGGGACACCACATTGAATAATAAAATATCTGTTTCACAAAGGATATCAAAAGTTTTTGGAATAACTCGCTCGCTTTGATAGAGAGAGGCGGGATGTACCAATACCTATGTGAGGTAGCTCTAGCGGAATTCCCTTCGGAAATATTCTTAATCGTATATCAGTGACATGATAGTGCAGCCCATTCTGTACCTACTTGTTATTGGCAGATGATTTTTTTTATATAACTAATAATATTATAAATGCAAAAGTTTGTATAGACGTTAGTTACTCTTTCACAAAAAAACTAGTAAACGGATTTCGATGCAACTTGGCACATAGATAGAGCATATCCTGAAATAATATATAGGCTACTTTTTATCCCGAGAAAACGTGACATCCCTCGGGAAGGTGGGTAAAACCGCGGGGGAGAGCTAGTGTTATTATTAACAACGCAATTAAATGCTAGTGTTTGTCCATCGCCTGAACGTGGTCAAATGCAAATGAAGAAATGGGTAGATAAATGCTTTAGAAAGAACCAACGTTTTTATGTAAATATCAGCATGTGATGAATGCAAACAAGGAGAGCGGTTGATTGGACATTGACAAATAGTTACTTATTTAATTTCAAACTAGACCGCCAGTTACGTTGAGTAATTGTAGCCTTTTTTATTACTAAATATACTCGTATATGTGTAAAGTTTTTGTGTCCATTGTTCAGAAATCGAAACAAAACGTATTAGATAGTTTTGTTTCTTATTGGTTTATTTAATTTACTGTACAAAGCACTAAAACGTACATGTAGCCACATAACGCAAACCTCAAGGGGTTTATCTGTAATGGCGAGGTCGTTCGTTCGCACGAAAAAAAGAAATACAAAGGAAATTGAATTTAAGTACTTATTTATAATTTATTTATTATTTTAATTATGGTTATTCTACTTTCCATCCATATAAAGTGTAGATGTAGTAGTTATGATTACAACTCACTTAATGCTGTTTAAATAAAGTTTTAACAGCTTGAACCGATGCGACACAACGAATTAATGCGCGTACGTGCATCAAAGTGGTTTGCCACTTATGGACATCACACATGCCATATACAGAGGAATGATTCTTCAATTCTTCAAGTGTCCAAACATTGTAACGACTTTGTTTTACAGTCTAGTCGGTGAAAACTTTCAATCGCCGATCATCAAGTGTCAATAATGGTAATGGAAATTAGTGCCATAGTTGGAAATTGTAAAGCGGTATGTAGGTGTTAGTGCACACTGACACGCTATTGAGATGCTAACTCGCTGAGATACGGCGCCGGCCGCGGTAGGTAATGAGATATAAATGCTTAATGTAGGAGGCAATGTTACAGGTCAGCGCTGTTATAAATTGTGAAATCAGAATTTTCTCTATTTGCCTTATATGCTAGCGTTGATATAAAAACGAAAACATAGGTTTGAGGCAAGTAGGAGTTTATGACCATTTAAGCTGCAACCATTCTTTGTAAATTGCGAAACCACTTTATTGAGTACTAGGTTTTGCACGGGGCTTCGCTCGCACATACTTGAGGATTTGGTCCGCCACCGCGTTCCAACGCCGGCCCGCGCCCTTACATTGTTTTCGCTGAGCGTTCTTTCTGACTTATTTTCCTTTTCTCGTCTCTTATGGGTTGTATCGTGATATTAAATAGCCTATAATCCCTCAAAAATTTCAGCAAAAGTATTTTTCTGATCCGTCTGACAGTTCCAGAGATTAGTGCCTTCAAACAAACGAACTCCCAGCTTTATTACATATTTTGGTTTTGACTAGTCAAAGAGTACGTTTGGGAATATTAAATTTGAATATGACTTTTCTGTCGAATGCGAGAGTAACATATTATATCACAGGTTAGTGGGACACAAGTTTAAGTTTACAAGTTTACTTTTGGCTGGAAGCTGCACATAGTGGGCGGGTGCGAGCGTGAGAAACAAATAACCAGTGTCGCACTCACGGCCCCCTTCAAAATGAAGAATTGAACTAGCTCCTAATGGACCAGAGTGCGGTTATAATTGCTTTTAAGCAATCATTATTTATTACGTGTCACGTGTCTTCGTAGACTATATTTACGATGTTGAGTAATTAAGTTAAAACGTTAATGTGTTATCAAAGATCAAAACAAAAAAAAAACGTGTGTTCCTCCGAATAAAGTATTTTGTTTTTTTATTGTGAAAGTAATATATCCTAATATTATAAATGTGAATGTAAGTTTGTTTGTTACGCTTTAACGCAAAATACTTGACCGATCATCATGAAACTTTGTACACATATTCTTGGAGGTATTAGAAGTAACATAGGATACTTTGGTGCCGGGAAAATGTTACATCCCTCGGGAACGTGGATGAAACCGCGGGGGACAGCTAGTAGATTATATTTTTTAGAGAAATCAAAGAAGGAATTTGTATTTAATTTATTTTATATCAGATTTATAAAATGACAACCTTCTTGTATTTATCTATTTGCAATTTACTTAAACTGTGAATTGTACCATCCACTAAATGTTACATACGCGAAATAGGCAGGTATGTGGTAATGGTATGCGTGAATTCCACCATGTTTTACATTGACAAACAGATAGACAGAAGGTAATAAAAGTTGCAGTTACTATTGACATGGCATTTACTTGGAATATGAACATAGCATAGTATTGACCAACTTCCGCTCCTAAGACACCAGCGATGCTGCACGATTTAACGTTGGTTATGAAACGACAATAGAAATAAAAGTTATCGATATTTCCAATTCGCTTTTTATACTTCTTTATGAAATGTTTGAATGAAGAGTGCAAGTCAAGTCAGCAATATGTACCCAATAAGAAGAAATTCATTCTATATACGAGTTTGTTGATTTCAAATAGAATTTAAAATTTCGAATAGAACACGTGGGTATCAACCAAGTTGTTACAGAAAAACTAAACGTGAAATGAGTTTTCCCTTTTCTTCTCTCACTCTTAATCCGCGTAAATATTGACAGTACTAGTCTATGACTGTGTCCTTATTTCAGGATTATTACCTTATAAGCTGTTATATTGGGTCAAACTTTTGTAGTCGACATTTTTAATCTCAACTCTACACGAGTGATTTCAAAAGCCGATGTGAATACTGTGGGTTCGACTCAAATAAATGAGTTTTAACATCCACTGACAAAAATAAACCACAAGCGGAATCCTCAAGCACAAAAAAAGACATCGAACTCAATGAACACATAAAAGTATGATACTACTATATTCATACCAACGATTCATACTTATGAATACAGTTCCAATATTATGTGGTAGCCAGCCATTTCATACAGAATTACATAATATATTTAAACATATACACTACCCGACTACCAATGCCCTTTATTTCCGCCTACATACATGTGTTGTACCAAGACTAGTCGATTACAGGTATCATAAATTAGTAATTGGTTCCAGTCTTACAAATGTACGTAACAGTCAGCAATCGTACTGCGCATAATGATTCCGCCGTACCACATTGTATAGGACATAATAGGTATATTAAATATCTATAACGTAGCGTGAGTAAATTGCTTTCTCCCTCAAGATAACTGGACAAGATTAATGAGCGTAACGTGCAAAACGTTTAAACCCATTTCCAACTGAAATCCGACTAGTCAGTTCCATATATTAGCGCCAGCGGAACGTTTCTGGCGCAAAATTTCCATCACTAACATTAACCAAATTAGTTAGCCTTAAACCGTCCCGTGAACTAGCCGGATCCCGGTCGTTACGGAAACGAATCGAATAAATTACGATTCTTACTTGTGATCGGAATCAAGATTTCCACTATCCACCATCTTTATTTTTGTCAAGTACCTACCTAATTTTGGGTTGCCTGAAATTATGCCTTTGAAACGCAGTATTTTTTCCAGCATTTCAATCTGATTTATTTATATATAATGCCTTTAATGTCACAGGATCACAGGGTAATTTACCTACTTCGTTTGACCAATTTCTTACTTCAATTTTCTTTTACGCCACTGTTTTACTTCTAGTCTGAATCTAATTTGTTGCAATGGTGCTTATCTTTATTTTGCCAAGTAATGGCGAGTTATCTACTGATTGCACGGAATTAATTATTTCAGCATATCAATCTGATCTTTCATTATTTATCACTTTAGTTGGTCGTATTATTTCAATAATGCGGAAAAGAGCTGATGATAACGTTGCCTCGTGTCGATGCAGTCAGTTAAAAATATTCTGGGTCAACTCGTATTATTACCGTCAAAGTATCAAGCCACTCTATCATAACAATAAACCAATATCCGTAGGTGGTCGCACACTGTTAAGGAGATATACTAACATATTTTTATTGAACTGTATAAGGTTTTACTGCTCGATCCAACAAATCTTTATAGCGCCAAACATCAAAATCTTTTCTCGAAAACATATTATGTATGTAATCTTAGTAAAATATTTGTGATTTATTTTGTGGGAATTGTGACTTTATTTGTTTCCATGTCGTAAACGTCGAGTTGTTCTCGTGTTTTATATCGGCAGAGCTCTGATTCTAAAAAAGGAATTAATTTTGTTCATTAAGCGAGTACTTTTTTATAATCATTATTAACGGTAAAAACTGGGCAGAGACCCTCTTCGCCCGGTTCTTCTTCTGTATGTAGGTATATTGCCTCTCCCGAGTAAGGTCACGCCGTCAAAGGCAGCGCTATGTCAAGCTATTATTTAAGACTTGTCTTGCTTTATAGTTCATTTTCTTAGCCTTTTTGACCTGCCAGTCAGATTCTTCGCAAGTTCCTTTATGCCTCACCGTAATGGTGCTGAGAATTAATGTTTATTTTATATGAGTTTTATGAGACAAAATGTGTTGCCAATAGTTTTATCATTTTTATACGAGATTTGTGTAAAAAATTTAATCTTCTGATGAACTGCGAAGTGTGGCAGGGGGCAGGTAGTTGAGGAATATGAAGAATCGGAAGAAGTGGTAACTATTAGGGAAGGTATATCTAGTATGTAGTGACCTCTATAGAATGATAGTGAAATTATTCGATTTTTAGGTATATTCTTTTATAGACTTGTCTTTGACCAATTTTAACATTAAAATTTTTATTTGTTTTCATACGAACGTGTCAACGAGTCATAATATTGTACGCACGCGTGCACTAACGTGAATGGATGTTATATTGACTTGGCAGACACGCATACGTTTTGTAACGTTAAAATAATTGGCTCAATTTATCGAGGGACGAGTCGTCTAGAAAGCCCGACGACACTTCAGAGCTTTGATTACCATTACCAATACTGGGTGAGTGTGTTATATCTTCTGATGCGTCATCATTCATACAGATATTTGTATGTGGCCAAACGAAATGGATAAAAATGTAAGTGATGATCATTTCTATCTTAGTATTAGCTTAATATAATACTATGGACTAGTAAAACCAAAATTCTATTAAAGTAAAATTTTATCATTCAACTATTATTTCCCATTCGGTAATAGCTATTAAATCTAATCCGAGATGGCGATAAAACCAACATTCAGTAGTGATTTTGCAGAAATAATCAGACGCCCTCGCAGTTTCCTTCACCGAGACATCTGACGTTATCGACAGTGCATCTGGCGCCACCTGCTGCTGCTGAGTGCTAACCACTCTAATCAAAGCTAAAGAAAGATAAAGAAAGAAATAAACCAAACACGCCATGTTATACGATAAGAATTTGAAAAAAAACAAAATATAGCTTTTTACACCTTTATTTTTTGAGCATGAGAGAAGAGAAAAAGTATTTGAAGTGACCACCACTTCAAATACTTTTTTGTTTTATTTATGCTGACCACCGCAAACCGGGTTCAACGAATTGCCTTGCCTTTAAATACAAGACGAAGGTTAAGTGGTTCGCTGTCTGTTTCACTTAAACCGTTGCCCGCAGCTCTGGAGTAAACGGTGGCTACCACTTATATTCACAACATTACATTATTATGACGGCAAAATCTCCAGTTTGAACGAGACAAAAAAAAATTACTACTTCACAGATTTACATTGAACTCTACCATACTCTTCGTTTTTCAGCATACTGAGTAACTAAAAGGAGTAAAAGGACTTATTGAAGATTTCATTTTAAGGAAAATTATGTTGTGATCGAGATATTCAATGAGAATAGATTTGTTACTTTGAAGTCCGCGCGGCTGCAGAGGTAAGGGTCCTCGAGTGGCCCTCGTCTAGCGGTCAACTCAATACGCCACTCGTCTGCAATCGTTTCCAGTGGCGTCGAGATTGCTTAGGTTGTTGCTTATGATTGAATTCATCCGAACGAGTGGCAACGGTCGACCACCCGCCCGCCTCGCCCGCCTGACCCGGAAAATTAACCCACCCAGATAAATGCCGATATGTGTCAAGTGCTTACGAGTATCAAACAACACGAACACACCCTTATTAATTTTTCATATTTATTCATCGTGGACCTCGAAGCTGTGAGCTACATAGTTTATTTATTAACATCGAGACTAATTTAATAAGGCGCAAGTGCGTATGGCGCGGTGATAAAATCAAAACATCTCGTTGAGTTGATTTAACATCCACGAGGGAGGCTTATGCTCTACGTACTTCTAAAATTTCATACTATTAATTAATATATATGAGTAAGACTGTATTAATATTATTATAGTCATTTTTAATATTATTATGCTAAAACTGGATAACGGTATAAGCTTAAATAATTTGTAGACAAGTCAAGCTACAGTATTTCATTTTTCTCCCGCATGCAGTAGGTACCTATATTATTTTGCACGCTTTATTGAGTTTTAATATACAACACAATAGTAGCGGTCGAGTGAAGTTGTAAAATTAAATGGCACGGGAACTGACATCATCATAAAAAAACAATAATCCCAGAATGGTTTACAATAATACATTTTACAATGTAGTAAATTATTACACTGGGGTAAGTACGGGATGTCTACTCATACTGGTTATTAGTGAAAGTATTACACTGGGGTAAGTACGGGACGTCTAACCATACTGGTTATTAGTGAAATTAAAATGTTAAATCTGTGCGGTTGGTCCGTTTTATGATACAAATGGAGCAATTAACACTGCCTCGGATTTACATCATTCAATTTAAAATGACTGCACTGGCTATTGTTTTTGGTGTTGTACATAATTGTCGGTAATTGATAGGCTGGCTTTCATTGAGCTATGATTACTAAATAGATTAATTTCAGCTCGATTCACATTATGGGTACTTATATATATTCCATTGTACAAATGGATATATCGATGCTCCACTCTCACGTACTATACGGTGCATCAATATAATTTCTCGAGATGTTGATATGTTTTATTCTGACCAGTCGAAATTCACTGAAGCAGCATACAAATGCTTTGAAAATGATGTTTGATTGTGACACTCGTATATGTTGTGAATGACTATTTTGTTTATAAATTTTAATTCTGTGTTGATTATAATGTTTATTAAAAATGTATAATGTTAATGTACTTTAGTTATAGCATCGAATTAGTACCTACTATAGGCAGTAATGATGTTGTAATTTAGAATAAATAAACAAAATCCTGGGTTGGCAATGATGAAACTCAATTTGGTTATTAGCCCTGTAACAGAAAAAGGGTTTAAAATAATCACCTGTTCTATTCAATTAAAAATATATAGAACTCACACAGCTAATCTACGCGAGAACAGTACAACCTAATTAAAAATTCTAGGTAAAGACAAAGTTACTTCGTAATCAAGTTGGATAAAATATAGCATGTTAGAGTGTGCCTGTGACGACACTAAGCCTTCAAAGTCAAAGTCGTAGCATCGTTAGCGCGGGTCAGGATATTTGTCACCTATATGAGAGCTCAGAGCCCTTTCATTTCTTCACTACGACACGCTCGTGCTCGCGGCTTGTTCATAAATTGAAAGCGGCTTACAGATATATCGTTGTTTGTATCTCTTTGCCGCATGAAGTCTGCGGTGACGGTATGACGTAAACCTATTAATATATTTGTTTCAAAAGACATTACTATCATACTGTTGGGAAACTCTCAGAATAATTCCCACCATACATCAAAATTATGCGTTATTATGAGAAGTTAAAGCTAGTTGTACGTTGAAATAAAGATAGACAGTCATAATATTTTATAAGAATTCTGGAGTATAGCCTGTAATTACTATTTAGTGAGTAGGACATAATTACATACTGTTTTAATATTTATGTTTTTAATAATGTAAGGACTGATATTAAAAAATATTTGAATTGGTGTAAAGTATACATGTAAATAACTGAAATTATACAAACTCAAAATTTTAATAAGACATATACTCACAAATATATTATGAAACCGCAGAGGCAACCTCATGTGTGTCAAAACATATTTTTTTGTTAGAAATTCAATTCAAAATCTTCTTGGCAATAATGCAATACCTACATACCAATACTTAACATCAAAGTAAAAGCTTAATTCTGATTGCGATAAATCTGAGTGGAAATAAACCGAAAGCACAATAATAAATGTTTTATATAAGAAAAATACGAAGAGGCTGGCATAAGTCAAGTCTCTGAGGTCTCAAGGATCAAATAATAATGAGCAAAATTTAATATTGAATGATGAATTGATATGATGACTTCATCAAAGACGTAAGAGGACATAAAAAGTCATATAATAAAAGTATGCTCACAAGTGTCCTATCATCACACCGAAGCAAAAAAGATCCTCCCTATTCAGTAATGTAGTGTAATGTTTGAACAGCTTACAAAGTTGATAGGGCATGCGGTCCGATAATGCGTTTAACTCGGCAGGGAGAGATGTTGTGCATAAATCATTGCTAAGTGAGATCGGACCCGATGTGTGAACTCGTAAATCACCCGTGTAAATGAGGCCTGGCTTGAAACCGACGTTGATGGTGGCCTATCTTAAAAACGTATTACATAAATTAATCGATTTGGAGTTCGATTAACTCCATCACCCGTAACTGTGGCACAATAATTGTGTCTAACAAAACAAACGAAAAAGAGCCCAAGCGCGAGTGGGGTTCGCACACGAAAGATTCCGTACCCCGTTCAATATTTAAAAAACTTCGAAAAATACAAATATTCTTTTATGGGGCCCCCTTCAAGATTTAAATAGATTTTATTGTCATTATTAGTAGTTACAAGGTAAACGTCAGTTACGGGTACGGTTTATGAGATACAGCCCACTGACAGACAGACGACAGAGATAGATATGACAGAGATTTTTTTCTGCCTATTGAAGTTTAATATTATATATATATAGGGTACTTTATAATTAGCACTGGCTAAATATTTCATAATAAAGTCACTATTTCCTAAAAGTTTGACACATAGCATGAAAAACCTCTTACTCAAATATTTATTTATAAATAAACCCATTCAAGTAATAATAAGCTAATGCGACTATCTAAAACCCGTGCATGATTCCCTTGCAGACAAAACTGAACTGTGTCAGTAAGTCAACTGAGAACATGAGATTGTGAAATAGGCACTTAGCTACTACTATTTCATAGCTCACTTACTTGGTATCATAAGTTTAAGATCGCTTACTACTAAATATAGTAGACTTGAACGGGAAATATTCTTAACAGGCAATGTTGTAAACTGATCGTATAATGATCTATTTACATTCTTAGATAATATTTCGAACCCGCTTCTCGCTTCAATAATAACACTATTAGTGTAACATCTAAGGTTGCTTTTGCCGGTAGTATGACTACTCGATTTGACTCGGAAGCCTTCAAAATAAGGAGGAGGAAGCCAAAACGATGAGTATGATTTTTTAATAGAGAAAGAGAAATATTAAACTGACTGAATTAAAAATATTAACAATTTCTTTATTGGTTTGAATAAAGGCGTAACATTTCTGCTGACAGCGTATGGGTGTTATATGGATTTGGATGCTATAGGTGTTTTTTTGAAGTGTTAGTAGACCACCAGGTTGATCTAAAAGACTTTGATGACTCCAAGGATATGACAGAAGGAATTTCTCAACGGTAAGCGGCACGAGTTTCTTGATATTTATTTGAATATTCTTTTCAGGGACAAATGATACAAACACAAGATACTCAAAATAAAATTATTATCTAAAAATATAGACTTAAAAATAAGTATGCACAAAAAATCTTGGATAATCACCTCGGTGGTAGAGTGGTAAAATTCGGCTGGAAAACCTCGAGTCTTGAGTCTTGTCTCCAAAGTCTTGAGTTCGAATCTCGTGTCTGGCAGCTGTTCCATAGAAGACTACAAATTCTCTCGAGAAGTATGGTATTGTAAAAATATTTTCACTACCATCAAACAGAAATTACTACACTAAGTATTATTATAGAATATGCGGAAAGCATCTTTTATTGAATACATTTAACTGCACAGATTTTTTCTAATAAAATGTAGGCACGTTTCAATTGCCAGCATTTTGTTCTAAATTCTTTTTGAACGGAAATCCGAACGCAATTGTTTAATATCCAGCACAAAATAAAATATGTACAGTGTAAAAAAATATGTTTCGTTATTGAATTTTTTATTCTATTTTACACGAAAATGTGGTTAGTTCTATATGCGACCCCTTGCACTGTATAATGAAATGAAATGAAATATTTATTCAAATAAGCCTTCACAGGTATTTCTGAATGTTCAGACTCTAACACCGGTTCGGAATGTTGAGTGACTGAGAAGAGCCGGCAAGAAACTCTGCAATTAATCTTTTCAAAATAAGATTTTGTACATAAAGATGTGTCATGCTGGAGCTATAGTGAAATGTATAATAAAATATATTAACACCGACACACATAAGATACATATATCCTAAACCATAATACCATTCAGGGTATCTAATCACCAAGACAACCAGCCAGTCTTTCCCCATCAGCTATCAAGTCTTTCAGATCGTTTTATCTATGTAATTGAGCCATTTAAGTTACTATCGCTTACTGCTATTCAAGTCTTGGCAATGCACTAAATTGCGAATTCGTAATGTGTGTAATCATAGGTGAGGTCCAGCAAGATTGTATGCAGGAAAATATAACTTAATGAGAGTGTTGCCTTATCTAATTCGCTTATCTCTACCATTTGAATGGTGTTGCTCTTATTCATAATGTTTACGATGACTTCTGGTAATTTTCATTTAAAATTATGTGTGAGTTCTGTACTGGCTGCGGGTTGCTTAATTACTGTATTCGAATATATTTAAATAATTAATGGAGATGGTAAAAATATGGTGGCGTTCTCGAAGTATTCCATATAATATTTTGAGTAGTTGTGAACTAGTTGAGCTTTTAGTGCAGAGTTCGTCCGGCGAAGTACTATCACCGTACCCATTTCCGCCGTGAATAGGGTTCATGATTTCTCGAGCTTTTTAATTTCTCGGGTCTCGAGAATTCTCAAGGCTAATTTCTCGCGGCTTCTCGGGTTGTCGAGAAATTTACTTTTACCATCAGTCAGCATTGAATTCCATCTAGTTCTGACATCGAGTAACAAAACTAGTTCTACTCCGAATTCGGCTACTACATGCTTCTGCAGTGTGATTGATTTTTGAGGACTTTTTCTGAAAAATCTTATAATCGATCGGGTCTCAGTCATTACATTGTTTATGTCATCAATTATTTGCGGTCTAGGTTCTTCATTAGATATATAAGATCCATCATCGTTATCAGTGCTGCTGGCTTCATCCAAGCTGCTGTGTTCGTCATCGTTATGCAAGGCATTCCTAGCAGCTGTAACTTCTGAATGTTTTTTGCAAAATGTTTCAAGAATAGCTAAATGGATGGCATGATTTACACATAGAACCATTTCACAGGGGCTTTCTCTGCCAATTTTTTTCATTACGTTTGACCCATCGCTTGTTACGGCTACAACATCACTCTCAAATTTCACTCCAAAATGTTTCAAGCGTTTCAAGGAGGACATTTACCGGGTATAACTAATCCCAAATTATAATGTGTTGTTTCTGTAGTATGACCAATAACACTAAAATAGCGTTTGTTACGTATGCATGTCCCCTCGTCAATACTCACACTTAGCCGGTTACCTGAAGAACAAATATCTGAAAGTTCTTTTATAATTTCTTTTTCCTTATCCTCATAGTATTTTAGTGTTAGATTCATAACATCATTAACACACATGGGCAGTTTATACCTTTAGCAGAAAGTGAATCACGAATGAATTCACTTTTTGGGATTCCATTTATGGTGAAGCCGTCTTTTGCAGCCAGCCTCGCCAATATTTCACCCAATGATTGTATCGGTAGAATTTTGAAGTTTAGTTTCTGTTGCTGCATACTTTCATACCCAGGCCTGCTTTTTTTCGGTGCACTCACACCTGAACTTGTAGATGCTTCAGGTTCGGATTCTTCTTGGGTCCCGCATTTAGTAATATTAATTTTATGCACATGTGCTAAATGTCTCACCAACCCACTAGTATTTGAACCTTTGCAAGCAATGGTTTTTGGGCCCTTTAGGCATTGCGCATTTGCAGATTCCTTATTTTTTTTGAAATATTTCCATACTTTTGATTGGCGAGTTAATTTATATATAGGTACATGATTTCTCAAGTTCTCGACTTTTCTCGAGCTCGATTTCCCTGATGATGAACCCTAGCCGTGAAGCACTAGTTTACTTGTATTACTGTGTTTCGGTTAGAAAGGTAAGTGTGCCGATGAAATTACAGGTACATGAGACTTAACAACTTCACGACTCAGGGTCGATAAAGCATTTTCTATGCCCCTGTCTATAGGTGGCGGTGACCACTTACCATCAGGTGGACCGTCTGCTTGTTTGTCGGCCCATGTGGTATATAAAAAAGAAATTGATATTTCCTTTTGTAATATATTTTTATAGAGGATATTTTTAGTGTAAATAAACTGTCGATGTACCTATTCCACGAAAGCCGTGTTGCACATTTGGTTCCCTAATGAATACATGGCATTACCCCGCATCCTTTACTCAACAGTATCACGCTAGCTACCTAATCATAATACACTTTCAGTAACGTTTAAATATTCAATTTAATAACCAGTTGTAAATCTAAGCGCGCGCGAAAAGCTGCTATTTGTTTTACGGTGTAAAGCACAATTTTCTTTGTGTCCGTCAGTGGCTGGAGGGTTGTAAGTAATTGCAAGTTCTGTATTAATTGACTTAGTTAGCTATAATAACGCCATATCGGTATTTAAGCTGCCGTCATTAGCTTAATGATCTGATTTTATTGTGGAGAAATTTAAATTTTGACTGACAGGTTCGCATAGTGGTAAAATACCTTGACAGCCAGTCGAAGGCGTGGGTTCGATTACCTTCTAGGAAACGTTTGTGTGTATTAACATGATTATTCGTTCAGTGTCATATTGTAATTAGATATTTATTTATTTTAATTAGTATGCTCTTTGAAATTTCGATTTAGCACAAAAAATAATAAAGCATATACGGGGTAGCTAGGAAGTATGGATGTACTAAGCGGCGGTAAACATAAAGTACATTGACAATATTTATCCATCTAAATAATCATGAAATTAAAATAATTATCAGTTATATGGTTACCGTAGCATAGCTCCTTTTTAGTATTATTAATATCGTTGGTTTTGGAGGTAAGTAATGTCGCATAAAGGAATTGTTAGGCTTAATATTTCCAATAAAATGTAAAATTTATCTCTTTACATTTTAAAAATAATGAATTATTGATAAAATCATATTGAAAATACGAAATCACAGAATTCAACTTTAAAACCATACATGACAAACAGATCGGAAAATTTAATGGTAGTATGTTTCTCTACATTTAAATCCTCATCCGAAATTCCGATCGCTTGAGCCAATTATTCAGTATTTAATTTAAATTCATTATTTACTTACTTAACACATTACCGCACGTTCGTGCTGACATGTTATAGCTATTTATTGTTCGACAATGTGTTTAAATCATACTTTATGATCGGTTAAATGCGAAATAAGATCTTTACGAGGCATGTTCTCGGCTTCAAAAAGTGGCGCCATCTATATATCAGTCGGCGTACAATGTTCGATTATGTTTAGTTGTGTACCAGTGCTTTACTGCTGGAGAATCAGCTGGTAAGACGATAAATAATTGGTACAGCACCTAGATCATCTGACGGCGAACTTATTTCATAATGCAGTTATATTCCGTACTTTAAGGCCTAGCTCTGCTCTATCGTTTTTACGAAGCGATAATTTCAAACCTCTTGAAAATGGTCATAAAGATGATTGGTTTAGAATAGTTTTGGTTCTTGGGAATCTTATTTAATTTTGCTTTTCATTCATTCGACATTTTAGTCCCAAACATTTTAAGGTCGAAAATGATTCAAACATTTTCACTCCTTGGTATTTACTTAAATCAATATTGATTAGATTAATGATAGGCAAAATCTAAACGGTATTTGAATTGTAGATTAAGTTACTAACTCCAGTATTTAAATACTCAATCACGGAAAATATAGAACTGATTAAACTAAACGATTATACCAACGACTTTAAGTTATGAATGGTTAAAATATCAAGAGAATCCCTTTTAAAACCTCAGTCTTTGAATTTATGCCTTCAATTCATTTCAGTTTGATTGCTGTCCCGATAAATCAACTAACAAATCGTATTTTACTCCATTATCAATTCCTTTAAGTCAGCCTTTCTGATTTCGCAGTAGTCGTGTAATGGCTAAGTATTTGAAATAAATTTCGTCGTATAAAATATAATAAGGAAACTTTTACCACAAAGTGACTTTTATAACCACTTCAACTTTCTTCTTCTGTAAGTAATACGTGGAAGTGATAATTTTGATAATTAATCGACTCGAAGTCTTCTCTTGGTCAGGATAGTCTGAGGTGATGATTGACAGACAAGTTGACAGGTATTCGTTAAGGTAATGGACCACTGGTGCCTTCAGTCATTAATTAAGACGAATGTGTCATTGGGAGTGTCGAGATGGAACAAATTCCAAGTTCACTCAAGAAATGTTTTGACATTGATTCGGCAGTGGTTTTAAACCGTAAGATAGAGGTCGAGCCGTTTATTATATAATTTCAACATTGCGATCCATTTATGAGAACAGTTCATAAAATAAATATGATCTCTCCGAAGTATCTTTCTGTTTGGTGATGTTTGTGATTGGCATAACAATATTGACCAATGTTTTAACACTCAATATGAATGTATAGTATATAAATATCAACATTTTGAGACATAAGTAACTTAGTTTACTTTTGATCCGCGTCGTATTATGCGCTGTGATCAAATGTCTGTCTCACCCACAATTATCCTTAGGTATATTATATGGTAGCCAAAGCAGGGTTGAAATTCTTTGCATATAATCAACCGGTCATTCAAAGGGATTTCGATAATTGTGCAAACCCGTAGGCTAATAATTCTCGGTAAAAATGTATTATTGTACACATTTATTATTACACACCCCATAAATATGTAACCATAGACAGTTCGGAAATAATACCTGACACCGTTCACATAATTCAACAGCACTGTTACTACTTACAGCGTCAGAGCTGTTGTAATAGTTGAGCCGTCTACAAATTAAAGTAGAGAGATTAATGAAATGATCATGAAATCAACAAATGAAAGAAACCTATAAGATTTAATGACTTCTATTATTTAAATCAGACACACATATATCTTATATATTTATTTTTATATTTTATTATGGGAATAGCTGCTCTCTGCACAGTGCACCTCCAAATCTCTTGTTTAAGTTGTAAGTACCTAATTATTTTTATTTTCTGTTTTGTAGTCTTGTCATATTTTTTTTTGTTTTGTTTTTTTTTAATGTTACCTATAATAAGTATTTTGTAATTGTTAAATATAAAATTATGTAAAATGGAAATAATAAAATAGCCAAAAAGTCAGAATAGATAAAAAATTATATAACAAATAAACAGAATGTAACCTTGCTGAGTTTCTTGCCGGTTCTTCTCAGTTGAAGGCTGACTCCCGAACCGGTTGCAGCTTCAGTAACTTTAAATTTGACCTTCGTAAGTGCCCTCCGAAGGCCTAAACTGAATAAATGGTTTTGAATTTTGAATTTTTGAATATACCCTTTGTTAGAAATTAAATAAAAGGTAAAGATTGCAAAAGAATAGCAGAACCCTCTGTGGTTAGCATAGCATCATATTAATGCTCATGAACGAGTACCTTAAATTCAAAAAGGCAAACATGATGAAAACAAATTAATACCTACTTTTGATATTAAATATTTCAAAGTAAGTAGAAATGAACGAAATGATTTGTCAAATAAACATTAAACTGCTCGAATATATTTGTATCCTATGTAATATACAATTTGATGTGTCCCGGATGCCGAACCGGATGTTGGTTCCCGGCAGTCGTGTCAGCGCGCATCTACTTCCTACCTTGTAAGTAAATATCAACCCGTTTCTTTTGCATGATGAAATTTGAATCTCATTTTGTATTCTATGTACAGTCGAGTGTATAAAGTTTGTGTACTATTTTCAATCTAATATGGTAGTATGCGTTTTTTGAATTTGGTTATTACTGACTTACTACCACTCCCCAAGTAGTATGATACGTTGTAGAAAACATAACACCGAATAATAAATATACTCATAGACATCTATGGAGACACATTAATTTCTCACTTCCATTGAGACTTTAAGAAGATGTTTTTGGGACATGATTTCAGACTCTTCACTTTCCTCTCAGATAGGGCTGCGACCACATAAATTGGCAACGCCGGACAGCAATTTGAAAAACCCCGGACATTTAGGTAATATTTGGTCTTTTCCCGGACACGCCTAAAAAAGCCTATACAACCTATTTTTACACTTATAGTTAACATTTTAATTGGATGCGGTTCACGATTAAGAATCAATTTTTAACTGGTTATCTACCAATTATTGGTATTCCTCTTTTCGAAAACCCCATCCAGACTTCCCGGTCACCCTCTAAACAAGTCCGGGGAAACCCAGACGGCCAGATGGCAGCCCTACTCTCAGAGAACCTAAGTCGTTTGCCAAATGCTTAATGTGGGTTTTAAGGTACGTAACACCTTATACAACTATGGTCAAGAAATAGATTTTCTGTGAAAAGATATTATGTGTTTTAATGTCATAATATTAAGATAGATTCTTGGGAACCCAACAGAAGTTTCTATTCTAAGTCTTCAACGATCAATACCTAAATATCACCTGTAAATATTTTAACAAGACAAGGTATTAGAATTTATTGAAACCAAAGTACAGTAACTATGACGAAGAGTCACTAGCGGGGGAATTGTTCCTTTCATGGCTCTGGCAGAATATCGTTTGAGATGAATATTTGTGCGAGGTTTGTATACACATGCCCACTTGTTAGATTGAGTACTATACATTTTTTGTGTTCCGTAAACAAGGAAACTTTATAGTATCGCCATGTCCGGCTTAGCTTATCACTACATAGTATAAAACAAAGTCGTTTTTTCCTATATCCCTATGTATGCTTAAATCTTTAAAACTACGCAACGGATATTGATGCGGTTTTTTTTAATAGATAGAGTGATTGAAGAGGAAGGTTTTTATATACAATACATGTGACATCCCACGGGAACGTGGGTAAAACCGCGGGGACAGATAGTAGTGGATAAATTAAATCTTGAAAAATATATTATTTCTGGTTAACACGTAAAGCGATGTTGATTAATGATTGATGATTTTTAATAGTCTATTCCAATGTATGGAGTGTCGTTGGATAGGTTCAAAAGTATTAGGTATGTGAAAAATATTGTTTGTATCCCTGCGTTAAATTCTGTTGTATTTTTTTCAGTAGGCATATATTATTATAGTTAATTCTAGTCAAATAAAACAATGATACCAATAGAATTAGGTAATTAACTTAGTACTAAAATAAAGTTTAAACACCTATTTAAACTTAATTTACATTCCAATATGATTTCTAAAGCAGACTCTCATTCTAGATATTAAATATGGACTATAAATAGAATTTTAATATCTTTCCCTTAACAAGAAATATATTAGTAACCGTTTGATATTTTATGGTTTGAAGTAAATTATCGAGACCATTCAAAACTTCGTGACTTCCCTGTGTAGTTTCATTTTAATTAGAACGTAGATTGGAAATAAGTAACTGCACTTACAGTTTGCACACTCGTTGCGAACTCTAATTTAAATATCGACTACATATCAATACCTATTGTTAATTTCTCAATCATATTTATTTTTAGAGCAAAAACTTTGAAATGATTGTAATGTATTTTATATGAAAATTAATGTGTTATTATACTTTTAGTAACATTTTAATTTGAAAAATAATTATGGTGTGACTTTTTGCTAAATGTCCGTTTTATCTTTTTCTCAGCAAATCAAATGACATTTGCTTGCATCTTTCTGATTTAAAAAATAAGATTGTGTGAAAAATAAAAAAAAATCTTTTACAATTCCTCTGTAAGTTTCCGTTGTGAGACAAAGGAAAAATCCTTATTATTAAACAGAAGAGATAAGAACTTAAAAAATAATTTTTTATTTTTTTTATTTTTTCGTTATTTGGGACAGCAACAGTCTTAAACTATAAAAAATTACATGGTTTGAACTTATAATTATGAGACCAATTACAGCTATCCACGTACTAAAATGGAATTCTTACCAATATCTTACATAACACTAGTTTGAAGCAAACAACAAATATAAGTATGAAAATTATATAATAAGAAAGAAAAAATTACTATAATAACAGCAATATGCTTTATATTTAATTTATTACTTCCAACATTTCCCTTAAAATGTTGGCTGCTCATTAAAATAAATATTAATGGCTAATTTTATAGTTTGTTTTCTTATTGTTGTACGGATCCCTCCCTGTTTGAGACCATCTCGCATTTATCCAGTATTACAATAAAAGTGCATATAGAAATGTTGAAAATTTGCAAATCCTGTCTAGTATCAAAGGCTAGTATGATATTGAAAATTCCGTTCGTTATCCGTAGGTGCACAAAAAATCTTAAAAAGAAATGCCGGCCCTCAATACGTATTACCCTTATTACTTCGCTAACAATTTGCTATAACCCTAAGGCGAATCTTATATTTATCGGTAGATGGATAATATATTTATCATACAGGCTAATGATGATGGGTTGTCAGTGCATCCCAAATTAATGTTACACTTATATGGTAATGACGGCAATCTGCAAAGTAACATACAAAAAGAACCTTAAAAAGTTGAAATGATCTCTGTCACCAGAAATACCGGCTCCGTTGCAACAACCAGAATGTATACAATTAACATACCTGTCTAGTATATGTAAGTTGTTATTCGTAGTTCTTACAACTTGTACTACTACACTGCGTACAAATGGGATGTTAAGCAGGAACAAGAAAATACTGTGCTTTTGCTGAGTTTCTACTTGTTTGCGCCAAAAGGCTTCTCTTGATAAAATATATAATTACTATCATAGTCATATTGAGGTATTTTATTCGACTAATGTGGGTATGCTATACAATGTACAAAGGTGTAAAACGTATAATATGTATTATTCTTCATGCATCTAAATAAAAAGTCAAAAAATAATAGTGTGAATCTAAAAATATTTACAATTTTGAAATAATAAAAAAATAAATAAATTATTGATAATGGTGCCAAATCTGTTATTCATCGCTAAAAACAATAACATTTATTTAAGAAGGCAACACAGACACTCAATAGTGTTATTAAGATCTTAGACTAAGTTAGTTAGTTGAAGCGGAACATAAAACTAAAACTTGAAAGAAATATTGGTTTTTGTTCATTGTGTGAATTTCCACATCAGAGGACAATCCACCTTATTAGCTATCATATTTAGAAAAAGAAGAAAGAATTTTCTATTTAAAAATAATAAAAGAGAAAAAAGAAGAACAAGAGTAGATGTGTATTAAAATCCTGTAACAACAAATGAATGTGTGAGTTTTATCCCAAATTGTCAGAACTAAAATCTCCTCACTCTTTTCAACTGAACGAAAAGAAAGAGAGGTGCATAGGTTTAAGTTAAGTTTAGTTTGATGTACAACAGAATCGGGGCCATTGTGTTTGAAGTTAAGTTACGTCACATATATAAATCAAGTTTATGTGACGTGATCTGCCACAGTTGAATTTATGTAAATGTGTTCTCTGTAAAATATATGTTTGGTGAAAGTAAAAACATTATCTAATACTATTTTTTTACTGCTATTTTGGAAGGCAAATATTTGATGAAGTGAATTTGATGGAGAACTTTGAGTTATATAGGATTTGAAACTTAAATAAACATTACATGAGTTTTAGCTTCATAGATTGTTTCCGTACCTAGTACATTGGTTTTTTCTGATTTTTAGATAGTCTTAATAGCGTTTGTTTTAGAGTGAATAGGCATTACTTGAGTTCGCGTGTACCATCCTCGACTGCATCGTCACTTTCCATCAGGTGAGATCCAGTCAAATACGCTCAAGTTTTATAAAAAAAAAAATCAGACTGATCATTTTAAAATCAAGCCATTATTTTCGAAATATTTTAACATATGTTTTATACAGGACCTGACTGAACATTTACCTAAAAAAAAACACATTCTTTTTTCTTACCTTCGACATGGTAGGTACATTTGGGCGTGTGCGATAATGATGACCTCAACTACTCAATATTAAGCCCTTTGTTCTCCCTCATCGCCGACGCATACGTGACTTCATTTAAATAAAAATTCTCCACAGATTTAAACACAAAGAACAATAATTAGTTTTGATAATAGGAACTCTGCGTTTATCCCACCAGTCGGCTTACTATGTAAATGCTTATGATAATATGAAATTTAACATAAATGGAGCAGATTTTGTAGAGTCATGGTTGGAGTTACAATTCGATCGTGCTGGTTTCCCGGCTCTGTAACCGGTGTACTGACATGCCGTGATGCAGCGAATACTTGACGGCTGGTACAAATTACAGGACTATGATCAGTCTAGTGTGACCTCACTCGGAAAATATTGGATCAAACTGTTTAACTAAAATGTATAAATTCATATTTTAGGGGATTGTTAATTTTCAAGCATTATATTTTTCTTAGTTTTCCTAATCATGACAAGAGGAATTCGACAGAGATTAAGTTAGTAGCAGTTTTTTAGAAATGTGATACAATAATTTAAAGTAAACGAGAAAAAAGGTAGGAATGTTCAATTGATTTGCAATTTGCAAGTTACAATTATTACGTTTCAGTTCTGATAGATATAGTTTCTATAAAAAGTCATTTCAAGATCATTAAAAACGCTCATCTCTCATTCCTTAATCCGGCACATCTTTATAATATTTTAACTTTTAACTAACCGTGGGCGTCAACGTTAAGTCATATTTTAGTCTTTTGTATCGAACCTCTTTATTACTTTAAATATATATTAATATCATTAAATTATGCATGAGGAAATTGTATTACGTCATCAATACTAAAGAATTTGTCCTCAATTCGATCAGTTAAACCGACCTCGACTTTTCGTATCTGTTTTTATTATAATGAGATGCATAATGTTAAGAAATTTCATCAATCATAGTTAAAATGGCGTCCATTATTAGAAGTTTGTTATTAACGTTCAATAAATTAAACCTTAGAATGATTATTGGTCGTTTATTTGTTGGAATTGTTTAAGTTAACCGATAATTATCTATTAATTTACAAACTGTTAAATAGTCTCTAAAATTTAATTAAAACTTTTTAAGAACGATTGAAAATGTTATGGCTTCAATATTTGTTCATAGAGAATTGGTGTTTATTATTCGTTTAACATATTTTTTTGTTCATTTGAACATTTGTTTCATTTTGTAATTTAATTTCACGCTGTGATAATTTTCTATATTTTTGGTAATTCGACTATACTGCGTATCAAAATGATCGTATTTATTGGTTTAGCTATTACTTTCCAGGACATGGTAGCTTCGAGAATTGAATTATGTTTAGTCTAAAAGTCTTAAAAATCTTAGTAAGATGCTTCTAAATTAAAACCTATGCTTAATCTGTTTTTGCAAAACGAAATAATATGTTAAACCTACATGTATTCCGCCATTATTATGCCTGTTTCTAGTCACAGCGGGGTAGTTCAAATAACGCGTTGCGTGCAAAGGAAACCAATAGGCCCCTAGTTTTATTGAAAACATCATTATTTTTTATGTTTCTTATTTTATAAGACCTTAACTTTAGAATTGGTACGAGTTCAGACATTTTTTTGCAATATTCCACGTTTATTAATCGTAACTGTCCCCCGCGGTTTTACACGCGTTCCCGAGGGATATCACATATTCCCGGGATAAAAAGTAGCATATATGGTTTTCCAGGATATGCTCTATCTATGTGCCAAGTTTCATCCATATCCGTTTAGTAGATTTGCGTGAAAGAGTAACAATCATATAAATCTTTCCTCTTTATAATATTATAGTATAGACTAGTATAGATATTAAATAAACATAAAACAGTCTTATTTAATGTTATTCATGCGTCTATATAGGTGATCACTCAGTATTTAATCCACTAGCTTTCTACTATCTATCCAATTCTAATCATAGCGCTAGCCGGTTTAAGAGCAGCCCACGCTGAATTTTTCGGTATGCAGTTCCCGTGTTTATTTAAGAACTGGTATAACTCCTCGGTTATCAGTTTTGCGACAGATATGGTGTGGTAGTTGTCACTTTAGCTTGTTTATCTCATAAACGTGTCGGTTACTGTTCCCTGACGGATTTCCTTAATCCGGAGAGAAACGGCCTAGGTTCGTATGATGGCTAACTTTTTTCTCAACGGACAATATTTCGTAATTAGAAAGTTTGTCGACCCGAAACGTGCTAAGTTTACCAAAACAATTGTTAAGTAGTCCAAAGTAGACGCATGGTGCAACGTTTCTATAGATAAAACAGTATTTTCATAACTGTTTTGATATCATAAATAAAACATTGTTTCAGTAACCCTTTCTGAAATTGGAGACCATCGTAGCTACTAGTTTATATTAACAAGAGCATTTTTATGCAAACTTTATTGAGATGTTTCTGTTATTGAAATATGATATTATTGTTTCACCCACTAGCGCTGGCTGGTATGGCATACCGTTACATTACCTCCATCCGCACAGATACACCCTGCCGCCTACGGAGCGATTCTTTATGGGAGCACCCACAGATTGTCGCGAGTCTTGCGCAGTCACACAACACCGAGCGACGTGAACATGCTTTATGACCGCCATAAAAGTATTATAGCTTTAGTGTTTCAATTATTGAAATGTTTTCTAACACCACACCAATAATTTTTATTTACTTGAACTGAATAAAATTGCTCGTGAAATGCTATTTTATTGCTCTTATAGTTTTTTTATTCAGGTTTATTGTCCTTTGTAAATTCACAAGCCCGATTTGAAGTTTATTGAACAATAACAATGAGCTTTAGCCTTGGGTGTTACTTAGAAACACTTTTTCTACACCTACCTTAAATTTATTGCAGCCTTCATTTTGATGAGGGTTCAACGCCCCAATTATATGTATAGTCTGGGGTTAGGATTAGGGTCGTACCTCTGTAAAATTTAATAATTTTATATCGTCCTGTAAAATTTTATAATTTTAATTAGTTTTCTACCTCTATTATTCTTGAGGTATAGCAAAGTCACGTTCTGTACACACCTCAGGATGGTATTTAATCGTATATTATTTTTCTCCAGTGTATTTAAGTCTGTATCCCGGCACGCCCGTCCTCAGACAATGCTACTTTGACAACGAGATCTATCTGTTTGGATTACGTGAGCTTGTGAACGTGAACTATTCGTATTATTTGTTTTTCAACCTCAAATCCTTAAGTAAGATCTCGAATAGTTATTGTTTACCGACTTTAAAGGTCCTACTCATGTGATGTAGCTGATGTTTTATAATGATTTAAAAAGAAAAAAAATTATAGTATGTATGCTTGTAACTTAATTACCAATGTACGGAAAATTATGAATTAATTGCTACAAAAATAACTAGACATAAGCGATCGTAGTTAGAATTAATTCGTTACCTAACGGGAAAATATATTTAAGTATAACTATAATTTATGTAAAAGTGTCCGATAATTATAACTCAAGTAATTTGATATAAATGCGTAAAGTTTTTACACATTTTAGGATTTATTTAATAATTACAGAACTCTTCAAAGCTTCATCGTGATTATTTCCAAAATAAAAACACCATGCCTATAAATTACGGTTATGTGTAGGTAACCTATAAATTTGAGCGCATTCGAACAAAGTGATATTCGACTATTTAAATGACATGCAGACCAATACTGATTTTTATATGAAACATAAACTACTTTCTAAATTAAAAAGAAAACATTATTTAAGATAAGCATTACCAACAGTTTTAAACGAGGCTACAGAGTCTACATTTGACTATATTCGTGAATAGATAGATGTGTTTTGAATCGTAATCTTCACCGATAATCAATATCGAATCGACTAATGATGCCCATCCCTAACCGAGTTAGCTAGAAATCATGTCGCCTTGTACGGCATGCCTTGAACTCAAACAAAGTTTATTCGTACAATAGTGTGTTTAGTCGTCACCAGTCATTGTGGTGTGGGTGGATGATGACGTATGCTCGAATCAGAACTTTACTTTGGATCTATTAATTACAATGTTTTGTGGGGCCTCGTGATAAATGGTTCTGTACTTTGATTGACGTTTTGTGAAACATCAAAATCAGCTTAGGTGTGTTATGGTTAGATTAGAATAGGTTTAGCTTTGTAATATTTGCGATGATATAGGTAGCGACCATACGAATAAACTCTATGAGCCTAGTCAGTTATTTGATTTTCATACAACACAGTTATGTTTAAATTAGATATTAATGTTTTTTTTTGTGTTACTATGTTCTATTAAACCAATAAATATAATTTGTTTAACTTTGTTTACATTTCGTACGAGATATTTGATTGAAACTGTACATAACAAAATGAACTACAACCGAATGAACAGACTTTCTCTTCAGTGGAAGATCTAGTACGCTTGAGGCTGCTAGGCTGTTTGATAGTACAGTTAGCAACGAAAGTCCTTTAACGCCGGATCCCCATATTTTTGTTAGAAATACTTAGGCCCTAACATGTTATTGTAACAAAATGGGAGCGTTCGCCTGCGGGTCAGTTCATTCTACCTATTCCGACCTCTTTTTATCTGAATGAAATGTTTTCTAACATTGTTCTTTTAAATCGCAGAAGGCCGCATTTATTGTCTAGATGTTCTCTCAGATTTTGGGTACAGGATTCGGTTTAACAGAATCATTATTTTAAAAACTTGAGCATGCTTTTCAAAAATCTTAAAGAAACCCTAAAATATATAATTGATATGGACGTGATTACTAAAATCGTATATGCTACCTTAGTTACATCGCACTGCGTGAGAAAGGAAGGTTGCGTGAGTAACGTTACCCGGTTTGAGAATACGTTGAAACTGTTAATAAATTTAATCAGAGTAAAGTATGAAACAATGTTGTTATTCGAAGATACAATTACTCTGAACTCTACTGTAAAATAAGTTGCAGATACTCATTGATCATCATATTTTCATCACGCACCCTCATAACGATAGGGGCTTAACTAAAAAAAAAACACTTTTGGCACATCTCTGCTTGGGTCACTTTCGCACTGAGCGGGGAGGGTGGATCCCGGTGTTAAAGAGGCTGAAGTATCGGTATGCTTATTCTATCATTAAATTAACGATGTTTTACTATTGATCGGATAAAGTGTACTATGTATAGTCTCTCGATGATCGTAACTCCATTTCGCAAAATATTGAGTTAAGCCCTTATCGTACTGAGGGTGCGATTGGTTTAGAGACTTATGTTACTCAACGTACCTTTGACCACAACTCACCATGAAAATAGAGGTAAATCAGAAGCGTAAAATAATTCGTTTGTATATTTATTTAGTTACATTATTTTTTATTCAGGATCATGATTTGTTATACTTTTACATTACTTCACAGGTCAATGTTCTAACGTATTGTTTAATGGATTAACCTTCGCCTTTGTTCCCTTGACGCCAGCGGAGTCGGTACAGTAATGGAATTAATCCTCCATACAAGCTCGGAAGGATGGTTCCATGTAAGGTGTTTGTCAGTCTATAATAATGATATATTGTGTACGAAGCCTCTAAAAAAAGGTGCGTGTGTGGCATTATTTAAATCTATAATCCTAAAATATCAAAATATTGTAGAGAAAGTATAAGTATGGTTTGATTAATGAAGCTATAGTTTCTTATATTACTAACAACTGCTAAGAAAAAGCGAATAATCAGCTAAGTACAAACATTTATTTTACAAATAAGAAATCATCCGGGGAAGTTTCACCACCTTACCCATTTCCGCCGTGAAGCAGTAGTGCACTTGTATTACTGTATTTCGGTTGGAAAGGTAAGGGGGGCGGTGAAATTACAGGCATATGAGAACTTCACATTGGCGATGCCCCTAGTATTGCAAATGTCTATAGGCGGTGGTGACCACACGCCAGCAGGTGGACTGTATGCTTGTTTGTTCTTCGCCATTATACCTATCGGTTACATTGTGAAAGCTTAATATATAACATACCCCAATTATCAAATGAGATTCTCATTTGATAATTCGTTTGTTATTTACGAAGGATTTAAGTTAGGTATACATTATACAATACCTATTATTGTATAATATACCTTTAAATATAACTCGACGTATCGCAACATTATTAGGTGTAAGATGAACCGTTAACAATTACGCTACCTTAAATGGCACATAAGAGGAAAGATGGCAGTAAAATTACGAAGATTTATCACCCGCTGTTATTTGTGATACAACACATGTGGCGTGAGATGCATTATTAATATTCTTTTGCTAAATGATAGGGAATTGATGGATATATTGAAGCTTTCCAATAACTTGTTAATAGTTTAAACAGTCTAAAGATTCTATATATTGGATTCTGTGAAATCTTTCTAAACACCATTAAGTGCATTGTAGCCTCAATCTTTACGGTTTTATACAAATATTTTTGTACCTTTTGAAAGATATACCGACAGAGTGACCATAGTAATCATTGTTCAATATTCTTATGGTAGAAGTATATTGGTTATTGCTCATAAATACTCCTTTTGGACCAACAACACTTTTGAACGTCCCATGGCACGAGTCTTTACGGGCCGCGTGTTCTATGGTGCGCTCAGGTAAGTCGACTCAATCTATCGGATGCTTTCTGTATTATTCGGGACGCGATTTAGCGCGCCATATCTGCTGCCAGTCGGTAACTACGCGCCACGACTCGGCGACAAGGGCGTCTTTGTGCCAAAAAGTTTTGTAAAAACAAATATTTCCTCACTGGTTGAACCAATAATTGCCGTCAAGTATACTTAGATATCCAAGAATAATGATAAGCATATCCCTAGATATTACTAGGCCTTGTTTCAACATTTAATCTAAATAGAACCTAACCATTTACGTTTTCAGCGGATAGCCTTAACCACCTACATAGAAACCAGATCATAAAGTCAGACTATATGGATATTGAAATCGGAGTCAATAAGTTATGGTTAAATAGCTTTTATTTCAAACAGTTGTTCTACCTAAAGCGGATTCTTAGAAAAAATGACGCGGAATTTGTATTCTAAGCAGTCTCATTAACATAATATTACAGGTCGCTAACAGACCTTTATTTTTAGATTTTGTACATGTTGAACGGAATAATTGTTACAAAATTATGATGCATTATGTATTTATTTTATGTTATATTTTGAAATCCATAGGTATTATATATAAATAATAGTACAGTCATATGGAAAAGTGAGAAGTTGTATGATATTGAGGTTATTGAATCTAGCACTTACAAGAAGATAAGACTTTGCCAGAAATGGAATTTAGTTAGTTGTTGTTTCCAGCATTTAAGGTCGAAAGTTGTGTTACATGATTAGCTTTATATTTTAAATGATTTTGCCGTAGAATTGACCTGAGATTTTTTTATACTTATTTTTTTAAATATTATATATAGTTGTCCCCCGCGGTTTCACCCGCGTTTACGTTTTCCCTGGATAAAAAGTAGCCTATGTTACTCAGTGATAATGTAGCTTTCTAATGAAAAAAGAATTATTAAAATCGGTCCAGTACTTTTTGAGTTTATTCGTTACATACAAAAATACAAATCTTTCCTCTTTATAATATTTGTGTAGATAAAAAACAGATTATTAAAGAAAATCATTATTTACTAATGACCCTTACAAGCTTCGCCTTTGTCTGAGACAAAATGTACTGTAATACCTACACATAAGTTCTCTCAATTCGGGTAAGAGACAGAATAAAGTTTCAAAGAACTAATAAACTATCTAAGTTTTATACTATTTGATAAGTCATCGTCATTATTTACCTTCACAAAAGTTTAAAAGACTAAAATAATATGTATCTTGCAATAAAGCAAATATCTTCTGTCTGCAAAAGACCTAAAATGGCAATAAGCTTTCCAGAGGCGCAGGTAACGACGTTATTAATATATATACGAGCAAACATAATTATTATCTACGTATACCTGCATGTTTCCTTTCCTCCCAATATTTGTACGAGATGTATGTAAATATTTTTCTGTGCGCCGCTTACTGATGTTGCGACGAGATGGCAATAATGCCGACAGACGTAATGAGGAACGCGGGATGTGTAAACCCTCGACCGACGAAGACTTCCTTTAGAAAACTCCTTTTGGACGTCAACGATAATATCATAAGGTCGGAAATCGCATGTGAATCGATTATGACAAGTGTATAAAGTATGTTTGCGATTGTCCCGGGCGCCGCAGGGCTCTCTATAACGAGCGCCCTTGCAATGACAGCGCCGGCGATCGCGGCGAACTGTTACACTCGGAGCTACTTAAAAATTAGCTTTTGAAACTTCAACAGACGATATCTTTTAAACAAGTTAAGCATTGTAACTTAAAATTGAAGCAGTGTTGTGTAAAATACCGCATTTACACGTTTTATATAAGGTCGATGGAAAGGTTATTTATGCGCTTTGTTTTGGCAGTATCAGATTATTTTAGTTTTCATATGAAGCAGTTTTTGTTTCACGTACCAATTTATTGTTGGTTTTCCCATTTTTTTGCTGGTTGATTGTTTTGTTATCGCTCCACAATAAATTTTATACAGTATTATCTTTGCACAGCTTATTCAAATCGTTTAGTTGTTTGCTTGTGTTGATCCACATAAAACTAATTTCATATGTATTACGTAAAATCATCTTATTTTAAATTTCATTATCTGATACCTTACTTAGATAGAATACTGAGATTCATATAAAGATAACTAATGAACTTTTGCAGGTACATTAGAAGTAGAACATACTTCATTTTGCAAGTCGTAATTAAACTGACGATATGTTGTCGAGTAACAATTAATTAGAACATAACTAAGCACTGCAATAACGGCACGGAACGACTGAGGGATGAGTTAGGAGCTCAGAAGAACCTGCATGTAACTTAGATTAGAAAGTTACTAAGCCTATTATCAAGCATTCGTTCTTAAAGACATAGATTAATGAAAATTACATGGTATAAGCTCGATTAGGCTTTCGCAAAGTTTTCACTGTAGATTATTACTTAAGTTTTATGCAGATACCAACAAGGTTTACGATGATACACATTTTGATGACGGTACAGTACTTACGTACGAGTTACAAGACATAAAACGTGAGTTTGTTTACATGTACACAAGAAATAAACATTTATATATATACCTACATATTGTATAAGGAATGAAAAGTATTTTACTGATGTGAGGTATTTATTTAGATTGTTTATCGTGGTGAAGCTTTTAAAAATATGAAGTTAATGACTGCGTGCAATACTCAGTCAGTTCTCTTAATACGTTTATGTAAATTAAAAAACTCCCATAAGGCTGCTCATTTTAACAATCGTGTAATAAATTACATTTTATTATTACAATGTAATTTCTTTCTATGGTTTAGCATTCAATCTGTTGGAATTTCTGTGCAAAAGGATGCCGCCTCGCATTTTTTAAACTGTTAAATCCTTTATAAGTTTATGCAACAGAGTCCGGCAAAAGTAATACGACATTTATCCGCTCGATGTCGATGAGTTCATACCACAGATGTCAGATTAATCTAAGACTCCGAGTGCAGCGTTGATTGTGCGAATAATAATCCGACGGAGCGCAGCGTCTCGTACAGTTCACAAGAGCGTCAAAGCCGAGCGTAAAGGAACAAAGCCTCCAATTACCCGAGCGGGCACGCCGTGGGCTTTTAGTGAATAATGAGCCGCTTATCCCAGCGGATGACGGCTTCACTAGAATTGTTCTCGAGTGGGACTGCGGACCACCCGCCCGTGAGCGACCACGACGCCACGCCAGCCAGCGCCAGCGCCACGACACGATTCGACGCGACACGCTACAGGCGTCGCAACACGCTCGCTGCGGTCACTGCGTCAACACAATTTGCGCCCGCCTCTTGCTTTTTCCCTCACTTTGACATTTTACACAAAACGGACGCGGTCACCGCTCAAGCGCCTTTTGATAGTCGCGTACAAAAGATATTCTATGGGAAAGAATAAAATTTGCACGTGAGGAATCAAAAAAGATTTGCAGGTTGAAGCTGTGCTGAATTTAAAATAATTTTTAACAAGTGTAACAGAATGTTCAGTTCTTATGTTCTGAGTTATTTCTGTTCATATATTATCTATTATAAGAAGTAAATAGAACCTTGTGCTTCAATTAAGAATATATAGATACACAGAATAATTGGGAAAATTGAAATAAATTTATTTTTGATCCAATTTAAATCTGAAAAGAGTGATCGTCACCAGCGAAGGTCCACCTTCTAAATACCACATGTATGTAGGTAGTATATTCAGTTAAGAGCTGAGCAATGCAATTCCAAGATGGATAGCGTAATAATGCAGGCCACCGATAAAAGCAGAGTGTTCATTTTATACTTTTTAACATCCACTTTCACCACTATGCGCTTGTAGCTTACAAAGATTTTCAGCATTCAGGAGACAAATTTGGTAGCTAAGTACTTATACAAACTTTGCAAATAATTTCACTCGTAATATATGTCTCCCATTTTTATTGTTATTTTCCTTAAACATTATAATTTATCATTATAATCAGTGTATAAATCTGAGAGTAGAATAATAAAGAGATTTTATTAAACTATAATTATTTTACTAAGTGCAACTCCTTGCACAAGGTGCAAAGTTAATTTTCTGCAAACACATTACAAAGTTTAATGTGTCCTCGTGAACGATTGGAGCACCTGACAGGCTACACTCGACTGGCCCTGTTTTATTGTTAGCAGCTATTACATGACACAAAATTGCGAATTAAAAGAAAATTCACATTTTATGCCCTCGTAATTTTGTCCTTCGCTATTTCAGCGTTTAATACCCGCATTTAAAATGTTTTGGGTTTTGATATTTGATAAAACTTTAACGATCGCTCAAAATTTTATATTTTTTTTATAATCAAGTAAAAAGTTCAACGGTGTTAAAAATATGTGTCTACCAACCTGTGAGGAAAATAGCGATTTCTCTACATGGTCTGCAGATTCAAGGCATCTTATAAAATAAAAATAAAATAAAATAGTTTATTTGCACCTTGAAGTTATAAGTATGGATTTACAGTTAAAATAATCCTTAAGGTAAATAAAGTTGTATGATGCAGTTGCAGCCAAAACCCAAACTAAGATAACTTAATATCTTGTAATATAGGTATCAGCGCCCATCTTAATAGTACAATTATTGTAATCGAGCCGTATAACGTAGTATACAATTCTAGTTATCTGTTTTAGAGCGAGTGTTCTAGGCAGGCGTACGCGCGGGCGACGCAGTCAGGCGAACGCAATTTGTAGACCATTTCTCTCGCATGCCGTGCGACACTTCTGCGGATCAGAGGGGTAGAAATGAATGGATAATCTCGCGCTTTAAATGTTTTAGTATTCACATATGGGTTTGCAAAGTAGAGAGTAAAATTATAAAGATTCACGCTACAATTTTATACGCCAAAATGTATACCTACTTTAAACAGAAATAGTCGTTGCTTTATAATTATAATAATTACAGCCCAAGAAATGTATATTGCGTATAATTGTTATTAATTAGATATAATAATGATACAGAGTCAACATTATGTAATCATGTAGATATCAAAAAATCTGAAAAAGATTTATTTTTATGACGGATTGTTTTAAAACTGCAATTTGAAATGTAAGTGAAATGCCTTAGAACGGATAGCAATAAAATAAGCTCTGAGGAATTTACACAGCAGCAGCGGCCATAATAAAAAGCGTAAAACGTAAGTCACTGGCTTGTTTACTATTTTAAAATTGTTTAACATTGTAGATTTTTTCTGGCAACTCCGAACTGCTACTTTGTTAGTGCGTTCAGTTGTGCATAAAATAACCATTGATGCGACTGAGTATTGTGTTCGAGTTGTGCAGCAGTCGTACGATGCAATTTGTCGGACATTTCTCTTGTGTGTCGTCGTAACAAAGCTTCGAATCGAGCTGACGCGAAACTATCGATAACTCTGTGCAGAATTAGTGCCTTTGTTCTTATTGTAGCCCGGAGCTCTACAACTTTTTTACTATACATTTTGTTAAAGAATCGCCATAACTAGCACACTCGTCGGGAATTGTCTCGTTAGTCGTTGCTTTAGCCGATAAACGTCGAAATGGTTGAAATAATTCCAGTTATGTTATGCCAGTTATTCCAGTTAAATTGTATTACATAATTTACGTTTTATTTTCTGCTCAAAAATATTGTAGAAGTAACTTATTACTCCATATATTAATTCAGTCAAAACAATACTTAGCTTTCATATTATGGAGGTACTAAATTATATTATTTCCGTTTAAATGTGATCCATAATTTAGCTTGGCAATGGCATGGCAGAGGCTTCGCATTTTATCTTACTACTGGGCGTGGGCATCTTATTTTTACAGCATTGCTTTCCCAGCACCAACTCTGCTTTATGTACCTTTTACGAATAATGTTCAGTTAGATTCAGATGCGACGAAAATTTTGCATACCAACCGAGTCAAAATGTCATTATTATGTTTCATTATCTTTGAAGTGTTAATTTTGTTTTAAATATGCAGGTAGGTATTTAAATGAGAGACAAATACAAATGAGCTTAAAACTTTGCTCATTCTGAAACTGCTTAATTGACGTGTAAAATGTTACATATAAAATACCTCGACGGCTCTTCAATATACTTGGAACTTTATACTTATTTAAAAGAGAATGTTGTTGCTTTGAACTCACTTATTCCGATTAAGTTATTGGTCTTGACAGCCACACAAGCTTCTTTAGTTTACGATTAAAGTTTTGTCAGCCTTACAATTTCTAATTACACTTATTGTATAGTGTTTTATAAAAGACCTGTTGTTTCAATTTATGCCTTAACACGAAGCTTATGTCTAATTATACTGTTTTAAAGAGAAACTTATTAGCTAACTAATTAGTTAACAGACGAAGCATTTGATGTGTGGTGCATTGTTATCTCTCAACAAATAAACAACACGTTGAAGTTAATTCTTGAATGCTTATGTGTACATATATTATATGTTTCCTGTGTTATATATATATATATATATATAGATCCATTAAGTCTTTTATCAGCAATCATTTGACACTAGTCATAAAGAAGCTTTAAATAATAAATTCATTGTCAAAATGTACTCATTGTAAAATGAACCTACTAAAAGAAAGTCAATAAAAATGTATTTACCTACTCTACAACTTGGAAAGCCAGTTATTGCCAATCAATGTTCCCGTCAAACTTAGGACGCCGGATATTTATACTATTTGAAGAGGTATGAAAGCATTTTGCGACTCAACTTGAATCTTGTTTATCCGATTAAAATTTCTAGAAGAAAACTGAAGTTTGTTTGCGTTCCGTTCGATGGCGCGTGTTCGCCGGCAAGTGGAGCGCGCGGCGACCACAAAATGCAATTATCGACCGCTGTCTGCCACAGCTATGTTCGAATTGCATTCCAATGCTACAGCCAAGTATGAGCCGGCCTGTAGCCCTGGCCTTCGATATACGACGGACAGGTCAGCGACAGGACCTAGCCATTATAAAATCCCTGCTTTCTTGTTTGGAGGAAAATATGAGAGGGGATTGAGCCAATCTAGAATTTTCGAGCGAAATTGCTTTTGATATTTATACCCTTGTCTGGACTAGCTTTATACAGCGTTCGTTTAAAGTATAGGATAGACATAGATATCTTCTTTCGCAAATTAGAAAGAAGCCGACATTTGTATTTAAAGGGCTATCTATCTACCTTTTGATATACCTCAGTGAACCTTTGTCGGGCATTTTATTAGCCACGTGTAAGATATTAAAGACATGAAGAAAACTGTGTAGGTCTTCAAAGGTGGCGTCGACTTAATAAGGAATGTTCTGATAGAATGAAATCGAAATCGTATAAAGAATTGTAATCTTTTATGTAATGTATTAAAACTACTGTAGCCTTGTGGTTCTACCTGCAAGTGTGGTATAAATATACTCAATTAATGTGGAAAATATATTTTTTATAATAATTAGATAATATATAAATTAGAAAATAAAGATTTTTTCATATATTCAGCATTTTTCTAAATCAACCCTTAAATGGGTTTTAAAGGTGGTAGTAAAGACACACCAAGGTTACTACACTAATCGTGAGGCATCCGTGCACGGTGGCAGGGTACTTTGTACCCGTCTGGTTGTCTGTGAAATCTGTCAACTTACTCCTGCTGGTATGTTCCGATATATGATCTTGATGGCTAGTTCTAGAGTTTTAGTGCTTACCACCTCCGACAACATCACCACTGACCATTGTGAGATTGTGGTCAAATATATTTACATTGTTAAAAAATGTGGTATGAGAAAAAATAAGGAAATAAAATAAATTGCTGGCAGTGGGTAGTGTAGGTGTACACAGAATGCTAGCGGCATTGCGAAGCTCATTTTGAAATTACTTTCGATATTTATAGAATACTAGCTGTCCCCCGTAGTTTCACCCGTATCCCCGGACAATGTTAATTTTTTAATCCAGCTAATAAACTAAATTTAAAAAATGAGTAGTAGAGCTCTAAGTGCAGAGTTCATCCAGGGAAGTACTACCACCTTATCTATTTCCACCGTGAAGCAGAAGTGCACTTGTATTACTGTGTTTCGGTTAGAAAGGTAAGGGGGCCGGTGAAATTACAGGCACATGAGACTTAACAACTTCACGTCTTAGGGTCGACAACGCATTGGCGATGCCCCTAGTGTTGCAAATGTCCATAGGCGGCGGTGACCACTTACCATCAGGTGGACCGTCTGCATGTTTGTCGGCCCAAGTGGTATACAAAAAAAAGACAGGTAAGGGAGCCGGTGAAATTACAGGCACATTAGACTTAACAATGTACCAAGTGTCATCCAAATCCGTTTGCATTTCTATGCGGGAAAGAGTACAAGATAACGTCCTTCCATTCACACAAACTTTTGCATAGTATACATACATAGTATTATTAGTAAGACAACATGAAAATGTGTAAAAAAATTTAGCTCTCTTAAACATTGCTCTATTATGTTGTTCGTATAAATAATCGATATATCTTTGAAGTGACCTATCTCGCTGGCTGGAAATAATTGCATTCTTTGCCTTAACTATGCAATATTATCCTCAGATAGAAATTGTAAGATATTATCGTTTGATAACTTTACTAGTATTCCAGAATACATAATATTTCTTAGCAAATATGGTAAAGATGTCTCGAGTTGTGGTCAAACATTATCAATAAATTATTTCTTATCTAACTCGAGCGAGGATAATTATACTTTTGCTTTAATTGTGTTCTCTAGAATCTCGTTGCTTTGCATAAATATTACATGCATATAAATTTTGTTCCTAAGTAGTAGTTTTAATATGTTCGCCGTTCCCCTTTAGCATCAGATAAACGAAGGGAGTCGCGTTCTCATGAAACTTCAGTCATGTTAATCAGTGGGTCTATCACGTTAGGTTGTTGCAATCAGTTTCTATATGAAACTGGTTTAATATAGTGGTTTTACAACTATCTATTTACATTCTGATAGCTGGTTGCATTTACAAACAGTGCTTATCTGCAAGTTAAACTATTTGCGATATTTCTATTGATTTACAGGTGGCAATTTTACATAATCCACGTGCCTGTAGAGTAACCCGGTAAATTTTCATTGTCCCCAATATCGATAATGTGTCCTCTAGCGAATGCTGTCTGAGTGAGTGCAGTAAATCGTTGTTAAGGCTGTTTCGCCTTCACACCGTATCGCGGTCTATCGCATCGATACTCGTTCGCCCACGGCGCGCCACGTGCAGGATCTACGCACGCTGAACCCTACAACTGCACAGTACATCGAACTACAGGAACGCAACCTTGCCCTTTGGAAACTTTTACCTTGAAATTATGCTATATTTTAACCAAAATGAAAGGTTGCTGATTGAGGATGAAATGCGAAAACCGATTATTTTTAAACTTGGGTATTTAAAAGAGAAAATATAATAAAAATAAGTAAGTTAGTGCAAATTAACTGAAATCATTTATAAACTCTTCTACTTTGCTTCTAAGTTCAGTAGTATATTTAGTGTTTCAAACTATATCAACAAAGCTTAGGTTAATTTTCTTGATATTTATTATACTATATTGGCCAAGTTTTAATAGAAATTGTCGAACCTTAGTCATAAAAATAATCAGTTGAAAAAGGGTTTGCTCGATGGTATCTCACTGGACTTGTGTAGACTGCTGCAACGGGCACAGTGTTACTTAATAATTAATGATGTTTGAGACTACATAAATTATTTATATCGAACTTGATGAAACAGCCACAAGAGGAAAACCAAAAACACTCGTGAGGAATAAAATGTTGATTTTAATCGACGTAAGGATGCATGTTATATCATCTATCTAAAGTAAGAGACTTATATATGAGTTATCATAAATTTTTCTTCAAAGCACAAAATCTACAAAAATTGATGCGATATCTAACTATATGTACAGCATTTAGTTTTTATAGGAAAGTTCGTGAAAATACTGTTTGAGTGAAAAAACATTTTGGTTGGTACCTATTAAGCTAAATTTAAATTAATTTGAAGAAAAACATCGTACTCTGTAAGTCGCCAACGCGCGAGTGATACCCATGGTGCTGCAGGCGTCAATAGGCTGTGGTGACCATTTACCATCAGACGAGCCGTCAGCTTGTTTGCTACCTAAGAAGTATAAAAAAAAAGTTATTTAAAATTAACGCGGCGTGGGGTAATGGACTTCAAAACGATATTTTTATCCCATAGAGTAGGTACATGCAATGAGCATTGACTTTCTTTACAAAATACAAATTTTACCTATCATCGCATCTCTTGCCTAGATTTTAGACTTCCAGTTTTACAAAGAAAACAAGTATTAGTGGTCTAAAACTGTAAACTCTCTGAAACTCAGTTGGAAATGAGGAAGACTGTTAAATGATAAAATAACTGCATTTGTAATATACACAACTTATCTATTTGTTTAAATACAAATCTAAGCTCATGAGGTGTAAAATATATGTGTCGCAATTATCATAATCTGCCAAGTGAATGTAGGCACAACATGTCATCTTATATTAGGCATGAATGTTGCCACCTTACACTGGCGTACAACTTGATCAGTTTTCACTTAAACAACATTCCCACATTTAAGATGTATAAGTGGATAACTTAGGTCTAACATGTACAGACTTGCTGCTATATATTATGCTTCGAACAGCTTCTCATACTGACTTCACTTGTTGTGCTCCTCTTTTCAATTAAACATGGACTTCTTAATAACTATTTATGAATATTAGTTTCATCTGCAATTACACGCTTGCTGTTTCTACAAGTATGTGGTAGTAACTTATTTTTAAGTGTAGGGACATACAAATGTGCTTTTAAATTATTTTAAAACCATGTTACAGAATAAGGATACTTCTACATAAAACCCATGTTATTTGTAGATGCTTAAACCAAAAGAAGTATTGAAAAGTCATAAACGTATTTCTATTCGAATGTTTACTAAAGCTGTAGTGAGCTTAAGGATTAACATACAACAGGTTGCAAGTTGCAGTGGATCCGATAAAGCCTCCAGTCGAGGTTGGCACGGCAGGCGGCGCGCGCGCACCTTCCCCACTTGCACCGCAACAAACACGAGAACCGAGTTACATCTTCATTAAATATCGCGATGTAAACAACTTAGTACTCTCGAAAATAACTCAATATTTTTCATTTTGTTGAAATTACAATGTTTAATAAAGTGCGGCAAATACTTCTTACTATACAAAATGATTAAACCAATTACAATCATAGTGCTGGTGTCCATTATCGCGATCGATGCAGACTTTATCATAAAAGGAAAGGTTAAAAAGCGGAACACTGTTATAAAAATAAACGACAATTTCCCACCAACGTGCTTTTACAATAATTCTATTTTTAGAAACAACGACACGTTGAAGCGGATTGTGTTTGCGTCCAAGTATATTTTTACTGGGAAAGTTTCGAGTGAGGAAAAAAGGAAACACGGAAAATTTAAGAGAAATGTGTTTAGAGTGTTTATAAGGAGAGTGTTGAAAGGTGATATCGGTGCGTTGAGTGACATATTAAATTTTGAAACTAGGACTATTAATTCATCGAGTCGTGCGTATATATTCGCGGAGGGTAGAGCCTGGAAGCAGGGTTGTTCAGGAGCGCGTGGTTGGGCGGCGCTACTTTTCAGCGGCGGAGAATTTTCCTCGCCGTTAAAACTTCTAATAGATCCAGTCCCTTCGAACCTTGATAATGTTCGTCGAGTGAAAGCACTGATAAGAGGTAATATTTAATTACGCTAAATATTATAACTTTACAACAGTTGTTATGTAAAATTCATTTCTCAGTTAAATCTGGAATATCGGCTGTTGAAAAACAGTCTCAAGTCTTTCATATAGGTATCTTTATATTTTGATAACTGGTTGTTAAGGCATTAACAAAAAGATGTTTCTTATAAGAAACATAATTTGTAATTAGTTTTGAAATTAGGTATACCTAATCATTTAAGTAAGCAACTAGGATGTTATAATTATGAGTCTCAATAATCTCACGATCAAACCACATTTAAAAAGAAAACCTATTAATCTTTATTTAAAAATTCTATGAGTTTTTAGTACCTCAGTACAATTTTGTCAAAAGTTTCTTCTATTACATTTTATTTGAGAATTGTTGAATCCGTTTCACTGACGAAAATATCAAGGTACTAATGGTTCCTTAATAATATTACTTACTAAAAGCTTTTTCTATGAATTATATTAATAAAGATGCATTTGCCTCTTTTTGTATTAAATAAGCTTGCGAATTTGTTTATTTTATTATGTAGTACTCAGATACAATCTTACGTTGTACGAAATAAAACAATGTAAAAAAAAGAGAAAAGCGTTTATTAATGCCCCATATTTGAACAAATTCTTTTTATCTTATTACCAGAATGGAATACCGACTTTCTTTTTAAAATCCAAATTTATTTTAAGGAGAGATTATTTATGTCAAGAATATGCAGCTAACCGTTATCGAATATACACTTAAAGTGTAATATATAATTAATTATCTTCTACTTATCCCTATTTGCACTGATTTGTTCAATATTAGAGTAGCCTTCTATATTGGAAACTAGATGGTGTTACATTATTTATCACGGAAATTAAAGAACAGAAATGTATTTATATTAGTCGCATAAGAAATGGCTTTCTTTTAGTTTAATTTCGGAAACATTCTATCATAATTTGGTATGCATCCTGGGGCTCGATTCTGTAAGGAAAATGACACTAACTCGAGGATGTTTCATCGCGGCCTCCGTGTTCTGTCTCATTCGCTAACTACACTAATACTACTAATCACGTGAGAGGTAAACTCTAAGAGGCCTCCGAGCGGCGGCTCGCCGACGAAATTTGTATTAGCTGATTAAGGGGGCTGTTTGGAAGCAGTCTTTACTACGTGTTTACAACTAGATTCTACTATACTTCCTCGTTCGGAACCAAGAGGTGAATCATATTTACACGACAGATGAGCAAACCATTAATTGGAATATATTCTGCTCTAAATCTTAAAGCTGTCATTTTCGACTCTTACTTTCTATCCTTAAAGAAAAAAATGAAATACTTGTTCAATAAATGTGTCGAAAATACTTCATACTCACGTTCGTTGTACCTAAGTAGTGTAAGGTTTATTGTGTATAATTTTGTGTGTGATTTCACGGTGATGTACCTACCGGCGGCGTTTATCTCAAAGATGATTATCGGGTGTGAATTGTTGGACTCAAAGGCTGCAGTTGTAAATCCAAGGAGCTGAGAAACGGAAGTTTACGGAGACGGTTTATATTTTTTTTACTAAACAGATTTATAGTTTTTAATCGTAATTTACGTAATACTTTAAGCATAGAACGTCATTTAAAATTATACCTACATGTTATTACGTATATTAAATAGTTGATTAAAATTTTAAATAATTTTTTACAAAAATAATTACAAATACAATAATACAAGTGCACTACTGTTTCACAGCGAAAATGGATAAGGTAGTACTTTTCCGGGCGAACAGTGCACTAAGAGCTGTACTACTCTTAAAGTTCCATTTAGTTAGTAGTCCTGCAAAATGGCAGTAAGTAATGTCCGTAATTATTTTGTCATGCACATTTTTTTTTTGACATATCCAAAAAAGCAGGGGTCAGTTCGCTTGTTCGTGCTATAGCTAAATTATGAACACAAAGATCCACTCTGTGGTTCAAAATGTATGCGTAGATACAGCCCGTGGGCGCGTGGGCGGGGTCCCACCGTGAGAAAATAAATCCCAAAATTTTACGATTGTGCTTTTTACAATGAAGCGGTAAATGGCTTTCGTATTATCCTTGGTTTTTTTTAAACTGAATCGTACCTCAAATTGCAGTTGTCTCGTTTCAGACTCGACGTATAAATCGTCAATTGAGGGGTTCAATTTTGTTCGATAATAAGCTTAACCGTTTGACTTACAATTATAGGCTTCATTTTAACACCTTTGCGAAAATAAAAAAGATTTGCATAAAAGGCTAACAACATAAAAAAACAGGTTGTTGCTATGCAAGACAAGATAACGTTAAGATTAGGCCCTTATTTAAAGATAAACCATCGGAAAGATATATTTTAATAAGGACAAGGTCAGCGGCAGATAAAAACAAACATTCGGTCTCCCGGAACAAGGGTCCGATCCTTGGGGATACGTGTCGCAGCGGGCCGAGACGATCAAGTTTATCGGGACCACCGACGACGCGGCAGGACCGCGCGGCCGCCTCACCGAGCCCGACAAATTTATTGACACACTTTCAATTAAACCTATTGTTGCCGTGAACAGACGCAGCGGTCACAACAGAATAAAACACGATAACTCGCCACGCGTATCCGTAATGTGTCCCCATATCGACCGCGCCGCCCGCTCCGGCCGCCGTAAAAGGAGATTTATTAAAACTATTTGGAAACTGATTCGATCGAAACCGAACGATTTGACATTTAGATAAAGAGTAAAATTTATTTTTCCCTCGAATACGCCGCTGCGGCGGAGTGACAATGGAATAAAAAGGTTATAAAATGCGACGGTTGCGGCCGTTCGCCCACGTCCCACGGGTGTTGTCAGATGTTCATACGCGGCGCTGCATATCTGGCCCGGGACGAGTCGCAGCTGCCACACTGGCAGATAAAATGCGACGACTGCGTTATTACGGGTCGCCGCTACTCGCAAGCATGTGTAAATTTCTATGTGAGAACACGGTAGATAAGCCATCGAGCGTGGGCGCAGAGAAAATTCACGGCGCCGAGAGTGGCCAATAGGGCCGCCGAACTGCCGCGTCGCGGCGATGGTCGTGCGCAACGCCGCGGTGGCGCCGCTGTCAAAGTCACGTTGCAGTAAAAATAATGGCTACAAGAAAAAAACCGTTAAAAACGACAACATAAATATTACAAAAAATATCCATGTCGGGCACTTTAATAACTATAAAAATAACGTATATATTTGGGGTGTTACTGTCCATACATGCGTAAAAAAAGATAGCACAGATAAATGCAACTGTAAAAAATTAGAAAGAGTTACCTCCACAAAATATTTGGGCATTATTATTGACAGAAACCTCTCCTGGTACCCCCAACTTGAAGTGGTGGCAAATCGGGCTAGAAAACTTTTATGGCTCTTCAAATATCTACGAAATATAAGTAATAAAGAACTTCTCACTTATATATACATAACACTAGTCCAATCTATTCTGTTATATTGTTTAAGAATCTGGGGAGGTATATTTAAAACGAAATTTATCAGTATTGAACGTGCACAAAGAACTATTCTAAAGGTTATGCTGCGAAAGAAAAGAATATACAGTACATCCAAGCTGTATAGTGAGGCAAATGTTCTGACAGTTAGACAACTATATATGTTACAGTGCATCCTTAAAGTACATAAATCAATCTCGAAAGACCCTAAAATCCTTAAGAAGCGAAATCCCCACTCTGTAATAAATAGAAAAATAATTAAAACTGTATTTGCTTCAAAACAATATAATACTCAGTCAATTAATCTATATAACAGGATAAATAGAACACTTAGAATCTACACTATGACTCACCACGAATGCAAAAAAACCCTGACAAACTGGCTAAAAACATTAACATATGAAGAAACTGAAAATGTTTTAAAATTTCAATAATTATTTAAGTATTATTACAATCACAGATCATCATCATAGATAGCCTTCACATAATTATACACACATACACTCCCTACACTCACACATCCTACACTTCCCACACTCACACATACACTCAACACTCACTCATCCTTACACACCCTACCATTTCACACTTTTCACAACTAATTTACGCATCTTATTTAAAGTTTGGTCATTTTATATTTACATATTTTTAACTTTAAACATTTACTATGTATTCAAAAATTCAAAAAATTCAAAATTCAAAACCATTTATTCAGTTTAGGCCTTCGGAGGGCACTTATGAAGGTCAAATTTAAAGTTACTGAAGCTACAACCGGTTCGGAAGTCAGCCTTCAACTGAGAAGAACCGGCAAGAAACTCAGCAAGGTTACATTCTTTTTTATTTGTTATATAAATTTTTATCTATTCTGACTTTTTGGCTATTTTATAATTTCAATTTTACATAATTTTATATTTAACAATTACTAAATACTTATTATAGGTAACATTAATAAAAACAAAAAAAAAAAAAAAAAAAATATGACAAGACTACAAAATAGAAAATAACAATAATTAGGTACTTACAACTTAAACAAGAGATTTAGAGGTGCACTGTGCAGAGAGCAGCTATTTCCATACATTTTTATCTTCAATATAATGAACTACCTTGTAATACGCTTTTTCTTTCAAAACTTTCCTAATATAATTTTTTAATTTATGATCAGACATTTTGGTTATTGAAAGCGGTATCTTATTATAAAATCGAACACAATTACCAAGAAATGACTTGTTAACTTTAGTTAGTCTAAAGTATGGAACAACTAACTTCTCCCTTTGTCTTGTATTTATACTATGAATATCTAATTTTGACTCAAACATTCCTATGTTTCTACGTATAAACATTATATTTTCATAAATATATAGTGAAGGTAATGTCATTATATTTATTTCCCTAAATAAATCTCTTAATGATTCACGGGGACCCATACTGTAAATTGCACGAATTGCTCTTTTTTGTATAATAAATATTGATTCTATATCCGCTGCTGCTCCCCAAAACAAAATACCATAGGACAAGAGGCTATGAAAATATGCAAAATAAACTAATTTGGCCGTCTCAACATTCGTCAATTGTTTAATTTTCCTAACAGCAAAAGCAGCCGAACTTAATTTAGCAGCTAGAGTATCAACCTGAGGTCCCCATTGCAATTTATTGTCTAATGTAAGACCCAAAAATACCGTTTTATTTACAAGATCAATATGGCTCTATCTATTATCTATTATTATTTGGCTATCTACTTGTGCTACATTTGGTAAAGAAAACCTTAAGCATTTAGTTTTCTTTGAATTTAGTAATAGATTATTTGTAGCAAACCACCCACAGACAATTGACATAGTATGATTAACTTTAGTTAGATCTTTGTCTTTTCTATTAACTTTAAAAATTAATGATGTATCATCAGCAAACAAGACAATATCTGTGAGGTCATTTACAACATATGGCAAATCATTTATATATACTAAAAACAAAAATGGACCTAAAATTGAACCCTGGGGATGGGAGGTGGAAGGATTGGATGTTGTGCCGGTAATCCCTACCTTTTGCTGGCGATTTGATAAATAAGATAAAACAAGATCAAGAGCAGTTCCACGAATTCCGTAGAAGTCAAGTTTTAGTAGTAGCGTACGTTGGTCAACGCAATCGAATGCCTTGGACAGATCACAAAAAATGCCAATCGCATCCTGTGAATCCTCCCATGCGCCATAAATGTGCCTCAGCAATGTTGCTGCCGCATCGGATGTAGATCTTCCCTTCGTGAAACCGAACTGATGACCATGCAATACCTTATGCTTAGTAAAGTGACTTGACATTTGATTAAGCAGCAATTTTTCAAAGATTTTACTAAGTGCTGGCAGAACGGAAACTGGTCTGTAATCAGATGGATTCTCCCTACAACCGGACTTGAAAATAGGTACTATTTTACTATATTTCATTAAATCAGGAAAACAACCCTGATCAATGCATTCATTAAAAATATTTGACAAAACAGGTGCAATCACTGTTATTATTGATTTTACGATTGTTACTGATAAGCCCCATAAATCTTCAGTACTTTTCATATTGAGAGAATTAAAAGTTATTATGATATCGCTAGCATTAATATGGTCAAATTTAAAACTTGGAAATGTATTATGAATATGCTGCTTGAGTAAAGATTCCGCTGCTATAGGACATGATTTAAGGCTTTTAGTAGTTTTACCAGGTATACTCGTGAAGAAGTTTTCAAAAGCACAGGCTACATCTAAATTATTTGTTAGAATTTTTTCATTAATTTTAAGAGTTACCTGTTCATTATTATTTCTAATTTTACCAGTTTCCGTATTAATAACATTCCAGACTGTCTTTATTTTGTTATTATCATTACCTATTTTATTATATATAAAGTAAGATTTAGCTTGATTACACACTAACTTGAAAGTCTTTGAAAATTTTCTAACATATTTATGAAATTCTTCGTTCTGAGTTAGAGATTTTAAATGATAAAGTTCATACAACCTATCCCTGCTCTTACGAATACCTTTTGTAGCCCAGTCACTAAATCCCATTTTACTATTTACCTTCACTATTTTAGTAGGACAGGCTCTATTAAAATTATCGCAAATCCCAGACAATAAACCTTTATACAAGACATTGGGCTCATCACTATGATATATTGTATTACAGAGTTTCAGCTCTAAATTATTCTTAAAGGTGTCTAATCTTGCCTTAGTAGTAGGTCTAATTACTTTCGTTACTTTAAATACTTGTCTTTTAAATGGCAATTCTATTAATTGAGCCTTATGATCCGAGCGAACACCACTAATAATCGATTTCCCTAGTATACTACTATTAGTTAATATATTATCAATACAAGTAGCCGAAGTGGCTGTAGATCTTGTTGACTCACTAAACAATAAATCTAAGTTGAACGATTTGAATAAGGCAACAAAATTCCGACTTTCAGATGAATTACTAAGAGTATCTACATTAAAGTCGCCACATACAACTATTGACTTGTTAGAATTATTAAATAACTTACGAAGAATCTCTTCCATTATAGACGTAAACAATAAAAAATTTGATGCCGGTGGCCTATAAACACAAACAATAATATAGTTCTGCAACTCTGCACAAGACACCTCACAAACACGCTCAACAGAGAGGCTACAAATATCTTTACGATCCTTGAATTTAATATTATTATTTATAAGAATTATTGTGCCGCCACCTTCTGCAGATAATCTATTGAATATACTGGCAACTGTAAAGTTTTTAATATTAAAAAGCATAGTGCCCGGTTTCAACCATGTCTCTGTAAAACATAATATATCTATATTTATTTTATCTAATAATAAATGAATATCAAGAATTTTGCCAAAGAAGCGATTAATATTCTGATGTAATAAAAAAGTCGAACTGTTTAGCTTCTCTGTTGTCAAAAGTTTTTGTTTAAAGAACTATTCTGAGATTTAATGTTAAAATGACTTGTTCTTACTGTGTTATCCCTTATCCTATTAATATTATATGCTACAAGTGATGCAATCAATTTCTTAAGTTTTTTTGGAATAAACAGGGTATCCTGTTTCAATTTCAAATTACTAACAAACTTGTTAGTATCAAAATAAATAAAATTAGCACTATGACATGTAACATTATGCATATGGTTATTTAAATGCCAAATATAATTATTCTCCATATCTGAATAGTTGGAAGAGTATGGGAAAGCACATAACATTATTTTCATTACCTCTAATTTTGATAAAGAATTGAGACTATTTATCAAGTCTTTTTTACTTATATTTATAACATTGCCAATTAAAATTATTATTATGGTATTTTCATCAAACTTTGTATGCAAAATCTTATCTATTATTTGTTTGTATGATGCTCCTGGCATACAATAATTTATTACTGAATCAGTTATTTGGTTACTTATTATTGAGCCAAAGTCAGATCCTATTTTATCCGAAAAAACTATTGTCTTTGTGATTGTAGGACAAGGATTGGAATCTAATTGCATGACCCGAACATCAGTCTGATTCATTTGTGATATTGGAAGCGACTCACCTGGCCCAGCTGGTGAAGGGTCACAATCACATATATGATTATGGGACAGAGATCTTAATGTGTCCTCATTGTACTTACATAAGTCAACCAGGTGTGTTGCCGCCAATATATGCTCATTTATTTGTTTTTGAGCAATTTCATACCTAGAAACTAAGTCCCTAAGACAGATCTCCTTGTGCTCAAGGTCTGAGAGCAAGCGCTGAGTGTCATTTCATACAATTTTTGACAATTATTTAATTTATTATTGCAATCTTTTAAATTTCTAATTATTTGAATCCTTTCTTTCCTCAATTCAACATTTTTATAAAAACATTTTTGTTTTTTAACTACTGAATTACTTACTTACTACTGTATACAAGTTTAATCATAAAAATCGGAAGAGCGGGTCTCTCCTAATACAGGTTTTTTAAAAAACTTAAAAGGGGAGCCCCAACCCATGTAATTACTGTACTTGTAATGAAATAAAGAAATTTTGAAATTTTTTTTTTGAATTTTGATTGGGGCCAAAAATTTTAAGGTTTAAGGGTGGATTTTGTGAGCAGTAGTCAAGGTGAATGGCTGAAAGGAATAAATAAATGGGATGAACTTAAACAAACAATAAAGTACTTACGCAGTGTGAAAAAATAATGCGGTTGATGCGATGTGTCCGATGCGTACCATACCGACCTGTGGACGCTTAGCAACGCTGTCGTAAATGCACCGTAGCCATCGAAATTGCTGACACTATATAGGTAGCTTACCTATCCTACGTCGTACGCGGAAATGTGAATCACTTTTGAAAATCTTTTAAATAGACGTGACACTTAACTAAAATAAAACATGCAAGATTTGGTTTTGCATTCTCCCCCTGTTTATGCAATTTATTTTAAAAATTGATGAAAAAAGGGATGGGGCGTGGCGTCTCATATCGCTTAGCTACAGTAACTTTGACCTTCATAAGTGCCCTCCACAGGCTTAAACTGAATGAAATGTTTAAATTCCGAATTTGATATAAAGTTCAATGTCTTCGACTCGTAAGCCTACTGCGGTGCGGATATAAAGTCTGCGTGTTCATTTTTATGTTGTCTTTGATAATTTTGTTGGAGAGTAAACGACGGTCATTTAAAATTTTGGTTATATCTCCCACTCTCTACAATTCAAATTATTGTAGTGGCTTATTGCGACATTTAGGTGTAGTACCAGCAGTGGAAGGTGAATTAGGTATTCAAAAGCTCAAAACAATTTGAATTCTCATTGTTTTTGTTTGCGTTGAGGTAGATCAGTGTGATGAAGATAATCTTCTTACTGAACGTGACACAAGAAAGAAATATTTTTGCTGACGCATTGTTTAGGGAGTCGAAAGAGTCGTGTCACTCCTTGGTAAGACGTGACATTGAATTCCAAAGCAGGATTTATTTGATGCTTGAATAGGTGCGTATTTCCAACACCCTACGTAACTTTGATTGCTAAAGTTTTCTTTAAAAAACTTATGTCACAAATATGTAAATAATATGTAATTTTTCTTTTAAGTTGAAATGCTTGCTTTTATCCTTAACTGAAAACTTTTCTTTGTTTGTCTGCTTTTATAGGCTATTTAATACATATCTTTATAAGTAAATCCGTAATTGGATGTAATGGCCAGTAGTTTATATACTCATTTATTAGATTCAAGATCTGTGGATTTTGTGAAATAAATAAATATATATAATATATTAATAAAAAAACTTCGGTATTCCTGAGTTACAAAAGTTAAGTTACGCAGGAACACTGGTGAAACCGCACAACGGAACAGCGTAAAGTAATTCATATTTAACACCAGACATCTATACTGTAATAGCTTTGTTGGTTACCAGTAACAACCTGTATCAAATTACACGCCACATAGAACAAACAAAAGCTTCTACGGCTTGAAAAGAATACAACACTACTTAAAATTTTGAAAGGAGCTGCGGGTTTATCTGCAGCTAAAATTCATTTATTTGTCTGTATTACGAGATGTTATAACGCAATGAGAAATTCTTAACAAAGGTTTATGGCTTCAATAACAAACTTTACGACCTACATTGCGGTTGGAGGACGTGTCAAAAGTATAGCAAATGTCTTGCACGACAATAATCAAATTAAAATACCAACGAACTAAGATATAATATATGTAATATTCGTTCAGCGGCCATGTTTTATTTATACCACAAAGCTACGATGCATAGAGATTAAAGATTAATAATCGGCTTAATATTTTGGTGGACCTGAGCTTTATAGGAATGTATAAATTATTTAGTAAGAATGCCTGACTATAATATTTTTGTGATCAGAAAATATTACCTGTAAATAGCGAATCTAAAAATATGAAATAGGTTTTCACAATCCTGGATGTAAATATCGGTATGTGGTAATTTAGTATGTATAGTATAAAAAAGTAATATATATAGTATATCAGTTATCTAGTTTCCATAGTAGGGGTTTTGCTTAGTTTGGGATCAGATACCGTGTGTAAAGGATTTTTATTTAATTGCTATAATTAATATGTGGCATGTATGCCAAGTTTCAATGAGTGCAAATTTAAAATTTCTAGTTCTTCTTGTCAAAAATTAGATAGACGCCATTATGATGTAAGGATTCTTTTAACCGCTTTACTTTCGAACAAGATGGCAGAAAGAAGGGGATGCGGTGGTCGTAAAGACGTGTTACGGCGCAGGGTGTTGCTGCTATAAAGCGAACCGACTCCGCCGCCAGCACTCGCTTAAAGCCCGATTTGAATTGAAACGCTGAACGATGTTTTTAGTATCTAAGTGAATATCCTAAAACGTCGGGAGTGCTGCCGTTGTAATAAAGCCACCTGAAATCTATATATATAAGCAAAATAGGGTTCCTTTGACGCACCATCACCTCAAACTACTGGAAATAATTATCGAGATGCGACTGCTACTATTCGACGCGGAGGAACACTGCACTGGGTCCATAAACATCGCAAATTTTTTTCGCGGCTTGCGTTGCATTTTTACCTTTTTTGTAGTAAAATTTTAAAATGTATCGATTTACTTCATTAGATTCACTCATCTTGACGGTACGAAAAACAATTGAAAATCACACATTTTCCTAATTTGAATGTGGAATTATATTCTTTAAAATTTAAGCTTTCAACGATACCAATACCACCCAGATACAAATAGTATAGCCAAAGAGATTTTATTACAAGTACATACATACCATAATGCGAAAAGACTTTTTCCCCAACCTAATATGATATCGATAAAAACGGGTGAAACTGCTGGGGACGGCTAGTTCTATATAAAATTTCAATTTCCCGATAACACTCTCACAAATTACTAGAAACTAATAGCAGTTAATTGACATATTTAGTTTATAAATAAATATTTTTTTTCTCAAAGCAATATGTGAATATATTTATCAATATCTTTGAAGAACATCACGCCTTTGTGTTTTTGAACTATATCTCGGTGGGAGGGCTTATATTAATACCATTTATGGACAAAATTCTTACATCTTCAATGGTTTCAAATCAAAACATTATTAATCTTTTGACATGATTGTCTTTTATTTATAAATTCTGGGTGATAAAGTGTAAAGGTCCCTTTTACCGACTGATGGGTCTCTCGCAGGTAGGACTCCGACATTCCATCGCTTTGTTCAAGCATATAGATGGTTGTCTACCCACACGCTTCCGGATACCGTATGAATCGTAACTGTTTAAACCATTAACTTAACTATCATTGGTTGTTAATATTCTGTTATGGGATTAAATCACATTGCGACAGTCACAGTTACAGATTGCATCCGATTCAATACAATTGCAACTCTATCGTTTAGCAGTTAGGTACTATAACTAGACAACTGCAAATTTATTGGTGATCAAATTGATGGTTTGGTTGAGGTGATTATATACCTTGATTATAAGAGCAAGGTCATGGGTTCAAATCACACGCTGACACGCTTGCTTACACATGTATATTTGTTCTGTATAATCATTGTATGTGATAGAATAATAAAAAAAAAAGAATTTCGTAATGTCAATTATTTGGTTACCATAGTAGATATAAGCTTTGCTTAGTTGTAAATAAATCGCAGGATATTTATATTTATATAAACTTAATTAGTCGTCAAATATACAATAATATTTATTGTCTGACATTGGATTCAAGGTTCAACCATCGTTTAAATAAACGCTTAAAATTTATATTTCTATAGTTCAGATAAACAACCTATAATCCTTCACCAGTTGGTCGTTTCGAACATAATTAAGTCAAGGCAACCCTACAATGCGACAATACGTAGAGTTCAGGAATGGTGCCGGGTCTTAACCATACCTTTTACTTTTTGTTTGACCCAGTAAACATTATAATAATGTTTTGTAGTAATAAATAAACTTATCAATTGCCCAATCGATTACTTACCTCATTATCCATCGTTTAAAGGCATCTAACGTATGTTGTAGGCAGATAATTAATGTTTTATATCTGTCAACGCGAGACAAGTCTAATCGTGCGTATCATAAATCAACGCAGTGATTCATAGAAACACTTTTTAACTGTTGCTTTTGAAAAAACAACTATAATGAGATGTAAAGCGAGACTAGAACTCATTGGATAATTCAGTAGCATCTATTCCATAAAAATAAGTACTCTACAGTTATGTTTTAGATAAATAAATATCCTGATCCGAAACTAAGCAGAGCTTGTACTATGGAAACCAGATAACTGATATATTACATATACTACTTTTTTCTGTAAATTCATACATATATAGATATTTACATCCAGGCACAAAAAAACAGACATGTTCTTGCACACAAATGTTTGTCCTGGGTGCGAATCGAACCCGCGACCTGCGACTTGGCAGTCAGGTCGCTACCCACCAAGCCAACCAGTTAATATCAGAACATGGGTCTAATTTGAAAGAGATTGATAGTGCAGCTATGATGAAGTCTCCGCGACACTAACTTTATAACCTAGACGTAACATAATTTATTCCTGTAGGTACTTCGTATAATAGTGTTACACCGTGCTGAGATCGGTTCTTTACTAAACTTCAGTCTACATGTTACTCGTGATGCACTGATCTGCGAGCGCATGTCACTTTAAGTTTAGTGTCGCAATCGCCCCATGAATCCTAGCCTTAACAACACCAACCAACTCCCACTTTGATTTACTTACAACAATGATGCGGGGGCACTGATACATTGTAAGCGTTAGATGAGGTAACGAAGTTGTTTTACTAATTGTTTTTATTCCTTATTGTTACAGGTATGGTGATCTTCTGACGAGGTCGGTTGTATATTATTTATTTGTATAGATAAAATCGATGATGTAATATAACTAAGCTGTTAAATAGTAGGTATGTTTATGATTTACAAAAATATTTCTCTTTCGGAGGATCATATTCATATTTCGTCTTCAGTCGTAATCATTTTAATGAGTTGGTACCTATGGCGATGGTGCACAAGATTATTTATGCAACTAAGGTACTAGTACAAGTAAAGCGTAGCCGAATCGAATACAGAAGTTAGCTTGTTTAGTTTAAAGTCAAGTCTTCACTTAGTAAATAATATAAGTTGGAGGCTTGCCTCGGGGCTGCTTTCCCGAAGTTGTGTTTACATACGTCGCCACGCTGTTGGCAATGGCGCTACCGTCGCCGCAAGCCTACCACTCTGCTACCGGGTGTAGTGCGTGACACTACCGCAAATATGGACAGGTTTTAGTGAAATCAAAATTTAAAGAGAAACCTCGTTGCCTTCATTGCTTTGCATATTAAATTTGGTTCGCTTTTAGTGTTTATACTGCCTATTTACTTTTACAATAAACTAGTTGTGCCCTGAAGTTTTACCCGCGTTCCCGAGGATTGTAGTTTCTGCCCTCAGAGCGGGCTTTGATAACGTAAAAAATAACTTATTCTGCTATTGGAGACGGAAATTAATCCAAGAAATTAAAGATCATTGAAATCTTTGCAGCCGTTCTTGAGTTATAACACGACTTTGGTTTATATAGATACTAGCTGCGCCCTGCGGCTTTGCCCGCTTTCAATCATGGTTATAACTAAGGTTTATAAACCTTCCTTTTGAATTACTCTATCCATTGCTGAATACAGCATTAAAATCCATTGCATAGTTTACGATTCTATAACGGACATACATATCATTTTTATATTGGTATAACTAAGGGGGGACAAATATGGGCTACAATTAATTTGAATTAATGTCAATTGGTTGACTAGCATAGGTAGCATGGTAGGTGGTCACTGCGCAGTATAATTTATACAATACTAACAGGAATGACCAGATCTTTTTACGCCCTTATTTAAGAACCCCATGTCTCACAAGGGGAAACCGTCATGCCGAGCTCAATCCACATCGTAATGGCTCGGAATATGAATGATCGACTGAATCGTTCCGTGAATGACTGATGCTGTGTTACTACATAAATAGCAATTAAATTGATGCATTGATTGCCTAGGTTGTTAGAATCCCTGATATCACAGATCGTGGGGTTCAATTTCCATCCTGGACAAACATTTGTGAACATGAACATGTATGTTTGTTCTCTGTAATATCTATATATATAGATATCTAGTTTCAAAGTCTAGGTCTGACTAGTTTGGGATCTGATACCTGTGTCTCAAGAATGTCCTAGGAGATTTGTTTATTTATTTAAATTACTCGTTTAAAAGTCTAGTGGCTCTTTATCATGTTCATTCTCATCACAAGTGCGTCCTCACTCGTTCTAATCTATACTACCGGCACGCTATGCTGGCCGTTTTAACGTTTCAGATTGTCATAGGAAAAGAAACTGTATTGCTTTAGAATAAGGTTGATTTCCATCATCATACAATTTGCTGTTGGATCAATAGATGCACCTTATGTCTGAAGGAATAAAGGTTATTTTTCTTTGTCATTGTTAAACGTCAAAACGGCCATCATAGCGTGCCGTTTAGCCTTATAAGTGAAACAGTTATGTACACACGTGTCGAATTATTTTGTGTATGTTTGTAGGTGCCAAGTAATCAGTAGTATGAGGGTCGGCATTTCACTTCAAGTCAATTATACACAAAACGGCGTGAACGGTAGCTGACACATCCATTTCGGTATGTTTGGGAATAAACAGCCATTTCTATTCAGTGAATTTGGTTTGTCGTACATACCTATAGGAGATTCGTTCCGTGCTTAATGGACATTTTCTGTGTTAATAGATGCTTTATGAAGCTAAGTTACTTACGTTTCGATTAATATTTGAATAGACTAATATGGTGTTTGAAATAGCTTATTTCGTGTGAGAGGTTAGTTTACTTTACCTCTATCACATTCCTTGAATATTCACTCTAATAGTTCTTTTAATTTATGTTTATAGGTATGCTTGCTTAATATTTGTTTGTTTTTTAATGCTGTTTGGATTAAATAATAAACAAATTAAAATAATAAAAAAAATATTCGTACAAACTATTTTCAACGCAAGTAACTTAAGCGTTATTAAACAGCTAAAAAAAGAAAGAAACACAAACGTTTTCAGAAAAATGCAACTTATTTACATCTATCTACATCTATTTACATCAGAGGTAAAGGCTAATGGCCCGGGACGATCCTATGTCCTACTAATATTATAAACGCGAAAGTTTGTATGTATGGATGTTTGTTCCTCTTTCAAGCAAAAACTACACAGCGGATTTGGATGAAACTTGGCACATAGATAGAGCATATATTGGAATAATATATAGACTACTTTTTATCCCGAGAAAATGTTACATACCTCGGGAACGCGGGTGAAACCGCTGGGGGACAGCTTGTATTTTTATATAAACCAGTCCCACTCAATTAATAGGGTTGTTTAAAATTGATTCACAGTATCTACTATGTAAAATATATTAAACTAGCTTCCATCACGTGGTTTCACTCGTGTTTCCGAAAAATTTAATTCCGGCATTATTACAACTTTTGAACAAAGTAGCTTTCTTATAGTGAAATAATGATTCCTTAAAATCGGTCAAGTAGTTTATTCAATATAGCTATCCTCCGCGGTTTACCCGCGTTCCCGAGAGATATCACATTTTCCCGGCATAAAAAGTAGCCTATATGTTATTCCAGGATTTGCTCTATCTATGTGCCATCCATATCCGTTTAGTAGTTTTTGCTTGAAAGAGTAACAAACATACTTACATACAAATCATTCATCTTTATAATATTAGTATAGAAAAACAAAAATACAAATCATATCTCTATATAACATTGGTGCAGATTTACTTAAAATTGATCGCTCAAGTTGAAAATTTGTCATCAAACTCGTACCGGTGTATTCCAGTGTTGCACTTGAGTGTCGCTTCTATGCTTTGGTTTTATAGATCAGCAACATTTATTTATTTATTTACACTTTAATTTTTTATTTATTTACATTAAAAATACAGGTATCAAAATGTTAATCATAGATGGTGTCCCTATTAGACGTGACGACCGCATGCAAATCCATCTTTCATTATTATGAAATTTTTCTTTTCCTCACAATATCATTAGAATAATAATATACCATTATAATATCAAAGGTCTAACATTAAACATAAACACTGAGGAAACACGCAACACCGCCATTCAAAGTCTAATTCTCAGCCTCAGCTTAATTAATGAAAAGATTCAATCACATTCAATTCCCACTTCACAGTTTAATGACGCCGGTATTTTAGCATGTTAATAACGTATTTTAGTTGAGCTGGGATCAAATGACAAATGTCAATTCCTAGTTACGAAGTTCTTCATGGTAGTGGCACAGTTGCAATACATAAAGGAGTAAGCCGTACGTGTAAGAGCGTGCTACTAATTTGAGTTTGACTCGGGATTTGGGAACTGTGGGATACTATACTGACCTATATTTTTTTAAATTTTGCGATAAATTTTTCCTAATTGCAAACATGCAGACATTCCACCTGATGGTAAGTGGTCACCGCCGACTATGGACATTTGGTACAACAGGGGCATCGCTAATGCGTTGTTGACCCTAAGACGTGAAATTGTTACCATGAGACATGCTTGTAATAAAAAAAGGGTATTATTATATATCGGGATTGGTAGAGCAAATTATTATAACTGCATTGACCGTGGTCCCGAGATGACCACCATAATATAATATATCTATAGTTTAAATAACGAAAATGATATTAAAGTCCAAGTCCAACGACTAAAGACCAACGTGTTATTTCATGCAGATTGATGAGTACTCTTTTTGGTCGCAGTAGCGGTAGTTTTATTGGGACATAGTACTTCCGTTGAAAATAAGTAAGTAACACACAACGGCATGAGTATACTGGCACCGGAAATTGTATCGATTGGGTTTCTATACGGCTCAAAGTTTCAATTGCTAATTTCTATTGAAGACGTGCGAATATAATCATGATTTTAATTAACGAAAATTAAAATCAAATCTTATGTCACTTGCTTTAATTTAGAAGTTATATCAGTTCATTACATTATTGATGATAGCTGTAATTTGTGTTAAATAAATAAATAAATATTATTTATTATATCGCACCAGGTCTTAACTCAAAATTTTGCGAAATGGAGTTCGATCGATCATAGAGAGACTAAACAAAGTACGCTCTATCCGATGAATAGTAAAACATAGTCAACTTAATGATAGAATAGGCATACCGATACTTCAGCCTCTTTAACACCGGGACCCACCCTCCCCGCTCAGTGCAAAAGTCATCCATGATCGATATGTGCCAAAATTGTTTTTTTGAGTTAAGCCCCTATCGTTCTGAGAGTGCGATATTTAGACTACAAACGAGAATCCTACAAATATATAATTATGTTTGTTAATTAAAAAAAAAATATCTCAATCGCGCATAAACTACACAGCTAGCCAATCTAGATCGAATTCGTCACAAACCGTCATAACATTATATTCTAATACGCGTAAAGTCGGGGATCGAAGCTAGCTAACAAATACCATACCAAATATAATTTATGCATTTTCAAATATATGAATATTTACTTTACCATGCTTCCGTTGTAGAAGGCCACATAAAAAATAAAATTTACATGGTGTATTTTACATTGTTGGTTTCAGCCGCGTATTACTGAGTAGAAATGGTACTACTATACTATGCAAAAACACAATTAAAACGTAGAGTATATTAGAAATTTCTCTGAGGAGGAAATTAGTTAGCTGAGGTTATTGGTGTCGGAATAGCCAGGCGCCGGCGCCATGTTCTAACTTATTTGACATGCAGTGTGAATAAAGTAATGATTTTTTAATATTATGAATAGCCCTCACTTAAATGAACTGTTCAAACAGGTAGCTTTTAATGAATTCTCTCACGTCTAGAGTATATGAGACATTAGGTATACTAATGCTAGGTAACACTTTTGATACACAATTAGTGTGAATGCAGTAGGATCTACATGGTTTATTATAATTTTGGAATCAGCGATATTATTTTTAAAAATACAAAAAAAATATAAATATCCTGGGACATTCTACACGGCCATCTGATTCTAAACTAAACAAAGCTTGTACTATGGAAACCAGATAACTGATATCTATATATATAAAAATGAATCCCTATTTCCCTTGGTCACGGCATCACGCATGCACGGCTGGACCGATTTCGCTAATTCTTTTTTTGTTGTTTTCGTTATTGTCATGAGAAGGTGCTTATGAAAGAAAAAAATAAGAAAGTTGCGTGGAAATTTAGAAAATTTATGAAAACTTAACCACTTTTCAATAAACTTTTATTATTGTCAGTCGTTTGATAGCTAGAGCGATTGACAGAATGTGCGCTGCAAATATCGTTTAAAATAGATGCATGGGTCGGAATTATATTGATAAAATTATTAATTTATAATTTCTTATTGCATATTTCACAGTCTATTCAATCGGAACATTCGAATTCTATATTCATTGTTAAGACAGAACAACGTCTGTCGGGTCAGCTAGTAATATAATAATTATAATTATTAGCTTGTATTATATTTGTGCCATTAAAGCTGCTGTAGAACTATGACGCTACATGTAGCGTTGATCATTAAGCAGAAAGCAACGTGACTTCGCGATGCGCTATATAAAGCCGCAACTCCACAACACTGCACAGTAATGGTGCGCTTATGTCGCTAATACGTATGACTTGTTTTTTTAATTTAATTATACAAATTATATAATCAAATAGCAATTCTATTCTGATTTCACTTAGACAGTTAGAGTGTGGTGATAATCATGCTGACTATCTAAGAGTGCTCGACGCGTACACTACAAATGCGTCTTAACTTACTACAGATCGTAGACCAATATAGCTCACGTCCATAGCTTGTTTGCCGGAGTCAAATGGCAGCCTAACATTATGTATGCAATAGTTCTCAGTAGCAAAATGTATTTGAACTCTGCGAATTGCCATTATATTGCAATGTGGTTGTGGAAGATGCAGCGAGCGCACTACGCTATTGCTAATTGATTTGTGGCGTGTATGCTTTGGTGCGTTTCGTTAATTGTTAACTAACGGTATTACTACCAAGTTTTCTCAACTGAAGTAGTAAGAGTTCTTTAAGATCTTGACTCAACAGCCATTTTTGACGAAAGTAACATTTTTCTCAATGAATTATACTACTATAATGATGGCCCATGCACAAATTCGTTGAAGCTTGCATTTAGTTTTAATATTCAACAGCTTCGATGTGGAATGTTAAGAAGTTTAGATGCAGTTTTTGGGTTTTAACATTTTCAAATAGGTCTACTGTAAAGTTTTCAAAATGGCGCTTGAATTAAGTCGCCTTTTAGCCGTCGACTTGTTTTTTGCCACCAGACACTTACTACCTGACAGTAAGTGGCCATTTGCAACACTATCGCCAATGCGTCGTCGACCTTGAAACGTGAAGTTGTTAAGTCTCATGTGCCAGTAATTTCACCGGCCCCCTAACCTTTCTAACTGAAACACAGTAATACAAGTGCACTACCTACTGCTTCACAGCGGAAAGGGTACTACTTCCCCAGACTCTGCACTAAGAGCTCTACTACTCTAAAAATGTACACTAAACTGAACATCATCCCTCTCATCTATCATAACGTTCGTTATAAAATCACCTCTGCAAACAAAATTCGTTGGGTACTTACCTACCTAATTGATTTTATTACAAGCAGTTCAAATGCTGTTCAAACTTAAGTCTTTACCGTCGACTATATTGGCGTTGTATTAACCACCGTGCAATTACTATTGAGATCAATACTGCCCACGTACGGATAGTAAAGATTTGTTTTACATTTCTTCAATTTCCAACTTTATGATCATTGTAATAAAAACTAAACCGCGCTAATACAAGCGGAACGGCTTATAATTATAAGTTTAAAACGTGTGTATGCAATGCACAGTTAATCACGGCTTCGGTTCGCAGTCCGGACTTCGGCTACAGTCCGGCACGGGTTCGCCCACGCGTCCCTTCGCTCGCCTGGCGCCAATTGCCAGACGCAGGCGTATGATGAGCTCCACTTACCACCGCTGTGTTACACCTTGATTGTATCTTTTGGAGTACAACAAAAAACAAAAGATATACATGTCGTTTGGACAATGTACGAGTATAAGTATGCACTTATACATACCTTAGACTTAGTATGCACTTAGTCTTAGGAACAATATTTAGAATGTTGTTCGATTGACAAAATCGATTTCTAGACACAATAGTACTCAAAATTTAATGAAATCGATGGAAATCCTTTTCTGTACAAACACAATTATAAATTAAATATAATATATAAGATAATCAAGTATCTTTATTTATTAGAATGTTCTTATATATAATTTGAACTGGAGGTCATAGTTGTAATTGTTTTATATAATACTAAAATAATTCTGAGAAATTGTATTGGTCTTTTGTTAAATCTCCTTGTTACAATTTATTAAATGCAATCTATCATTGCAGTCAATTGTTATCTAAATATTTGACCAGAGTCAAAGTTACGGACACAATTGGCACATTCCTAACTTAGCCTACGACAGTGTATCTATACATCAAATATTGTGTTCGGAACAGTTACCAAACCAAATTATTAATGATAGCAAGATATCTATCAATCGGCTCGTAATTGTTGTTAGGAAAGTAACTTATTGATTGAACCCTTGCGGGTCGCATTAGTGACAGTACTTTGAAAAGTTTACCTTCTAAAGTTATAAACCCTTTGAAAATAGATACCCCTGAATCTCGGAACAAATTCTTGTAGAAACCTTCACTGCTAAATCGATAAATTAAATAATAATCTTATATTTTTTATCTTTTTATTTCTTTTTACATTTTCTACGGACTCTTAGTCCGTACTCTTTGAAGATTCTACGAAATTTTTTTTTAAGATTAATTGTATTATGTTTTTAAAAATTAACATCTTTCCGCGCGTGCTCAGCTCGTTGTTCTGAACTGAAGCTTGTGGTTCCTTAATCTTTAGTTTAGATTATTTGATTTATAGTTCAGTTTGGCGCAAATAAGCTGACCATAAGACAATCGATAGACTCGTGATAGATAAATACAATATTCATATTCATTAATTCTAATTTTGAACCAATTGTAATTTATTTGACATAGCTGGCATTCCACGAATATAAACAGAATATAGTTCTAGCTTTAACATTACCATTATTATAATATCATTTGAATTCCTAGAATTACATATATTTCAAAAAACATTCACACAATTTAAATATATGTATATAATTCTTCCGTCCGTGTATGTTAGTGAACTCCTCCTAAACGGCTGGATGACTGAACATTTTCGTGTGCGTTCCTGTGTCCGATTATAATTTAGATTCACAATTGGACCCGGTGGCGCTGCGATCGAATTTCTGCATTTTGTATGGACTTATTTCGACAGGATAACGTCTGTCAGGACAGCTAGTTATTAAATAAAGTAGTTCAAGTATTGACATATCATCTTACACGTGTTTGGTAAAACTTGAAGGAAGCACTATAAGCCTTAAAGGCTCTTCAGCAACTGCAGGTGGATGACGCAAATAGGTGCCTTCCGTGGTAACAGCTTTAATACATATTAAAACTATTACCATGCCAAAGTAGGGTAATAAACTGGGTTGGTACTTCAATGTATTGTTCCATTAAAAGCATTAAATATCTCACGATACGTTACGTCATCGTAAGTTCAATATCATTATAGGATTTAAATCCACAACAATTTTTTTAGCTTCCAAGGAGCAATGAAGTCGCTATTACTTTTTCTCTTTATTTACAACTATCCCCCGCGGTTTCACCCGCGTTTAGGAGGTTTGTAATACTCGAACTATCAAACGCGAGCAGTTAAAGTAGTTGTTATACTTTAAAGCTCTCGCATTTTCTCAAATATACTATTTATGTATTATACTTAAAAGCCTTCCTCATGAATCACTTGAATCTAATAAAAAAACGTTTTAAAGATCTGAGCATACATAGAGACTTTGTTTTATACTTTGTTTTATACTCTGTAGTGATAATAAAAAATATTAACCTGTATCCGAGGTGGACTACAATCAGGTTTCCTGAACAATAGAACCACAAATGTTAGGGATCCTTCTGATTATGCTTGCGGCTTCATTTATAGGTCGTTAGCAACAGTTAAGATGGGATTTGGCTAAATTGGCTAATGGGCATGAGAAGAGATTAACCTGAATAACTGATTAACCTACCTACAAGAGATAGTGCGAATGTTTTTCCTCACAAAAATGGTTAGTGTACTTAAAGATATCTGACGGAGAAAAACTCTCGTTTATAGATATTTCCCTATTAAATAACTATATTTCAAGATAGATCTAGCGTTTATCATTTACAAAAGAACTAAGTAGAGACGTAAGACCTAAACATAAAGGTCCAAAATTCACCAGCCCATATTTCTAATTTAGTTTTTATTAGAATTGAATTCCTTTGCAGAGTTCTTAATTTAAAAGAAAGTACCTAAACGTCTCAATCAAAGGAGACATAGAGCTGCCCACACAAAGGTTGTTGTATTCATGCAATCTGGTCGAGATCCGTTATAAATTGCAAAAAGGCGAACCCAGCTTTTGAGAGAACGATATCTCGAAATGCTTTACAATACAATACACCCGAGCATTGTGTTGAGATCTGGGCGTTTCCTGGCAGCCTTCACAGGATATACTTGAATCCCACTAGACATTGTAATATCTTACCTTGCTTGTATTTAGAGGATTTGCACACATTTGAAAATGAAAACCTTTACATTGTAATTTTGATAAAAGGGAAATTTATGCACAATAATTAAACAATACTTAAAGCTTATGCTTGCACGACATGCACGAATACAAGCCATTAAATAAAGTAAAATTAAATTCTAAGTTGTGAAAAAGCTAGCACGATATCAGTTAGTGTAGACGTTCTTATCTCGGATGGGCTGAGTCGGTTGATTGCGGCGCGGGGGAGTAATGACTTAATACAATGCTTTCACGGAAATTGTACGCCATTATGGTACCACGACATGTCCAACCCCGTCATTAAGGCGTCATCAACTTAAATTTTAATCTAACTGAGTTCGTGGTTTATTCATTGACCTTTTTAGCTCTATACCTAGGGTCATCATAAATTTGCGACATTTTGTAAACAAACGATGAACAGATTGCTTCGCAAATGGCGATCGCTGTAGCTATTTGCGCATGATGTAAATACTGGGGCTCTGTTGGAGTGAAATCGTTTACATTGACATGTTTCATCGCATATTTTAGTGTGTGTACATTTGAGACGTAAATATCTTAGTACTCGTACTACTAATTCTAGTTCTTCTGTTATATTATTACCAAAAATGTTAGAATTCTTTTTAATTAGTTGTGTAGCCATGGAAATTCGAGTTACATTTTTTTAATTTACTTGCTGCCATCCAGTGGTTATACCTGTGTTGCTCTTAATTTAGTCCTATTTCCACCCGGAAGGTTTTTTCAAATAGGAGCAGTGGATCCGGAGATTATAAAATGTACCACATACAAAAGCCTCTCTCTATCTTTGTAATGTAAGTATAGATTATAATAACTTTATTATTCTACTGAAAGGGCTTGAAAAGCTCTACCCCTGGTTCAAAACCATATAATATGTAATATAATATGTTAACCATTGTAAATTTTAATGAGAGATCCCAATTCTAAAGGTCCATCATAGAAATAAATTGTCTAACATTAACGAATAACTTCTCCGGCGTGGTAACGCTGTTTACCAAACTATACTCACCTAAAGTATACCTAATGTAAGTACCGTGACTCGTAAAATGCTTATAAAATAAACTTAACCATTTTGACGGTCTAGTGCCCTTATAGCGGCCGGCCGTGTAATTTTATGTCAAAATATCACCATAAGCCGAGTGGAAGATGAAAATGGAATAAATGTGTTACGCATAAGTTAATAGGGGGTTTGTTTTGATTACATAAAACTCCTAGGAGTTCTAACCTTTAATTTTAACCCCAACATCTTTATTTTTATATTAAATTTCATCGTCAGTATCATAATAGTAGTACATTTTCTGTCGAATATGATGTGTCTAGCAGCCAGTCATAACATTTATTGAATGCACAATTAATATGAGCCTAAGCTGTGTTTGAAGATCTTTAACTTAATTAAGACAGTCAGTTTACCTTATCCGAGTACTGCAGCGTCAAAATGTTCGAAGTTCTGGGTAGTTATCTCTAAAGTTCTGCAATCTACCTCGTAGGTCGGACCAATCTCTCTGCAAATGGCTCTCTAAGTAGCCTAAAGCAGTATCGGTCCCACTACAGCTCTCACAACGTTGTTATGAAAATCCCTTTTGCATAATGGGAAATACCGGGTTGTGCTTTTAGGCGCGAAAGCTATAGTCTTGACCGTTTCACAGAATACGGCCGCTGTACTACAGGCAAATACGAAAATAATTTTGTTTTTACGAGGCGCCGCAATTTTTATTCTTATTCCGTAGTATCCGTAAAAAGAGTATTAAGTATGTAGTGGCAGCCTGGTGAGTAAGAAGGGAAATGAAACATTACACGCAAATGCTACACAAACAGAAACTTTAAAATGCAATCTTTACGGAAGTGAAAGATTAATGGTTGAAACGTTTAAACGGTCGGCGGTGACAGTGCCAAAAATCCTCGTCTCTCGCACCGTGTGTTAGCGCTAACAAAAACGTTTCTGTGGAGAATTCCCTACATTAACTCTGTGGAAATTAGTAAGCGTTAGTTTGAGGCACACTCGTAAGAGGGTAGCCACATGCAAGTCATTATGCGGACGATCATTGAATTAATTACGCGGACGTTACGAGAGCGGAAGTGTTGCGGAGCCGCGTCGCCCGCTGGTCGTCGCGCGCCCTCCGCACCCGAGCACAATATGCGCTCCACCTCTGATGAATGGCCTTTTTTAGATTTCCACTTTAATGCATTTCTCTCTTATTCGCCGTTTTATCGAGTTAACTTATTCATGCGAAATCTATGTAAATTTTTATACATGTCTCTCAACAAACACAGATAAAAGTTTTATGGATCGTTATAGAGTCATAGTCTATGGATATAAATGTTGATATCTACGAGATATATTTTCTACTTGAAAATACGGACTTTAAAAGTATATTTATTTTTAATAAATAATGGCGTATTTACTTTTATAGACGACGGCTATCTAGGTTATATAATAAGTAATATAAAACTTGGTGCTAGTTACGTTTTTTCTTTATCACGAACATAAATACTTACCTATTTGTCTGGCGACGAAAAGGTACGATACTATTTATTTATACTAACTATCATATTTACTTGTCGTTTAGTGGCACTGTGGATGATAAATTCTTCCTCATTCAAGTTTGTATGTAGCTCTTGATAAGGACGTTGTAACATGCTCCAGCTGAAACAAGGACGACTTAACAAGGTCCATGTTAACGCCTCTGGTGTTTTAGAGCGACTACTCGACGCAAACAAAATAAGGCAAGGGCCGTTCTGATTTAAAATTACTAACATAGAGGTCTATTGGTCGCTTTTAGCTGTCAGTTTCGATTGTAAGTTACATAATACGTTGCACTTGGCGAGTTTCACGAGGGGAGGGCTTGGTGGACTCGACTGGCTTGGCGAATCGAATTAGGTCGGGTGCGCGATGGTATCTTGCCCACTGCAACGCCCGCCGTCCGCCCAGCGATAAAGAAATGTCTGAAACACCAGATACCGCGTGTTCATTTGCTTATTGCTCTATGGCTGATGACGTTTCCTGTAATGGCTCAGAAAAATGATTTCCCGTGACCGTGCCTTATCTAGCAGCCGTTTCTCTTTCCTATTTAAATAAAATCGAGCACCACAACTTAATGACATGTTTTTATCGTGAGACATTTACATAATGTTTGTTGGAATATTATTCAGTGACGAATGGAGTGAAAAGCGTCGCGTATTTACATCGCCCGCTCAGTATCGAGGCATTCAATAACCATTTTGTTATTCTTCAATTCACATTACATACGTCTCTTGGTAGATGATTGCTGTTACGATAATGTCGTGTACGTAGGTACGTGCGCGGTGGCTGGAAGATTTGATACATTATTGGAGTGGTTTTGTAGCGCTTCCCGCTTTTATAAAACAATGTTTCATTTTTACTCGAGTGACTTAGTGTTAAGGACCTAAGATTACGTGGAGTAGTCGTTTTGATATTTTTTATTTATTTATGATATTTTGCCTTTAAGGTTAGAACACTTACAGCTATACTTCATATACGATAGATAACCAACCTTACTAATAGAGAGTGATATAATGGACATAAACTTAATTCTCCTTACATATCTACTAGGTTAATGCTGACAAGTTAACCAAAACATATGAGTTATTTTCATTTCACTCTATTTTTAGACCAGTAACACACCTACCATCTACATAATATAATCTAAACATTACTTTAAAATGTCATAGGTATGTAGGCAACTTGGTATACCTGTAAAAGCTGACTTGGTACTCGTTTCTTATTCGAGGTCGCCTGAACTTTCATCCGAGTCTAGAATACACATTTTAAAACTTTAACTTATTTCCTACGACGTTGGGTCATGTGAAATGTACATTTTCGGAGAATAAGAAAAGATATACCGGGTTTTATTTATTTTCTACTTAAACATAAAATAAATCTGTATTTTTTAAGTTTAAAGCAAAATTTAGAATATTTTCAATCCAATTCTAAGTTCAATAGTAATTTACTATAAGGTCAATACAATTGTAAAGTTAAACACAGATTTTATATCCATTTACTAATCTGCTTTTAAGTCTTCACCACTTGGCAAAACTGTACTTTATTTAGAACACGTAATAAGGGCGCATGAGTGCTCTCGACCGAACTAGACCAAACTAAGCCTCTTGATTCAACGTTGGGGACCGATGTGAAAATGTACGTGTCATCTCTAATTACTATGGATACGGCACATCTCCTTTGTAAAACAGTTTCCTTTTTGTATTTCTTATTAAAACAAATGACTGCCGATGAGCAATTTCACGCGTGGAGAAGCGAAATTCATTTAAGTAATGTCTCTTTTCAAAACAAGAGGAAACCTAATTTATAATACGTAATTAGTTTAAACAAGCTCCCTTGATGTAAGAAACCTGAGTTGAGTTACGAGACTTAAAAGCAAAGGTGGATTAATGGACAGAGGGCGGGTATAACTTGCCTCATCTACAGGACGCTACTCGTGGAGTTTTCATAACCTGGGGAGCTCTTCCGTGACTCTATGAATTAGTAGCGACCTCATTAAGCCGTATGAGTTGCTTCTACTTAGATCACTATAGCATTAACAATTAAATGAATCACCTCCCAGCGGCGATGCGCACTACGCCGAAGTAGGGGAGAGTCCCCCACCTAGCTCACGTAGGGTAAGATACTGCTTTATGTTACGTATCTGTACTTAGTCCTTTAATATAAGGGTATCTCAGCTCTCAGTTGCTACACAAAAAGGGTTTATGCTTTGAAGTATTGCTCATTAGTGGATACAAAAAAGAATACGTTACTATAAGCATCTTAGTAAGTTCAGAATTAATAACGTATATGATTTTATTTAGTAACTATACCAAATGTTAATGATTATATCGACATAAAATATTTAAAAAGCAAAGGATTTTCAATATTTTATAGACAGATATTTTAAGGTCTACCTTACATCCCAAACATATGAGTAATACAACAGTAGATAAAATTATTAAATGGCTGATTTTTCACTCGCAAGGGTAGCGAAACAGTTGTATGTTTTCAATTTAAATGTTTTCCAAACAGCAGACTGACATCCTTTCAATAAAATGTCAGCAGGACGTTACATGGGGATTTTTGGCTGAATCAACAATACGCCATGGTCATACAAGACGACCAGTGGTTGTGGTAATAAAATAACGAACGAGAATTCCGTAGTTTGGGCAGCGTGGCATCCCGAAGGCGGTTCTAGTACCCTATGACGTAGTTATATCTATGACGTAGCTATGTTATGTGTCGCTAGCTTGTTCTTCCGTAGAGGCCGTAAAGTGCACATGTTACGAGTCCTCACGGACAGTTCGGTGCCGATCGTGGCGAACGATAACAAATCCCACATGGAATATTATGCCATAGTGTAATTCTTTGATAAATAAATAACTTAACTTAGGTTCTTGTCTTGTTTACATTTTATGTAACTGAATTTAAGTTGTCCATGCACTTAATATTATTAGCAACCTGTCTAGCAAGATACCCCAATATTCCCTTCTTAGCTGTAATAGTCCATGCACTTACCGTGATCTGTGTTTAGTTGTATACCTTCCATTGTACAGCCTGGGACAGCATTCTCTTGTTGTACATTTCCCATCACATTAATGTGTTGCCGTAAATATATTGGATCTCTATGTTAATGCATAGTGCACACATACTATAAGGACGTGTTTAGAGCCGTGACATTATAAAGTGTAGTACAAAATTAAATATATTTTGTGAAACATACCTGTCTTAGTCCAAACAATAAAACACAAATAAATAAATAATATTTTTTTTTATCCGTTACTAGATTTTGATAGGGTTCGAAGTAATATTAAATAGGTATATTAATTTTTGTTATACTATAGTATACAGCACATAGATTCTGTATAATCTACAAAAAATAAAAGGCAATATTATTTATACACCTTTTTAATGTTAAACTTACAAAAAGAACATACATAAATGTAATGCGTTAAAGGTTTATCTCGAGCTCATCATAAATTGTCAACGATTTTAATAAAATTGAGCTCAAGCTCTTTGTAACATCATAACGTACTTGCTTAAACCGGTTACTAATTGAGTCATTATAAATATAAAGTTCTGCATTTAGTTGCAACTCGTTTAATTATTTCTTGCTTGATTTAAAATGAATAAAACGTGGCTTCAAAAGTTCCTTATAGAATATAACAATTAAAATGAATAATGATTATCATGAATCAATGCGGTAAGCCGTAACGTAGGTCGCGCAAAATGATTTATTTCTTAATACTTCTCTACATTAATATCTTTAAATTACTTACAGTTACAAAGTTATTTTAATTGAGTACTGTATATATATATTTTTTTTTTTTTTTTTTTTATGCCACTTGGGCCGACAAACAAGCAGACGGTCCACCTGATGGTAAGTGGTCACCGCCGCCTATGAACATTTGCAACACTAGGAGCATCGCCAATGCGTTGTCGACCCTGAGACGTGAAGTTGTTAAGTCTCATGTGCCTGTAATTTCACCGGCCCCCTTACATATATTATTTCTAATAGTGTTTTTAAGGATATCAAAAGACTTCTAATAAATATAGTCTCTAATACTCTCTAATATTGCTTCATAAAAAAACAACTACGGTAAATATTGGTGGACAGGAATTTGAGACTATTACCAGCCTTTTTCGTTTTGCGGAAACAATACCGCTCTAATTACTGTTGGTTTGTGGTTGAATGCACGACCATAACATAAAGACCCTCCGTACCTTATGTTTTCAATATTTCTATTGATATAGGCCAATATTATACAACACGCAGGGACGGTGGGTGTCGTAGGTCAGCGGTTATGGTATCGTTGTAAAATGGGACGGTTGCGTGTGCGCGTAGATTTTTATATTAAAGGCACGTAATGAGAGTGAAATAAAGACCCACGCGTGGATATAATCATAAGAGGTTTGACGACTTTATTTCAATAATATTATTTGTTATTTTATTTCATTTTCAGAACCAATTTCCATAGAGAACCCCTTAATAATTTGCTTTGTCTTTCAAATTCAAAACCATTTATTCAGTTTAGGCCCTCGGAAGGCACTTATGAAGGTCAAATTTAAAGTTACTGAAGCTACTACTTTAACTTAATAACCTTCACTAGATACTAGTAAACATATCAACCGACTATTCAATTTCAATAGACAGCGTTCTAGCTGGCCATTTGGTACAGAACCCTAAAAAGGACTAATAACAAAATAAAAACAACCATAATTAATACCAATATCGGGTTTCAAAACAGCAAGGCAAAATTCTCAACCACCTCGAATCCTCAATAAATAAAAACAGTTTTTAATAAAAGCTGCGAGCGCAACTAGCGCTGCGATCCGGCAGCATATTGCATCCGTACAGTATAAATTCGCTAATATGCCTGAACTCGTACGATAAAGCCTAAAATCGCACAAGTTATTTTACTGCTGGAATAATTCTTCGGATTTTTGACAGCGCAATCGAAGTTTGCCGCTAGGCCCTGCCGCCGGGGCTTTAATTAAGAGCTGGTACAAACTCCTATTGCCACGTATCCGAGCTCTGCTAAGCTACGGAGAAATTGTCGGTTACTTTATGCTACACGCTAACTTCAATGATACTTTAATTGTTCAATCCTAGTTAATAACCAATGATTTAGTATAGGTATTGGTGTGAAATTACACTTACCTATGTATATTTAGTATATAAGTATTTAAACAGAATATAGAAGTAGTGCTATGCGTTACTTTTTGGCCCAACTGTACAGTAATAAAATAAATCTGGGTTATATTTTTGAGCTGGGGCAAAAAATTATCCAGTTGTTGGTTTAAGCCCAATGTACATATAAACTATAGATATTAGAGAGATTTGATGTACTCAATCAAACGAAAGTAATTGGCAATCAACAAATTGTTTAAGAAAAGCCTACGTACTACACGATCTCAACATTCCACCGAAATTGCGCTCAATCAGCTAAAAAGGAATCAAGTTTTTTATCGCTTGTCCGAAGCCGTTGTGTCCGGGCCGATTCTAACGAGCTCATTGGAAATTCAAATTGAGCTGAACCACCGCACCCTGTAATCAATAATATTACATGTAGCTACGTGCTTCCTGAAGCTTCTGCTTCAAGATCAACGAACGAAGGCTTGAACACCAACAGCAATACCCATCGTTATGCCCTCGATATTATATTTGAGAATTGGTTTCCCATAAAATACATTATTACCCACAGATGGCTCCCAGTGCCTTAACGACTCATAACAAGGACGCAGATTTATGTTCCTTTAGAAGTTTCTAGTGTGTTAATAACGTTGTAAAAGCTACGAACACAATACCTACGTAGTTAGACACCAGTCTAAAAGCCTTGTAAGAACCGTGTTTATTCATAGGGCTAACAACTTTACACCGCGAAGTGATCTTTAAAAGCTGTCTTGGGTTATCTTAACTGGTCAAATGAAGTGACAATTCTTACAGCCTACGCTTTAAATGAGGGAGTCACTTTACTTGATCGAATTTAAATGAATCGGAGATAATAACATTTGCATGTTGTTCATAAAAAATAAAAGCGTTTTGATAGAGTGCAGCGGAATATTATGCAAAGAGACCTTTAACGTTGATAGCTAATTTTAGTTTGACTACATAATGAGACTACATCAGATATCCATAGAAATTATTGAAGTCCAGTCGCTCAACTCGATTTCCAAGTCAGATCCCAAAAGCAATTACAAAGTATTATTCATTCCTAGCATAGCTTATCCGACGATAGCATTCGTGTAGTTACTGGATGCAAAGAAAATTGCACCATCTAATGATCATATCGCTTCTTGAATACAAATTCAGGTCTTTCAGCACACGGCGGGCAGCGGCTGGCCTATTACAGCCATGTTACACTCGGTAAATTGAAATGGCGTTATGATTTATAGTAAGACTTCACGAACCAGTATTACGGGCAGCTTCCTACACGTACGTGACGTGAAATAGAGAACCTCGTAAAAATTGAAATTTTGCGAAGCAAAAACTACAGGAATAAAATTATTTTAGAAATTTCAAATTAGAGCAAAACGTACACAGAATTAACATAATGCTTAATGATCAACCGATATAATAATTACAACAGGCCAGTTGGCTTGGTGGTTACCGCTCTGACTGCCAAACCGAAGGTCGCGGGTTCGATTCCCACCCAGGACAAACATTTGTGTGCATGAACATGTCTGTTTGTTCTGTGTCTGGGTGTAAATATCTATATAAGTATGTATTTAGAAAAAAAAAAGTAGTATATCAGTTATCTGGTTTCCATAGTACAAGCTCTGCTTAGTTTGGGACCAGATGGCCGTGTGTAAAAATGTCCCAGGAATGTCCCAGGAAATAATAAATCAGTCTTATAATTTTAGGTAAGTGGAATTTCAGTCAAGTCACACTAGTCATTGTCCATAATAATCAAATCACTTTCGGTGATCAAAGTGGATATCTACATATTCGCATTTTAAAAATGAAACCATTCGTGATGGTCAGCTTTTGTAACTTTTACCAGATTTTATACCAAGCCCACATCGTTATCTCGCAATTCATTAGAATATGATGATGAGTTGGTGCTAATGTCTTTAAAATTAAATATCGCACCAGGAATAGGAAGTCCGCATGTAAATGTGCACGTATACCAAAAAGGTTGGCTGGAATATGGAGAGGCTTCTAGCGGGGAGCTCTTAGTTTAAAAGTCATATTTAGCTAATTACGCTGCGGGTTGCGGTCGTCCGGATGGCGGTTTGGCGCACTGTGGCCGAGAATTCCACTCGAAACTGTATCTGAATACATTATAGTACTCGCTATATTAAAAACAAAATTTAGAGCCGGTGTGAAGCGTATATACCTTTTAATATTGCTTGCAATTCACTGCTCAGTTGTTAGCTGCTATAAATACGGATACCTGCCAATTGGATTTGTTTGGCTTCAATGTATTAACTTTGTTGTAACTACTGCACCTATTTTGTATCCATTTAATACAGAACAGAAACTTATCTTCGTTGAAACTTTGATGCTGGGAATATTCATAAAAAAGCGATGCAGCGTAGAATGGCCAGTTTCGAAGTCTTTATTTGCCATGTGAGCCACGTAATGTTTGAGTTAATTAACTCATGATACTTTTAAGGCTTTCAAGTCGATTAAAACTTTTTTTTTATTGTGATTTTTATATCTTCAAAATCCATGGTCAGATCAGAAAGAGGTTGAAATATAACATTATTTTTTTTGATAAATCGTACGAAGCGTAACATAGGCAGGTACCTAATTACTTTACAATTGACTGATTTCTTATTATATTAAAATACCTTAACATTATTCGCTTCTCTCAGACCTCTTGACTGTTGAGATGTCGGGTGCCGGGCTCGCCACCATTGCGACCTCGAGGAATTTCTTCACTCTACAGAAAATTCTTTACATTTTTGTGAAGATAATTTGTTTTGTCTTAAGATTGAGATAATTTACCTATTTTCCCACAGCTTATATAAAAAAAAATATTCGGTTACCTCGCAAGATTATGAGTTGCTTGCTAAAAATATTTTTATACAGTTCTGGCTCTTTCTTACGGCCCATGATTGTCTATCAGAACAGAAAAGGGAAATCTCAATGAATATGCTTAGGCACATAGTTATAATTCATATAATATAGGTATTGTAACGCTAGCGCAATGTATCCAAGATATTACGAGTAGGTAATTGGTAATTCGCCCATTCGCTTGTGGAGTGTGGCTAGATCCTCGTTTGTTTATCGATCTTTGGCTTATTGGCAGAATGCAGCATAGCACGCGAGAGTGACTTATTTAAACTAAAAGTATGATTTTTAATCTGCCTTGTAGCCAACGTCTGAGTAGAAAACTCTCATAAACCGTTTGTTTGATTAAAACCATTCCAACATAAAAATAACAGAGAACAACAAGATTCTCAGTTAATTTGCACCAGTTCTACAGACAACACTCAATGTTCAGTGGGGTGGTTTCGCTTGACCCCGGTTCAATATAATTTTTGCAGATGTAACAACGTGCCGGGGAAGCTGAAAAGTTAGCTAACTACGGTGCTGGCCCGGTGTGCAGCTAGATCAAAAAGTTCGGCGCGAATTTATAACGAGTTCGGGATAATAAGTGGGATTAGCTTTTTTACCTTTCTTTTTCTTCACCCCCTTTTTTCTACGACGTGATTTTACATTCAGAATATAAAGTGTTTCAGATACGGGTGCGGTTCGCCATACATTTCATGTTATCGAGGCTATAACCCCGTGACAAAGGACATGAAATAGTTTTCTTACGTTTCAAATATCGTTCTTAGATTTCGGGAATGGCTTACGTAGTTCGGCCTGAATTTAAATTTTGTCACAAAAGCGATATCAGTTGGTACCTATCTGCTGATTGTATAGAAGCACGTTCGTTTATAAATTGGTAAAGTTCGAACCTGCCAGAGTGTAAATATTTCTCTCAGATATTAAAAGGAAAGAATATTGTAAGAAAATCTCACTGTTTTAAGTCCTTTCATTTAATGTAAACCGAACTTTGAAATCCAAACTTTTTGTGTCTTTAATTATAAAATAGGTTTATCAAGTTATTTTGCTTTTAATTCTTACAGTTCATTTCAGACATCGTTAAAACTCTGGTACTGTTATAATACAAACTAGCTGTTCCCCCGACTTTTGTCGCGTGATTTTAAATTGAGGTATATTTTCGTTCGTGAGCCTATTAAAAATAAATAAACACTATACGTTGCCCTAAGCTACGTTCTATTTATCTTCCTGTGAACACCTGATCAAAATTCGTTTAATAGTTTCGGAGATAAGCTTGTTCAAACAGAGAGACATAGTTTTCAGTTTTCGGCAAATATTTTATATGTACAAGTACGACGGTTGTACGGAAATACTCATAATATAATATTAATTACGAAGTGAATTTTTATGTATATTATATTAATTGCTATTATTATCGACAGGCCAGTTGGCTTGGTGGTTAGAGACCCTGACTGCCAAACCGAAGGTCGCGGGTTCGATTCTTCTTTTTTTTTATGCCACTTTGGCCGACAAACAAGCAGACGGGCCAACTGATGGTAAGTGGTCACCGCCGCCTATGGACATTTGCAACACTAGGAGCATCGCCAATGCGTTGTCGACCCTGAGACGTGAAGTTGTTAAGTCTCATGTGCCTGTAATTTCTCCGGCCCCCTTACTTTTCTAACCGAAACACAGTAAAACAATTGTACTACTGCTTCACGGCGGAAATGGGTAAGGTGGTAGTACTTCCCCGGACGAACTCTGCACTAAGAGCTCTACTACTCAAAAAAGGACACCCAGGACAAACATTTGTGTGCATGAATATGTCTGTTTGTTCTGTGTCTGGGTGTAAATATCTATATAAGTATGTATTTAAAAAGTAGTATATATAGTATATCAGTTACCTGTAGCCATACTACAAGCAGAACACTCTGCTTTACTTGGAATTATAGAATATTAGTAAGAATTTAAAAGTATACAAGATATACCATAACTTTTTAGGGAACACTGTGAAGACCACGTAAAGTCTATAAAAAAAGTACTTCTCAGCTCACCCTTAAATCATTATTATTCATATTAAAAGTATAAAAGTGCTTGAAAGTTTATCTTGTAACGTTTTATTGTTCAATAAATCGTTCATCTTTGGACCACTGCCGGGTAAAGCGGGATCAAGTTGAGCTGTTCATTGAGGGCTTACTACAGATACTTGGGATCATTCCGATCCTTGTTTTATATCCGGTGTTTTATGTTTATTTATAAAGATAATTTTGCCTTTTATTTTTGTAAGCGGATATCGAATACATATGATTCGGTCTCGCGTTAACTGTGAATTATTAAATCTAATTTTGACTTACAAAAATGTAATTAACAATTTTTAATACCGCAAATAACTCATCAGTATTTAAATATGTATCGCATATTATTTAAAATTTAAAAGCTGCCTTTTGTATAAGACACTAAGTATCGAGACAAACCTCCGAGGTTTTTTAGATTGTAATGATTGTAATTATGTTGTAAGATATTATTAATAGTAATAAAAAAAAAAGTATTCTGATGGCCTTCTGTATTAATCCTCAAGGCTCTCATTACAAATTATAATATAGAAAAGTTCAATAATGTATATGTATGTATATATTTTTTTGGTTTTTATTTTTATTTATGTAAAACAGGCTGACATATAGGCAGCGGGTCCAATAAGTAATCACCGCCTACGGACATTTGTAAAACCAGGACATCGCCAATGTATTGTTGCCCTCGAGACGTAAAGTTGTTAAGTATGTACCTGTAATTTCACGGGCCCTTTGCACTACTGGTACAAATACATTTTAAAAAGCTTTGATAGTACCTAGATATAATTATAGATTTACTAGCTAGCACAGATGAACGGAGAACAATACAGGATTATTCGTCTAAGAAGGCAAAGGGTACAAACATACACACATTCATTTATAAATACATATATATAGATTACTAGCTGTACCCCGCGGTTTCACTCGTTTTCCCAAAGGAAGTACCATTTTCCCGGCACAAAAAGTATCCTATGTTACTTCTAATACCTCCAAGAATATGTCTACAAAGTTTCATGATGATCGGTTCAGTAGTTTTCGCGTGAAAGCGTAACAAACATACATTCACATTTATAATATTAGTAGGGATATATTATCAAAAGCCATAGAATGTTACCTACCGAGTCTACGAATACACAAAGTAGTTGATTACTCACACATAACCACGTAACAAGTCCATAACAATTCCTAGGTAATCGCAGCCTTCAAGCATGGGTTGAAGCTTGTAGTTGCATACAGGGCTTTGTGGCATATTAATACAATATGTGAACATATCGATGCTATGGCGCGGCGCGACCGAGGTGACCCGGTTACTTAGTACCCGCTGCTTATTGCGGTTCTCTTACAAGTGTCTAGGGAAACTGTGAGCTGTTATTACACGAAAATTTATGAGGTGAATTGCTCCTGCTGAGTTCCAAGTTTGCCGTAAACAACAATATAGAACTTATCCAATGTTTGGGCGGCGCCGGCCTAATGTGACGGGGGAAATGGAAAGAAATCCTCGCTGAAAAATTTGTGTAAAGCCGTGTTATGAGACTTTATTTGCCACTTTTGTCGGACTTTCGCTTGTTGTGCGGGTTAATGTTAAATTGTACTACTTTCAACGACCCTCCAGACCGCCTTTCTCACATTGCCTTTACTGAAATAAAGCTCTTTGAAAATCTGAAAGGATTACCAAATAAATTATGTCATAAATTCACTGTTAGGATATGAATGTTAATCGTTACTTTTTTCATTTCACTTTAGCTTAATCTCCATCATAATTGTTGCTGTACGGTGAAGCTTCCATTTTAGTGTTACGAAACACGATATAATACTATTAGGTATTTCAATACTTCACGGAAAGGCTATGTGACGATTTTCAAATTCCTATGTCGCTTTGAATATGAACATGGATCATCGCGATTTTATATCTAGAAAATGTTGTATTAATTATATTTAGCTTGGTAACATTTTTAATATCTGACCGTTTTAAGTAAGTTTAGAAGTATATCGATTAGCAATTTATATTAATATATTTAACGGTTCACGCCTACCGCCCGCTTCAGGCCATTTCACATATGCCTTTCATTGAAGGAATATGATCGATAGTTTTAGAGCCGGAGGTCGATGGTAGAGCACCGCTAGATCATTACTGATATGCGAATGGCGCCTGCGGTTCGAAAACGCCCTTCTGTCCGTTATTAATTGCTCCACGAACAAAAGCAAATGACTCGGTAGAGGTGATCCCGCTAGGGGTGGGTCGACGTTATCCATTCAGCCGGTGTAGACGTCCGCGAAGAGAAATGTTCATTCACGATAGGAGAATTTATGACTTTGATTTACGCGAGACTTTTCACGTGGCGCCCTCTACACCGGAGTTCCTCCATAAATAGAGAAGGGTCGCAGGTTGACGTTTGGGTGCTCGTTATTATTGCATGTTACAGCCGCGCGCCGCTGTCACTATTCAACTTCCATCGACCGTACTGAATTGATACAGGAAGCGGAAACACTCCTATTTGCATATTGACTGCTTTTTTACACTTTACAACCGGCGTGGCTGGGAATTTTACTCGTAGAGGGTTAGTGGCTTGTTCGAAAACGATATGTTCCTTTTGCTTTCGCTTCGTTTCATTGTGTCAATATTTTATGTTTCGATAAAAATAAAACTTTTTAATTAACAACGAACACTCAGCCGAGTTGAATGTTGTTGTTGAATTAGATATAGTTTAAAAAGATTTTGTAAGTTATGTAGGTAGAGTACCAACATTAATCAATGAAAAAAAAAAATTACTTTTTTTATTACTAAATTCATGTCTATCAAAACGATGAAAAGTGTTGAACTTAAAAAAAATATGTTAGCGTTCTTGTTGTCGTCACATTGTTTGGTCGGCATTGCAGCGGCAGTTAGGTAGTTTTATCTCACACAATTTCAATTTTTCATCTGCAGCTGTCAGCTCGGCGGCGGCAGATAAGTAACGTTCGCGCTCGCGTCGCGTCCCGGCATAAAACTTTGTTCCCCGCCAGTTTGTTCGCTCTACTTCCTTTTATAAACTTTTTGTATGAGCCACCACCGGTACCGGCGCGGTATCAATAATTCTTACAATTTGTGCCCGTATTCAATCGATAGAAGACGTCTCAAGCCTGACTAAGCTCTGATAAACATCTTAACATTTACACGACTTTGAACAAAATCGATACATTACCTTGTTCGTATATGAGTTGGTGTTGAAAAAATACAATTCAAAGAAAAATATATTAGAGGAGAATATAGCATGGAATAAAATGGAACAGAATTATTTAAGGGAACGTGATTGTTTGTTTAAAACAAACACTGAGTTTTCCGGCAACAAAAATATAATTTAATTTGATGAGATTCAATATTTGGTTAAACTTTCGTAGAAATTCCTCAAGTAACTCATGTTATCAATTTACCAATTGTTAAAAAAAGGAACAATACATATTTTTTAAACGCCCAAATACAGAATTACATCTTTAGCAACTAGACGTGTTACAAACCAATAACGCAAAGTGTTATCACTTTCAAAGCATTCAAATTTGTGAGGAATCCTTAAGAAATTTTAAATATGTTGCGTACTCCATGGGTATTTGTATAGAAAGTCGGGTCGAGAAGCTACATCCCGTTCCATTCACGAAGTTGTACGCAACTGATAAACTAGTGAAGGCTGTCGGATCTTTGCTGGTCTATTTAGTGTTATTTTACGGACAGTTAATTAAAGCTGCGTTCTTAGTTTGACTTGGTGGAAGTTTTACACCGATAACAACATTAATGAAAACTCTGGATTTGGGCGAAGAGTGGCGTTGACAGGGGCGGGCGCGACGTAAGGGCGGGCGGGGTTGCCTCGCTCGTGCCAGTCTGTGCCGCGCTGCACTGCCGACGCTACGTTGACGTCGCGACACAGTCCTTTCTGTAATACTTGCGATCGCGATCACCAATATTACAAGACATTATAAATTATAATATTGGACAATAACGCTTGATGTACAATAATGAGGACTCTCTCCTTGGAATCGAACTCTACAGTTGTGTTCAGTGTGTCGCGTGGATGTGTTTTATTTTCATGTAATATGTGCTAAAGGCGTCAGTTCCGTTTATATGGGTGCACTGGTTCGTCGCTCTACGTGGTCTGTCACCCACTTTTCATGATAAGAATTTAACTAGTTTGCCTTACTTGGATACATGATGCCGGCTGTACTACGATGCTATTTATACAATGTTTTCTTTAACTAATTAAATTGTTTTATACTGTAATAAGATTCTTTACTCAAACACTTTCTTAATACTCTAATTATTAGGTCAAAAGCATTTTTCTGTATATAATTAAACGTAATTAACGTTAACATTGACGAAACTACTTTTGAAAGGGTCACGCAACTTTTTATTATTTCCTAATCTTTTTTCATTACTGAAATATTTCGTAAACTATTCACGCATAAGCCGTAAGAATTTACTGTTTACTAATAGAAATTTGAAATTAAAATAAGAGTTTGTATGGAAATGGCACACCATTCTGGATAATAATGTTATTCCATGGTAACAATTTTCTTTTTTATTAAAATGGAGACATGGTTCATTATCCTTAATTGATTTAATTGACAATGATATTAAAATCTACAATACATTTATTATCGAATCATTCCTTAATTATTGGTTACAACCATCTTGTACCATAATTTCTTCTATAATTATTCGATAGAAAATTAAATTTATAAAAAATATAGTTCTAAAAGCTAAATACAGTAATTCTAGTTAAGTGGGAGCTACTTAGATCAAGTTATCTCACTAATAATATAATTGTGTATCTTTTTGTGTGATTGGATGTTTGTGGATCAATCTCGCATATTATTGGGATGGAATTTGTCACACTGATATAATATTCTTTAGATTAACAAATAGGATCGTTGTAACGAAGCAAACTTATTTACATCACCTTTTTGGATCACCTTTTTGGATCACCTTTTTGGATCATCTTTTTGGATCACCATTTGGACAGTTAGTTACACTATAGAAGTTCGCTGGTTTTGTCATTTGTCTTGTAAATTTATTTAAAATATAAAATGTGGCTTCAATTTAACGCCCTCTTGAATTTCGTATAGTTACGATCAGTAACAATCGTTTTATTAATAAATAATATATAATAATTCAATCCCCTTGGATCACGTGAACAATCGCAGGATAGAAACTAGTAGATATCAAGTAAATTGAAAGTCACGAAAGGGCTCGGAATCGAAACTCTTTTCTGTAGTATTTTATAAAGTTTCTTTACATGTGTTAAGATGTGATGTTTTAAGAATTGGAGAGGTTATTAACACTAAACATACCATAACCGGGTCAAATGACCCATTTTGAACTTTACATTGAAAATGAAAGTATCATCTTATTGCTTTTGCACATTTGATTTCAGGACTTTTTCTTACTTATTAATGTACAGTTATACTATTTATTTCCTTTCCTAACAACCATATTTCATACATTCAAGCAGGAAACATAGAGTCACATTTGACCCGCTATGGCAGAAATAGGTACCGAGTAAGTGTTGGTATGATTAGTGTTAAGATTGACTTCTGTATATCGCATCGTTTCATTTTGGAAGCAATTCTCGTAATTACTCTGTCATTCACAATTTTTTTGTGAGTAATAGAGCTCTTAGTGCAGAGTTCGTACGGGGAAGTACTACCACCTTACCCATCTCCCCCGAAGTAGTAGTGCACTAGTATTACTGTGATTCGGTTAGAAATGTAATGGGCTGGTGAAATTACAGGCACATGAGACTTAAAAACTTCATGTCTCAGGGTCGACAACGCATTGGCGATGCCTCTAGTTTTGCTAATGTCCATAGGCGGCGGTGACCACATACCATCAGGTGGACCGTCCGCTTGTTTGCCGGCGCATGTGGAATAAAAAATATATAAATAGTATGACGCTCTCAAAAATAGATCTAAGGGTTAGGGACGAGATACTTCTTCCAACTATTTTCTATCCAGCCGCCGCATCACCATTTGAAACTTTTTCACTTTACCCGGAAAAACAGCCATTAGTGCGCGTTTATTGAAACAAACCGTACACTTGGCTTTTATTCGTACCTAAGTCTAGTATAATTTCGTTTTTTTCAACCAGTAAGGTTTTAGTTATATAAAACTAGCTGTCCCTCGGGGTTTCACCCGCGTTTCCTATGTTACTTCTTATACCTCCAAAAATATGTGTACAGAGTTTCATGATGATCGGTTAAGTAGTTTTCGCATGAAAGCATAACAAACAAACTTACATTTACATTTATAATATTAGTTTTTACTACCTAAAAAGTCTAAAAGTTTTATTCCCATTTTAAATCAATTATCGATTTACATTTTATTATATATATTGTATATATGTATTTAGAAAAAAATTAAATGTGTATCTGGTTTCTATAGTACAAGCTCTGCTTAGTTTGGGATCAGATGGCCGTGTGTAAAAGAATGTCCTAGGATATTTATTATTATTATTTATATTTTCTATAATATTTGTATGAAATATTCCCAAAATCAGTCAATTTTGCAAACAAAAGAATAGAGTTGAAAATAAAATAAGTTTGAAATTTCAAGTTATAATGCGGCAATGTCTAAGAGGGTTTAATATGTGTAATTAGACCATGTTAAGGCTCTACTAATACCCGAGATAATCCCATAGGATAGACCGATAGCTATGGGAACTCTATAAATGTGTAAATATAACCTCAAAATGTCTCATTAATCTGTAATCCATTTACTGGATATTTAAAAATAACCAAACCGATCTACTAACGATTGATTTTACAAAAATTTTTAGCTGAAGAGAAATGTAGTCGTTCACTTTATTGTTCGTGATTTTTTTTGATTCCTGCTCCCTTATTCAGCTAATACAAACTACGTCGGCGAGCCGTTTCACGGAGGCCTCGGAGAGCTTACCTCTCACGTGATTAGTAGTATTAGCGTAGTAAGACAGAGACAAAGCATAGAGGCCGCGACGAAACATCCTCGAGTAAGTGTTATTTTCCTTACAGAAAGCTGTAATTAATTGCAAAAAATAATAATAAACGGATACTTAAAGCACACGTCGAATTAAGGTCATTCGACAGAATTGATTCTAAGGGTCAATTCTAACAGAACGGAAAACTGCTCGAGTATAATCGAACATGCATTACAATGAGAAATGTATGCATACAATTTGCAGCCATTTTTCTATAGGATAAGGAAGCTAATTTTATTTTGAACTACTTTATGAGAACTCTTATACTATAATGTGCATATTTTTTTGCTATCTTTATAGACATCTAAATCCCTGTAATTATTTATTACAGCCTATTAATATTATAAATGTACCTAATTGTTTAAATGCTCACCTTTTTGTATGTTTGTCGGTTTGTGATGCAAAATGGATATACGAATTTGAATTATATTTAGTACACATGTAAAATATGTTATGGATGAACATATAATATAATCTCTTACCCCATAATATTAATAATAGTAGTAATTTCTATCGCTACTGTTATTAAAAGAAAACTAACGAGTTGAATTATATTCCAAATAGTTACTCAATTGACTGATTATTTGCAACTTTATCTACTTTAATTTTTTTTATATATAATAATATTAAAACGTGAAGAGAAAACTCTGTACCCTTTTTGAGCATATTAACCACACAGAGAATTGTGAGATTAGGTACAGTTAAAGTTTATATGGAGACGGAGTGCAGGTGTCCATGGGCGGCGGTAGTCACTTACCATCAGGCGATACGTCTGCTCGTTGCCTACCATAACATAAAAAAAAAGTTAATATTTATTTATAAAACATAAGTGTTACAGAAACATTTTTAAATTTAAACAAAATAATTTGTTTACGTTTATACTACCAATGTCAAACACATCATGATAATACAAGACTTTTTTTATGTAAGCAATTGCCCTTTGACAAAAGACACAGCTCCTGAAAATAGCATTCAAAATTATTTCCTTTTTAAATTGCCTTCGTCAATGTTCGCCCAATTGACGACCACTAATAAAACATAAATCCTTAGTACACATACTTACAACAGTTATTGACGAAGTTTTGTACTCTACGTTTACAGAGTTAAATATTTAGTGATGAATTAAAACCAGTTTAGGAATTATTCCGTCCCCATTCCACGACACGCTACATTATCATTGGGATTGCTACGAAGTTTCGTAGCGCTTATTGCGTCTACGAAAATATCAACTTTTATCATCATTAAAATATCATTATGTTTCGTAGATACTATATAGATAATTAGTTACACAGACGAGTTTCATTGTCTATTATTATATGTATTGAATGTTAGTTTATTATATGTACATACTAGCAGTTCCACGCGGTTTTGTCTGCGTTTATCGATATCATAATAGCCTTTATCCATCTACGTAAAATTCCGCGTCGAATAGTAGCAGTCCCGTCCCGATATGTTCAGTAGTTTTGAGGTGATGGTGTGTCAAAGGAACCCTATTTTGCTTATAGATACATGTCGTGTATTGGCGGCCCTCATTGTCATTCTTGTCAGTCATCATACCCCCATTTCTAACCAAGTTACCCTAAATATATAGACTTAATTTGTAACTCGGCCGTTATAATTACTATAAAAGAGTTATATAAATATGAAAGCTTGTTCGTACGCATGTTACACTACCAACCCACATGTATTTAAAAAATATTTTTTACTTTATTTATATTTAATTCGTATTTTCTCTGTAAGTGATCTTTTGAGTAAATAAAGTTCTTTAATAATAATACGAAAGTCCGGTTTTGTATTTTGTATGTAGTAATATTAATTAAAATCTAAAATTTAAAATTATTGGTATGCTGTCAGAACTTTGGTGTTAATTTCGATACAAAATTTCAAGTTTGTTTACATTATTGAGTTAGTAAATGTATGGATTATTCGAGATTAATATTTTAATATCATTTAGTAGAATAGACATTACTATAATCTTTTTCACATTGAATGAGTTGTGACAGTAGTAGATTCAGTGACTTTAAATTTGACCTACATAAGTTCCTTCCGAGGGCCTAAACTGAATAAATGGTTTTGAATTTTGAAGGATTTTTACCCATATCTTGTGAAATAGCACTTGATTACTCTGAGATACTACACTAAATGCTTGATAATGCCTTGCTCTGTTACGCGATCCCTGTATCATGTCGAAATAAACACAAACCATTGAGAAATCTTATATAACCGAACCCAACTCATGCTATTTGAAAAATATAGGCGCTGAAGCCACAGTGAAAATATAAAAGTATGTTATTCCATGAATATTGATATTTTATAATATTTATTTTTCTTAAATTTAAATAAAATCATATAATAAATCTAAACAAATAGTATTTAATTCAACACGAAAATCTAGGCAGTTATTAACGCCAAGTTCTAGAATATTTTAGTTATACCTTAGTTTGAAAGCCAGTCTGGCAGAACATTATGAACTTAATAGTAGACTAATACTATATTTTGACATTATGGCTTCAACGTTAAATCTATTACGTGCGTCATTCGTGGAAAAGTATTAAGAGTACATACGTATTTAATAATTCTTTATGTTATTTAGGTACTATCAAAGTTAATCTGGAGTCAACGTCCTGTAAGCTATGTGAATATATTATAAGTAGACAGGTTGAAATACTAACATATATTCATACAACTATAAGGGTAACTTAAAAGGGTAATTTGAAATTTTGCACATGGGTTCCTTTTATAACGTAGGGGAGCCCTAAGAAAGGATTATCGAAAATTCCTATGGGGGTAAAACGGGGGTGCAAAGTTAGTATGGAACAACGTGTTTTCTTGGTCTGATCAACTTCAAACTAACGCGGTTGAAACCGCAGGGGACAGCTAGTATAACATATTAAGTGTGTTCTTATTATATGGACTTAGTTTTTAAAACAGATTTTTTTTGCGATACCAGACGTGACTTGCTATAAAGCTTAGATTAAGGCACAGACTGAAGGACAGATTGTGATGAAGTAACCTTACGATACCTAGTGCAAAATATCTATATATATATCAATATAATACATGGGCCGACATACAAGCAGATGTTCCATCTGATGGTGGTCACCGCCGCCTATGAACATTTGCAACACTAGGAGCATGGCCAATGCGTTGTAGACGTGAAGTTGTTAAGTCTCATGTGCCTGTAATTTCACCGGCCCCCTTACCTTTCTAACCGAAACACAGTAATACAATTGCATTACTGCTTCACGGTGGAAATGGGTAAGGTGGTAGTACTTCCCCGGACGAACTCTGCACTAAGAGCTCTACTACTACTAATACACCAGCCGTGGTGCATGTGTTGAACGCATGTCGCACCGATCTCCGCGGTCCAAATGGGCTTCGACGTCGCACCTCACGCGGTGTGAAGCGCGACTAGTAAAGTCACATTGGTTGGAGCCTCCCGACTCTCGGGGCTCCACAGTGAGCATATCCTTCTACAACACTAGGGCATCGCCAATGCGTTGTCGACCCTGAGACGTGAAGTGGTTGAGTCTCATGTGCCTGTAATAAAAGAAAAAGATAAATAGCTTTGATGTTCAAGTTAAGGCTTCAAAACAATCGAGAATATTGTGGGATAGAGGCTGTACTTACTACCGAAATTTACAAAACAATACATAATATAACTATTGAAGTAATAGAGGCTACTTAAACGTTTTAGTAATTTGCATACGTACCCGTACCCACACCTGCGGTATTGCATGCCGCTCTAATGGATGCGACCTACCGCCACTGAAACTGAATGTTCTGTACGTTGTTGATTCAACGTTTTGAGCTGATTACCGCTTATACTTACAGACGCTCTAAAATGTATAAAACAAGCTAAATGATAAATAAATACACGGTACTATAAAATGAAAAAAAACAGGTAAAGACGATAGAAGTGAAACTTTTGCGTTATTGGGAAACATTTTAATTATTCATCAATCACTTTTGAATAGCCTAGATTGTGTTTATCATTAATTTATTTTTTGTCATACAAAAAAGTTTCACCTTAAAAACCTTCTCAGTATAATCCTTTGATTGAGCAAACGTTAAAACAATATTCTTAAAGCATATTCAGTCAAGTTCTTTATTTGGCTCTCTAGTGGTCCCCGCGGTTTCACCCGCGTTCCCAAGGGATGTTAAATTTTCCCGGGATATAAAGTATGCTATGTGCTAATCTTAGTTATAAACTATCTATGTTCCAAGTTCCATCGATATCCGATCAGTAGGTTTTCCGTGAAAGTGTGATAAACATCCATACATCATTATATCAATACTTAAATTATTATATTTAAAAGGGGTAAAAAATATATATTATTTGACCCGCGTTCCCGAGGGATGTGATATTATTTTGTTATTTCTATCATCAATAGTTTTTCACACCTTGGGTTACATTATTGGAGTTTAAGTATGGATCCCTAACTTTTTTGAAAATTGAATATAGCTTATGTTCATTGAAGATAGTGTAGCTTCCCAACAGTGTAAGAATTTTTCAAATCGGTCAAGTAGTTTCGGAGCTTATGCAATGCAAACAAACAAACAAAAAAACAATCAAATCTTTCCTCTTAATAATATTATTGTAGATTAGCTGTCCCCCGCAGTTTCACTCGTATTTCCAAGAGATGTTAAATTTTACCAGGGTAAAACGTATCATATGTTAATCCAGGTTAGGAAGTAAATACATATACGAGTCTACAACGTGATACAAAATACCCCGTAAAAATATAATTAATTATCAAAGCCAACAACACTAGTAAGCCAGAATATTTAACAGAAAGGCCTACGTACCTATTTTACCTAATAATTGTCTACTGTAATAGTTTTTCTATTTTTCATTCATAAATTTTTTTTTTTTTTTTTGGGGTATGTTATACAGCGTTACTATGGTTCTTAAATATTGTGAATGGACTCGTTATAAGGCCCCATTTAACTTCCTTTCGGTTTTACGGGTAGTTTTGTAACACCATGTATATATAGGTAACATTTTATTTAAAACTGATAGTTTTTGCGTGAAAGAGTAACAAACATCCATACATATTCACAAACTTTAGCAGTTATTGTATAATAATAGAATACCTTAATAATTAAATAGTGGACATTTAAGTGCCTGCATGAATGTAGCGACATTACCAAATTGTATGCTTTCATTTTCACTGGTAATTTATTATATCACATGCGTTATAGTATTCGTGTAACGAATTCCTCATTATTCACAAAATGTTACGAAGTGAGAGTAAAACAATTTTAAAATATTTACGTTTTTAGGTATTAAGATATGTAGCAAGGAATTTCGGTAGAATTTTGCATATTTAATCATGCAACTTACAGTTTGGATGTAGGAACAGTTCCAAAGTACGTAATTAGTTATTATAATAGGTGAACCATAAAGATGCATATAAAATAAAATACCTAAGTACAAATTTGAATATTATATAGATCGGTATTCATGTGGTATTGAAATAATAAAAAATAAATCAAAAAGACAAAAAAAAAAATAATTGTTATTTTAAATTATCATAATAATAATAATAGCCCAAGTATCACACTTTTTTCTCTACGGAATAATTAAAACAACGGTTTACTTATATTTTTTTGTTGTAAATTTCTTCTCATCTGCTGTAGGTTTACACTTTAAATATTTATATGTATCAGACAAAATCTTACGAACCTTTATGGTGAAAGTACACAATTAGTAACTCGTGAAACGTTTGCATAAATATGTATTATATTCAAGAATAAGGCGTATCGTATTGTTTTATAGTGTGTTTATAAGTCAAAACTTTACAATGATTAAATTAGATTTACAAATAATAATGTTGTCGGGCTAAACAATTATATAAATTAGTTTCACGATTTGGTGACATCCCCTTAATTTTCAACTGGGTCGCGCGTCACGAGCCGTAACTTGCTGTCCCCAACTTTTATGTAATGACTTTTGTTTGTTTTTAATTTAATTAATTGGAACGGATTATCCTAGTTATCGCAGGGATTGACGGAAAAGTTTGTTATAGACTTTGTTAAAAGGTCAACGTACCATAAGTAATTCGGTGAACTTTTATTTTAGCGAAACAAACAATAAGAATAATCAAATAAGGACTTCTTCGATACTCAACTGTTCCACATTTTCGTCGCTGTTTGTTTGTTAATCCAGTTACATAACTCTCACGTGGCAAAATCAGGGAAACAAATACGTTTAATTTAAGTTACGGGGTATATTTACTCACGTCGCTACTTCTTTGTCTGAGGGCGAGCAGAGCGCGGCAGTGGGAGCTTGTTGTAACACAAAAGATAAATACCATCGCCGAACAAGAGGGGTAATTGAAATAAACAGATGTGTATTCCAGTCTATAACTTTCTGCCTCTGAGTGTAAGGCGTAACGAAATCAACTAAGTTGTTCTACAAACACACCATCCACGTTCCTTTGTTACGATTCGTATGAAAGATACAATAAGGTTACATGCATGCAAATCTTTTTAGCTACATTTCTCAGTTGCTAGGTACACAAACCGTTAAACATTAATAGCATCGCAGTTCAGCCATTTTAAATGGTATCCTTTTCATTTACAGCGTCATTAGCGATGTTTTCTGCAGTGAAACATAAGCTCAAATGAGTCGATTAAGCGTTGAAGATGAACAGGTCGGGCTACGATTATAACGTGCCTGCATCCACCACATATTACGCGAGCAATAATCGACCACCGCAATACGATCGCGGGTACGGGCAACTCACGGCCGGTCCCCTTTACAGTCCCACTTCACACCCACTCTCCAATTACGCTGATGTATACGAAGGTAATAACGATACCACCCTCCGAGCGGAGGAAAGGCATTGGTACATAGAAAATCATAAAACTCTACAACCAAATTATGACATCAATCCTGACCCAATACCGCAAGATGTTAAAATTAAGAAAGAAGAAGAAAAGAAAAGCGAGGTTCCTGTTCGAAGATCCGATACGACGCAGCCAAGACAGAGGCGGAAAGAGGACCGGTGTTCGTGTGAATGTTGGCCCAGTACTGACAATAACGTCGTGCAAGACAGCGCAGGTAATGACACAACGAGATCTCTCTCAGGTGTCGATATGGTGGCTTCGTACGGAGTGTACGGGAACCCACATGAAGACGAAAGTTCAGGGTTTGCGCAACTATCAGAAAAAAGTGTTGTTTATGGACAAGGGAGTGAAGCTCCAACCCAAGGTGTTATAGTGAATCAGCAGGGAAACAGTGCCGTGGTTCGGTCGACTACACCGACAGAGACTTCTTGTGGAAAGTGTTGCTCTTGGTCAAGCACTCCAGCCGCAAATTCCGAGGACTATTGCTGGATCCACTACTGCCGGCCAGCGCTAATAGTGTTGCTGTTGCTGTTTTTTCTAGTTTTGTTGGGCGTTTCAACAGGGTTCTTATTGACAAATAATTGTAAGTATCAATTTGGTTGTATTTTGTATAATAGTGTTTCTTGTTGTATATCATTTCATTATTATGTTGGTATTTTTACATGCAAGATCAAGCTAATCTTTTTAGAACAATTATGAGTGATGAATAATCACGACTTCCTTGTTGATTCCATAGTAAGAATTGCGGTACTTTCTAGAACCTATTTTAAAGTAGTGGTAATAGTAATCAGATCCATGATATCGGCGTATTTTATTTTAGTCAGTAAAATCATAGCTGTTGTCTAAATTAACGCAGGGCTAATGGACCCATGATCATTTGGCGCAGTGACTGCATACGCTCGCGCGCTAAACCGATTAATATCTACTTGATCACTGCTGCGCAATGATAAAACTGGATGACTGTACATTCAGTGCAATTTGCACACATATTGAAATAAGTATACTACTTTAATATGGCTTTATTCTATTGCCGCAAAGCTATCTATCTGCTTTAAATGTATGAAACAAAACACCCCTTACAACGAAGGGGTTGTTCCGTGGATAGTGCATGAACAAACATTTATTTCAAACCTATGCAAAATCAGATTACAATATTTTAGTAAATACATGGGTACTGCATTAGGTACATTATATACGACCATGTAGTTACCTGCCTACTTGGATATGGATAATTTTCTAAAGCTCTGCCTAGTATTAAATATTATAGCTTTTTATCTCACCACCAACCCGGCGGTGTAGCATTTGTGTGTATGATCAGCTCTGTATGTTTTGTATTTGTGTAAATGTAAGTAAAGTATGTGTATTTAAAAACATGTATTTGTAGAGTTTATCCCAATTATCTCAAACGGTACAAGCTCTGCTTAATTTGGAATCAAATAACCCAATGTGATGAATGTTAACAAAAATCTATTACCTACAATTATTGATAATTAATATGTTATAAAGTATAGACAATTTTTGTTAAGAAGCCTTCATTCAACGGTAAGTATCTTTAAAGTTATAACTCACATCCAACAGAACATTATTAGCAAAATCTCGCCAAGACCAAGTTTTCCAGATGTTAAAACAAATAATGAATTCAAGTTGTAAACTTGCACCTGCAAATACTGGCTCTTTCTGCGCCCGTCGTTACAAAAACCACTTAAGTCTCGGCAAATGTTCCTGTCATAAAATAGGTAGGTACTTCTATATTAAAATTAATTCCAGGACCTAGTTTCAAGCCCAATAGTTAACATCGCATAAACTCTTTATTTTACTTATTTTCCGAAGTTGCCTCGGTATGCGATCCATCAATTTGACAGAATTTACTTTTGAGACCAAATTGATGCTTTAACTTGATTACTTTTAAAATTAAATTCCCTTTTAGTAATATCTTTGGAATCATTAATTACTTTCAAAGACAAATCTGGTAAATTATCTTAGAATTTGTTGGTTACTTGATAAAACTTATCATGCTGTAATTAAAAGTAGCAGTAGTGATGCGGCATAATGTAGGTAGGACCTTATAACTATACACTATTGATATAAATTTTAAAATTATTTGAATGGTTTATTACATACTCAATCTTACATGCTACGGCTTTGGATCTTATTTAGTACGATTTCACTTGAAAACAATAGTGTTTTTATAGCTAAAGTACATTATGTAACCTACGTTTCAACAATAATATAACAATAACTAAGAAATAACAAATCATATAATGTTTATATAGAGCCAATGCCTATACGGAGCTATTTGCGCAGGTAATTGAAATTTGAAGGCCGTATCTATATACCTTTGGCAATATTTATTATATTTTTATATATGTACATCATGTAGGCAACTGATTGGCTTTGGAAATATACAAACTATATTGAAGTTATTCCAATAAAATTTATTACGTATATGGATGAAAATTCTGGCTGCCTGGTTACTTTGTTTTGTTCTTTTAAATTAGTTTTTCAATTGGTTTATTATTATCATGTTTTTATTGAATTAACCTTCTGTAATATTCTAAAAATATTTCCCCAATGTACATAACGTTTACATATCTGAACTCAGTGTCAAATGTGAAAAAGCTTCCTACATTTTGATTTGAAATACACGTACAATTTGAAAGTTGATTCTATTTTATTCGCTTCGATGGAAAGGTGTAGTATAGGTAGATATACCTACGTAGTGGGTTACGTCCCGCTCGTTTTTCTCTCTGGCAGAACATTAATTTTAGTGCCACTGTGGGCGCCACACAGAGTCGGATTTTCAAATTGCGGTGAAACCATTGGAATTAAGGAAGTAGTTTAAATATTCATGAAAGCGAATGGAAATAACAAAAACTCGATTCCCGGAATATCTGACGTATTTACGTTTGTCACAAGCTTTTGTACATTGAAACTACCTATTTATATTACTGATTTACCGTTTGAGTAATTTAAACAATGTTGTTTTAAATTGTATATACATATTATATATATTATGAGTACGTCCGGGGAAGTACTACCACCTTACCCATTTCCGCCGTGAAACAGTAGTGCAATTGTATTACTGTGTTTCGGTTAGAAAGGTAAGGGGGCCGGTGAAATTACAGGCACATGAGACTTAACAACTTCACGTCTCAGGGTCGACAACGCATTGGCGATGCTCCTAGTGTTGCAAATGTCCATAGGCGGCGGTGACCACTTACCATCAGGTGGACCGTCTGCTTGTTTGTCGGCCCAAGCGGCATAAAAAAATAATATATATATAGATATTTAAAAACATACAGTAATAAAATGTCACGTATTCATTTTTTTGATTTGCAATGCGTATTCATATCACAATATCAATGATTATAATCAATAATAATGGCATCGGTATTTCATAAAAGATATTTATAGCATATTCACCCTTACATCACTTTAATTTTTGTTTTCAATTTCATATGGGTTTGTGTAATAGCAATATTAATAATATATTTTTTTATGGGGTAGCTACCTCTATATACCACTTTCGTACGAAATAACTTCTCTGCATGCACTTCAACCATTGAATATGTCGGTACAACCCCCGCGTCTCAGGCACTTACTCATATGCAAATATGCATTTGTCGTAAGTCAACCTATATTGATATTCCAGACCGAACCGGACGCGTTTAATCAAACAAAAGTAAACGCAAGCAAGAAACAAGGCAGCCTTACCCTTACACTTAACTTTTTGAATTCCCAATGATCTATTAGGTGTCTGTACCTATCATCCACATTGTTAACCTACATCCATCAAAGTGAGACGAAGGTAGCTCCCTAGACACTGAGGTAACTTAAAGAAAGTGAATTTTCGTATAAATCATTTTTTTTCAACATTATAGGCTTGGTAAATATAATAATGTTCTCTCTTGCCAAGGATGATTAAGACTCAATTTGTCGATTATTGGCGGGCGGGGCTAAAATACATGCTATTTCATCTGCTACCCGTATATAGTGGAATAGGTTATGTGAGATGCATATATTTGTTCGCGCAAAAATGTATGAATCGAGTTGAAGATTTAGTTTTAAAGTAGGTATCTAATTAATTTCAACATACTATTCTCATATAACTTATCACGTTTAATGTTGTGTTAAAATTCATTTTGACACGAAATTTTTCGTATAATATAATAAATATTATAATTATTTACGTTCTAAAATGAATACAGAAATATTGTTTATTCCTGGAAACCTTCGCAGGCTTATAAATCTTCTTTACATGTTTTTTTTAAATATTACAAACAATGATATTATACAAGGCTATCTTGATGTTGTGACGTATCGATATCTTAGTTCTGGAGTTACAACATCAAACAGAAATTATCACGGCGTATGTAGATGCCACTGGAAATTCAACCTTAAGACTATTGTGTTTCTTTGTTTGGCTTGAAGCAAACAAGATTATACATTTAAATCAAGCTACACCATTTCCTTTATCACCTAAGGGTGTAAAAGCCTTGAAAGGCAAACTAACCTTCTAGTCCATTTAAACAAACATGATATGTTCCATATCAGCCCAGGGATATTCACCGCTGAACATAGACCTCTTGGATTTCCAACACGGTCTTGAGCTGCCTGCATCCAGCGGCATCCAGCTACTCTGACCAGGTCCACCAGGTGGGAGGTCGTTCCACTCGGCATTTTGTTCATACGATAAGCGTATTTCAAGCTTGGACTACCTGTGCCATAAGCATCAAGCTCACCACAGATTACTTAATATTGACCAATACAGTCAACTCCGTTTAAGTTTTAGTTTAGCACAGATGGAATTGAATTTCAACGGTTGTGGTAAAGCGAAACTTTCAATCCTTGATTACAGTATATTATTGTAGTACCACATATATTCCTTAAACGAATAAAAGTCGTCGAGTAAATAAAAATACAGAGTACCTAGAAATGAAATAGGAAAAATTTATTGAAAAGGTTTTATAAGAAGTATTTTCGGAAGCAAAATGACTAATACCTTCTCGTCAATAACGCCTGAAGAGTTATGCTGAGGTCTCGTAAAAACTCACATACCATAGAAGATTATTTGAAGTCTCAATGTGACAGGCGACTCTGGCCTCTTGAGCATGATTCCAATTCCAGGCCAAGTAATCTCTAACAATGAAACATAACTGTACCATACCTGACCTGGTAATCGAAACCAGGACCTTTAGCCCCTAGCCGAGCTTTATACCGCTCCCCCAACGAGGTGACCAGGTGAGGTTGATAGATTATTGCTCGTAAACTGGTAAAGCCTATTTGTAGGTGATACTTTAATACTGTGATTTACCAAATATTTCCTAATCTTTTTTTTTTGAGCTTGATTTATCGTAAATCATACTTCTGTATCAAGTATTAAGAACTAAAATGCATCTAACACGACTAACGAGTCTGACTCGCACACGAAACGTTCTGTATCACGGTGATACACAATTGATACACATACAAAGAGATAAAAAAAGATGATTTTACCAGAATAATAGCCAAAATAAACAAATATCCAAAATATTTAAAAAAATACTTCACAGATTTAATATATAGGTATTTAATAGGTCTCCTCGGTCGAAGGTTGACTTCCGAACTTTATAGGTACCCTCGAGCGCCTAAGGATGTAAAAGTCATCACGGGCGAATCACACATCAACACATCCACCTATTAATCCTAAAAAAAAAAACTTGTGTTTAAATACGGAACAAATGTTCGAAAATAAAAAAAAATTACAAATCTCCAATCCTGCTGAGTTTAAACATACCTGACTCATAAAGATATGTTTTTACGGTCTGGGTCAAAACAAACATGAACGTTCTACACACAATAAGACTTTTAAGACCAGATAATAATATCCAAGCTTGTCCTTTTGAACTATAATAAAATATGTCCTTATTGAACCCTGAAACTGCATGATTTTATAATCTTCTAGCTGTACCCCGCAGATTCACCCGCGTTCCCGAGGGATGTAACGTTTTCCCGGCACAAAAAGCAACATCATATGTTACTTCTTATACCTCCATGAATATGTCTACAAAGTCTTATGATGATCAGATAAGTAGCTTTCGCGTGAAAGCGTAACAAACAAACTTACATCCACATTTATAATATTAGTAGGGATTAACAGAGCTAACTATACTAGAGACATTAATGGTGAAAATTACTATCAAAACCTATCTAATTATTAGTAATGGTTTATAGAATGATTTATTTTCCAGGTATTTCGTATTACATTTATTCAATAATTTTGATGTTTAATATAAAGCAAATGTACTAAATACGGTTGCCAGAGAATTTACGTATAAAACGCACCTACATCTTTATTACCTTCTTTATACCCTTTGGTCTTTACCAAAGGGTAAAATACAGTCCTCTTGAAAAGTTTCAAGAGGACTGTATTTTAGAAAGTTCTCAGCCTCTACCTATCGACTTTTAATAAACGAAAATGTACTTTTACTCGCTATTCTTTGAGCTGCTTCTTCTTTATATTATTTATTGATCATAGTTCTATTTTGAATTAATCATTAATATTGTAGTGTACAAACGGAGTATCTCTTTAGTACGGCTCATTATTTACTTCTCCGCAGTGCATCTTATTCTGCAGTGCTCAGTGAACACTGCAGCTATTATAACTATTTTATTAATTTGCTATTTTGAAATAAGCTGAGTATTACCAATATACAACAGGCCAGTTGGCTTGGTGATTAGTGACCCTAGCACGCCGTGGGTTCGATTCCCACCCATGATAAACATTTGGGTGCATGCACATGTCTGTTCTCTGTGTGTAAATATCTATATAACTATGTATTTAAAAAAGTAGTATATCTGTTATCTGGTTTTCATAGTACATGCTCTGCTTAGTTTGAGATCAGATGGCCGTGTGTGAAATATGTTCCAGGTTATTATTAATTTATTTATACCAACAAAACCCCAAAGTAATTGAAGGCGATGAATTCGGTTAAGAGCCCACCGCGCTTATGGAATCGTCTGCGTAAAAATCAATCATTTTTTTTGTTGTGTTCTTTTAAGTAAAATCAGGGATCTAAATTATCTGGGTCATCTAAACCTTGAACTAAGTTTGGTATCAACTAAATTCTTAGACACAAACTGTTAGGTATTTTGGCATGTAGGTATTTGTAAATGTAAGAAACTTTCTCGTAACATAATAGTAGGTAGGTACCTGCTTACTATAATCGAGCATGTGTTGATATCTTTCTTGTAGGAAACGACACCGATTCTATATTTAGCAGTAAAATAAGTATGTCTTAAAAAACTAGTAGATACCAATATTAAAGTCGTTTTAGAAATATATAAACTACATGGTATAAAACAAAGTTGCTTTCTCTGTCCCTATATCCCTATGTATGCTTAAATCTATAAATCTACGTAACGGATTTTGATGCGGTTTTTTTTAATAGATTGAGTGATTGAAGAGAAAGGATTTTATGTATAATACATATGACATCCCACCGGAACGCGGGTAAAACAGCTAGTTAGGTATAAATTCATACTGACGCGAACCAAAATTGCGTATTGCGAAAAAACAACAAAGTTATTCTATAAGCTACCGGATATTAAATAAAATAAAACCAATTCATAGACTAATAAATCCTCAACTCTATTTCAATTCTGTTTGAATCATTCCTCGGTATTCGACCTTAGTTTTTGGTGCAACATTGATTTACCGATGCAATACAACCAGTAAGTGAACGCAATATTCGAAGCTATTCCATGTACATTCAAAACGTTGTAGGTTTTGTTACAATCGAAGAGTTGGAACTCAATCCAATAGACTGTCGAAAAGTCAGAATGAATGACTCTCTTTAGGGTTCCATTCTAAATGGTAAAAAAAAAACCTCTCGATACAAATGACTTCTCTCTCTATCATACGGCAATAATAATTGATTGAATTACGACTTCAAATTTGGATCATAAATCTTACTTAATCTTACAATTGTTATTAAATAAAGTTGTGTATCATAATTATCGGATTTAGTTTTGCACATTCAAATCTGGTTTTATGTGACTAAGCACAGCAAAGCACCATTGCTTTATTATTACTTGTAGGCGCAACTAAATATTAATTTTGTTACATAAATAGAGATAGATCTTTTACAATTATAATATATTTTACTACTGCAGCTGTTTGGACCTATATATTATTTTTACTATTTGTTTGTAAGGACATCAATATAACTAGGTATTACTTTTAATATTTATGAAAATTCAGTAAACCGCCATGCGGTTCAAAAGAAATGGTTCTGTTAAGGAGTGACAGACGGGGTATGCTCGGTAATAGAACCCTAAAAATTACTGTTCAGTAGGAACGTTTAAAGTTATGGCATAACTAAACAATTCAATAATCTAAATTTGTGTTAAAAAATCATAAGTACATTGTAAATTTGCATATTGGAAATAGTTTTCCTATTTTTATACGAAACCGCCGTGCGGAAGTCTTCTTTCTTATTCGTACTTAGCCGGTTTTTAAGCTAGAATTAATTTCCAACGGTAGCGATGCGGCGGGGACCCGGTTCACGAGTCACGTTCAACTTTAGCTTTTGAAGCGGAGCGCGAATGGCTAATCGATCGATTAATTTTCACGCCGATTGGACACAAAATTCTTTCTGAATGCAAGGATTGGAATCTGGACTATTCACCGGAACAAAGTGTGAATTAAAAGAGTTTCTTTCCCGTTTCGCTTTTTATCTATCGATTCATACACTGTCTATAAATTAAAATGCAGGTAAATATTTTATTTTATCGTTGTGTGTTATTAAACATATTTTTTAGGTAGTTATTAAAATTGTTTTAAAGCAGGAAAGTTTGCTTAGACAGGCCTTGGCTTGGTGGTTAGCGACCTTGACTGCCTAACCACAGGTCACGGGTTCAATTCCCACCCCGGACAAAAAATTGTGTACATGAACATGTCTGTTTGTACTGTGTCTGATCTATATAAGTACGTAGTTAGAAAAAATAAAAAGTATTATATCAGTTATTTGGCTTACATAGTACAAGCTTTTCTTAGTTTAGGATCAGATGGCCGTATGTAAAGAATGTCCCAGAACATTTATTTTTGTTTGATGTTCTATAAATTAATAATGCTTTTATTAATAATTGAATAAATAACACTGTAAATACCGGAAGTTTAATTTCAAATGAAAACGTTTATTAAAGTTCGTTGAAAACCTACTTAAAATTGTATTGACATCAAAACCAAACTATAAATCAGTATTTTATATTGAATTTCACCGAACATGAAATTAAATAGATATCGGCGCCATAAACACCAATGATTCCGAGCGAGCATTTCAATCGAACGATCCGAGATTAAGTCCGATGCGAACGCAACAGGAAACTGGAGCGAAATCGATTCATACAACGAGTCGAGTAGAGGCGGCTGTTATGGCGCCGCAACAAATTGAAATTGATACCATCGGTGGGCAGTAGCGAGCGGCCGGATATTACGGGTGTCAAGCGCAATCACGCACTTGCCTACGAGCTAGGTGGTCTGTATCTAACACTTTGCTAGATCTACGTCAGCCTTTGTAATTGTATTCTTGATTGTAGGTTTATCTACGTTTCATTTTGCACGCACTATGTAAATGGATGATCTTGGCAAGATATGATCGTATTTATTTGTGTTCTGAACAGCTGTATCTGCTTTTTATTTATCTTTAAACCTAACTTTACTCCAGAGATATGACACTATATTTTCCTACATACAGCTTCCAGGTCATAATCATAATAATTGTATAATCGTCTTATAAGAAAAGGTCGAATAATAAGGAAGTAATTATAAAGGTAGGGTAAGATTGTTAAGGAATGTAGTAGTCCTGTATGATTTTTTTAATATACATACCTTTATATTGTGTATGCCTGTGGATGTGCACCAAGTCTACTCATTGTTTGAATTATGTATATGTGTTTCATCTGTTGGCAACCCTAATAATTAAATAAAAATAAATATTAACTTTAAACCTTAATTTTACTGCGGACATTAGACAGTATATTTTCCTACAAATATTGTCCAGCTCATAATCATAATAATTGTATAATTGTCTTATGGGAAAAGCTCTAATTATAAGTAGGTAATTTGATTGTTAAGTAATATAAGCGGGTTAGGTATGAGATTTTGAAGATACCTTTAGTATACTTACTAGGTGAAACCATGATTCATACCAAATTAAAAATACATTTAAAAAATAAATTTTTAAAACTATAATATTTAAAAATTAATAGAGTTTGTTTAATAAAATGGGATGCTAATAAATATATAATAATAATCATAAGTAGGTTCTGAATTTTCAATAGGTACATTGAAATGCAAAATGTATTGAACGTATGCAAGTTATGCGCGAATCAGTCTAATTAATTGATTTGAATTAATTAATTGTTCCTATTGCGGTCGTATTAACTTGCATCAAGCGATGCGCTAATAATTCAAAAGTCATTCATGCAAAAGAATCGACTTAGTTACGTCAGTTAATCAGGATATCTACTCAATACAACATAATTAGCGTTTATTTCACAGTATTTGATAATCTGTATGATAGTCGGTGCTGGTTAATTAGGGACTATTTTAAAATCAACGAATAGAAAAACATGAAAAACAACGGGTTGCACTCCGGGAGTGCCGGCAGAAGTGAAAACTTGAACATTAGCGTTGTGCATTTTTACCGTCTTACAAATTTTCGATCAGGTCCTGGCGCTAGTTTAACATTTTAAATTTAAATGAAATTACTGGAACAACTTCACGTCTCAGGGTAGACAACGCATTGGTGATGCCCCTCGTGTTGCAAATGTCCATATGCGACGTGACCACTTACCATCTGGTGCATCGTCTGTTTGTCTGCCTAATTGATTGTGTGCATCATTGAATAGCTAGAACTCCGAAGTTTGTCGTGAAGTTCCGTAAACGAAGAGAGAGATGTCACTATATAACCCATTGAGTTAAACTGTTAATAAATACAAGACAAGTGACAATAGTAGCACAAGACAACATCATTTGTTTTGGGATCCCCATGAACAAACTTTACTTAAAAGGAAGTATTTGCGGTATTCGAAATAACACCTACACTTTCAGACGTCAGTAATACTTACAATATTCTAAGAAGTATTCATTTCTGGCTGAAAGTTCATGAAAGGCTTCCCTCCAGACATAATTCAATACCCTTTGTGCACATTGTTTTTTTGTGACTGGGTGCTACTTATTAAGGTAAGAACCTTCGTGATACAGAACCGTTAGTCATATTCATTATCGTTGTATAAATTATAGCTTCATACCGTTGTACTGCTTGAGACACAAATGTAGTTCGTGATTCATAATGGTTGAGTCAATGACGTTTGATAACTTAGTAATGATATCACTCGCTACACCTTATTTATTTTCAATAAAGTACTCAATTGATATTCATTGATATGAATATAATTAGTTCTCTAATTGCCATGGGAAGTGATGATGTCGTGGTAGCACTCACAGCGTGGTAGGAACCATACTAACGGCACGCTATGATGGCCGTTTTGACGTTTCAGATTGCAATAGGAAAAGAAACTGTATTGCTTTGGAATAAGGTTGATTTCCATCATCATACAATTAGCTGTTGGATCAATAGATGCACCTTATGACTGTACAAATAAAGGTGATTTTTCTTTGTCATTGTTAAACGTCAAAACGGCCATCATAGCGTGCCGCAAGTTTAAATAGTACTCGAGTGTATTTTTTACTTTAACTTGATCCGTATGACTAACGACTAGGAACTACGAACACCGATATAAATCAATGTTAACATATGATGATTATGAACTTTATATCCATATTCATTAAAGTAAAAATCTAGTACAGCATTATATTTTACCTCCTGAAGTCTGGTTGTCTTTAAAGATGGTATTTTGATTATTGATATCACTCACTACACCTTATTTATTTTCAATAAAGTACTTAATTGATATTAATAGTTTGTTTTCTGTAATTACCATGGCAAGTGATGATGTCGTGGTAACACTCAACGCGTGGTAGGAACTAAATAGTATTCAAGTGTATTCTTTACTATAACTAGATACATGTGTTCAATAAGACCATTCAGAATTATGACTTGGTGTTCAATCAGGAGTAACTTGTTACTAAAATTGATCAGAAACTATAAACACCAATACAAATCAAAGTTAACATTTAAGTTAAAGTCAAAATCTAGTGCAACATCACATCTAGATTATGTATTTAGATTATCGATATTTATATATGTTTGGCTATAGTGCTGTGGCGTATATGGTGGCGTAGCAGTGTGGTAGCGACGACGATTCCACCATTCCAGCTCATCTCCAAGGTGTCGTAAGACGTAACAAAGGAGTACAGCTTACAGTAACCACATCCACTTACACCTTGCACCAAATGATCAACAGAATCTTTCTTCAAGTGGATTGAAGTCAGGCGTGCGTAAAAAAAAGAGGACAAGAGCTCCGCCAAACACCTACAAATTCTCTTGTAATGTACCAAATGGGCAAAAACATAAGTATTGCGCCGACCCCAAATGACTGGGAAGATGATAGTATATGTATTATTTTTTTTTATCGTCGTAAGATTATCAATATTATCATGTACAACTAAAAATCTAAGTTCCTGATCTACTGGTTTATGCCTGTATCCGAGGCATCGAATAATTTCTAGGTATATAAGGGTCTTAGATTAATTAACAGAGGAAACTAATAACATACAGTATATAGAAGCTACAGACGCAGGAAAACTAAATTTAATGTTTGCCGTGCATTTTCTTATTATCACCAGCTGCAATTATGATTTTGAGTTAGTGATACTGATAATAATACCTTTTTCAAGCGAGCTGGTTTAGTTTTTTGCGTTTAAGACTTTGACATAAAGTTGTAGGTACTTCTACCGCGACTACAAGTGACGGTGCGAGGTAAGCAAAGAGCACTCAACGCTCGGTCGCTCTCTGGTGTCACAGCTTTACATCAATTTGATTTAAATAACCGACGACATTTCTAGTGTCTTAAGGCTTACCTGTAGATTCTACACCAACTGATATTTTATTTTGCTAACATTCACAAGAGAATTCATTGTTACCCTTGGTTTTATTTATTTGGAATATGTTTGTCTTTATGTATAAATTTTATTTTGAACATAGTATTTAATTTCATACGGTTGCTAATTCGGTCGAATAGAAAGATATATCTGCCTGTGCTTTGTTGAACAAGGACAAAAATATCGATGACCTTACATAATCTTTAGTGACTATGGACTAAGAGTCCGTAGAAAATGTAAAAAGAAAAAAAAAATGAAATATCACAATTGCTTAACCGTCTTGGTGATTGTGAATTATAAACATTTTAGGACTTGTTTGAAATTAAGCCACATTACTTTGTTTTAAAGCAATCATTCCTGCCTTTTATAAAGCGACGTCGCCCTAAACCTTAGTTACCTAAGTGTCACGACCGTCAGCCTTCGTCTAACATTGTATGCAGCGATCGGATTCGTTTAACACGTGACTGAACACCGGCCGTAGTTTAATAGCCTCGTATATGTAAAGGACAGGCGCGGTCTACGGCCAACCAATTTGCAATAAAACAATATGGCACGCCGCCGCCCCAACACACCCCGGCTTGTAGCCGAGCGTGCTGCCAGCCTCTTGTTGTATTTTATATTTATCCGAAATACGAACCCATTAGCATCGTCCTCGTGTCACATTCTAAGTTTATATCTTTCTATAAAAGTTAAACCTGGACATTCAACTTCCGCGTCCCATTTGCCATTTGGGTTTGGAGGAATAGTAGTTGCCTACTACGGTTAGGTCAATAGATTTTACCTAAACATGTACCTATAAGTCCAAAATACATCATAGTCATCTGAAGGTTCTCCATTTTTTCGTGGGAGAAAGTTTAATAATGAAACACTAATAAGATTGATTATAACGATTAGCTACTTTTTTATTTTTCGTGAGTAGCAAATCCTCGGTACAAAAGCAAGGTAAACTAATTAACATGCAACGGAGAGAAATTTGATTAAAATAACTTTTAATGAACGTCTATTTATCGTCGTCTATATTCATGGAAACGAGATTTATAATGTCATCTTGAATAAACTTTTTCACCTCGAGCTAGCTATTTGTGTAGGTGTACTTAAGGAACTATATTCATATTCAATTATGTCATGTCACGTCAATCAAAATTTTATCTAAGGCTTCTAGGTTGAATGTACCAATAGTTTTTTATTCACTCTATAAATACCATAACGCCAATGTATGGACAAGAGTATCTCCATTCCATATATAGATGTAGGTATGTGTCAACAATACGTGATCTCCTGTATTGTATTTTTACAGGAAACTCAAAGGTACAATACTAGGAATAGTTGGAGTACTCTTTACCATGACTACAATGTCGAATGCTCTCCTAATCTTATTTACATTACGGCACCTTTGTGTATTCAACAAATGTAGGTATATACAAACTAAAGTGTCCGTCTGTTGACAGTGGGATGTCCTTTATGTGAGACACTTCTTTTTTAGATGATAGGTATGTTTAACCACAGAGCACTGAAGATTTCCTTTATTACAATCTTTACAAGAGTAAAGGCACACTTGAAAAGGCCATAAATATACCTATATTTGCTTAAAGCTTATTTTTCTATAACAACTACCCGTACAAACAGTTGTAGAGTTATCCTCCTAATATTATAAATGCGATTGGTTGTATGTATGGATGTTTGTTTCTTTCTAAAACGACCAAACGGATTTGGATGAAATTTGGCGTACAGATAAAGCATATACTGGATAAAGATATCAGCCAATTTTGTCCCGGGAAAATGTTACATCCCTCGGGAACGCGGGTAAAACCGCGGAGGACAGCTAGTTAAATAAAAGTTATATATTTTATTTTAACGTTGTATCTATTTATTTATGTAAAGGTCAAGATAAAACAAATACCACACCTTTAAATGAATAACATCTTCAATACGATATTGAACCTTAAATGTATTTATTTTTGTCAGAACTCTGACTGTCAATTGGCGGTCCACTTGATGGTAAGTGGACATCGTCTTCACGGAACCAATTTATAACACTGTGAAATGATTGTTTATTTAGGCTACTAAAATGGGGCTTGAAAATATTAATTATTATAGTATATATATAGGTATAGTATATAAACGGATGTAAGGCGCCCTCCAGCTAGATAGAGCGATGATTTACGCAAGCTGGCTGGCAGCGGTTGGAAACAAAGAGCTGAAGATCGAGCTCAGTGGCGTGCCATAGGTGAGGCCTATGTTCAGCAGTGGACTGAGATAGGCTGATGATGATTGTATATTTATACCTACGGTTATCATAAGTATTAATTTAAATCAGAATATTTTAAAATGTTAAAGGTGTTGAATTTCTATGCCTTAACCCACCTGTTTGTTCTTTGCAAATAAATACCGTTTTCAGCTCACAATGCAGACTTCTCTGCACGTAAGATGTGTTTTGCATAAAAATGCAGTGAACGTATCGCTTGGTTTACAGTATACCTTAACATTTGTAGTGGTTGGAAAACGAATACCTACGACCGGCTTGGGCAAGCAAAAAGATATGTGCTCAACATTTGTTTATTCGAATACAAAAATGGACGTTTTATAAGAAAAATGTTAAAATAGTAAAACTGTATAATTTCGAAATATAGACGCGGCTGGTAATAAGAAGCAATATAAAGGTCAATACCATGGCCTTTATGAGGGTACCGATGGACCTTTTATTGTTTGAAAGTATCAATAGGTAGGTACTTACGCCTAGACAGCTTTTTATTAAAACAATATGATAGGTTTCTTATCTCTTAGTCTGTTTTTTCAAAGTTCTTACATAATTATGCGATATTTCGGGAACGTAGGCTTCTACCATTTGGCTTTTGTTGGACGTTAAGAAGAATCTATATGTTCGAAGATATTTTTGTATGGTATAGTTGCGAATAAGGTTTAAAATAATTACTTTGAACTAAAAATGTTTTGGAGTTAATTATTTTAAGAATTTTTTTACAACCTAGATACCTACTATTAGTAATAAATAATCGGTATACAGCGTATTACAAAACTATCTTTAAAGCCGAAAGGAGGTTAAATGGGGCCTTATAACGAGTCCATTCACAATATTTAAGAACCATAGTAACGCTGTATAACATACCCCAAAGTAGAAAATTATAAGGTAAAATAGGTACGTAGGCCTTTCTGTTAAATAATCTGGTTCCCTGACATGACAGCTTACTAGGGTTGTTGGCTTTGATAATTAATTATATTTTTAGGGGGTATTTTGTAACACGTTGTATAAGAAATGGTGTCATAAAGAAAGAAAGGCGGCAGTCATTTACTGGTAATAAATTTTATCGAATTCATTTACTTTGTTAATTACTAATAATTACTGATTCATATACCCACTAGTAATTTATGTGATTTAATGTCGATAGAATATTTTAGTATTTTTTTTTCTTTGTGGTTAGCGACTATGACTGCCAAGCTGAAGGTCGCGGGTTCGATTCCCTCCCAGGACAAACAATTGTGTGCATGAACATATCTGTTTGTTCTGTGCCTGGGTGTAAATATCTATATAAGTATGCATTAAGAAAAAAAAACTAGTATGTAGTATATCAGTTATCTGGTTTCCATAGTACAAGCTCTGCTTTGTTTGAGATTAAATGGCCGTGTGTCAAGAATGTCCAAGGATATTTATTTATTATTATGTAGTACATAATATGACATTTTTTTTAAATTGTGTTTCTTGGGAACTCATGAAATTAATAAGTACTTTTCATTATTGTTTCAGATTTACATTACCAGCCTAGGCCACCTGCCCCCGAAGGTAAGTAGCGTAGTAAATATAATTTTATTACCTTAATATAATTTATAAATTCCAGCAAAATCTTAATTGTTTCACTAAGAGGCCATTAACCTTTACATTACATTTATAACCGACATCTGAAAAGTTGGAGACTATTTATACAAGATATATACCTAATACTTTTTTTTTACTTGAGTATTTGCAACTGCAACTGGCGCCTTACGAATGTAGACTTAAGCTGCATTTTACGTTGAATTACAATCATCAAATGTCAAATATAACAAAATTAAACATTAAATCAAACCTAAAAATAGATTTATTGTAATCACATAATTTATAATAACTAGTAAATTTTAATCAAATACTGGAAGGAGTTAACTGTGCGTAAATAGTTAATGTTTAATAACGCCTTTTATCTCGGTTTAGTTATTTTTGTATTAAAAAAACTATTTTAGCTCGAGGTTAGATATAAACGGTTTGCTATTTTGGCACAAGCTGCCCTAAATGTCAAATAAATTACCTTATTAATTTATTTACCGTGCCGCTCTACCGCTAGTATTATTTCTTTCGATACCTGAAATAGTGTAGCTTTAAAAATAAACTGAGCAAGCGTGAGTTGGATTTGCGTTCATTTTTATAGGCCCTTAAAAACACTAATTATGTTGGTTCTTTGTCATTATATTTATTTTTGTTTTGTTACTTGTAATATTAATTAAAATAACCGTCAAAAGACTCCAGACTTCAAAATATTCAGGAGAGCCAGAAATCTAAACTAGAACACACAGAAATAGTTGTCACTGTTTGTGAAATCTTCCTATTGCAATATTGTTCTATGCAATTTTGTCAAAATATTGAGATCATATGAAAGGAACCATATAATACCTGCTGTAATAGGTTCAAAGATTACATGTCTATGTTCTTTATATAATATGTTATATAAGTTTAAAAACAAGACAGTTGTAACGTAACTCTCAGAACATACAACCTAGTTAAAAGTCTATAAAAAAGTTAAATATTCCACACAGTCTTCAAAGCGTGGAGAAACTTTGTGGTTTGTTGATTATAAGACTTATTTACTTATACTAAGAAGCTAAAAATTATAATTTTTTACGAAAACTAAATCGATACGAACTAAACTGTTGAAATGTTTCATATCATTAGATACATTAATGGTCTGACATTTCACCAACCTAACACGGTAACAACTAGGCCTCAATCTTTTGTACTAGTCCTAGCCTTTTTTACCTAATTCTTATTATTTTTCTTTGCTTTGTTTTCGTTTCTCAGTCACCCACCCTTTCCTAATATATCTTTCACTACTTTTACTGTGTTATCTTAATTTTTTGCCGGAGATTGTATATTTAATTTATCAGAATATTAGTAGATAGTAAACTGGTAGTAGACTGGAAGGGTGGAAGGAAAGAGACCGAGAGGCCGGAGCCCCAGGCGGTGGGCAGACCAGATAGCGCAGGAGCTGGAGATGCCGGTTAGTGCTGCAATGCACCAAGCAACGGATCGAAACCGATGGAGACCGCTGGTTGACAAAGTCAGAAGGAGCCACAATCCTCAGCAGTGAGGGAGACGACTAGAGAGAGAGAGAGAGAGAGAGAGAGAGTAGATAGTATCTCTTTTTGAATGTGAAAATTCTTTGATATTATATTAGGTATGATATAGATATTAGGATATTACAACCTTCTTTTTTTGTCGTTTGTTTCGTCATCGCTTGTAACTTCTATTGATATCCAAGAAGTCGGTTTACTTTTCTATGATAGGCAGCAGTAAGGAATCTTGTTTATACTATATTAGCTGTCCCCCACGGTTTCACCCGCGTTACTGATATTTTGCAACTCCGTTTTATCATGTTAGGAGTTGAATATTTAAAAACGATGAGACACGTGTTTAATTAGTTTTTTTAAAGAATATAAATGCCATGTTTGAAGTTGATCAGACCACCGTTTTACCCCCATAGGGAATAGTGAATTTTCCAAAAATCCTTTCTTACTGCTCCCCTACTCAACTACTTCAAGTTTCTAACTCTTATAGTTTAGGCCCTGCGTTGATATGTCTGTCAGGTTCTCGTTTTACACATATATGTATATAAATAGATAGATAGCGTGACTTCTTCATTGACTTGTAGGTTTTTTTTCCTTTTTGTGGTTATCGTTGCTCATAAAGTGTATGTAGAACATTTGGTTATCGCTCATGTTTCTATTATTTGACTGACCCTCCTTTTTTTCTCCATATTGTAGCTATTGTTCCCTGACCCAATAAGATATTTCAATGGCTTCGGCCTCCTTCATAGTGTCTAACCTAGCATCCATCACATTTTTTCATTCACTTTTATATATTATATAGATCATCTCAAGTTATGGTAAGAAGTCGTTATTGGTATAAATATTTGATGGACTACAATATGCACATACGCTACAATTTATAAAATCACTGTGATTGGAAAGTGTTTACTACAGACGCGCTGTTTTCGTGCTCTAGGTAAGCGTAAAAGTAGACCACACAAAAAGTTTCTTTACCTCACATTCGATGACACTTTAGATATAGTTGTACCGGTAGTAGCTTCAGTAACTTTAAATTTGACCTTCATAAGTTCCTTTCGAGGGCCTAAATTGATATTTTTATTTTGTTGTGTCCTGTCAGTAGATAGTTGACTTACACAACTATCTCGTTTTAAACTCTCTAGAAAGAATTTAAACAAGGTCATTCCTATTTTCTGGGGGAAGGCTTAGGTGATAGTAACAATCAGAAAGCTATAATCTAAAATAAAATGCGTAATTTTTCTACAGGCTCTTTCATTATTGAAGTTATTTCACATTAGGTCAATACAAAAAAGTAAGTCCAAATCTGTCGATCCATGTAAATTTCTCATATTCTTAAAATCTACCATACATCACAAATAAGTAACAATTATACTCTGGGGCTCGATTCTGTAAGGAAAATGACACTAACTCGAGGATGTTTCGTCGCGGCCTCTATGCTCTGTCTCTGTCGCTTACTACGCTAATACTACTATCACGTGAGAGGTAAGTTCTCCAAGGCCTCCGTGAAGCGGCTCGCCGACGAAGTTTGTATTAGCTGAATAAGGGGGCTGGTTTTGTAAATATTATTGTAATTTTTTAAATTAATTAGATTTTAAAAACATCTAACGGTAGAACACAACAATTACAGTCGAACTATATATATACCTATATATAATTCGATAAATAGCTCTACCTATTATCTCTATATCTATTAATTCGTAATTTTTCGACGGTTACCTCAATCATATTACAATTGACGATATAATACCCAAAAAGATAAATACTCGATCGCGTGTCAGACCACGCACTGTGTTTATCATTTCCTGAAAAGGAAGTGAAAGTTTTACCAAGTTAATTTTACAAACTACAGAAAATAATATTCCATTCTATCATTTACATATACGTATACTATATAATTATAATACAAAGTAATCATTTTCAGTCGTTGAACTCAGACAAAAATGGCAAATATTTAAGCAATTTCAAACGTAGAGGTATCTAATTTTTTGTGAATGATTTTATGTTTTATTTACCATGTATCTATGGTATGTTCAATAATAAATAAAAAATAAAAAAAAAAATATTGAAGAGATTTTTGATTTCCTGTATTATTAATGTCTTCAGAAATATTCGACTCTAAAGAGAAAAAGTTGATAGAATCGCATATTACACAAACAACCGATATAAATAAAAAATGACAGTGTTACCTTTATCTCATCTTCAAGCAGCTATTTAAAGATGTCCCGCACACTTATGTATCCAAAACAAAAATATCCTATAGTTGTATTGTGTCCACCGTCCACCTGTGCACTATTGTGTAGCATACACAACGTTGATAAAAGCGAGAGGCATTAAATGAAACCACATATACTATACGCGCTTACGAATAATTTGAAACTAATAAAAAAAAGTTTGCGTGAAAAAACGAAAAAAACTTTTTTAATGAAATTAAATAGCTGAATAGTCAAAGTAAAACTTAAACTTCCGTTGCAAAATTTTCCTCTGACCTGCGCATCGGAATGGTAACATCACATAGCGTAGCGCCTTGTTTGTATTGGGAACTTATGACGAAGAGCGGCATCGTCGCGTGAATTTTGTCATTTTAAGGTGAATGACTCTAGGTAGCTATGCCAATGTTCTTGGTCAGCTGCTAGGGAAGATACATCGTGTTTTATCTAAGAAAAATCTTTAAAAATATCCTGTGGCTAAACTATTGCTTCTACTGCTCTGATTTTTGGTGTGTGGCCTAAAAATGATACAAAGTATATGATGTTTAATTTAATGCCTATCGCTTTTATCAACGTTTCAAATTTCATTTGTACAGTCCCAATAGTAAAAAGCAAAAGATAAAATTATAAGGGTTTCGATATTTGATAATGGGCTACGAAACCCTGTAAATATATTATTATTAATTATAATATAAAAATCTGAAAAGGACGCAGAGTTGAAACATTAATTACACGTGTAATTAATATCATATAACTCATTTAATTACTAGTTCAATTGACATTTGAACAAAAACGTTATATGTACTTTATAAAATTAGTTAATTGTTTTTAGTTTGCTGGTATTCCATTTACCAGTAACTGTATTATCAACGCAGCGAATTTGTTTTATCTACACTAATATTATAAAGGGAAAATATTTGTATTTTTGTATGTAACATAAACTTAAAAATTACTAGACCGATTTAAAAAAAACTTTCAGTCTTGTGAAGCTACACTAGGCCCGGGTTACCTAGGCTATATTATATTTAAATAGAAATTAGGGATCCTTACTAAAATTCCAATAAAAAAAAAATATAAAAAACCCAACGTGTAAAAAAATCCTTGCATCGCGTGCGCTGCGAAAACTATTGATGATAGAAAGAACCAAATAATGTAATGTAACATCCCTGGGAAACGCTGGTGAAGCCACGGGGGACAGCTAGTTATCTATAAATGTAATGTAGTCATTATCTCCTCATAAACTGTTGAAAAAATATGCAAATGAAAATTAACAGTCGTTTTTCCTGATAACTTTTCTCCAATATGCTCTTTTTAAGAGTCATGCAAACAATCCAGATAAAAGGCACGAATGTCTGAGAGTGAACATTGCGATAATCAATACCAGAACTATAGAGGAACCGAGTTTGTGAGCCGTCATCTCACTGATGGCGGTCAGATTTATACGAAACACTTCCTTTTTGTGTTATCATCCACTATACTTTTTTCCGGTTCGAAATGTAAGTATATTATCCAAGTATAATAACATATTCTATTACATATACATATTCTTTAGGTATATGTGAGTAGAATCGCTCTTTAGAACAGTTTTACCTAATACATTAACTTGACAATTAGTACACTGCCTTGTAATTCAAACAAAATAACTTGGTACGTTTTCAAAGCTAGTAGAGCTTATCGTGGGTCCACAATCCACATGTAAGTACACAGTGCGGGTGACATGCCAACTACGACGGTGTCTCGAGCCAACAAAATTGCTTTGTCTCCGAGAGTTCGGAAGTACGCGTCCCGCATTATGTGGGTGAGAGTAACGCCATACATTCTCTTGCGTTATTATTTTCGGCTTATTTCTCTGAACAAATCCCTCATCAAATATTTCTCCGTGTAGGTAGGTACTCGGTTGTTTTTCGTCCCTTATATTATAGTATAATAATATTATATAATATAATAGTATATAATAGTTTGTTTCCCGTTGGCTAAATATAGCATTTCACCTAAGGGTACTGAATCATATTGTTTAATTAAAGATTCAAAATAAATTAAATACAAATAGGTACCGATTATACCTTATTATAAAGAGTTAGTGTGTTTTAGTCCTTATAATAATATGCACTAAATGAGAATGAGCACTTTTTATAATGACGTTGGTGTTCGACAGAGTCCTACGAATGTGTGTGTATGTGTATGTGTAATTCCGTCCTCGTGTCCTTTATATTCAGCTCGCGTCAGTACGAATTTATTTATGTTCTGATAATACGGATAATTTGAACAGCTCTGGCTTCTGAAAAAACGACGCGGTGAATTTCCTAATTTTCTTCCATTCACGAAGCATCCGCCATCATTTTTATCTCCCCTCCCTGTCTCCATTTATCTCGGGCTTCTCTTACAGCGAATCGCATTCTAACATTTTGTTTGTTTCTTACAAAATTGCTATTTCCGAATGTTTTCTTTTCTTTAAGCGGATTCGTCTACATCCTTTATATGAAAGTCAAGGAAATGAGTTGGCGGCTGAACTCTGATACTTGACCTCTTTTTCGAAGAGACAAATGTAATAATAAAAACAATTTGTCGCCTTCTTGAATGTTGCTCATGTTATTTTGAACACGAAATGTAATAATTCAGAAGCACGTTTACCTTTCGACTGCCGTTCTCTATAAACAAGAGTTATTTTCTCTGAAATACAAAGTATAACATTTATTTATATTCAATTGTTGGCAGTGTTCAGTTCAATTAAAGTCAACTGATGTGTTTTAGTAACATAAAACGGGCTCAAATGTAATAATATTACATTTTAAAGTGGTTCGATAAACATACAACAAGCAATAATGCAAAATGAAACAAAAATAAAACAGACTCCTAAATACAAATTATTTAATAGGTATGCACTGAAATGTATAAAATAATGCTGTAGCTAATCTGACTGCAACCTAACAGGCTATTTCAAGCAGAAATAGTAGTCAGCGATTTTAAATGAACTTTTACCATGCGGCTGTGTGACTTCACGCCTTACAGTGTGCTCAGAATTTTAACTAGGCGATTGAAATTGGCAATCCCTGAAGCCCAAGCTAACACAATACTGTGGCAAAACGGATGTTCGCATCTTATTTTAGTCCTCCTTAATAATTTAGTCACGCCTCCGACTCCCCAGGTAGAAAATTGGAAATTGTGTCATCCTTAGCGAACTCCGCAAAGGAATTATGTCTTCTTTAAAGAATTTGCCTTTAGCTGGCATCGGAGGATTTCAGTTTTATTGGAGCTATTCACGATACGAAACTCGCTGTGTCTGAAATTCTTGACAAAGTTACATGCCACTTTTCAGATTCACAGTTTCAAACATATTTAGTACTTCGTGAGAAGGAGAACTGTTAAGTAGGTACTAAAACTGTTTAATAAAAACGTTCGACGGGGGTTATAAAAATGTTAACCCAACAAAACTTTGTAACGAAGTGTATGAGAAGTCTTTTAAATTAGGATAGGAACTTATTAACTTTTTCTTTTATAGAGGCGTGTGAAAAAACATTCTGCCGATGGGGTGCAGAATGTGTGTCCCTCGGTGATGGGCGTGCTCATTGTGCCTGCCCAACCAGTTGTCCTACTGCCCCAGCCCCCGTGTGTTCCACAGCGAGTCGAACATACCGCAACCATTGCTACCTGCGTAAAGAAGCTTGTGAACGACGACTAAACTTACGCGTCAAGCATGATGGTGAATGTGGTAAGGGACGCTTTCATTACTGTGAAATTACAAACCTATTGTTGTCGCGATCGAATATCACACGGCCATAGTATAAAAAACTTAATTGGACGCAGTAATTCGTAAATTAAATGTTTATTATTTCTTTTGAATATAGACTGTGGACTTAATTACAATTAATTTATTTCACAGCGACCATTAGCTTAATTGACATATAAACATTTGGTTGTTATTATTTAATTGGCTGAAAATGATAATGCCTACATCATTGTCCGCTCTCCTGCCAATAAATTACCATACGGTTCATTACATGAGATTTTCCAGAGTTTTCACCGCCGAATACTTATTTGACACTTTAAGTGAAAGTAAAAGAAAAGATGAATTTCAAATAAAAGTCTAACGGACCTAGAAAGAGCAATATTTTAAATGATAAAGGTTGAATTGTTGAAGTTATACCTACTTATTTTTGTACATTTTTAAATAGTGTTATAAACCTTATTATTATGATCAGTAAATATTACATATTATTATAGTATATATGCATCTGTTTTCCAATTAGACACCGCCGATTGCTACAAATAAAATTAGGTGTTGCTAGCCGAAGGCAGAAAGTAATATATTCATTGATTTCATTAATAAATAACCGAAAAACTGAATTTCTGATAGTGAACCTTGCTTAATTAAATAAATCATTTAATGTTAAACGAATACTTTATAATAAATTGACAATATTATTATTAATTGTGAGGCTCAAAGAGGAACTGCAACGCTGCTCGGAATATTTTATTGTAACTTCCGTTTGAGTAGTCGTAGTTTGCAAGAATTATGTGGAATAAACTTAGTTTTAGTTGTTTCTATGCAACAGTAATGTTTATTTCATGATAGTATATTTATTAGTGTTGCTATAAACTGCTGTTATAATTACATAGATAATATAATGCATTTAAGCGGTTTGTTTATTAAAATTATAAAAACATTTCTAAGAAATTAAAAAAAAAAACAAAGACATTCTCCACACCTGGTAAACGATTACTGATATATTACATATACTACATTTAAAAAAAACTTGTTTTGTATATTTACACCCAGACAAACAGACAAATGTTTGCCCTGCTTGGCAATCGAACCCTTTCCTTTTTTAAAGGTATACATGGTCAAACAAATGCCATATCTTTTGTGCCTGCTGTAGTTCTGTTGCTCATGTTGCCATCTTACCTCATTTTTATGGGTAATAAAACCATATCATTTGGTCCAGAAGCTGGTGACCCATGTACGGGAGTGTCCTGCCCAATCGGATCAAGATGTATCGCTGCCTACGGCCAACCAGAGTGCAGGTGTCCACGAAGTTGCCAGCGGCGAAAATCAGTCTGTGGTACAGATGGAAGAGAATATCCTTCAGTTTGCCATCTCGATAAGCAAGCCTGTGACAATCAGATTAACATTACTATAAAATATCATGGGAAATGTGGTAAGTCTATCATCATCATCATCATCAGGCTAATCTCTATCTAATTAGAACCCCAAATAAGTTAGTTGGTACAATATGTTAATATCATTCTGCCCTATCATCCGTTTTCTCGACATTTACTCCTTTGTCATGTCTTCATGAAATCAATAAAGTATATCTTCTGAACTTCCTCTTATTTTAAAGTAACCATATTTGTTTCTTTCTAAACATCTCAATATAGTGCTGTGTAAAGTTAACAAGTCACATTCAAAATCTTTATTATTTGTTTTGTCTTGTGTATGAATAATACAAAGTTATTAAAATGGGTGTGCCATTACCATTGTATTTTACATTACGATTCTTGTCTGTTTCACATATAAAAAGTGAAAATGTTAAATTTATTGAAAACTTTCAATTTGGTGCACTTGTTCCAATTTACTTTAAAGTATGCACGGTCCGTTACAACTCTCCAATCAAATTTCCATTTAAAATATCTGAATGAAGTCGGTTATGATTCCGTACTTCGTTATGATAAAAATTAATACCTATATACACTGTTAAATTTTTTAGTAAAATTAATATCGTTTTACAAAGTAAATTATGAGTAAAATTACAGATCAGTTTGTTGGTAATACAATATACAATACAATTCGAGTAATATGCCAAAACATGTGAGAAAATCTACTAAGATGAGATGTAATATTACAAAATTTATATATTAATTCTACACATTGTAATTTTACCAAACGCTGGGACCGTTTCAACACAAATATTTAGTGAAAAAACAACACATACCTATACTTATTGTAATTTTTCAAAACGGAGTTGTAATTAATTGTAAATAATCAAAAAATGTACAAAACTGAATTGTATATTTACTATATTGTTTTGCGTAAAAACTTATAATGCATTTTTGTAAAATTGCAATAGATAATTAAATAATAATAGAAAATAATTTAATAGAATATGAAAAATGATCAAAGTTACAATACATACAGATTATATGTATATTTAAATTCGTTGTTATTCGAGTTGATCTTTGAATGCATAAAAGGAACTCGTTAAGACGGTATCCTCTTTATAATAGAGGGGAAGTACGTAAAAAGGGTCAACATTTCATTTTGTCCGGGTTGAGATGACGTGACTGTGCCAAAATTGTATGAAAAAGTGACACCTTAATATGTCGTCCTGCTGTTATTGAAAACTACCCTTCTGTAATCATTTCAATTGATATGTCACTAACTCGCATACATTTTCGTATAAAAGCCGATTATAATTTACTTTAAAAAGAAAAAAGAAATTGAAAAACATTTCCTTACTGATTCCTTACTCATTTTATCTTTGAAATTTAAATTTGTTCTAATGAAAAACATTTGCATGAATATTTTATTACTTTTGTTAGATGGTTTTCTTCAGAAATATACAATAACAAAAGCTGTTTTCTTATAATAAGTACATTGTGTACCTTTTACATTTTTCCTTAATAATATAATGTAGGCAATAAATTACCTGAGTGCCTAAAAGTTAGGCAAACTGTTACATGGCAAAATATTTTTCCTTATGTAACAAAATCGAAATATGGGCGCCTGTTTTCTTTTTCATAGATGTAATTTAATCTCCTTCACTTTATCTACTTAAGGTACTTCCATGCGCTAACCCTTTTCACAGAACTTGTCCCAAAATATTCGATCTGAACTAAATTTGTAGACCGAAGACCGACTGCCCGCACATTCCAACATCCTTTGTGAGATTCGCTATTTACTTTACTAGTTTGCTTTGTACTTTTATTAAATTGTTTCATCTCGAACTTTCCATTCGCTGTATTTCATAAAATTCATTTCATGAAAATTATTTGTATGAATCTACAAAAAAGTTTTAATACATTTCATTCTTATTTGTACGTGAATGAAAAATAAAGAAGGAGGTTATCAATTCAAATTACATATCTTTTTTTGACAGCCATTTTTCCGTAATAGGAAATATTGTTGTTATTTGTTTTAACGTATTACCTACGTTCCACCAGGTTGATCCTGTTATAATATTTTCATATTTGGAAGCATGATAGTTCTTTTTAAAGTGTTGATGATTTAAAACTTCAGTAACGTTTCTGTGGTATTCCATTTGAACTGCTTTACTTTGCAATAAGATTTCTATTAGATTTTTTTTACAAAAAAGGCGAAATAATTATAGTGTTACCATTGGACAAATCTCATTTAAGATGGCTCCAGGAATATGTCTTCGAGGTAGTTTCTAATTAGATTAAGCCTAATTAGTTATTTTGTCCACAGATCCATGCGCTGAGCACGAATGTGCGGACGGTGGTGTGTGTCAGCTGAATGAAGCGCGTGCGCCAGTTTGTAGGTGCGGTCCGCCATGCGATTTAGTCGCACGACCTGGCTCTGCGGTCTGCGGCTCCGATTACAGAGATTATCCCAGTGAATGCGCACTTCGGAGAGAGTCATGTCGAACCCGACAGCAACTAACCATCGCTTACCGCGGCGAATGTGCCTCAGGTAAGTGTCTTTTTAATTACAAATTTATTTCACCGCAGTCGTGACCGGCACCGGATTAAAACTCTCAGGTGAGTATCTTTATCAACCATTGGCTTTGCAGGTCAATATGGTGTAACTTTGATACTATATTGTAACGTAAATGTTGTTTTTTTATGTTATATCATCAAGTTCATCAAGACAATATCCGGTATAATAATAAGGTAAACTGTCGATCGCTTGTAGTCCATTCCAGCAAAATTATTTCTTCAATCTCTAGAGATTATAAATATTTAGCTTACTTAAGTAAATTCGGTAATCTATCTAAAGAATTTTATGACATTAGTTCGGTTCAATAGAAGCGAAATAACTTCTCAATATAATTTGCGTTCGTGTTTTAAAATAGGTATGAAAAATGTTGGGTTACCTCAAAGCCTTGTCTTCTAATCTGAAATTAAATCTTTATCCGAAAATACAGAGAGCGGGCTTTATTGTACCCGTGTTGAAGAGACATTTTGTTCTAAAGAAAGTAATTGGATGCGAGCATCGACCGCTCGAAATTTGTGACAAGAACGAAATATTTTTAAGAGCCGTTCTATAAATTCTTGTGTTGACCCAACTGAAATTTTGTTTTCAGTTTCTGTACTTTAAATAGATATTTGGCGGATTAATATTACAAGCCCATTTCCAACAGCACAACACCCCTGTGACTCAGTAAAATGCAGCGTTCGCGAACATTGTTCACTGGATGCGCACGGCGTGGCTGTTTGCGGATGTGGTCCGGACTGTGAAGCGATCGTGCGTCCGGTATGCGGCAACGACGGACGGACGTACGATAGCCCGTGTGTCCTAGAACGGACTTCATGTCTTGATAATAGAGACATAAGAGTGGCTTATACGGGGCCTTGTGGTAAGTTCAAATAGAAAATAACTACGGCATTTTATTAAGACCAGATAAATTATTAAAAAAATTCGCTATGTAATTTCTTTTATAGATAGACGTAGTTATAACTTATTTTATATTATGAGATTACTGTCAAGATTAATAAACTAAACCGGAAGCCGCGCCTACAACTTAAGGCTTCCTTAAAATAAGGTGCACCCTTGTCATGTTCAGGCCTTATAATACAAAATAAAGTACCCTGAGATAGGGTAAATCTTGTTGTTTTCTTGGCCCCGTCTTTTGTTCGTTCACAGAGATTTTACAAAAATAGTTTCGCTGATAAACCACGTAAATTTTTAAGAAGATCTTTTACTGTTATATTTGTTTACCTTGGTATAAATTATTATGATTGTAGATGTTGATAAGTTTGTTATTTCTTTTTCGTAGCAAGGTATTTTTTTCTTATTAATAAATACATCGATATAGACCGGGTTGAACTGTAAATCTTTGTTCTTTTTTATTTGATTGACTAATATTGATTAAATCATTTCCTTTGATAGAGCTAGAGCAATGGTCTAGATAAAGTTACGCCACGATGAACAATATAATTCTATCACAGGTGTAGAAAATCCATGCGCGCGAGTAACATGTCCTTGGGACGGGGCGTGTATTGCCCGGAACGGTGCAGCGCAATGTGCATGTCCTGTATGTGATGCGACATTATCACCAGTCTGCGCATCAGACCACAATACCTATGGGAGTTTATGCAAGATGCGTATGCATGCATGCCAGGAGGTCATCAAGGATGGAGAACTTCGAGTGTTGTATAACGGAACATGTCGTAAGTTCATCGATTTGAATAATCTTAGATTAGAGAGAACATAGGAGGGCTTAGGGGGACTTCGGTTTCCTGGAAACCCTAGGTGACTACTAAATATTAAACCTTATGGATGTTTTAGAGCCGGAGCTAAGTCGTTATTGATTTTCAAGTACTTTTTTGTAGTTTATAAGACAAAGAAGAATAAACGAGAATTTACTCAATAATTGTTCCAACAGGAAACCAATAGAAGATATAGCCATAGGCATTTCAATTTTTATAACGTCCTCTTTGTGATTAAAGCTCTCAATATTCATTTAAATTAAAGGGTCCTCGCTGCGGCGGCGAATTTAAAGGTGAAGATGAAATAAATTATAAAATTCCTTCTCAAGAAAAATGGCTATCAATTTCCTTTGAAAATCTTTCCCTCTTCTGAAATTGTCAATGGAAGTCGGAGATTTTTTATTAAATAAGAAATAACTTCTGCTTTTATAATATGTTGAATCTGTTTGCGCACACTAGATTATTCTTAAACAATTGTTTTTTATTAATCTTGACGTATTCCGGCTCTGTTCTAATCTTGAACTAGGTGTCATAAATATTCTGCTGTCGCGTTAGCGAGCAGTTTAGACTAAACCAGAAGGTTCTGAATTTGACAGTGAACGAAAATATTATAATAAAGCTCCTTTACTTGAAACGATTAGGTACATGTAGTCCGGAATTAGTATTATGCCCGAAAGCCGCGTGCTGACAAAGTTCCTGCTCAAGCCTACATTTCACGTTGGGTCTTAAAATATCAAGCTAAAATTTGGGTCTAAGTATTGAACCCTGCCTATGTCTTCGGGCACACTAAGTGTGTTAATTTACTAGCTTCAAACCTCCAGATTCACATACATTCCCAGGATAAAACGTACAATAAAACCATAGCCTTAAGTAGCTATGTACCAAATATTGTCAGGATTGATGATGTATTGAGTCGTGAAAAGGTAACAAACAGAGTTAATTTGGTATTTATAATATTACTAGAATTTTGTAGATACTCTGTTGCACCAAATTCAAGTCATTCGTTTAACAAATACAATTAATTGAATTCCTACCAATCAAAAACTCCGCTCACAAATTGGTGCACTTATTCCCGTCATTCATTCTAGTAACTACAACCTGTAAAATGTTAATTGATTTGTTAAAGGTTTTACTTTAAACTGTGGTATATAAAAGGGCATGTTAAATAAAAAACTAAATGATTTTTTTTATTAAAAATTTCAATAACAAAAGGACTTATACTAAGGATTGTGATACGATCAAGGTTTATTATATGAACATTAATTATAGGTCTAAAGTACGTACATCGACTCGCGATAAACATGTTGTTTTTTTTACTCTTAATAGGTAATAAAAAACTGTAGCTTAATAATCCCTACTAATATTATAAATGTATGTTTGTTTTTTACGCTTTCACGCGAAAACTACATAACCGATCACCATGAAACTTTGTACACATATTCTTAGAGGTATTAGAAGTAACATAGGATACTTTTTGTGCCGCGAAAATGTTACATCCCTCGGGGACGCGGGTGAAACCGCGGGGGACAGCTAGTTAATAATACATTATTGCCAACCTAAATAAAATAAATTAATTCTATTATTGTATTAATAATAATATATCCATTATTAGAACAAGTTACAATTTAGATATATGTCATAATCCTCGAAGACTGAAGGAGGAAGTGATAAAACATTTTTCTATCTAAGATACCACACAAATAATTCTTATAAAACATCTGTAAACTGGCTTCAGACCAATGAAATTTCTTCAGACCAATATAACCCAAATCGTTGCATCTCACCGACACATTATTCAGTTTAAATTTTCCAGTGTCACAACGTTCAAAATCGTATATAACTCTATCATTGCTCTCTGAAATGTTAATTATAGATTAAAATGGCTCAATATGAATTGAGCTCGACGCGGATTGATGAACGGAGACTACGGATTAATTTTATTATTCGAAGGCACTCGAGATCGTCTATTGATTAGTGAAACAATATTTGATGGAGACGTTCAACAGCTTTTAGTCACAGTTTAATGAAATTTCTTTGAAAGGGTTCTCGGCTTACCACTTGCCAATAATGCTACAAAGAGCGTCTCTATCAGATGAAATTAATAAATCAATCAAATCAATCTTTACCTATTTCTGGTTATAACAAGCTTATCAATTTTTGTCGTTACTCCAATCTCAATTCAATGGGAACTTTAATAATAATTTTATACTGAGATTAAATATTTTAAAGTTAACATTTTTCCACTGATTTAATTTAATTAAATAGCAGTAGATAATTACAACTTAAGCATGACTTTCTTAAATTTTCATAAAAAAAAATATTTACAACCAGGCACAGAATAGTCTATATCAGGGAATCGAATCCAGCACGACCTGTAAAGTGACTGTATCCAACCACTGTAGTAAACGGACTATATTTCAACCATTTTTCAACGAAATCACAAAAGTATAACTATGTACCTATAATATACGTCCTTTTTGATTTCAATTCATAAATTGTGCTGTGAACAAATTTAATTCAGTTTGGTGCCGCGTTGTGACGAGAGTTGATTGATTAATGCACAATTTTTGTGAATTCCAATATTTATTAGAATGTAACTTTTTGTGTTATGGTTTTTATTACAAGTTTATGCAATTATTTATTATCTAGATTGCCTAGTTAGAATAATATTATAACATCGTTAGATATAAATTATTTCTTACTAGCTGTCCCCCGCGGTTTCACCCGCGTTTCCGAGTGATATAACATTTTCCCGGCACAAAAAGTATCATATGTTACTTCTAATACCTCCAAGAATATGTGTACGAAGTTTTATGATGATCGGTTAAGTAGTTTTGGCATGTAAGCGTAACAAACAAACTTACATTCACATGTATAATATTAGTAGGATAAAAAAAACAACTTGTTTTTTGGAGATGGAAATCACATTGTCATGTTTATTTTAGAGGACGTGTGTTGTAAAAGTAAGTTGTAAGTGTTGTGTGGTCTTAAAATATATTTATCATACAGAATCGTGTGCAGACATCCTCTGCAAGGGTGGCGGTGATTGCACCGTTGACGTGGACACAGGGAGGCCTATTTGTCGCTGCAACCACAATTGCACAGAGGCACAGGTAACGTGGAATAAAACACGGTTGAAACTGGGGCTCAATTCTGTAAGGCAAATGACACTAACTCGAGGATATTTCGTCGCGGCCTCCGTGCTCTGTCTCTTTCGCTAACTATGCTAATACAACTAATCATGTGAGAGACAAGCTCTCCGAGGCCTCCGTGAAGCGGCTCGCCGACGAAGTTTGTATTACCTGAATAAGGGGGCTGAACTGTCAATTTAAAGACTGACAACTAAGCATATGATTATTAATCGGTTAATTTCACTAATAATTTAACCTCAATCAAATCGACTTGAGGGCCATTCTAGCGAAATTTAATGAGTAACACATAATGAAACAAAAGTCCTTGATGTTATTTACCCTTTTTCGGGGAACCGGATACTAGAATAAGCAGTGAAGTATACCAGCTTTCACAATTTTGACATATCTTTCCAGACATTACCTCTGTTGTTCATATTAATTTAAGACTTGCCTTTAAGTAGATGTAATAATCTGTAAAACCTCTTTTAATACCTAACTATATGAACAACTGAGTGAAAAAAAATATTGAAATAAATTTTAACCGACAATAGAAATCCGATGTCGTATGCGGGACGGATGGCCAAACCTACCCATCCCAATGTGAACTGGACTCGACGGCATGTCGGGACCAAACTGATTTGCGGCTTGCATACAAAGGTGATTGTGGTAAGTCTGAGATATTTTTTTATTAATTACACACTAATATTATTTTATGATTTCTACAAAAACTTACTATGACAGAACTAAAATTGGCCACAGGTAAGTTATTTGTATTAGTCATATTAAAATTTCCTATCATTTGCATTTTTGAGAATAACCGAACTGGGTATTTATACTGTTGTCGAAGATGATTGGTTAAGCCAAAACAGTTTGATGAGTTTATGGGAATTATTACAAGATAATTTACACTCTATTACCAGCCTGTGTTAAAATCCTGTTAATCAGCCCAGCTTATAAACGTTAAATTGAATAAACCCTCTGTTTCATTAAATATTTATTAAGCGAATATTTTAGGCACTAAATGGTTTATATTTTAACAGAATATTATGTTAGTCGTCTTCTTAGTTTTAAAGGAAATAATAATATATATTTGCAAAAATATTAAATATATGAATAATATCTAAAATAAAATGTAATAAATGTATTACTCAGTAGGTACTGAGCTTAATGATTTTTTATACCAAATAACTATACTTATTTCTAAATCAGTCAGATATACAATAAGCTATATCTATGCTTTTTCGCTAAAATACATAATGTTTTATCACAATTTACTCAGGTGAATGTTATTCTCTGAATTCGCAGAATGTTTGCTTTTACTTGAAAATTGGTAGACTTACTGAGGTACGGGAAACATTATTTTCTTGAGCGTTCAGATTCCCGCAAAATCAAATCCTCCTTTTTTCTGTTCTTCCCAGTAACTTATTTAGCTTCCTATCTTCTTAATCTATTATCTCTTCAATTCCAGTCATTCGTGAGTATATTTTCGATACCTACATTTATAAAGGCTTATGTAGTTATGAAGTGACTTTTTATCATAATAGTTTTATCAAGTAATAATTTGGGTACATTGTAATTTAATTAATAGTTCTATGATATCCTGCATCTAATTTAGAATATTTTAAAATAGTTTCCCCTTTACACGTGAATTTATCCAAGGCCAAGATAAGCAAGGCTTACCAGAAACTTAAGCCTAGATTTTGACAGATTAAACTCGGCTTTACCGTCCATTTGAGGTATAATACCTTCTGATTCTAAAAGTTCGATAATACGGTTTGACTTTTGATTAATATACACAGTATCAACGATGCTGGCTTATTTAACTGCTTGAATAAAAGATAAGCCATCGATAGCCGATAAATGTTCTTTACAGACGAAAGCTTGAAATAGAGTCCGATTTACACAAAACCACGTTTGTGACGTTACCTACAGCCTCAAGCTATTTTGTGGTTAATCATTTGAGTCGTTTTTGAGGTTTATTTGACTGTTACTATCCTATTCATCGATATAACTGAGCTTAAGGCTATTCACCCCACGTTTTGTTCATATGGTGTAATACCCTAGTCTCATTTTACATTAGTTTTTTATTCCTGAACAAACTAAATCGATATTAAATAAATGTCCTGGGACATTCTTTACACATGGCCATTTGGCCCAAACCAAGCAGAGCTTGTACTATGGAAACCAGATAACTGATATACTACATAATATATTACTTTTTTTTCTAAATACATACTTATATAGACATTTACAACCAGACACAGAACAAACAGACATGTTCATGCACACAAATGTTTGTCCTGGGTGGGAATCGAACCCGCGACCTTCGGTTTGGCAGTCAGAGCGTTAACCACCAAGCCAACTGGCCTGTCAATAATTAAGATAAGCCGTGTAAGTGCTCCAATAGTGTTTCATACCTAATTTATGACTCGATCTATAACTTTGGAAAGTTCTTTTATTCATATTAAGTTAACCTAACCTCGGGCTCCGAAACTTAGAAGGTCATTTGCTGTGTCTAGGGAATGTCTTAATAATTATTTCAGTAATTTCAAAGTTAGAAGCTATAGGTAGCAATTGATTTTGACACGACTGTTTAAAACTTTTGAGGTTATTCATAATCATTTGATTTATTTTTCAACCTACCTACTTACAGTATTAATAAGTAACTATTAAAATTAATGTCTTTATGATATTCTTTTATGAAATAGCAAGTAATATAATAAAGATCGTGACTCAATGTCGCTTATCAAATACAACTGATTAAAGGTATTGTCAGCGACATGTTACATTTCCGTGAAGGTATTACAATTATTCGATATTTCCTCAACATTATTGATTTTGTGTTGATGCCTCGAGCCTACTTATTTATTATTCCATTATACATAATTAACTCACAAAGTGTGTAGTCTTGTTATTCACTTAAAGGTGATATTTGAAAATGTATATCTACTCGTAATCGTATGTAAATAGTTTTACATTATGTTATGTTGAAAAGTGATAATAGGGTATGATGAAAATATAGATTACTCAAGGACTTTTTTAACTATTCCTACTACTAACTCATTATAATAAACTATAGGCTAGACTAGAGTATTTTAATTGGCATTATAAAATAGAAAGAAAGAAAAAAAAATTGTGACAAAGGGAAATATAACACACGAAAAAGTTTGCAAAAAGAAACGAGGTACATAATCGCTGATCTTCCGTTGGGGCCGGCAATTGAAAATCACGGCAGGATCACAAAAATACACTATTACATTTTGAATAACAAATAAACACCAAAAAACAATAATTCCAAAATGAGAAAAGAGTTATACGTGTTATACGTTCTTACGCAATTTTTAATGTAAATGTATGCAAAATCCTAAAATTGGTATACATTGTGTATGTAGGTATGAAATAAAGGAGCGCCGGATACCTAAAATAATATCATGGATATTTTTGAACTCGGTCGTTATTTACTGACATCACATTTTAATCTTATTATAAAATGTCTTCAATTTCTTGTCCAGAATTAATCGACCGCTTTCATAAGACTTTCATTTTGCGGAGAAGTGGTAAACAATCGTTATTAAATTTGCACGGGTGTCTACCCTCGGCTCTTACTGCGGGAACGAGAGGGCTTAAATTTCCACAACGAGGAAATGAGAAAGTACGATAGGAAGCTCACAATTGTCCAACAAAATGACATTATCTGTTCAGCCATTCGTTTCTCAGAAAATTTCAGCCGGGTGCTTACAGAGTCGTAACCTTGCCAGCGCAGACGAAATAAAACTCATACTTTATTATTATTTACGAAATACTTTGCCGAGGACACTTCAGTTGCATCCCTATCTTTTTGTTGATATTATACGATAATGGAATACGGTGAATGACATCGAATCTTTTTACAGCGCTGTGTGAAGGAGTGCAGTGTTCTTTTGGGGCGCACTGTGCCGCTGGGGAGTGCGTATGTCCTACCGAATGTACTGGTGCTGCTCGAGAACCAGTTTGTGGAAGCACCATGCAGACATTTCCCAACGAATGCGAGCTTCAGAAGGCAGCATGTAAATTGCCTCCTCCAGGAACATTACACGTAATTTTCTATGGAGATTGCAAGGACAGACTTGCTGTTGTACCACCTATCGCAATGAGTACGTAACTATACCATATATATATCTTCTAAGTGAAAGTTTAATTCTATTAACAAGACTAACATAAATCAATGGCCATTTCCTATATTAGAATCTCTCTCTCTTAAACATGTCTGAGTAAAAGCTGTGTACGCAGCGAAAATATTTACCATCGAACCGTCATCAACCCAGTTGTTAGCAGTAATTCCAATAAAGCGACCCATACCCTATCAATTAACTAACTTTCCGCTTTATCGCTCGACTAACACGCAAATATTTTGGTGGGGGTGGGTAGCTACAACCGCGATGACCACGACCGAGGTGGAGGAAGGGTCAACGGATTCTTCGGATGCGACCGATCAAGGCGGTACCGCAAACCCTACCGCATGTCGTGATATCAGATGCGATTTTGGTGCAAGTTGCGAGGTCGGAGCTGATGGGTACCCGCGCTGTTCCTGCCTTTTCGAATGCCCGCATGATGATGAATACTTTCCAGTCTGCGCTTCAGATTTTCGACTTTATCCCAGTCTATGTGCTATGCGAAAAGAAGGTTGCCAAAAACAACTAGAACTGAGGCTACGACCTTTGGATCTTTGTAAAGGTTTGTCGTCTTGTTTACTAACAACTACTTATCTTCCTATTTGGTTAATATTTACTGTTATTTAATTAAGGGATGAGTATTTGTTCCAATGTAATCTTTGAAATGTTTCGTTGTTAACCGCAGGTATGGAAGTAAGGCCTTGCGGTAATAACAAAGCAATGGTCGACCCGACAACTGGTCTCGAAATTGACTGTGGTAATGGGCCGCACCGGCAAGATTGCCCCGTCGGCAGCTATTGCCATATTACTTTAACTGCGGCAAGGTGTTGCCCTAAGAGTGAGTATTGTATTCCTATATATATGTTATTATTCTAATTATATTTCCTCTTACATAGCAAGGGAATAAGGTGATGTATTTCTATGGTTTAACAATAATTCTGACCGAATAATCATTCCGAAAATCAAAGTCATTCTAAAAAAAATTTCATCATTGATCTGAGGTAGAAAAGGAACTTTATAGTCTAGCCATTGCTGTCCTGGTCTATCTTAAAACAATCAAAATTTTAAATATTTATTTTCACTGACTCATGCACATACCTATGACAAACCCTAACAGGTGATTTATCAGGGTGAAGGTACTAACGGTGCCATGCGGGCACCCCGACTAAATTGGACTCAATCACGCTATCTTTTACCGTTTTGAATCCTTTGTCTCCATCTTTTATTTTTTCGTGTAAGTACCTACAACGCATGCAACAATCATAATTTTGATGATACAACAGACGACTCAAAACCAGTCGAGGAGAAGCGGATTTCCCACTGTTTGGAAGGCGCGTACGGTTGTTGCTCGGACGGTGTGGCTGCGGCTTCGGGTCCTAACGAAGAGGGATGTCCAATCACAAGTTCGACTTGCGGTTGCAACCGGTTGGGATCAGTGTCGGATCGATGCGACGAGGGTGGCCAGTGTGTTTGCCGGCCGGGTGTGGGCGGCCTCAAGTGCGACCGATGCGAGCCAGGTTATTGGGGTCTGCCAAGGATTGGCTCCGGACATACTGGATGCATTCGTAAGTAATTCTGAATTATTGCTTACGGATTATCGCACCCCTAAATTAGATTGTACTAAAATCTTAGTACATAATTACTGTGTTTTAGCTAATACCGCAAGATACGAGTATACTGTCAACGCAGGCGTTTGCCCTACAAGAAACACGATCACGTTAAAATAGAATATGCATGCTACTCGTAGAACAGCAGATTATCATTTGAGGTTTTAGAATTTGATGAATTTGCTTGAGGGATTTTCTTCTAAACATTATACAATCTACAATTCACTATGGAAATTGGCAGCCAAATACTTCGTATATGACAGGGAAGGTACTCTGTTAACGTTCTTTGTACCCGTTACTACATATTCCTTTGCTCAAAGGATGTTCTGATAGTCGACGTCAAAGCAAAATTCAAGAAAATCGTACTATATACTACGATATTAATTTAAATAGAATTTGAATACTGTGACACAACATTTTCCGACATGGTATTGCAAGCGTACCTATACATCATATACTCTTAATGAAAATGTTATTCATCTTTGTAACTTTCATGAAAATCAACTCAGTGACGACGAAACCTTTGGGTGTATATGGTCCGATAGAAATGATAGTTTTAAGTATATAATAATAAAAAGATCAGAGTTTAGATTAGCTGATACACAATGGGTATAATTTCGAGTGTATAATAATTATACCCCTTTAGTAAATAACTTTTTTTATATCATCCATCGTCTTAAATTTAAACCGCTACTAATATAACAAAATTTCTTCATATCCATTTATCATTTAAATTTACTTAATGACATTGTCGCTTACAAGATACTGATAGATAAGTTACCTATCTTAATACAATAAATGAAACTTACAGAAAGTGAGGCATTGCCGCATTTCAGCTTAATTCTATGCCTTATGTTCAATATTTGTTTTAGCTTGTGGATGCTCAGCATTTGGTTCAGTAAGAGAAGATTGCGAACAAATGACTGGTCGTTGTGTGTGTCGGACGGGTGTACAAGGACAAAAGTGTACCGTGTGTGCTGATCACCGACGCAGGCTTGGACCAAATGGGTGCTCTGATCGTAAGTACCAAAAAAATCTTTTTTTTTCTAATAAGTTTGTTCTAGGCTTTGAATACTTATATCCTTAGGCTACATCATCACCTTACCAGTATGAAATTGTCAAATGCAAACGAAAATTAGTAGATAAATAAGAAATGTTGGCACTGGAATGTGAGTGACAACAAAAGACAGTTTCAATGTTCTTTTTACATTGCCATTTTAATGTATAAGAAAGGTAGTTTACATTAATGAATACATTATGTGTGTAGCAGAGACTTATATTCTATTAAATAATAATGTACCGACATTAAGTAAGTACTGGATTAACCCTTAAGCAGGCTCCACACGTAAAGGCAATAAATTTGTCCATGCATGCCGTTTCAGTATGCAGTTACGTGTGTAGCTGGCTTAAGTAAATGAATATTCTGAACATCTCTAAACCGGGTTCGTCTACGTCAAGGTTTCTATTTTAAATTCAAAGTAATATTAATGCGAGTCTTATACAATGTTTTCCTTTAGTGACGTAAGCAAATCATAACTTGTTTCTTGTCAAATGTATTTAGTTACTAGGCTTGATGGCCGTTTTGACGTTTAACAATGACAAAAAAAAATAACCTTTATTCCTCCACACATAAGGTGCATCATTGATCCAACAGTTAATTGTATGATGATGGAAATCAACCTTATTCCAGAGCAATACAGTTTCTTTTCCTATGACAACCTGAAACGTCGAAACGGCCATCATAGCGTGCCGGTAGTATAGCTTTCCTTCACGGTTTCACCCGCGTTCCCGAGGGATGTTACATATTCCCGGGGTAACACACATCCATCCATCGATCCTTTTGCATTTATAATAGTAGTAAGATTTATTGTAAACATGAAAAAATCTAGCGTTAACATTTTTGAAGTGAAACTTTTTATGGGCTTTGAAATTCTGATCCGCAACCTTTTTGTGTGAGAAGTAAATAAATGACAAACACAATCTATGTATCAAAAGTGATCGATGAAAAATTATAATGTTTCCCTGTTTATACAAAGTTTACTTTTATCGTGTGTTTTTACAACGTATCCTGTATTTTAATTTGCAAGGTTAGTTTCCGTGGTTTACAATTTAATCAAATAAAATGTGCTGTAGTAAAATAGATACCTACTACTATGTCTGGCATTTTAGAACTTTGTCGTGTTATTTTTTTTTCTAGGAGCATTATCGCTCTTCTAAAGCTTTTACCTCAATAACCTTCATGGAATTATACTATACGTTTTACCTAGGAACTACTATCTAGACCTACTGAGTTATAACAATGAACCTGTCTCCCTACAGTTCGCAGCTTTCATAAATAGTTGATTGATTACAATACTAATTGGTTTTCATTGATAAACAGCACGGAACGCATTACTTCTTGACACCACTGCTAATAAGAAACGTATATTTTGTCTGCGTTTGTTGATTGATAATATTGGTACAGCTATATAGGTGTGTTATGTCAATATGGCCCAGAATTTCATCATTACACAATCATAAACCTAGTTTGAACTCTACAAGATAACTGTTGGTTTTAGTTTTAGTAAGTACCTGACTTTCATTAACTTTCTTGTTCGTGTTCCCTACATTAGTATGTTGTTTGAATACGCATTGAATATTTAATTTTACAGTCGGCTCAAATATGTTTGTAATGCCTTAGAGCTTTGGTAGTTGAGGATCTTAGATTATAAGTACACTTAATAATAAAGTCGGTAAACGTAGGTACATACTTCAGCAATAAATTTCTTTTACCCTATATTTTGCGATTCGGAAAAGTACGGTGACTCACCCTCATCCACCCTCACTTTTGATCGAAATATAGGCACACGTGCACAATAATTTATTTCACAAAATTCGCTACTCGGGACTATTTTACCGTAAGTCCTCATTATGGGGCGTATCCATGCATTACTTTACCTGACCCATGTCAAGAAAATACTTCCCTCTAAACCCATTTCCTCATTCATACTGACCGAAGCTATTTTACCTTTTTTCTGAAAAGTCCCCGAAGCATTGGTAGTATCGGATAAAATCATTAGAATTATGTTATATCAGGAAAATGTGATTTGTCAATGCCATTGCTACATTGTAATTTTATACATAAATCATACATACCTACATCTTAATTCTAAAGGAGTTGGACTTATGTAGTTTTTCATTATTTTAACCTCTTTAGATGTTCTCGCATGCCATTTTATACCATGAAAATAATTTGAACAGCTGAAAGCGGCGGTGTCGTTGAGTCTTGTGCGGAGCTTTCGTGTTACTTCGGCGCTGTGTGCACGGAACGCACGGGCGGTGCGTTGTGTGAGTGCGCAGCTGCGCCCTGCTCTGACAGCGACACTAATATGCTGGTGAGTACCCACCTATATTATTCATCCCCCATTAAAGTTGAATGTTACCAAAAGCATTGCCTCGTTAGCTGTTTTAAATTCCGCTTCCTGAAGGTGTAAAGGTGGAATTTACTAAAGAGGATAATGATCGGATTTTTTTGAGATTTTCTTGAAATTAACTTATATGTACTTCTGTTCAAATACCTGTTAAAAAGACCTTTTAAAGTTTAAGCACTTCGAAAATAGTTTTCCCTTTATTTTACAAACTTTGAACAAGTAATTATTGATTTAAACTACGAATCTATTATTAACAAGCCAAACCATGAACAACTGAAACTTGCATGTTAAACGTAAATTTTAAATGACTACAGAGCACGACAAACTAGTAACTGCGCTTTAAAACATCGTTGGTAATGTTCAAAAACCAACAGGTATGCGGTAGCGACGGGAAAACTTATGAATCGGAGTGTCACCTCAAGTTGCAAGCGTGTCGCACGCAAGAAGATATTGTCGTGCAAGCCTTTGGGCCTTGCAAGCTAGGTGAAATAGCTGGCACGGCTGGCCCTCCTCGCCCCTCCTCGCCAATACAATTTACCCAACAAGACGACGGCGCCGCATCGAAATCCACCAGACATCTACTGAACCCCGATAAGTACTATAATAAGTACGAATGGGCGAGAAAAGAGACTCCCAGCGACTTCGATAGCATTCTATCCGGACAAAAGTTTAAAGGTGAAATATTGTTATTACATTATTTAACTTTCACATTGCAATGTTGAAGCGTTTCAATATATCTATCAACTATTAGGTATTTAATAAGGCAATTTTGTTTCCAATACGCAAATGGTTTGAAGAATTTTGTATTTAAACGGCGGAATGTTTACGTAGGTGTTCTCCAAAGACCTATTTAATTCAATAAATAACGCTATTGAATCTCCCTACATGATATTTAATAACACCTAACTTAATTAAAGCCCAGTTCAACTGCTTTTTAAATTTAATGAAATATGTATTATGTGACGCGGGTTCTTCCGAGTTTTGTTTAATTTACACTTGTATTACGTATATAGTTAGTCGTGGGTCAGATCTCTCAAAAAATAGATCTTTATGTGCCAATATGTAGTGATCTCTATGGTATCGTAAGAGTCGATAAAAGAGCTCTATTACCTACGCTTTGTAAAGTAAAAAACATGAAGACCGATTTTATTTATAATGCTAGAAAATTTCGGGCAAACAATTTTGCAGCAGCGGGAATCCACTTTTATCCGATGAGATTATTAAACCAACAGTGAATGTCAATATTACATTTTACGCTTGCTGTTTAATTGCGTTTTATTCAAAAGTCGTTAATAAATAAATACCTACGTAAATATCCTGGGACATATGGGCGAACGAGACTATGGTAACCAGATAAATGATAAAGTATAATCAATTTACATTCTACAAATTAAAAACAAAATGGAAGTTAAAATTTTGAATTGAGAACAGACTAAGATATCAATTAAATGCTCAAAATATTTTCCGGCTTTTCCATATTTTATTTATAGATACAGAAACAGACACCAGATTGAGTATCACTAATAAATCTAGATAATTAACAATATATAAACCTGTAGTCCAATTATAACTCTACACAGCATCTAATAAGCATAACACATATAGTACAAATATAATAATTAATAAATATATTAAAATGAAAGGATATGACCTCTTTCTATTGTTTTATAAGTAGTTGGTAGTAGGTAGGTAGGTAGGTGCGTGTTTTGTTTATACAAGCTTATTACAGCTTTCTATGTAAATTACCACAATCCAAAGCCAATTTGCAATCTTATCTTGATAGAGTTACAAAATACAACAATTTTCAATTAAGTAGGTTCCTTTTTTTCGATGAAAGATATTTTGCCCCATTTAAGTGATTGCATAATATATTAGCAGGTACCTACTTACACGACTTTATTGAAAGCCTTTTAAGTGTTTGTGGGTAAAAACAATTTTGGGGATATTTGTTGGTAAAAATAAAATAATATGGAATTAAGTTAAGTTCTGTTAACTATCCAGTGTATTTCTTTTTATTTGGCTCGTAAATATACATTTTGATATACCTATTTCATTTTGCCATTGAAACTATAAATGGTTTGTATATAGTACATTCGTTCGTTTAGTTAAAACAATAAATTCTTGTAGCTAACTTAGTCAAGCAATCGATATATAATAATTGATACTGGCAACACTCCTTTAAAGGAATCATTGCAATTTTTTTACTCAAATATAAATTTAGGAAATAGTTTTCGACTTACCTACGATTATTTTTTTATATCACACATGCAAACTAATTATAATATTAGGTTCGCAAACAGCAACCACTGCGACGGTCGGTGCAGTCGGTGCTTTACTCGGCGACTTGTGTACGGAGGACGAAGACTGCGCCGCTCTGCCCGGAGCACACTGCGCCCGCGGCGGTTGCGTATGTAGACCGGGGCACACTCCAACTGCTCATAGAAAAGCTTGCGTTGGTAAGTAATTCAAAAATATCTAATATGTGTAATTTGTTTAAAATGATCATGGACCTATCGACCATCTTCCTATCCTTGAACTAAGTGACAACGTGACATAATTATTGACAAAAATATCAAGCAAGATGTACCAATGAAACCCGAAATGATGAACATCACAAGGAGAATTAATAACGCTAGATTCTTGGGTTTGTTGTGTTTCTCTAATAAGAGCCGGATTTAATATCTAATTATTTACGTAATATCCATTTAATTCTATTATATCCATAATAATCTTAATATGTTTCTTTCCTCCAACAACATAATTCTAATAAAACTGTTTTGGCAATAACTTCGTAATTTATTATACGCTGTGAGCATATTTTTGTTCAGACTTTTATTTTGCCTTTTTGACCTATGTATTTTTATTGTTCACCATTTACAAGACATAAATGTATTTTTTTCTAAGGAGTTTATTGATCAATGAGAAATTACTATTCGGAACCGTCAATTTACTTTTAAAATTATTTCCAGAGCAAATAATTCAAGAGACAACTGAAGAGTATAGTGCCTGCTTGTCAGAACCATGTTACAACTTGGGCACTTGTATCGATTTGCCCGGATCAACTTACACGTGCTTGTGTGCCGGTCCCTATGCAGGCTTAAATTGCGAGTCCCTTTCAAAAGACGGACTTCTAGGCTCATATATCGAAACTCCATCCTTTGACGGGTCATCTTATATACGGTTGAAACCTTTGAAAGCTTACCACAAGTTGAACATCGATATTGAATTTAAAACGTTCTCAGAAAACGGTGTCTTATTGTACAATCAGCAAAAACCCGACGGCACCGGTGATTTTGTTTCACTCGCTTTGGTCAACGGATATTTAGAGTTTAGGTAAGCGTTATTCGTATTTCACTGAAAGAGCAATTTCATTTTACAATTTATCCTTCCCTTTTCAACTAATCGTGTTCTTATTTAGGTACAATCTAGGAAATGGAGTAATTGTTTTAACATCTCTCGAGAAGATATCACTTAACGAGTATCACAAAGTATCAGCCAAGCGATATCATCGTGATGGAATCCTGTCTGTTGATGAAATGGAAGATGTTGCTGGACAATCCAGCGGCCACTTAAAGGCCTTAGACCTTGCTGAAGATGCATATATAGGCAGTGTACCTACGAATTATTCAAGGTAGGTGGCATAATTTGGTCCTTAGATCCAACAATTCTTTAGTCAATAAGTACCTAATCAAAGTGTTATTAATGAATTCTTTTGTTCAGGGTTTTCGATAATATTGGTACTCGAAGTGGCTTTATCGGCTGCGTGAAATACTTAAGAATAATACGCCATCAAGTGACAAAGAAATTGGGTCGTCCAGACTCATTAGTCGTATCAATAGAAAACGTTCAAGAGTGCCAATCTAACCCTTGTATGAGTCTACCGTGCAAGAATGGGGCCACGTGTAAATCTATAGAGGGGTCGACAACCGAATATACTTGTAGTTGCCCTATCGGATTTCAAGGAGCCAATTGTGACGAGAGATTAGATCCGTGCGAGTCCAATCCCTGCGGATATGATGAGGGGCTATTGTGTGACATTGGATCCGAAGGCGGTCACGTCTGCCGCTGTTTGTTTGGAGGTGAAATTGGATCTAATGGAAATACCTGCAATAACGGTACCTACGTATTCTAATATCCGATCTTTCTGAATATTTTTCTCAAACTTCATTTTAATGTCATACAGTAAATTTTCTTACAGATGTAAATGTTGTACAAGAAACGTGGTCACCCCAATTCAATGGGACGAGCTATATCGAATTACAGCCACTCGAAGGGATGGGCAAAGCATTCCGTATTGAAATTTGGTTTTTAACGAACCGATTTTCGGGAATGCTCCTCTACACCGGCCAGTCTAATAAAGCCAAGGGGGATTTTATAGCGATTAACTTAGTTAATGGTTACCTACAGTTTAGATACAATTTGGGAAGTGGTGTTGCTAATATAACGTAAGAATCGTTTAATTTACTAATACTGTTTCTATTAACTTAATTATTAATAATTTAAGAAATAGATTAATTAATTTATTTCAATTATCCATACCAATATTATGTATTTGAAAGTGTCCCAATTCAACTTGTTTCTTCGTTATATTTACACGGCTGAACCGATATTGTTAGAAATTTACACATGCGTAGCCTATTACGGAAATATACATAGACATGTTTTTCCATGTAAATGCAATTCTTGTAACAAAATTTATAAATAGAATTAAAGTATTAGGAAAAGGAATTATGTAACAAAGTATAACATACCTAATTATATTTTTTTATCATCCAAGATCTCCAGTTCCAATTACTAAAGGTCGGTGGCATCGAGCTCGGGTTTCTCGGGCAGGTCGCCACGGGAGTTTGCAGCTTGACCATCACCCTACGCAGAAAGGACATTCAGCACCACCACTCACACACTTGGAGCTCACTCTGCCTCTCTTTATTGGATCTTTGCCGTAAGTTATTATAGATAGATAATTTATGGTAGAAACGACTTCAATGTGGAACACTGCATTAAGATGTAGACTTTACCACATTTTCTACTTCTTTGAACTTGGCACGTAAATATATATTTCATATTCTTCACTTTGAAACGTTCTTATTTTCTTTTATCTAGAGCCTACATCCGCCCTCATAAAATGTCAGGCGTGACGAGCAGTTTTATAGGAGCAGTGCAACAGGTCTTTGTGAATGGCAGTCCATTGTCTCTGTTTAGTGGTGACACGGCCAAATGTGGCATAGTTCAAGAGGAAGACCGATTACCATGTGCCACTACTGGAGTCACTAAGTATACTGGCCCCCCTTGTGGAGATGGTAAGTGATTTTCTATACATTTTGTTTTTATGTCGTACAAGATTAAAATAAAAGACAAAATCAAAATTGATTAGGTCAATTTTACAAGATTTGAAGATTCTAGTTTCATAAAAAGTTATTAGGTGAGCCTAAAAACATTTAGTTCGGTTTTGAAGAAATTCGAAAATAATATGTAAATGCATTGAAATGCATGTAGCAAATATTTACCACAGTAGTCAATTTTAATAGGAACTATAAATAAATCACAATATTGAACAGATATAGTACGGACAATTATTATTCAAGCTTTCTTATGCATTACTAAACCTTCTGTAATTTTACTGGCTGGATAGGTATCATTTTATTGTATTATTTGATATTTTATCCCCTCATTTTGATATTTCATGAGTAAAATAATAATATTAATGTTCATTACATGTGAAATCAAACATGATTGTAGATATCATGTTTTGCTGAATATCAACATTATTAATATTATTTCATGCTCATATATTTTTTGTTCCAATATCATATTTGTTACTTATAGTTAAAATTTCGTATAAAATTATACCAGGTTATATTTACAGAAGGTATATCTACACCAGAAAATTTACCAGAATCACTTATATATCTAATTAATTGTAATAGTTTCGAGCAGTTGTTCGGAAGAAGTTGTGTTTTATTTGTGAAGTAAAGCCATGATTTTCTATATAGGACTGACTCCCTGCAAAAACAACGGTTTGTGTATACCACTTCTGAATGTATACAAATGTGTTTGTCGGGATGGATTTCAAGGTAGAAATTGTGAGGTACAAATCAATGCGGAAATGTTGAACGACAGAACACCTATCAAGTTTGATGGAAACAGTTATTTTTCATACCGAAGTAGGGGCAGTCGAAGGTAAGGTTTGAACTTAGACGAGTCGCTGCAGTTGCAATGATAACATTTTTGTGTCAAGCCCATTTAACTGTGACTCTATTCATGTTATGATTAGGTGTATTGACGTAGAGTATAACATGGGACTACTAATATATTTTAATGAATATAATATATATTTTAATTATAAATAGATAATTACATGCACAGATTAGTATTTTGTATGCATTGAATCTTTTTGATATCCAATTTAAGAAGTCAAGTTGTACGTTTATTATAACGTGAAATGGGATAAAAAACTAAATAAGAATTACTTTATTTTATAATATGCTAAAGGTAAAAATGTTATCATAAGTTAGTATTGAATATTCAATTTTCACCATGTTATTCCATAGCTACCAAATCATGACATCACGGTTAAGATGGATGAAGAACGCCTTTACTAATAACTGATAATAATAAAATCTAATAATTATTTATTAACACATCATTATTTTTCAAACAGCATTAACTCCAACGAAGTATACAGATTTCATGAAAATATATTATACGCTGAGCCTATTTGAACAAACTAAAACATCTTTAACAGTACTAAGGCTTAATACATTAGAAACTGCGACCACTTCGCCAAATGAAATGTTGACTAACTGTATTGACTAACCTTTCGTTCTATATTTCTAGCTTAAATACTAACAAAGAGGTCGGTGAAGGACACTATGACGTAAGATAACATTCAAAGGATTCATCAAATAATTAATTTACTAAATTAACACTATTTTCAACTCTGGCGTTAACTTTAGATTAGGTAAATAATTCTTAATGTTTTTGTTGATATGTTAGATGTATATAGTTAGAGGTAGTCAATAGTATAAATATTTTAGGACGATGTTGTAACTTTCCCCACTTAGTGTATAATTAAGAAAGTTGATAGAATTTAATGATGCCTATTTTATAAATTATTCATGTTCGCTTGGCCCTATTTTGAAGTTATTCTTTCCCTCTGATGATATAGAATCGATAACGATTAAAATTTGATCCAGATACCGTACTATTCGAACAAAATATTACAATGTTATAGTATGTATAAATATAAAAAAAATTGTACAGCGTGTTAGTCTATGTGGAAGTATAAAATTGGAAATTCCATTGCTGGATGAATGACCATCAAATATATGTAATAATGTGGAAAGAGAATAACAAAGTTTCACACAGAACATGAGCTAAAACTAATTTATGGAAACTAGTTTGCAAGAATGTTGAAATTCTTGAGCTAAACATTATAATTTACACTGTTTTCTCATTAAACAAAGAACTCAAATGACAGTTTTGAAGCTCTACAAAGTGCTATAATGCACATTAGTTCGACCTTTCTTCGGCAAGCGGTCTGAATGTATAAATTCACGGCAAGTCAAATAAAGTTACGCCGAAGTTTACGCATTTACATAAACGCGTTAACATAACTAAGTAAATGGGAAATACTGTTTTGAGATAGTGTCTAGGGGTGCTTTCTGTTTGTTCTTTTATTTATTCGCAAACATATTCTTGGTGTTTTTGTTTTATATTAACTGACTAACAAAAAAGAAAAGCATATATAGAGTATTTTTTAGTTTACTTTTTTAGACAAAAAGGTGGGGCAAGTTGCATCACTGCCTGATGGACTATTGCAATACCAGGGGGATTGCCAATGTGTTAGCGACGTTGGACAGTTTTCTGCTTTTCAGATTCAGCAGAACCATAGTTTTCATATTACTAATAAAATTATTTGGATAATATACGACCAGTATTCATATGATTTTATTATAATTTTAAACTATAACTTCACATATTACGGTTACAAATTAATTTTAAACCTCCACTAAAAATTAAAAAGGGCATAACAGCTATCTAGCTTCACTAGTTTTTTTATAAAGCCAAGAATGCAATGAATCTTTTTAATTACGTACGATCGAATTTTTGCTGCCATTTTTTGATAAATTCCTACATGATTTTGTAATATGTACTATTTTTAGGAATAGCGGAGCGCGTGGTATTAGGTATGAAATCAAATTCCGTACTCAAAATGACTCTGGCCTGCTTTTGTGGAGACGTAAGATTGGGATAAGACCTAGAGACTTCATAGGTCTCGGTATAAGTGAGGGGAAGCTGCAGCTTATTTATACGGATACCGATATTAAAGAGTTGAATACAGCGACTCACGATGACTGGTTCCAGTGTGTAGAGTCGAAGGTCAGCGTTGATGATGGTAGATGGCACACGGCTACAGTGCGGAGAAGAAAGAGGCTGGCGATGCTGCAGGTGGATGATACGCCACCAGTTAGAGGGTACTCACAGTCATTGTTGGTGCCTTCGAAGTCAAACCCAAAGCTATGGATTGGTACGTACGAGTTTGTTTCTTATGCCTCTATTATTAAAATTGATTCTTAAACGTGTTCTTTTATTATTGATTTATGGGTAGTATATTGATTGTTTGTTCCTTATAGGAGGATCGCCATCCTTACCATTAGGTCTGCCAGCAGCACTCTACACGGGCTTTCAAGGGTGTGTCGCCAGTGTAAAAGCGACTGGACGACATATCGATCTCAGTACACCAATACGACCTACGACTACGGTACTACATTGCGACTAGCGATACGATTGCTGGAACGCATCGGCATGATCGTGTTATAAACAGTGCACAAGAATGATTGTGAGAATATGAAAGTATTATTTTTTTCTGTTGTGTTTTATAAGTACCTGTTTAATAAAACGTACCTACCGATACATATCCATTCTGAAATATCGTTCGTTTTCAATTATCTGTATTTAACGGACCGTGGAGTGCATGAATTTAGAGTATTCATATTTACTAACCAAAAGAATATGTTGCCATAATAACCTATGTTATAGCTTTAGGTGTATAGAACTTTTATCTTTTTGTAATCGGTGCTCGGATTTATACGTCAGAGGTATAAAAATTGATTATAAGTGCGAAAGTACTGAAGGGAAAAAGACTCTTGATATTTTGTTGTTGCTAGAGAAATATTATATATAGTATGTAGTGACCCTTTATAATACGCATAGTTTGTTTAATAATGAAGGGTTGAAGATCATAGATGAAAATATTATAATAAAAGTTTGTAAAACTTTCATATTGATTATCATTATGGGCTTTAATAATTACATTCCAATTTATCAATAAACGAATTGCCTTGATTTACGGATTTCAATTATTTAAGACTATGCCATAATAAAATTATATCAAAAAATGTTCTTCGGATCAGGACATACCTTTGGTATGTTTTTTAATAGTTTTTAACTATTTATTCCATCTTTTACATTCCTTAATAAAAATATAAAACGTAATATTTTAATTATAAATAAACAGTGCCATAGTATTTGTACAGTAGTAGGTGTTAATTCATTACTTTTATCACACGAATAATTTTAAGTTGTGTTAAAAATATTCTTATTATAAATACTTAAGTATCACGGTATACCAAGAGCAGCAATGAGCAAATATTTGTAAAATGGAAAAAAGAATGTGATTTTCATACCGACGTATTCAAAAAAAGCTTTGTTTCGTGTTCGCTTATTTACAGAATTTTTCATTAACTTCATTTCATTCAATTTTTGGAAAAGTTTTAGTAATCGATTTACAGAAAGAATTGCACTCTTTTGTGGGACATTAAACTGAACTATGTAGCTTCAGTAACTTTAAATTTGACCTTCATAAGTGCCCTCCGAAGGCCTAAACTGAATAAATGGTTTTGAATTTTGAATTTTTTTGAATTTTGAACTATATCTTTGATTATATATTTTTATTCAAATAAAGTGGAAAGGTAAAGAAAGTCTTACAGCAGTTTTGTCAAACTCGATTTTACCATAACATTTTATTGGAAACAGCAGCGAAGACAAAATATCTCAACACTTATTCCATTCACTCGGTTCATTGACCTCAGTTTAGTTTAATACACAACAAAATCAGACAAGCATGTTTTTCAACTACTTTATCTTACTTTCTATGGTTGTGATAATTAATATAAACTTAAAGCGAGCATGATATCAATATGCCATAACCAAACAAAACTTTCGTTGAATTAATCTGTATGGAAGTGTGTTCTGTGTATAAAAACATTTTTTGTATTAATTATTAAAATATCATACCGTGCCACTATTTAGTTGTAAGTTACGATTACAATTATTATAATTTATTAACGACATCTGAGATTATTTTCTTAATATTTAAACAGTTTTGTACGGAATTACATTTTGTAATATATTGTATATAAGGTAACTGTATAGATTAGATTTTTTTACAAGCATGTAACAGCTTTGTTTATGAAATGTCCATAAATACTATGATATGTTCACTATTTAGTGCAAAACCGATTGATTCGACGAATATTTTAATACATTTTCGAAAAATTGAAAAATGAAATTTCTTAATATTTTAACATACCGAATTAAAACAATGCGAATAAACCTGAACCGGTATATATTTTATAAGTAAGGTTACAAATTGATTTTGGCTGTAGGTTAGTTATTATACATAATAAATAATAACGAATTTGAATTTAATTTCTAAGCCTGTACATTCTAATAACTATGTAATTTTACGAATAGGAAAAATATTGGTATAATAAATAGCCTAGAACGAATAAAGTTTTTTTGTTTCGAAAATTATGTTGATAGAATGCTAATTGCAAAGCGCTCTCGAGGTGAAAATGCTAAGTTTGTTTTTTTATACTTCTCTTCTAGAGGACTATTTGTAAAGTATTATACTACTAATTAAAATAAAACAATGACAATATTAAAAATATTTATCAAAATGGCATTTAGACATATGTCTTTCGTGTTAGACATGCTTCGTGGTCGAGCGAACATATCCATTCACTTTTTAGATGATATTTTAGGTCAACCCTAAGGCCGTTCATTCAGATATATAGTATTCAATCTTTTTAATTAATTTAGAATTACGCTTTGAGAATATAGCTATACAAAGTTTAACAATGTAATAGAATTTTCTAGCAATTATATAAACATTGTCAAATGAACGGAAGTAGGGTTAACAGCAATAAATCTATCTACCTGTAGGTACAAACATTGTATCACTGGTTTTTAACATATCTTCCAGTCCAATTTGTTACGCAATGTGTGTTTTGATGTAACTATCTTAGTTTAACAATACAAAATGATAAAAAATAAAAATGAGACTGCAATCTGTACCTGTGTTTATATTTTCCCGACATCGCTACATACAATACAATACAAATATACTTTATTGTTCACACTACATAAATAGAAAAAAAAAAGTATTCTACAAACAGTTTAGGCGGCCTTATTGCTGAAGCAATATCTTCCTATCATCGATACCGATTAGAAATTTTCTTTCAGGCTATGATTTTCTAATCGACTTTTAATAAAGCAAATTCCTTTTAAATTCATGAGCTAACAATATTAACCTAGTTCAAAGAAATTAAACCACATCAGGATAACTTTAAGACGTAAATACAACATAAATAGGCAAAACTCCTAAAGATAGCGTTGCCGGTTTACGGCTAAACAACTTGAATGAATTAACTAGTCCGTGCCTTATCAACAAATTAAGGATTCGAGTCGCAAAGAAACATGAATAAGTACAGTACCAAACAATAGCATAGATAAAATAAAAAATGGTGTCGTGGGACACCAGATAGGAACGAAATTTTCATTGACATAATACATGCTTCTTTCAATTCAGTGCGATTCAAAATTTACTTTTAACTTATTTCTTTTCTTATAATAATGACTAATTATACTAAATTATAAATGGAACAGAATTTTAAACATGTTGTATGTAGCCTTTAAATAAATTATGAAAAAAAACAAACCCGATAATAAACCATATCATTTAAATTTCGAACGTAACAATATGAAAAAAAGTGTCGTTACAACTTTTCGTGTGAATTTTTTCCGTCTAGCCCCCTTTCACAACGCACGATAAGGAACTTCGTTCCAATATCCATAATACAAGCTGACTTTCAATCTAAGAGCTGATTAACGAGAAAATGTAGGTACTCATAAAAACCTCTAAGGACATATCTTATCATCTCTTCGATAAGGTATTTATGGATAATAAATTAGTTAACTGTTTAGTCGACCGTGCCCTTGTAGGAATGGAGTTTAGGTGGCGCGAATATTACTAACGGCCTTCGAACACGAAAGCTTTTAATTTAATGATGTATACAATTGAGGGACTGGCCGAGTTTATACAATAACATAGAACTGTTGGAACTTTCTGATAGCTATTAGGAGATTAAATTGATTAGAACTTGTTTACTAAAGTTTTGACACGCTTTTTGATTGGTTATCTTTGTGACTATTGTATTAGGTACAAATATTTGTAAGCGACATAAATTTTATTTATTCAATTTGTTAATGTTAATGTTAGATTAGGTTGTTATACATAAAGCAGATAGAGTCAATAAAAAATCATCAATTATGGATAATAACACCTTCAAAATTATAACAAAGTAGGTACATTTATAGTGGAATTATTACCACAATTTAGGCACATTACTTTCAAGTCACCGCACATCAACAACTCTTTATTTATTTGACAATAGTGCCTAATATACGAGGGCACATAAGGCGAACGAGGTGAACAGATTGATATATCATCCCTTACCCAGGCTCGCCTCTAATCTCAACTAGCTTGAATTATGGTGTAGAAAATATTCTCTCATTCTTTGCATAAGCTATAAATCACGTGAGCCACCGGAATCCCTAGAGGCATTATGAAGGGGGAAAATAAGCAATAGATATATTAAGCAAAAAGTGAAACGACGCCGTTTGTGAGTGGATGTTGAGAACATTTTCTGGAAAAATGTGTGTTTTTTAGATACCAATCGAAGGAATAATTAATTATACATATAGATATTGAGTAATTCTCTGGGACAGCGATATACCCAGTATGGCAAATCCAAAAATAATAATATATTTGGAAACCTATGTAGGTTTAAACCAAACCTTAACAATATATATTATAATCATTAGAGATTTTATTTATTTGAACCATACAGTAAAAACATTTAAAACACAGTATAGGATACATAAACTAGCAAAGTTATATAAAATCAAATAGAGTAGATAATTATAAAGAAAAAAAAACACATAACATATTACGTAATTGTAACATTTAAACGTAAACCAAAGTGTATAAATATCTAATAATATAACAAGGAATAAAATTTCATACTACCTTTTTTAAAGCTAATAATATTCAAGAAAAAGGTCCTATTGTTTGTTAAAATGTTCAATGAGTAGAAATAATTTAGATTATCATTCATTTTACGTTTCTAAATAAACGATGAAGCTCGACAATTATTAGAAATTTCCATCAAAATTTTCAATATAACAAGAGTAAAATTTCATCTCAAGAGGTGAAATTTCTTATGAAAGTTACAAAAAAATCTCTAGAAACCTTTGTTTAATCTTAAGTATTTTTACTTATTACTTTTTATTTGCTTTGGAAAGTGCTTTGCGTCCCTGTGAGCTGAAAGTCAGTAATGCGTACTCCCACAAGTTCCAAATTATTAAGGTTAAAAGTATACAAAAGAACCTAATAAAATGAAACGAAACGAAAAGGAATCATAAAAACGTCGCGTGTTCAAAGTAAACGTTTTATCACTTTATTAAATGACCGAGTGGTTGTACAGGTGGTATAGAAAGCTTTTCTAAAATGTATAAGAGATCATTCCCATCCCAGTTACTATTCTATAGTTGTATGGCGAAAAGCCATCATTTTAGTATAGGTATCATTCTCTTGCTCCGTGTAGAGTTCAATGAGGTAAATTTCTGACGGGTTTGCGATTGACCTCAATATCACCTGGTAAGTGAAGATGAGGCCAAAGATGGTGCTCGCTTTTCCGATAATAGCCTATTCACTTGTTTTTTTTAACCACATGGGTCGACATACAAGCGGACGGTCCACCTGATGGTAAGTGGTCACCGCCGCCTATGGACATTTGCAACACTAGGGGCATCGCCAATGGGTTGTCGACCCTGAGACGTGAAGTTGTTAAGTCTCATGTGCCTGTAATTAGAGTAGTAGAGCTCTTAGTGCAGTTCGTCCGGGGAAGTACTACCACCTTACCCATTTCCGCCGTGAAGCAGTAGTGCAATTGTATTACTGTGTTTCGGTTAGAAAGGTAAGGGGGCCGGTGAAATTACAGGCACATGAGACTTAACAACTTCACGTCTCAGGGTCGACAACGCATTGGCGATGCTCCTAGTGTTGCAAATGTCCATAGGCGGCGGTGACCACTTACCATCAGGTGGACCGTCTGCTTGTATGTCGGCCCAAGTGGCATAAAAATAAAAAAAAAACATTTGACCGGCCCCCTTACCTTTCTAACCGAAACACAGTAATACAAGTGCACTACTGCTTCACGACAGAAATGAGTAAGGTGGTAGTACTTCCCCGAACGAACTCTGCACTAAGAGCTCTACTACTCTAAAAGTATAATATTTCATTAATTATTGGAACATATTGACATTCAGGTAAGCCTTCGTAGAATATTTGGATTATATTTAGCTCAAAAACCTACGTTCTTAGAGTGTTCTTAATCCGTTTTCTTCCATCAATTAGTTTAGTTTCCTTCCAGAAATAGTTGACTTTAACTGTCTAGCTCAGCTGTCTAGCTACACAGATTTCACTGTGATTTTCTAAATGAGTTCTAAGAAAATACTAATTGTTCTGAGTACCTATTTTATCAAATAATTCATGTAGCTTCTGTTCCGCATATTTACTTACGACCTGTTTTATTCATATAAAAGGCAAAGTATCTAACCAAATCCGTTCTACCATTTTCTCTGAGCAACAAAGCACAAAACTTCAACATTTATAGTACAACTATCTGTTCCACGCGTGCTAGGTGCTACATTTTTTTGGGATAAAAAGTAATGTGTTAGTCCAGGATTTAAACTATCTAAGTGCCATGTTTCATTTAAATCCGTTATGTATTTCTGCGGGAAAGATTAACATACTATAATATGAGTAGCATAGAATATTGCACGAGATGGACTGGTGACCTGGTTAGTGTTGCTGAAGGGCGAGGACCTGTAGGTAAGCAAACCAGAAGTGCTCTGTTCGTTGGAAGAATCCATAAGCCATGAGAAAGAAGTAATCTTAGACTGAGGATGATTAAGGCATAGTTATGTAGGTTCATAAAAATCATTTTTTGAATAGTTGTCCGCATCCTTACCATATTTAACCTTAGTCCAAACCAAAAATGCAAATGCTATTTCAATAGAGGCTACTAAATTCCATAAAAAATAAATACAAACCAGACGGATTTATTGTTTATCAATGTTATTCTAGTAAACATAATATTTTTCGTGAATGCGATAGCAAATCTGTATGGCATGCGATGATACACATATTTTTCTTTCAATCGTATATAAATAAAGCTAAGGTGAACATGAAGGTATACAGATTCCTGTCGTCTCCCGGGATTTGTATCTCGTCTCCCCACAGCGTGGAACGTGTCGGGAATACGGACGCGGTTCCTGGTGATACACGCCCGCCAATCCACCCGTTTGAAGACTCACTGAAAGAAATCTAAAGTAGCCTTGAGCATATTTTACTCTATTATTTGGTATCTACCTAAAAATATTTAGTTTCAAATAAAGTTATTCACTGTACTTTCTAAATAAAAATCAGAGAGATACGTGGTTGTGTGCAATTTTTTTAGTATTTTGAGAACTGATAATCATAATGAAATGAAATGAAATATTTTCTCAAATAGGCCTTCACAGGCACTTATGAATGATCAGAATCTAACACCGGTTCGGAAGGTTGCTTTTACTGAGAAGAGCCGGCAATAAATTATACAACATATTGGTTCAACCAATCGATATGAGAAATATTATATATTCCGTAGATATAATAGAATTTGATTCAATATTAATTTATTGAGAAGCCTTTCAATTCCCTAATAATAAAACTAATCTAATTTGGGATGAAACGCCACAGACGTAGTACACGGCTTCACTGCGCTACAGTTACTTACCTGACAAAGGTTGTATACAGAGATCGCACTACAAAATTATACGTGTAGTCGCGTCGAGTCTTTCAACCGTAGACTAGGTACGAGGCGAATGAACTCTAAAAGGATATAATACAGGAGATACTGTAACTATTTGAGGATCCGTATTTGGATTACAGTTCTATATGATCCTACAAAGTCGTGAAAGAGTATGAATTGGAGTAAAAAGTGGAGGTTATGAAGGGTTGGCAAAGAAAATATATTAGGGTTGATATATCGTCCCAGCGGAGTGGAGGGCCACATGAAATGAGACTCGTTGATATATTACTACCGTTTTAAGCTTGTTGCTCTGACTGCCTATGTAATAGTATTATTATTTACCTGTAAACATAGTTGTCAATATCCAAAATGATTAAATTTATATTTATTATTGATAGATAGTTTCTATAGTCAATGGAGTTACACGAATAAAAGAGTTGTAAAAAAAAGTTCGTATGTTTATTCGATAGTAAATTTTATGCGATCTACGACTATTTATATAGTTACTGAAGACGACTCTTTTACAATATGTTTTGCTGTACCTACTTACTAGTGTATTGTTCTAAAACCTCGTTATTAATTATTTCATACGTAAGTATTGTTGCCAACGATCATTTGTTAAAAATTGCGAGACGATTATTTATTACAGGGATATCAAATTACTTAAAAGTGTTTATTATAAAAGGCATAGGTATTTGTCTCATCTAGAGGTAATAGGTTTATCACCTTAAGTTTTAATCGTTTGAAACTTTTTTAATTTTAGAAGTGTAACTTTTAAATCCATTTTGAAATTCTATCAAACAGCAATAAATACAATTTACATAAACCCGAAACCTTTATTAAAACAAAATATTTCATATAACTTAATAAAGTTTTTGGTGAATCTGAGAAAATTTATTACGTGTCTTAAAGCAACACTTTGGCTACCTTTTTCTTTTTATGCAGACATTCCTCGTGTAAAGGGTTTCTAGAATAAAATTATACATACGTTTAGAACGACCCATGTACAACAATATTGCTATCCGTGACAGGGACCCGTGGAAATCGGACGCCGTGACTACGATAAATCGTTTAATTCCACCCCGGTGACTCGGCCGATTGCGAAAAGCCGAAACGCCATCGCAATTTACTGCGAGCGGCCCAACGTGCTAGAAATACCTGCTACGACACCAATTGTGTCCTATTTGAATCGACTTAATAGCCAACTAAATCTTCAGTGGATATGTGAATACTTTACTTTGGTGCTGTCACCCTATTAAAAAAATCAAATTTATAGCGGGATCGAGTAGGTGGCATTTCTCCAGTCAAGCTTCAAATAATATTGTATAGCAATTTAAAACAGGAAAAACACAAAATAATCATATTTATTCGGGTCATGAATAGGTAGAAGCAAGTAAACAATAAGTAAACAAATGCAAATGTAAGCGCTGTGAGATAGCTATGAGTGTAAAAGTAAATAGGATTTCCATTTCATACCTAAGGCCCCGGAGCAGAGATTATTTCGCTCGAGTTATTATATGCAAAACCCCTGCAAAACTGAAGCGTTTCAAGAATGTTTAAAGCTTTGTACCTGCGAATGCGTAAATGGTGGCTAATAAAATTACCTTTGTAATTGAAATGTGAAATATTTCCACGAAAAAAGTTGGCACGACTCTAAAACACGCATGGGTAAAGGTAATTCGGCGCAAGTATGTTTGAGTGGACCGTAAAGTTCGTGTTATGCTTGTCAAAATTTGTGATTAACAAATCAATTCTAAAAAAATATATAAATTTTTAAATCTCAGATTATTATCAGAACACTTATTCTATAAAATATTGTGACTGAAATACTGTCAAATGTATATTTTATTTACCTACTTAAATTGAAGAGTAAATGTCGGCATCAATTTTGATTAGTTATTTATAACTCAAAGCTAAAAAAAACTGATAAGCATTAGAGTCTGACCATTCATAAATGCCTGTGAATGCCTATTTGAATAAATATATTTAATTTCACAATTATTATCGTGAAATCGTAAATGTCGTTTATTTTATTTCACAAAAACGGTTTTATTAAAATCCTCAAATATATGTGTATGTGAATAAACGAACCACGAGTATTTTCAGGAGCTTTAACGTTCATAAATCTAAGGGCTAAACTGAATAAATATCTTTTGACTTTGAATAATAATAAAACGCTTTAAGTATGTTTCAGGTTTCCTTTAATATGTCTTAAACGACGATGTAACTCCTTATTAAAAGAAGATATCTGTAATTGTCGTCTCTTACAAATACGGTAGCAAATACAGTAGAGAAAATACGGTACAACAAAAAAATAATTTATTTTATCTATTTATTTATTAGGACATACACCAACACATATACACATATTAAAAATATATACAGCGTTATTTTCAGTGATTATGAAAAAAATTATATATGTACGTAATCAATAATGTACAGATATGTGCACCTACAGGTGTATACAACATTTACAACAAAAAAAAGAGCAAAACGAGTGTGAAAACAGTACATTAAAATGCAACGTTAAATTCGTAGCCGAATTTCAGAACTTTAGATTGTTAAAATAAGGCTAAAATGAGATTAAAGAAATCTAATAATATTTAAATAAATTTCCGTAATTATTATTAATTATTGTCTGAGATGACGTCGTTTATCAAAAAATTGATTTGAAGTTTTTGTTTATTTACTTTCTTTGTTATACGTGTTTAAATAGGTACTATTATTGATTACTGATTCTGCTCACACGGAATATAATACCGTACAACTTTTAAATACATTAAAAAAATATGCTGTTTGATTATTCATTATGTAGTATACTATATATATATATATATATATATTACCTACTAATTGAATGCCACTTCTCGCTCACTTAGTGAGTGACTTTTATGTGGGTTACGATCCACAACAATAAATTAATTATACTTTGATTTTTTTATCCATAATAATAAATACCTACATAATGTTTCAGCCTATTATAATATTTTTATCTTTCAATATGCCACTTGGTAACTAACACCATTATCTGAGAAAACCTCACAAACCATTTCAAAATTCAAACTCACAAATGATTCCTTGGAATAACATGACTGAACGAGATAACGTTACCAGAATGGAAAACGGAAAAAACAGATTGCTGCGGAAGAAATAAAATCTGTTTCCTCTTCAAATAGCCGGCAAAGTGCGTGTCGGACCACTACCATCTCATTACCCTTTACACTGAACTCTACGTAATTAAACAAATTTTAATTATATATTTATAATATAATAATATATTGAAAACAAAGTTGGAAATTATAATAATATCATAATGTCCATATTGGAAAGTCATAAAAATACATACAAAATGCAATCAAAGTCAGGCCAGTTGGCTTGGTGGTTAGCGCTCTGACTGCCAAACCGAAGGTCGCGGGTTCGATTCCCACCCAGGACAAACATTTGTTTGCATGAACATGTCTGTTTGTTCTGTGTCTGGGTGTAAATATCTATATATGTAAGTAATTAGAAAAATGTATGTGTAGTAAAGAGCTATCTGGTTTCCATAGTACAAGCTCTGCTTAGTTTGGGATCAGATTGCCGTGTGTAAAGAATGTCCCAGGATATTTATTTATTATTTATTATTCAAGTTTGTAACAGTCAATAATTGACGAGCCAGTTAGCTTGGTGGTTAGCGACCTGACAGCCAAGTCGCAGGTCGCGGGTTCGATTCCCACCCAGGACAAACATTTGTGTGCATGAACATGTATGTTTGTTCTGTTTCTGGGTGTAAATATATATGTATAAGTATGTATTTAAAAAGTAGTATATCAGTTACCTCGTAGTCATAGTACAAGCAGTAGACTGCTTCATTTGGGATTAGGTTACCATGTGTGAAGAATGTCCTGGGATATTTATTATTATTATATGTGTAATAAATACATACTATCCTTAATTGGCCTTGTATATTGCTTCACTGATACTACAAAGTGAAACTAAAGCATTCTCGTAAATGTTATAAGAGATTACATTTAAAGTTACATAGGTAGGGCACGGTACTTATAGCAGGTAGTATGGCTGGGTGAAACAAAGTCAAGTAGTTTCGCAGCCAAAACTGGCGTCTTAGTCTAGTTCGGTATGTCGCAGAACTTGGACTAAGTCGTATTTAACTTCAGTGAACACAGCTTGTGTTGCAACCGCATACCAACAAATTTTGACACCGTATACTTAAGTATAATTTGCGAACTGCTGGCGAGCTGAGAGTTGCGGTTAGACTTTAATTTACTTTTAAACTTATCTATATAGTTTGAATAAAGTTTTATTGTGGGCTTCGCTTATCAGACTTCCGAAATCAGCAAGGTAATTAAACTTTTCACTGTTGTTTGAACCTGGTTCAACAAACGTGGAGCTGAGTAGATCCAGTCGGCGGATAATACGGAGAGTTAATTTAGGTAAAACATTTCTTTTTCAGTTTCTTTATAAACGGTTGATGGTTGAGAACCTACTTTTACGGGGTAGATTTCTTTTTTATGTTTCAAACGATAAAAAATGTTTATTTATTTTTTCACGATCCAAGGTTTTCCATTTGATAGACTTGTTGGTGATCTAGACCAAACTGATGAAAATACTCACCACATCATATTTTAGGTGAGTAGGTCCTTCCACCAGCCGACAAAAGCGTTTCTATCAGTTCAAAAAATAATGCGAGTGGCAAAATTTAACTGTCAGCAAAATTATACCGTTTTACTGAGAAATTTATCTTAAAAAGCAAATTATGCTTGTCAAATGTGGAAGGATTTTTTTGCGATTATATTACGCCCACAAAGACCAATTTTGTAGACACACTCTACGTGCAGATATTTTTTAAAAGGAAATTATTCCTTTAATATGCTATCGATACACATTTTCATCCGATTATGTAATCGAGAAAAACACAACGCGGCTATAGACTCTCGAGTACATTTTTAATCATTACACAAAGAAAATTAAGTTGAACTTACGACGGTTTGCCACGGCAACAGGCGAGCTTGAACGCCTGTGAGCATGCAACTATTCAATCACAACAACCCTTGGTCGTGTTTCTTTGTAATAATTAACATTTATGATAAAATGCTAATTTGCTTTGTGTTGTGATAAAACAAAGTGTCCCTGCATTCCCTAAAACAAGCCTCGTTGACAAGTCACCTGATTGCCTCCTTAACAAGAGAGACACAACAAAGGCACGCGAATTCATATTGAATTTATGACATTTATGTTTTTGTGATGTTCCAAAGGATTGTGAACACTGGCAGAATATTTATTAATTTAAAAATAATAGTGTTTATAAGTAAATTGATACATAACTTCCACAATATAAGTACCTTACTAACGATTTATATCCATGGCATTAACAAAAACTATAGGTATTCTGATGTTTAAGAATAGGTTATTAACAATAACTAAAATAAACAGAATCGTCAAAATGAATTAAGGTATGGATACTGGATAGTAAGTTACTAAATTGATTGAATATAAAGGATTAGACATCGTATGCCTGTATGTTGGCCAGTTTATTACAAATTTACGAGTAAACGAATAAAACAAACGGGTTGAAATATAACTAAAAATCAAAACAAAGGATATTTCGCTACCATTTAGTATCGGAAAAGTTGTAAGATTAGTTGTGCAGGAACGAAAGTAAAATAGTCTAAAAAGTTACGTGTGATTAGATTTATTTTGACAAAATTAGTCTTAAATGATTTTAATAAGATCAGTATTCTCAATACGTTATAACTCATAATATCTTTGATTAGAAGAATAAACACGGAATAAATTGATATAAATGCTCCCCAGGGAATATCCAATATCGGAAATTGCTGGGAATGGAAAAATGATAAGATTCGCTTATGGGATTTATTTTACGAAGAAATTATAGAATGTTGGTACGTTGGGGATAAAAATATAAGATATTATATAATTGGACCAGAAGCAATATTGAAGGATTGGAGAAATGGACGATTAATATCTTTAAGTGCTCGTCAAATATCTTAACATAATAAAAATAATTTTAGATGTGATTATTTCTGTAACCTGAGAATTGAATGTAAAATCGCTCCTGTAAATTATATGTTTTTTATCTAATCTGTCCTAAAAATGTAACCGTTATTATTTTGATTGTGCAAAATATAAAATAATTTTGCATTAAAATTCGATAGAGGTAGCTTAGATTCACAAAGTCAGAAACAGTAGGTCGTGGCGTCGCGGCTGGCTGCTTTTGCCTCTACGACAAAATGCACTCTCGCCTCCGCCGGCCCGCATGCACTCACGACTGCATTTACATATTGATCTCCAAATCACAGTGCCTGTCTGAATCGCGAACAAAACGTATATTTTTGTCGCCACACGTCGAAAGTTACTGTTACGTTTCATTGTTGCTCTATCATATTTAAGATTTTACTTTTAAATCACTTGTTTAAAGTAACTATTTCTTGTTTCGACTGTATCGATTGTTTATTTCTGCGTGACTAAAAAAAGCACTTACAATATAATTTACCTTAGAAATGCTTTTATAAACTTGACATCTGGCACGGCAGTAATAGCATTTGCGATAGTGGATACAACGTTGCTTATTCAAAGACTTGAAACATTTTAAAATAGTTGACATTATGGAGACTTCTAGCACTGCAGTGCAGGCACTTTGGGCCCTTTCAGGCCACTTTCAAAATATATATGTATAAGTAAGTCCAAGTACTTATGATCATTATTAAAATATAACCACCCTAACAATGTCTACAACATTTATCCAGAATTCCAATAATAGGAAATCACAATGAGATATCTATATCTATACTAATATTATCTATAGGTACTAATATTATAAAGAGGAAAGATTTGTATGTAAGTATGTTTGTTACTCTTTCACGCCAAAATTACTAAACGGATATGGATGTTACTTGGCACATAGATAGAGAATATTCTGGAATAAATTATATGCTACGTTTTACCTCGGGAAAATGTGATATCCCTAGGGAACGCGAGTAAAACCACGGGGGACAGCTAGTATAATATAATATTTTATATTACCTACTGATCATCGCTGTTAAGATTTCAAACTAAGCAAGCAAATACCGTTTAAAGTAAATCATTAATATCCAGATCGCTTAATACTTTAAGACGCAATAGAAATATGAAGCAAATGATACGCTATGATGGAAAATGAAGCGTCAGGCTATCCAAACCATTCACATACCCGTTGTTTACTTAATCATGCAAAGCTGTTTTCAGGACACGCTCGGGTGGCAACTATGAATGCTATGCACCAACACAACCGTAATTGCCATCACTGATAGTAATTGGCCTACTTCAACAAAGGCAGCATTAAAAGCCAGAGGCATTTATTGATATAGAGCATGACGCACATAGCCGATCCATTAGTGGTCTGATGGCCCATCCCCTGAGTGTGTGCATTGTACACGTTTACTATTGCAATTTCTATGGAACTTGCAATCAAATTCCGTTTTTCGCGGGAATCGTTATTTTTAGTCTGCAAATATGCTTTCTAGCATGTTGTTATGTTCTTGGATGAAAAGCACGATGTATGTACGATTCCCACATCAGTGGCAAAGTAATATTGTATTGTTGTTGAAATAATTACCTATTGTTAGGTATTGGGTGACGTGATGATGAGCCGAGAACGCTGGCCGCATGTCACGTTTAATTTAAAATATCTACAGTGTAATTTGGATCTTAGTACTAAGCATTTTAAATTGAAAGTAATGATTATCATATTTTTTATCTCATTTAGTTTAGATTTAAATTAGCTAAAATTTTAGCAACATGTAATTCTCATTTTTGCATGACTATTCTTTCGTTAGCCTTGTTTATATTGTAAATTCTTAAAAATTCTATGACCTAATTTCAGTAACTTATCTATGTACAAAAAAACCCTTTTCAATAAATTTAGAGGCAATGGCCTGCTCATCATTAATACAGGCTATTTAAGTTGCAACCTTTCTTTATTTCACAAAAAAAAACTAGTATTACTGGCATAATATTATAATAAAAGCATTTTTGTGTAATCCCATTTGGAAAATAAAGATTTATTATTATTATTATCTCATTAAATTATATCTCTAACTAGGTTGTGAATTGTTTGCTTATCTAGCTTATCATTTTTAGATTTAGATACTCATTGTAGATTAACAAAATATTTTACAGAAAAACCATAAGATGGACTACCTTTCTTTTATATATTCTTTAAGTCTACAAAGTACTTGTAGTACGTACTTAAACATATGATATGGTTATGTAACTTATTAGTAACATATTACATAGAAATGCAAATTGAAGTATGTTATTGTTAGAACAGGCTTCGAATCGTTCTTCAAGTAGAGTTAGAATGTATACACGAACGAATTATGTCAAGTGGAATTCCCAATATTCCAATCACTTTGCCTGTTTATTATTGTCCAAAACTTGTTATTAATATGAAACTGTTTCCATAACGCTATAATTTCATCTTTTAAATCATCTAGCAATTATAGGTAGTATAATTTGTAATCGCTACATAGTATAAAGCAAAGTCGCTTTCAATGCCCCTTTATCCCTATGTATGCTTAAATCTTTAAAACTACGCGACGGATTTTGATGCGGTTTTTTTTTAAATAGGTAAAGTGATTAAAGAGGAAGGTTTTTATGCATAATACATGTGACATCGCATGGGAACACGGGTAAAACCGCGGAGGATAGCTAGTATTTTATAAATCAAATGTACAATAATCAGTTATATGTTATGTGTAATATCAATACGTGTTACAAAAAACCCCGTAAAAATATAATTAATTTATCAATGCCAATAACCCTAGTAAGCTGTCATGTCAGGAAAACAGATTATTTAACAGAAAGGCCTACGTACCTATTTTACCTAATAATTGTCTACTTTAATACTTTTTCTAATTTTCATTCCTAAAAATCAGTTTTTTTATTCTTTTGTGTTATATTAAACAGCGTTACTACAGTTCTTAAATATTGTGAATGGACTCGTTATAAGGCCCCATTTAACCTCCTTCGGCTTTACGGGTAGTTTTGTAACACTCTGTATAATTGTGATAGCTGTCCCCCACGGTTTCAACTGCGTTCCCGAGGGATGTAACATTTTCCCGGGATAAACAGAAGCTTATATGTTATTCCAATATATGCTCTACCTGTGTGCCAAGTTTCATCCAAATCCGTTGGATAGTTTTTGCGTGAAAGAGGAACAAACATCCATACATACAGACGTACCTAGACCGCACATACATACATAGAAATCTATCACTTAGTACAAATTGATGCCCCCTACTGAAAGAGTAGGTAATGTCCTATTATAGACATTTTCCTGTTATGACATAGATATAATGACACACACTTTTGTTGTAGGGAAATATATAAACAAAATTATGACGGCAATAGTATTGTTACGCATCATTACAAAAGTTTGTTTTATATTCCTTGTTTGTAACGTAACTTACCAAGTTACGTTTGCCGGGTTATTGTGGCGTAAATAAACTTTATGAGGTTTATAAATAGCTAATTAATATACGTAATCTATCAATGCGTATTATTTATTCCCAATTACAACAAGTCTTGTTTCAGTTTCCATATATATAAATAGGATCGTTTTAGTAAATTATAATTTATAATGAATTTACTGCAATTACAAACTAGGTAATATTAGTAAAATATTTTACCAATCAAATTTGCTGTATTATATATTATCTCAAAATGCTAGGTTTTGGTTATAGATAATTGCATATTGATAATTAAGTTAAACAAAATTATAGATTTTATTTGATGCATCAATGTATTTTATCACTGAAGATATAATAGTAAAAAAAATATCTTGTAAAATTTGCATTTACGATTACAGACTTATTGCTTGGGGGCATCGAAGTATATCAGGAAAAAAAACCTATACCTATTTAATTTTTTGCATGTAATTGAATATACAAATAATATGTGGAAATTCAAAAGCAAATCTTGTGAGAACATGTTGTCGCATCACTATTGTTTTTAGTACCCAGCCGGTTATGAAACTACAACAGTGTGATAGTAACGAACATGAATACCACGAATGCGTGTGAAACATAATTGTTAGCTACCGCAAAATTCCATGTTTGGCTAAATTGCAACACGTAACGCAATGTAGGTAACACGACTGATCATACTTGTGTGTATAATTACGTTTATATCCGTTGGTTGTTTTTAACAACCCTAAGCTTTAATACACGGATGAGACATGAGAGGGTTATCACAGCCAAATTCAATATAGATAATACTAGCTGTCCCCTGCGGTTTTACCCGCGTTTATCGATATCATATTATAGCCTATCTATGAAAAATGGCGCGTCAAATGGTAGCATTTCGTTATTTCGATATGTACAGTAGTTGTGAGGTGATGGTGCGTCAGAGAAACCCCATTTTACTTATATATATGTATCTGTCCCCCGCGGTTTCACTCGCGTTAATCGAAATCATATACCATATAGCCTATAACCATCTACGAAAATCCGCGTCGAATGGTAGCAGTCCCATCCCGATATATTCAGCAGTTTTGAAGTGATGGTGCGTTAAAGGAAACGTATTTTCAATATACATATATATTACACATATGTAAATATAGAATATTACAATAGTGTGGTATCAATACATAGTATAAAACAAAGTCGCTTGCTGTGTCCCTATATCCCTATGTATGCTTAAATCTTTAAAATTACGCAACGGATTTTAATGCGGTTTTTTTAATAGATAGAGTGATTGAAGAGGAAGGTTTATGTATAATACATATGACATCCCACGGGAACGCGGGTAAAACCGCGGGGGACAGCTATTAAGTAAAAATACCTATATCACGCCTCACAAAACTATTAGACACGTACTAGGAATTACCAATCCTTGATTTGGATTGGTAATTCCAAATTTGTGTGTTTCCTTCCGAAATATTACGTGGTTAATAATATGAATAAGAAAATTAATTGGTATTGACGTGATTGTTTATACTTTTACGCCATTATTTCCAGGAAAATGTAAAGTATGCTCAGCCAAATGCGTTCGCGTAAAGTTGGGTGAATACATTTTCATATTTATTTCACTTTCATTGATTTGCCGCGTAGTAACGTGCTAAGAATTTGCCAGTGCTTAAAAAAGTATTTAATCAAAAATAAAAATAATTTCCTCTAATTCCGATTTTATTTCGAGGATCCAGAAAGTATATATGTATATAGTGACAGGCCAGATAGCTAGGAGGTTAGCGACTCTGACCCAGGACAAACATTTGTGTGCATGAACATATCTGTTTGTTCTGTGTCTGGGTGTAAAAATATATTTGAGTATATATTTAGAAAAAAAATAAAGTAGTATATGTAGTATATCAGTTATCTGGTTTCCATAGTACAAGCTCTGCTTAGTTTGGGACCAGATGGCCGAGTGTAAAGAATGTCCCAGGATATTTATTATTAAATACGACCATAGCGCTTTACTGGATTCTCATAGATCTTAGGCAATAATCAAACGTTCCAATAAAATGAAATATAGGGTCTCAAAAAGCGGAACTCTTCCGAAAACTAACTGACGGGCCTTCGAAAGGCGACGAAAGTTAATTTCACGGTTTGTGAATGCTTCTTCAGAACTCATTTCGCTCGAACAATCCGCGAGTCCGTAGCCATTAATCACTACTACAGACAAATATCATTAGTTAGTTCACTTTTTGCCTTGACTTGTTGAGATAATGTGTTATTGTGTCCTGTTAACGAAAGGCATTAATTCATTTGGGATCCTTTGTTTTATTTAACATAGCTTTTGTTTACTGCCATGTCTTAGCAATTGGTATTGTACTGTTTACTTAAACGATTCTTTTAAAGGTTCATGAAAATAAACGTTAATACATCTTTCTAATACACGTATCATAATTGCTAGCAACATTTTTATGCAGAAATACATATATACACATACCATCATCTACCTAATGTAAAAAGTTAAAAGTTCCTTTAGAAAATTTCGCAAAGAGCCAGTAGATGACATGCAGAACTTTCAAACTTTGCCTATAAATCATAAAACCACTGTAATGTTGATATATTATGTAGATATAGGAAATCTTAATCCAGTTTCCCTGTTAAAAACGCTGGGTGGGTAAAACTTTTTAATCTTAAAAATGTTTCATAGCATGCCAGTATGCGTGTTTTAAATCTACCTTAGTGCGTGAGATTGATTTTTTAAATAAAGAATCATTAATTACTTCCATTTACAATATTGACTTATAACTTTTTTGCTCCGGGCTTCTAATTTAAAGCAATATTATACTAACTTCCTTCCGGTTTTACCCGCGTTCCCTGGGGATATAATTAATTCCCGAGATGAAAGAATTCTATAGATGTGTTCAGTTCAAAATATTCTGTTGAAATTACTAGCTAAGTATATTTTTACCTGTTTTCCAATATTCTTTTTCATACTCTATTATAGTCAATATCAGTAGGAAATTAGGTATTATGGCGACTTTATTGCGAGCACTCGAGCTAAAAGCTTTGTTACACATACCGATAGGACTACGACATTATATTCACGATACGATTTCACCAATACCAATGTAAAACCTACTAATTTTCTGAGGTTTTTAACTTCTGATACCATGATAAAAGATGAAATTTTCATTATATTTGTTAATTAAAATCTCTTGTATCAACGATGATAATAAGAGCAATCGTATCGTTCAATGAAAGAAAAGATCTCAAGAAAAGAACAGTGAAATTGTCTTTGAGAAAAGTAGGAGCTGAGTATACGAAACGTGCCTCTACGATCCATAGGGATTCCAGGAGAGCGGTTAACGGGTTACAATCCTTCGGGTTTCCTTTAACAACTTACCGTGTTTCATTTTACTCCTGGTAGTGTCATTTTATGAACTGTAACGGGTTATATTACTGCGACTCTGTTACTTTAACTTTTCCATTCTATTTCTCAGGACGTTAGAAAGGTTTATGTATATCTGTCTCGCTTCACAGCTATTTGACTATTAATAAATAAATTTATTTCATCATAGAAAATTGTGACAAGAACACGATACTTATAACTAGGCACTTACTAAAAGAAAAGTAAAGTAAAACTTACTAGTAAAAAGTGTTTGTTGAAAACAGTGGTATCCAAGGTAAGATTTAACTTGAGTTTTGGATACCAAGCTTCTCTACACAGGTTTGAACGCAGCTTACAAGTAAGCTTACCATCAGGCAGCATGGAGTCAATTTGGGCGGTAGCAATAAAAAAAAAAAAAAAAAAAAAAAGATAAAATTAAAGCTAAAGTTAAAAACATCTTAACCTATTTTAAGAAATTTGAAAGAGGTTTTCAGTCTCAATATAATTTAATCCAAAACATGTATCTGTCTATAGAATGTACTGTACCTATAGCCCGTAGCAAAAAAATCGTATTCTTTTATGCTACATGGGTCGACAAACAAGCAGACGATTCACCTGATGGTAAGTTGGTCACCGCCGTCTATTGACATTTACAACACGAGGGGCATCGGCAATGCATTTTTGTACCTGAAACGTGTAGATGTTAAGTCTCATGTGCCTGTAATAACTCCGGCTCCCTTATCTTTCTAACCTAAACGCAGTTATAAAAGTGCACTACTGCTTCACGGCGGAAATGGGTAAGGTGGTAGTACTTCCCCGGACGAATTCTACACTAAAAGTTCTTCTACTCTTAATATATACAATCTTAAATAAAAATGTTGGTTAATTTGTTACTGCTATTTTCAATGAACGCATTTAATCAAGACGTTGCATTATAAAATATGTTCAAGTACCCAGAACGATAAGAAGATAAACAGTTTCGGAACTTAACAATGCATAAAGTTTATCTAACAAAAGCTGTTACTTCAAGTTAGCTTAATTATTGGATTAGAAGCTAGAGCAAGTTTTGATATACTGACTTGGAGCTAACTTTTTTAACCACTTTAATTAAATTTAAAGCTCAAAAATCGGGTTAAGGCGGTAATAGATGCCATTATTGGTTTTAAGGGGTTCAAATGTTCGTAGCATTAACACAATATTTTAATTTAACTGGTCAGTTTACGGAACAGAGAGCTCATAAGAGCCAGTTGTTATGATAATAATAATTTATTTATCTCCACAAATTACATGCTATGATAAAGTTGACAAGAAGATTGGGAACATATTGCAATTTGACGATCTGGAGTCCAAACTAAGCCTAGCCTATATTCTGGAGCTCCAAGCCCCCATTACTTTCTTTACTTACCTACTAATTTGTCAAGGTGGTGCGGAAGTATGTATAAAAGTAAGAATGTGTAAGGGTGAGTGCGTGTGTGTGTTTGTAGGTGAGTGTGTGTGTTGATGATGCTTTGGGGTTGGTGGTATGCGCGTTTCCGAATCCGCAGAAAACTTATGTATTTGTTATCTCTGGGTGTAAGTGAGAAATACCTATATATAACTAACAAATAACCTTCACCTTGATACCAGAAAGTAGCATTACAAACATTAGTAATCTTTAATGTCGCGCAGGATGAAATTCAATTTTAGCCGACTGCCTGAAAGTGCGCACTTATATCACACATTTAAGATTGTCCTTGCAGCTACCATATGAATTATTCAGCTTTATGATTCTGCAGAGAAAAGTAATTAAGTTTTCCTTCGCAGAAGAGCTTCTCTTGCGGCCGGCTGCCTGTTAATTAATCATCCTAGCGGACGCTTTTCCCCACTTTCTGTAAATAGGTTAATAATAGTTGTCTTTTTCACATCCTTTCTGCCTTTTCCATTATTGAATAAGCAAATAAATTGCCGAGAGTTTTTAATTAAATGCAAACTTTTTATTAGGTATTGTATGGTTTCTGTACTAGCGAAGTATTATCTTTTAGTGAATTGAAGTATGGTAGTATTTTACGCGACTTCAAAAAAGGAGGAGGTTCTCAATTCGTCTGTATTTTTTTTTATATGTTTGTTACCTCATAACTTTCGACTGGGCGAAGCGATTTTAATGATTCTTTTTTTATTTTAAAGCTGGTACTTCCGTGTGGTCCCATTTCTGACAATGGCACCCATGAGAAAACCATATAATTAATAAAAAGTTGTAAAATTGATTTCATACTTAGAATTACTTAAATGTACTGTGTACCTACCTAGTTTAATAAATATAATAAATTAAGTACAATGACATCGCCAAACATAGTAAATAACCTTGTAGAATATAATAGAGCCGTATAATAGAGGTCAAACACACGCCAATTTAAATAAAAGTAATTATGTAGGTGTGGCTTATTGCTAATCATTATACATAATACATATGAAACAAGAAAACTCTACAAAACACATTTCATAATTTGATTTTACTAATAATGATACACAGCTTTTATTGTCTATTAAGAATCCCTCTAAGCATTGATTTGGAACTGAAAATAACAATAGGAAACAGCCAGTTACATTGCTTACTCGACTGAATAATAAGTTGGTACAATTTCCTCTGGAGCAACATTTCAGTTCAATAAAAATAAAAGAATATTCAGGCATTTTGAGAGTCTGCACCATTTTGGCGTTTAGTATAACATTTATATGAACGGTAAAGACAACAACGACACTCAAGAAATGGCTATGAACGAAATAATGGAATACAAAGACAAGTTAAAATATTTGTTTTAATTTCTTTAAAAGGCCTTCCTTCCGTAGAAACAGTAAATATCAATTAAGCTTTCCAATGTTTTTTGCGAAGAAAACAAAAGCCTGAGCACAATTAGTTGTCCTTCATTAGCGAGAGACAAATCCTTTCACTAGTATTTCTCGTTCTAATTGCAGCATTAGGGGAGCAGAATGAGCTATTGTAGAGCGTTGTCTGTCGGATCTGTTTTATTTTGAACGCTTCAAGAGCTCACAACAAGCGGGTTTAGACTCCGTAACGTTAAAGACTTTTGTTCGTAACAACAAACGATTCATTGGTGAAAAAGTATTTCTCGATTTCTCATTATTGCTTCCCCTAGCGTACAATACTTCATTTACAATGGGTGTTTGTTCAATGAGTATCTAAATTAATTGTAAAGTACCATGTTGGTTATTTCACTTTATTAGGTACTTTAAAAAACTTTAAGTCGATTAAAAACTGAGAAATCCTACTTCTTAAACATACTTCTGTTCCTGGCAAACAATAGCCTAAAATATCAAAGTTTGGTTTAGAGGATTATGCTGAAGAAAGGTCGTTTAGGTTGTTTATGAAGCGAAATTGTATTAAAGTAAAATAATTCTCCAAAATGGTACGGCGACGGATGTCTGAGTGGGCTCGTTTAGACAGCATCGGTTTAACTTAGCGCAAGAGGATCTCACGCTCCATCGCGTGTTACGCTCGATGGTGGATCCACGCCGAATGGAGCCCCTACTAATTTGGGATAAGTGCTCACGTAGCTAGCTCAACGATTCGGCTTCGAATGGAAAATACCTTTGAACTACCGAGCTTCGACGCGCCCCACGACAAATAATGATCCCCGTAAAATACGCCCAATATATTTCGTACAGGCTTCGGCGCACAGCTTGTCTCGTTCGGATTCCAAAAGGATCTTCGTGTTTATTGAAACAAGTAATTAAGTCGATATAGCTTTTTATTTTAGATACTAAGTTACTGCGCCCGTAATTACTTTAGATATAAAAACATAACCATTCCTTCTGGCTTTGCCTAAGTCGGGTAACAGTACTGTTTGACATATTTCAAATATGCTACGACCACCGTAACTTTAAAAAGGGATTCAAACATATTCTACAAAATCCTTGAAAAGGCTTTAATATCGATTTAAAATCGTCGACAATCGTCCTATGTACTACATAAAGCTAATTAGACGTCTTAAGACGTATAACTATTTACTACAACACAGAGCAAAGTGTAAATTGATCCAACGATCGATAGTATTAGTACATTCGAATTCGTGGTTGGTTGCACGCGGGACGAGATGGAACGGGACGGGACGTGAGTGCATTTTGTCGTCGAAGAAACCAGTGAAGCGTACCCGTTGCTGCATAAACACACGACTGAAACTGAACAGCTAAGCTCTTCGCCACTCGAAGCGCGACGCAACGGCAGATTTTTCCACTGGCTTTGAATATTGATGTTGTATAAACAGTGGTGAATCCAGCGAGCGTAGTTTTTTTTCTACAGTTTTTGCTTGTAACACTTTACTCGGGAATTGAGAGCGATTTCGAGTGAGCGACATATTTTATGACACTCTTGAGACTGCACGCGTCTTGGCGAGATAGTGCTTGCGAAAATGTCTGCGTCGGCAAAATGTGGAGTGTGAAAGTTATCAATGCGGCCTTGTGATAAAATGAAAGTTTCGCCTGAAATATATTTATTTTGAATCTTTCACATGGAAACCAATAAAAATCTGGGTTTAAATAGCTTACCACAGCCAGCTACATTTTGCTTGCTATGGTGAAATTTTGATTTAACGCAATTTTAAAGGTAGACTACTAAAATTGAAAAAAAAAAATCTAAATAACACAAACATTTAAAAAACTCGCATTCATCTACAAGAGTTAGAAACCTAGATGCAATAATGTCATTTATTAAATAAGTACCAATTTCGCACTTGCAAAAAGAACTAATAAAATAAATCACGGCAAAATATTAATAGTACATTTTTGCAAACATTTTTCTTTAGAAACCTTCTTTCATAAAAACGAAGTAAAAAATGGCGAGCTAAATTAAATTTTCCCCGTGAAAGTGCCAGCTAGAGCGTAATAGATAAAACAGATGTTGTGTTAATAAACACCTTATCGACCAAACGTTCCGTCCACATTGCCTACTGGAAGTGGCGACAAAATAAATGTCTTTTAATTTATCTGTAGACCAGGAAATTGGAAAGAATCGACCATTACGTAGTACGGATAACGTCCAATTCCAATCGGGGACTTGATATGAACCTTGGGACCCATGATATACGAAATGTTTTTCTAATTAATATTTAATTTTACCCCTTTTTGCCCCGAAATTTTCTACAATGGTATCTGGTGGTTGAAAATTTCGATCGCATGCAAAATATTTGACATATTAAATGAGTTTTGATTTTGTATCTCCATCTTGAAAATATAATCTTGCTATCTTACAATTATTAGTTCATAACAGCTAGATTTGTCAACTATACAATTATTATTTACAGTATTTTAGTAGAACCTTTTTAAAATACAAGCAATTAGAGTTACGTAAATAAAGTAGTAAGTTCACCAGTAAATATACAAATAATAATTTTATATAAACTAACATTCTTTAATAGTATTTCTGTCAAGTTTCAACTAAGGAAAATGTTTCTTTATTTTTGAATAAGAGTTTCCCTTGCGGTTTTTCCGTAAAAAAGTTCAAGCCGGCAGCGGTTTTCGTAACAGCGAGAAGATTTCAGAAGTTTTAGCTCTTTAAATGCAATAACCAAATAAAAAAAACAATCTACCTTTTATTTCTAAAATTGTATTCTATATATACAAACGCAATAAAATAAATATATAGTTAACATAAATATGAATATTTTGAATAAATTAAAACAAATACTCGAAGGGTAATAACTATATGTAACATTTCCGGAATCAGCTGTAAATCAGCGCTGAATTATTTGCTCAAGCATTTTAGACACACAATACAACATTGTACATAATAATGCATTTATTTTTAATTTATTTTTTTTGTCTCATCTGAATTGTATTTTATGTTTCTTATAAAAGTATTTCGCTCTATTTTGTACTATCAAAAATAATTAATGGTACTTATTCTGTCATTAAAATGGTACTGTGTACTTTTTAAAAATATTTACAAGCATGTGGGTAATAAAATAAGCTCATAAAAATTAAACTTTTTTTTTATAATGGTATATAACTAAAATAAGTCAGTGAACGTAATCATATTGTTTCCATTAGAAAAAAACGAAAAAAGTAATCAAAAATAAGACAACACCATCGATTTAATTATAGGGAGATACATGTTTGAAAATAAATTAAATGAGCTCAAGTTTTTATATAAAAAAAAAATCTGAGATAAATTATTTAATATAATATACATAGGTATCTTATTACGAGCAGCTTAATGCTCAAAAAATCAAATAAACAAGGTCATGTGTTATCTAACAAAACCATTGGAATATAATTGAGAGACCAGATTTCCATTTTCTTTGCAGAATAGGGTTGCGGGTATTTAGGTTACCTCTTTGTGGTTTCCACTGGTATTTTAGTAAGTGTAGGGCCCGCCAATTGCCCTCGGTTCTTCCGCCGAGACGCCGCAATTAACGCTTCAAAGTATCCGGCCTCGAAGAACGGAGCGCTCTGGATCATTGTGAATATACTCGTACCTATAGAATATGTTTCTTGATTCTCTTCAGATAGTGCGAAGGTATCCGTAAGCCGCGCTATGGGACTTATAAACTGAAGTATTACACTCCACCATGCTATAATTGCTTAAGGTTGTATGAATTGAAATTGCTTTATTAATACGAGTACCTACCAACTGGAAATAAGTGTCTGTAGGTACTGCAGTGGAGCGAAATGTACTCCCGGGATTCTAGCCGTAATTACACCCCATTTTGGAAATTATATTAGAAAATATCTTCAGTGAAATATTGACACAACTAAATGAAAATGGGAAATGAAAACGGACGTTTATCAAATAAAAATAAATTATTCCTACTACAATAGTTTAAAATCTTATTTCTGGAGAAAATTATTTATACATATTTTGTGACAGTTTTCAGACGTAGCTATTTATAAAATAAACAGACATCATGCATATAAATTATTATCTTAGGTGGAAATTGAACCGGGTTAGCAGTGAGGGTATGTAGCCATTACACCAAACGTCCCATCAATCAAATTTAGTTGTAATTCAGCTATTTGAGTAATTATTATTTTAAGATATATCGTGAAATATTCAGTCAACTTTGTAGTTAACTGACCGTTAGCATACATGGCATGCTTGACATAAAAGAATAAAAAATATAACGTAATCAATGATACGGTACAATGAAATCATTTGAAGTACACTAGTTCATAATCAATTGGTTTTTGTTGAAGAAAATGTTGTTCATGGAAGATGAACATTCAACAAGATGATTCCCGGTTCAAGTATTTCTTCAGAAGTTATATCACTGCTAGTAATAAAGTAAATAATAATGTTTCATTTATCTGCTTCGGATCTCCACATCGTTTTTATCTGAACTAATTGGAATGCATGAAATTTTAAGGATTTGGTACCGTAAACAAAATACGCCAATGTGTATTTTATTGTGAAATTATATTTGTTTAATAGCTTTCTTTGCAATATTTTCAATATAGTTGTTTTATAATAAAGTAAAGACGTTTTATAAGAGCCTATAAAGGCCTACATGAATGAACAAAATTGATATTCTTTTCTATTCTAAAGCTCTCCGTGATGCTGGTCGATAATGAAAATATCTTATAGCTCACGAGTAGATTCATAAGCATAGATAGATAACTCTTTATTGTACACCAAACAAGAAAAAAGAAAACAAACAACAATAAACCTTAAATCTATGTCCAATGGGCGTCTTATCGCTAAAAAGCGATCTCTTCCAGACAACCGTAGGATGGAAAGAAATTTAGGGACGATAATTGACGGTGGTGCATCTAAATAATCTAAAATTAACATACACATACATATATTATATAAAAATAAAATATAACACATATAATTAAACAATGATTAAAAAGAGAAAAAAGAAATAAATGAAATATAGAGCATAGCTCAGTGAGTTTTAATTCTCATCTCAGATATCATAAAATAAACATAATTTACTTCACAAATAAGTGCATATATGGGCATGGCCAGCTAGAACTAGCGTTATTTTCGGATATGAGACATGGAAATTGCCTATGTTTAAAACGGCACGCAAGACGACCGAATACTGCGTCAGTAGCTTAACCTTTTCTTTTACGGTTTACGGTTTAAGAACTCCATTTTCCCATAAATTTACCAAAGTCAAAGAGGAAATACAAATTAAGTTAGGAGTGAAAATTCCATGTGAGTTACGTAGATTGGTAACACTTTATGCGTATGAACAAGCTCGTAATAGTGACAAATCTCAATACAAAGTAAGTGACGCAAGTAGACAACTGTACCTCTACCATGAGTTGCTTTCGAAACTTATTTTAGTCTCTAGCGAGTAAACTACTATCAATACAGTATTTCTCGATAGCAACTGTCAAATTTGTGACTCATGGTACCGAATTTCTATAGCAAAGGCTAAAAACGTTACTCGCTAGTGTTTACATTTCGTTAGGTTTTTTACCTATCGATTTTAGTTCTTTAGGTGACCGCTGGTTGCGCTGTACACATTTGCCATAGAAATGTTGTACGCCGTTACTAGCGAGTACGTACGTTAAAAACTCATGGTAAAGGCACTGAGGTAGCGGCCAAAGTAAAACGATCCTCGTTGCAGTTTATTTCTATAAACAATGCTCGTTTAATTTGTGGTATTTCAGTTACTTTTTTAAAGGTAATTATTGATTTTACCATCAATACAATTGATCAGTGTTATCATTATTGTTTTAGGTTGTTCATTGGAGAGAGTGCTTATTGCAAATATGCTTAAGTTTGATCTCACGAACTTACAGTGGAAGTCTGGTAAACAAAGTTGATAATAATGAGAATGCCATAGCAGAAGTGAATTTGACGGGCCAGTTGGCTTGGTTAGAGACTCTGACTGCCACGCTGCAGGTTGTGGGTTCGATTCCCAGCCAGAACAAACATTTTTCTACATAAACCAACTGTTTTTTCTGTGTCTGGATATAAAAACGTATAAGAATGTATTTAAAAAGTAGTATATCAATTTTCTGGTTTCTATAGAAAAAGCTTTACTTAGTTTAGAATCAGATGGCCGTATGTAAAAAAATATCCCAAGATATTTGTTATGTAATATAATAGAGTAATAGATGATAAAGATGGAAAAGATAAAAAAAATATTATTATTATCGTGATCATATCTCTGTGATTATTCTCGATTTAAATTATTTTTTATTGTTTTTTATTTATATCGTTTCCAAAATTTTTATTTTTTCTACGAAATTTGGTGAAAACTTACCTTAGTATGTTCCAAACACACTGTATTTTATTTGATTTAAAATATTTATTTTTTCGCCTTATTTTAACTTTATATATAAAAAGCACCCTAATTTTTAATCGAAAATTCTGACGTCAAAATATCAGCTTTTTCCAAAAAGTCTGTGGGCTTTCTGTTCGTTGAAATATCTACTTTCTGATGGTGTACAAAAAAATATATACATCACTATAGGAAATGTTCTCAAAAAATGCAAAAAATTGAAACTCAAATTCGACATTTTTTTTTAATCATTATTGTATAAATAAATTTATTTACCTGAGTGACCTTCGGTAAATTTTAGCCCTTTTCATGAAATCTTACTAGTTTTTTGAGTAATTATAGTGTAAATTTTAATAAATACCTCAAAATTGTATATAAGATTAAAAAAAAATTATTGAATTTGAGTTTCAATTTTTTGCATTTTTTGAGAACATTTCCTATAGTGATGTATATATTTTTTTAAACCATCAGATAGTAGATATTTCAACGAACAGAAAGCCCACAGACTTTTTGGAAAAAGCTGATATTTTGACGTCATAATTTTCTATTGAAAATAAGGGTGCTTTTTTGATATTAAGTTAAAATAAGGCGAAAAAATAAATATTTTAAATCAAATAAATTGCAGTGTATTTGGGACATAAAAAGGTAAGTTTTCACCAAATTTCGTAGAAAAAATAAAATTTTTGAAAAAGATATAAATAAAAAACCAAAAACTTGGTTATTTGAAATTTTCACCAAAATTTTGAGGTTATGTGAAAAAATTGCAAATACAAAAGTTGTAGATCTTTTTATTACCTACAACTTTGCTATTTAACTTTTTTCCATAGGACGTGTAGTTTTGCCGGAAATCAAGGTAAACCATTTTTTACCCTTAAAAACTCACCCCCACCCACTTACCGAACTCGGATCGACCGTAATTTATTTTTCCTTTCATTTATATCATATTCCACTCCTTTTCTAATGGGTTTCATCCTACTATAATTTTTTTTCATTTTTTACCATTTTTGAAGGCTTTGGCCCTGGTCTATGCGTGTAATGTTGGAAAGATGCAGATAATCACTTCTTATTGCGTCTAGAGGTATTTGCTTACGAGAAATTACGGTATTCCATATTAGGGATACTGTTCCATATTTGGTCACTTTCCTCTAATATGAGTTCAAATAACAATTATATTATATGACAACATTTATTTTAAATAGGGAAGGAAAACTAACACAACTTGGCAAAATAAACTAGAAATGTCCGGTCATATAATAATGGTGACAACTGTGATCGTATAAAAGCATTTGCTTATGTGTTTGCGACATATTCGCTCCAGGCCAAGGAAAGAGGGTAGTCATGGCTTTTAAGGTAAGTTAGTCTTATAAGTTAAAATAATAAGATACTTTTAATATAGTATATCAGTAATGCTCGCAATAAGGCCTTTGCTTGCGGCGGCGTCGTGTGGCGCCTCGCTCACTTCCCTACAATATGGCGAGGAGGGCGATGGCTGCCACATGCTTCATCATACTTGTAAACAGGTGCTGCTTGTGGGGGCTGGTCTGCTTTAGACGTGTGTTTTTTTTGTAATTAGATTAAAGATAGTCGATAACACCCAAGTATAGTGAGACACAATCAATGCTTTGTTATAAATCTAAGTAAGTTTAAAAAAAAAGTAATTAATGAGTTTAATGCCGGCTCTTCTTAGTAAAAAACAACAGCTCCAGTAACTTTAAATTTCAGTAAGTGCCCTCCGTGGGCCAAAACTGAATAAATGGTATTGAATTTCGAATATTTTTTTACTATTCATAAGTGCTTGTAAAGGCCTATTTGAATAACAATTTCATACAGTAATTTTATGCCCGTGAATTAACCTAACAAATGTTTTGGTCATTTTGTTTGTTTCGTTTACATGATTTTAGGATCGAGTTAGACAACTAGGAGAGAACATAAAAAGAGCTATAACTTCATTCACTTTAATATACTGTCGTCTGTCGTAGTTATCTGCCTCCTTGTACCTAAATTAAGCTGAGCTTTTACTATCTAGCTGATAATATCAGAAATGGCTAATATCAATGTCGATTTATTTTCAGATCAGCTGTTTTCTTCTTACTGCCTTTGTAGCTACTACCACCTGTAAGTATTACTTTATATAGGAGTTTTACTTATATATTACATATGAAGTGTATATATATGTATATATATCAGATATACATGTATACATATGTATGAGATGTATAAATATCATCACCAACAATTTAAATAAATGGTCACAATACTTATAAAAGCAAATAATCAAGAGTCCAGAGACCAACTTACAAAATCATAATTTATTTGAGTTTATGTTATAAATGTCAAAGTTTCGATGTTTGGATGTTTGTGACATGCGCAATTAACGGATTAAGATGAAACTTATCAGACAGTTACAGTATTAGGTTCTACATTCATTCATGTAAACAACCCTCAGACACACGAAAGCCGCAAACTTGTCAATAATAAACATATTCATTTTTTATCTCCGTAATAGGTTCACCCTTCCGCTTTGGGGGCAGTGTCGGTGCTACATCACACACTGCAATTGGCGCTTCGATTGGTGGAGAACTTGGCAAAGAAAGCAAAGATAGCGATGGTTTAGTTGCAAAAGCTAGGGGCAGAATCTTCACTGACTGGAGTGGAGCAGCAGGAGCCGGTGGATATGCCGGACAAGGCAAACCACAGTATGACCCAACATCAGATGTTACGGGATTAGGCTTAGGAGGAATGGTGAGCGCCCATATTGGAGCAGGTGCTGGGGGTGAAGTAGGCGGCACGTACAGGGATGGCAAACTCGATGGTGGAGCTTCAGGAATTGCAACTCTCGATAAGTCAGGAAGCGCCTCTGGAAGCGGGTTTGTTGGCACTGTCGAACAAGGAGAGGCTGAACATATTGGCGGATACGGTAGTCGTGCTGCGAGTATGCCTGCACAAGGCAATTATGGTACGCCTTATGGATTGAATCCTTATGGTGTCCCTTACAATGCTCCATATGGTGGTGCATATGATGCTCCTTATACTGGTCGATGTGGTGCTAGTAAGGGAAGTGACAGGAAATGTTAATATGGCATGTACTGGCATGTTTTAAATACAGTGTTCAACTCAAGATTCAAGAGTTTTATTTACCAACGGTTCCATTGCTCATAATATGACATTGGAATTAAATACACGTCTCGTGCACGTTGTATGGTCAAAGTTTTGCGTTTCATTTGCAAATCACTCAGTATTTCGTATATATTAAGTAAAGTATCTCTCATCACTCTATTCAGAGAAACTTAGTTATAATAGCTTTATGAATTTAGTTATCTGAGTAACAATTGATGCATTTCGCATCATGTCGAGCTGACGATTGAGCAGCAAGTAACATCCTTTCTCTAGACAAAAAGTTTTTGATATTATTTTTTAATGTTATATTTATTAGTTTGGAAGAAAATCATACCAACTATGTTGTGAATAAGATCCTTGAAAGTCAATTGATTTTATATAAAAATAGCTGTCCCCCGCGTTTCGACCCGCGATCCCGAGGGATATCACATTTTCCCGGGATAAAAAGTAGCTAATATGTTATTCCAGGATATGTTCTATCTATGTGCCAAGTTTCATCCATATCCCTTTATTAGTTTTTGCGTGAAAGAGTAACAAACATACTTACATACAAATATTTCCTCTTTCTAATATTAGTATAGATATAGATTTTGCCTTTGGTGAGATAATCCTTACCTAAATGAGCATGATGAAATACAATATGTATGCGCTCTCAGGACATGTTACACTGATTACAAAATTAGCCTGACATCATAATCTTAACTGTGCCTGTGAATGTACCCAAAGGCTCAGTATGTACTTCCCTAAGCCACTGCATAATTACGCAATGCGCACAGAGGATCGAGTCCATGATTACTCCGGTAGTACGTAATCAAGGATCGCTAGTAAATGTCGGTCTCACTGCACACAAACAGTAGGATTGTAAGCTCAAATAGCGGGTATTAACAGACCCATCGCCCAATCACTTAAGCCGTACTAAAGTATTTTTATTTACGAAAAAAGGGTAGATATGTAAATAAAATGTTTTCGAAGAAATATTATTATCATACCAATTGTCGTTGAACAAGCAAGTAGTGTTTTCGTCAATTTTCAGTAAATTTTGATCTTTAACGTGACAAAAAGTTAATAATTTGGCAGAAAATTTACCATGCATTAGAAGCCTTGTTTACCTGCTAAATCAGACTCAAACTTTAAAAGCGAGTTACTACTTATGAATGGTTCAAAACGAATAAAAATATAGGTAAAATAAACTGTTATCATGTGCGGTGGTGTAACCAAATAAACAATATTACCGTAGATATGGGTAATACAAGTAGCTGCTTGGTGCAGTGGCTTTTGCACTACGTAGTTTCGTTACGTTCAAATCATCGTCAACCTCAAAAAAAGCATTTTTTAAACAATTATGGCTAAGGCTCTACAGTTACAGCGTTTAGGAGATTTCCTACTCCTTGAAGGAAGATTCCCGATCTTATTCTGACATACCTAAATACTCTGTTGATAAAGCAATTAAACCACATTATTTAATTACCCACTGAATCCACCCGTATGTTTTACACTGTCCACATCTATTTATAATAGAATGAAAAAAAAACTGTAAGTTCAGATACGGTTACTTGTAAGCGTGTATATTTCATTATGAAAGCTTCTTGTTAAGACAGATTGCAAAGAAGGGCTCGATTCTGTAAGGAAAATGACACTAACTCGAGGATGTTTCGTCGCGGCCTCTATGCTCTATCTCTGTCGCTTACTACGCTAATACTACTAATCACGTGAGATATAAGCTCTCCGAGGCCTCCTTGAAGCGGCTTGCCGACGACGTTTGTATTAGCTGAATAAGGGAGCAGATTGGTCATTTTAGTAACATTGATGAAATGATTCATACTTTTTATGAAATAAGTACGGCACGCGTATACAATAAGGAGACGAAAAAAAAATTTTGCTAAAATAAATTAATTGTTGGCGTTTATTGGTGATCAATTATTTCATTTACATAGCTAATACTTATCTTATTAAGAGTTTTTTGTTATCTAACGAAACCTATGAATATAATTGAGAAGCCTGATTTCCATTTCATTGCAGAATAGGTTTGCGATTATTTAGGTTACCTCTTTGTGGTTTCCACTGGTATTTTAGTAAGTGTAGGGCCCGCCAATTGCCCTCGGTTCTTCCGCCGAGGCGCCGCAATTAATTCAAAGTATCCGGCCTCGAAGAACGGAGCGCTATGGATCATTGTAAATATGCTCGTACATATATAAAATGTTACTTGGTTGCCTTCAGATACATCGCAGATTCATTTAAACCTTACCCATGTATAATGTACGTTTTCCATTATATTCGATATAGATAAAAAGAAAACAAAAAAACTTCTCGGATATTTTAATCCAGACAAAAAATAGAATAGACATGCCCATGTAGGGTTAAAACAAAATTTATCCTCGAAGTACTTAATCGCTGCTACTTGTGTTCCCTAAAACTTACAGCTTGGGGCTCTTCAAGAAAAGTGTGAATAGGCCAGGCCACTAACGGCAAATCGAGCTCCACCTTCGGCCTCATCTTCACTTACCATCAGGTGACACTGAGGAATCAATTTCAAACTCGTCATATATCAAATAAAAATAAAAACATGGACATGTCCATTCTATTCTGTGTCTGCGTTTAAATATCTGAGTAGTATGATTTAAATGTAAGTATCTCATGATACTTAATATTTTTATTTTGAATTACTTTATCGCGTGGTGGTGTTTTATTCGTTGTTATTAAATTAGAGTAGTAGAGCTCTCAGTGCAGAGTTCGTCCGGGGAAGTACTACCACCTTACAGATTTCTGCCGTGAAGCTACTGCGTGCACTTGTATTACTGTGTTTCGGTTATAAAGGTAAGGGGGCCGGTGAAATTACAGGCACATGAGCCTTAACAACTTCACGTCTCAGGGTCGACAACGCATTGGCGATGCCTCAAGTGGTATAAAAAAACGAATATAATTACATTTGTTCATCAGATCAAATAAAATCATGGGTTTCACTAAACAAACATTGAGTTATCCCAAAATAAATCAAAATAACCGGTAAAACGCGTGTCAGACCACGCAGTGTGAAGTGTAATTCATATCATATTCGAAGCTATACATAGTTTAAATTATTTCTATTGACTACAATAAATCATTTAGTATTCAGTTTTATAATAAGGAATAAAAAGTCATGATTTGCGGTCGATGAACCTAAATTGAAATCCGCCAAATTTCATTACCTATTGATTAGCCTAAGATACATTCTCAGCAATTTTCGATGAAAGCTTTATTAATTTCTTCTTAATTTCTCATCCTTCAGTCATTTATGGAGCGCATATATTTACGGATCTTTACACAATTGTATAGTGTTCATAAATAAGTCGAAACTTTCACACTTCATCCTTATACAGCCAAAAGTAAAGATTCTTAGAAAAAAATGGCTGTGGCATACAACAGACGGACCCGGTGCAATTTTATTTTGCCATTTAGATTCAGAACCTAAAAACTGCATACTGGTTTCTGCACATTGATGGTACACCTGATGGTAAGTGGTCACCGCCGCCTATGGACATTCGCAACACTAGGGGCATCGCCAATTCGACCCGACGGAGACGTGAAGTTGTTAATTCTCATGTGCCGGTAATTTCACCGGCCCCCTAACCTTTTTAACCGAAACAGAGTAATACAACTGCACTACTGCTTCACGGCAGAAATGGGTAAGGTGATAGATACTTCCCCGGACGAACTCTGCACTAAGAGCTCTACTACTCGAAAATATGTGTATATCGTGTATATTATTATGCAAATTAAGAGAACTGTATTTACTTTTCCCCCTTTACAGTCTTCTTGTTTATATGCAGCAGATATTCACGAAAATAGCTAGTAATAAATTATGTGCGAAGGTATCCGTAGGCTGCGCAATGGGGCTCATAAACTGAAGTATTACACTCCACCATGCTATAATGGCTAAAGGTTGTATGAATTGAAATTGCTTTATTAATACGAGTAGGTACCAACTGGAAATAAGCGTCGGTACCGCAGTGGTGGCGAAATGTACTCCCGGGATTCTGCGATAATTTGTAGCCGTAATTACACCCGTATTTTGAAAATAGTATTAGAAAAAAACATTCAACAAGATGAATGCTGGCTCAAGTATTTCTTCAAAGGTTATATCACTGCTAGTAATAAAGTAAATAATAATGTTTTATATATCACATCTTTGCTTCGGATGAACTTAAAAATTATATCGTTTTATGTGAATTAATTGCAGTTTTATTTAATACTAGCTTTGCCCGTGAATTCGTTCGCGAGATAACTTTGAATAAACGTATACATTTTTCGTGATCGATATTTACGAAATGATGCCTATATGTTGCCTTAAGCTACGTACCCGTTTACTGTGATAACACGATTAAACTATTCACCTAGTAGCGGAGATTATCATGTACAAATAGACTAACAGACAGACCGACAAAGTTTAAAAAAAATGTAACCGCAAATGAGCTTTTGGAACAACAACACTCCCTACGCAATTAGAAATCGGCAATAGCGACAAAAAAACATTGATATAAATGTACAGATACAACGCGGCTTTGCTCGCGCAATCTTGAGGATTTATTAGACATACAGGGATTCCTTTACAGTCAGTTTTTTAAATCCTACCGGACGTTAGCGTGTTCAACCAAAAACTTTCGACAAATATTTTGAAATTATTGGAAGCGTTGATCAATATCTAATGAATAAAAAAATATCCTCTTGGTTGTTAAGCACATTAGTTAAGAAAGAATGGACCAATTTGTTTTTTAGTGCGTCATAGACCGAGTAACATTTTTATGGGATGAAACATTGCCCGTAAAGTAAAAAGAAGCCTATGTATATGCTAAACTATACAATTTGTATATATGCCAAAAAATCGCCTCGATTTGTTCCTCTGTTGCTACGTGAAAGAAGGACAAACCAACCAACCGACAAACAACGCTTGGAACCGACTCGTCCGCTCTTTGCTTCGTTTTCGCTTAACAATCTTTCTGACTTTTTTTCTTCACGCTCGGCACTTAAGAGTCCATACCCAACTGGCAACCTTCACGGGATGCGTGCAAACAGAAATATCATATTATTATAAAAAATCTACAAATAGTAAATATTAGGTTCTATAGATGTCCTATTACACCCTTTCCTATAATTTTTTCTCAAAATTTTCAATATAGTATAACAGATATAGATTGGGTAATTTGTAAATGAAACGCTAAAGTTTCATAATACAACATGAGACGTGTTTTAAGTATTTATATGCAATTTATATATTTCATATACTTTTAATTCCAAAGTCATATTGTGACCAATGGAACCGTTAGTAAATAAAACTCTTGAATCATGATTCAAGAGTTTTATTTTAACTATTTACTAATATAATCATGATTAGAAGCACTTTATTTTATACCGTGCGAATCGATCCATTAATATTAACATTTCCTGTCTCCACATCGACCAGTATAAGGTCCACCATATGCACCACCGTAAGGAGCGCCATAAGCATTCAGTCCATAAGGCGTACCATAATTTTTTTGTGCAGGCATATTCGCAGCACGACTACCGTATCCGCCAATATGGTCAGCCTCTCCTTGTTCGACAGTGCCAACAAAACCGCTTCCAGCGGCAGTTCCTGACTTATCGAGAGATGTAATTCCTGAAGCTCCAGTATCAAGTTTGCCATCCCTGAACGTGCCGCCAACTTCACCACCAGCCGCTGCTCCAACATGGGCGCTCACCATACCTCCTAAGCCGGCTCCCGAAACATTTGATGCAGGGTCATACTCGGGTTTGCCCTGTCCTGCATACCCACCAGCCCCTGCGGCTCCACTCCAGTCAGTGAAGACTCTGCCCCTAGTTTTTGCAACTAAACCATTGCTATCTTTGCTTTCTTTGCCAAGTTCACCACCAACCGAAGCACCAGCTGCAGTATGTGATGTACCACCGACGCTGCCGCCAAAGCGGAAGGGTGAACCTAATAAAGAGAAATAAAGCGAATGTTGATATAGATTACAGACAAGTTTCCGGTCCGTAGCATTCATTTTCCTAAAGGATGAATAAATGTTTTCCTAAGATAAAAAGATTTTTTTTAGAACATTATATTGTTACTCTTTACCAAGTTTCATCTTAATCCGTTAATTGCAAGTCACAAACATACAAAAATCGCAACTATGACATTTATAATATATTACTTAAATTAATTCTAATTTTGTACGATATGCTCTGGACTCCTAAAAAATTATTTACATTTTTTAAAGCTGTTGATAATATTTTATATATCTATACTTTCTTCAATTTCTAATTTTTATTGTAGGTAACATGTTAGTAAAATAAAACTAGCTATTATCCGCGGTTAAGTGTTAAATGTAGGCGGCAAAATTAGAATATATCAAAGTAAAATAGAACTCAGATGTAAAGTAATACCCAAATATATGATTATTGACTGTTTATGAATTATTTCAAAATCAAGTAATACTTACAGGTTGTAGTAGCTACGAAGGCAGCAAGAAGTAAACAGGTGATCTGAAAATAAATTGAAATTAATATTAGCCATTTCAGACAATTACGAATGCCAAATGGTGTCTGACGGTGAGTTTATTGAAAGTCCTAATCAATTATGTAATTGTTCAGGAATTGCACAATTGGGATGTGTCCTGTATTAATCATAAATGATCAAACACTAACCAGTGCATTGAACATCCAAAATATACAAAAACATTGAATATGATCAAAATTAAATTATTAATGTGATTTTTCAGTACCGATCTTATCACAAAGAGTATGTGTTATTTGATGCGGTACAATTATGACGTCACAGACATTTCATAAAGAATTGCTGATTTGACATTCCTATTGTTTAAGTATTTACACTAAAACACAGAACAAACCCACATATATTATAAGAATGTTTAACTTTGATAGAAATCGAAACGGCCTGTGCTATATTAAGATCTTAAAAATTGTTTTACTGTACGAAAATATGTGTCTAGGTGTTTATGAACATTAGTAAATTATTACTTAAATTAAACAATTTCTTTTAATTTAAAATGTTTAGAAATTGGTGTGAATGTAATCTGTTAGTTATATTTTCATGCGTTTGCAATATTTTGTAATGTAAGACTCCTATCCTGACTGTTTGCAGTTCGATTCCCACCCAAGACAAACAATTGTATGCATGAACATGTCTATTTAATGTACCCCCCTATTCAGCTAAAACAAACAACGTCGGCGAGGCAGCGCAACGAGGCCTCGGATAGATTACCTCTCATGTGATTGCGTATTACCGAAAGAGACAGAGCATAAAGGCCGTGATAAAACATCGTTGAGCTAGTGTCATTTGTCTTACATAATCGAAGCCCTGGGACTATGTATGTCCATACTATGAGAGGTGTATCTTTATAGGTAGATATATGTATCTATGATGTATGCATCTACATTACAAAAGTAGTTTATTAGGTAGATAGCAGTAACTTTGCCTTGTTAGTGGCAGTGCTTACAGAAAATTTCCCTGTTATGACAGAATGTATTTTAAAGCGAATAAATGGATCAATATACTTTAACTTAGGAAACTGTCTTACCTTAAGCGCCATGACTATCTTCTTTCCTTGGCCTGGAGCGAATGTGTTGAAATCGAAAAAGCTAATGCTTTTATATGATCACAGTTATCACCTTTATTAAATGTTATTTTACCTTTTACGTTTAATGTTACAAGAAGTTATTTTTCCTTCCTTATTTTTAAAATAAAGTTATGCGGTTTTAACCTTATAATAAATATTTTAATTTATTTTACTAATATTATAAAGTATCTATTAGCGATGCATCTACAGTTTCATTCGCATTTGGGAGACTTCAAACCAAACACGCCGAATATTTTTTTAATAATAATGCAGTGATTTTCACTACATAGTATAAAACAAAGTCGCTTTCTCTGTCCCTATATCCCTATGTACGTTTCTTTCATGTACGCTTAAATCTTTAAAACTACGCAACGGATTTTGATGCGGTCTTTTTTAATAGATAGAGTGATTGAAGAGATAAGTTTATATCTATAATACATGTGACATCCCACGGGAACGCGGGTAAAACCGCGAGGGGCAGCTAGTTCACGATAAATCGAGAAGTACGATAATATTACAAAACGATCTCGAGGTTTATCTTTGCCCTCAGTCAAGCTTCTTTATTGAAATAATGTTCAATGTTTTGAGGCTAACATCGAAATGCTAAGGGTGTGTTTCCTTGGCCAATCACAATGCTGGAAATCTCCACTCAACAAACACTTGCCCTTTTTACTTCTCTTCTCCGCTCCACTCCACCCAGCACCGCGTCAGTGGAAACGTACCCTAACTCTATGGTAGTTTGAGACGGATTCGCTTCTGCTATTACTTTCTCGTTATTACCTACCTTATTCACTAGACTTCCACTGTAAGTTAGTTTGTGGGATCAAAATTATGCATATGCTTATTACACTCACTACAACTAAGTACCCAAAACTATAATGATAACACTGATCAACTGTAATAATGGTAAAATCAATAATGAACTTAAAAAAAGTTACTGAAATACCACATATTAAGCGAGTATTTTTTATAGAAATAAACCGTAACGCGGATCGTTCTATTTTGACCGCTACCTTATGTTGGCTACTTGCGTCACTTTTTTTGTAAGATTTGTCACTATTTTCGTAGTTATTATGTGAGCTTGTTCAGACTCATAAAGTGTTACACTACCTATCTACGTAACTCACGCTGAATTTTTACTCCTAACTTAATTTATATTCTCTCTATGAGTTTGTTTAATCCTATGGGAAAATTGAGTTTTTAAACCATAAACCGTAAAAGAAATGGTTAAGCTATTGTATTGAGATTTGTTACTATTTGTGGGTATTATGCAAGATCCTTCGCATAAAGTGTTACTCTTAACTGAATTAGTATTTAATCTATGATTTTGTAAATGTTCTGGGGAAATAAAGTTCCTAACTTTAAACCATGAAAGTAAAGTGCCGTTTGAAACGTAGGTCAATTGTTTCCATGTCAAAATTTGGTCAAACTCACAAACGTTACTTTTTTTAAAGTCCATGGTGGCATTTATGGATATTAGAGGGAAACAAGCAATACCCAAAAACATTCAAATATCAGTTTTTGATAATTTTATGACATTTATTGAATTTTATAATTCCAAATCAAACCGCATATTTTTCTGTTCTAAATAGCCAGTTCAGGCAATAAAGTAATTTCATACTTAAATATGTACGTATAATATACCATAATAGGTGCATATAATAATAATAGTAATATACATAATATTATAACATACTTTTACATAAGTATGAAATGTATGTATAGAATAGATCAAAAATAAAAAAAAAAAAATATCGGTACTTCTCAGTTGAAAATTGACTTCCGAACCGGTAGTAGCTTCAGTAACTTTATATTTGACCTTCATAAGTCCCTTCACGGGCCTAAACTGAATAAATGGTTTTGAATTTTGATTAGGTCTGAGGCATACGGCCTGTGTGGTCCACCTGGTTGTAAATCGTCACCTTCACCTAAAAATATTTGTAGTACCAGTGATATCTCCAAAGCGCGTTACACGATGACGATGTCCCCCGTGGTTTTACCCGCGTTCCCGTGGGATGTCACATGTTTTATACATAAAAACCTTCCTCTTTAATCACTCTATCTATTAAAAAAACCGCTTTAAAATCCGTTGCGTAGTTTTAAAGATTTAAGCATACATAGGGACAAATGGATATAGGGACAGTGAAAGCGACTTTGTTTTATACTATGTAGTGAAGATTAATGAGACAACAATATACGCTAATCCCTACGATTTCTGTAGTTGCCTTCTCTTTCACTTGTATGATGCCGTCTCATCAATCAATACTAATATTATAAAGTGGAAAGATTTGTATGTAAGTATGTTTTTTACTCTTTCACGAAAAACTACTGAACGGATATGGATGAAACTTGGCACATAGATAGAGCATATCCTGGAATAAAATATAGGCTACTTTTTATCCCGGGAAAATCTGATATCCCTCAGGAACGCGGGGAAAGTCGCAGGGGAGAGCTATTCTTAATATAAAATATTATAGAAGTTTAATCGTGTGTGACGCGCTTAATAGTGTCCCTTGAAGAACTCCTTTGGTACCGATTCAGTTGTTTAAAAATAATTTTATTTTTAGCTTCTATTGCAATAATATTTCATACTGATATGCTTATTCCCCTAATAGGAAAATGCATTTTAAATGCATTATTCCTGTTATTGAGTGGAAAATTTTCAAGATTAGTTTGGTGTTACTAATTGTTATGATTAATTTCATATACAAGTAGGTAAAATACAATAAATAATAAGGTAAGTATATTTCCGAACATGACCTATGTCAAACAAGCAAATAATAAATAATTTATAATAATTAAATATTGATAGTAGCGTAGGTAGGACCTGTGGTATAACAGATAATATGTTATTAAATATGAGGTAACCAATTATTTTAGAAATAATCGAGCTAAATGATAAAGCATTATTTCATAATTACATAATATCTTTAAGTAGGTAAAACTTCAGGTAAAATGTTATAATAAATATATTATGTGTAAACTAATTCCAGTTAATTAAGTATAATACTTTTAATAAATATCCTGGGATAATATTAATTGCAGATTAAAAATATATTTTATTCCTTATACAGGAATATTTTTTAAGCAATGCGCAAACAAATTTCGGTGGTTTAGTATCAGTAACAGAACACATTTCCTTTATTTGTTTAAAGTTTTTTTGTATTTTTTTTTCGACTTTAAAATCAACAAACAAAGGACACTATCTATTCATAATAATATCAAAGGGCGCGCGCGCCGTGCGCCGCACGCGGCGGTAGAGCCAGCAGCAGGCCACGGCCAGGGTGGGCGACCAACAGACAGTCGTACAGTAGCCATAATATCAATTTTAAAGTCTATATCTTTCGTTAACGATAACTTTATTTTTTTGTATTAAAACTTATCAAAACAAAAATAAGGTGTTTAATACAACTCATTTATGTTTAATTTGTCAAAGTTTGCGCACTGAACAAAAAATATTATTAAATTTATTGAATAAACTAGCTGACCCGGCAAACGTTGTTTTGCCATATTTACTTTATTATAAACTATTCATGAAAATGTATCTTAGTACAATTATTATATTCGATTGCCATCTTGCAACCCTATTGCGAATCGGTGGATGGAACAGAAAAATATAAATAGAATTGCGATTAAAAAACAGAGGTTTTTAATCAACTTTTTAATTTTTTTCGTTCATAAGAACCATCTCCTGACAATAAATTGGTCTAGCCGTCTATGCGTGATGCCGTGACCAAGGGAAATAGGGATTCATTTTTATATACATATATAGATAAAAGATTATTATAAATTTTGGACTCTTCAAATCGCTTCATAGTGTTGCACTATGCCACAGCGTTTTGTCTATGGAAAAAAGTTCTCGTATTACTTTTTTCCGGCCGGTATTTTTACTATGACTCTTATGATATCATAATACCATGGTTAGAGATCATGTGTAGCTGGCAAGTGCAGCTGGTAGAGTGGCCGGTATGCGCTTGACGATAGGTTTGTAGCTTTAAGTTTGTACTACTTCAGAAATAAATCTTAGTTATAGTAATCACACTAAAATACGATAGCATTGTCATATTCTTAGCAATATTTAACTGTGTGAAAGATTTTGTACTTCAAAGTCAGAACCGCTGTAAGGGGCTGGAAATAGGCGGCTCATTTACTGTTCGAGGCGGAAATCCGGCAGGGATGTCCCTGGGCTGATATGATGATGATGAAATAATATACTAGATACTGAATCTAGCCAAGTTAAATGACGTTACAGGATAGTTTATAGCATCAACAATAACTATATTGGTGCTATGTTAAACTTTTGAAATTTTGAGTCCAAATCAAGTCAACGAAATTTTTTGTAAATGTTTACTCAGGAACTGAAAACCTCAATGTTTCTTGTAAACTGGGATCAAACCTGTGTGGAGAGAACTTTGGTATTCATCACTCAAGTTTTTTCTTACATTGGATACCAAAGTTACCAGCAAACTCTTTTAATTATACTTTGAATTTTTAATAAGTGGGTACTCAATATATTAAATTACTAATGTTATAAATACTTTGTGTGTGTATTTTGTTGCTATATTATCTTACATTATTTGATGGGGGATAGTGTCAACCATAAATATGTAAATGGGAGTAAAGCCATTAAAGCCGGCTAGTCGAACATATTCGATGAGAACATGGCATGATTTAAAACTCCACAATAGATGCTTAAGGAAAACTATATTAATAACATTACTATAAAAGCATTGAACTGTATAAAAGCTGACTCAGTTTTCAGAAACCGGCTGATGAGTAAACATGTCACTTAAGGTAAATGCTTACCTATTATTTTTTATCAGTCATTATCATAAATCATTAACATCTAAATTATATACGCACTAAAAACGGCTGTTCATTTGATGACTAAAATGCATGTCCTGTAAATTTTAACTATATATATTTTGGTGCTTTACAGTACATCTACATCACCTTATTTAAAATCTAATTTACTATAAAAAAAATCTATTGTCGATATTTTATTATCATTTTCTTTTTAAGGCCGGCTGGTTACTGATGATCTTTGCCACGGGAGGAAATTGTAAGTAACTGTAATGCATCTCTTTTCTAAACTTACCTCTGAAGAGATGGGTACTCTTTTTTTTTCAACCCGCCGCATCTGTTTTTCGAGTAGTAGAGCTCTTAGTGCAGAGTTCGTCCGGGGAAGTACTACCACCTTACCCATTTCTGCCGTGAAGCAGTAGTGCACTTGTGTTACTGTGTTTCGGTTAGAAAGGTAAGGGGGCCGGTGAAATTACAGGCACATGAGACTTAACAACTTCACGTCTCAGGGTCGACAACGCATTGGCGATGCCCCTAGTGTTGCAAATGTCCATAGGCGGCGGTGACCACTTACCATCAGTTGGACCGTCCGCTTGTTTGTCCGCCCATGTGGTATAAAAAAAAAAAAAAAAAACTGTTTCCATTAAAGCTAATTTCAAAAAGTGTTGAACTTGATTCCCGACACTTAATGTCTATTATAATTCAATAAAAGTTAACACTTCTGTGTTAGAATCAGCGGCGGCCTTAAGGGGTGGCGAATGGGGCAATCGCCCGGGGCCTCGCTCTTGCTGGGGGCCTCGCGCAACAACCCAAGCAAATAAAAAGAAATATTTATTTATTTAAAACATTTGATTTTGATCCTTAATTATTTATTAAGGTTATAACATAACAGTAAATTAAAATAAAATTTGTTAACTAATTCATTCAATCAAAACATAATTGAAAAATTAAGTATGTGCCCTTGTGTCTGCTTTTCTATCGATATTTATCATCTGTGTATTTGTTAATTTTGTAAATCTATCAATGTAAAATATATTAAATCTCAAATTTTAATTTTTTGTATAACTTTAGCATTTCTTGTCAAACATGACAAATACCTAATCAAACAACCAGACTTATTTTCGCATCACAAACGTTTCACGAAGGACAAAGAGCCTCGCAATGGGTAAGGCCGCCGCTGGTCAGGATAAATGACTTTTGGTTCAATTCAGCTTGCACACACAGATATACACACTCACGCACGCACACATATATACATACATAAGTATTTAGATTGATTTTAATTATTTTTGCTTTCCACTCTGCAAATACATGTTTCACAAATCCGCAATTGGCACTATTGTAACAACTGTAGTGTAAATTAAATAAAATTAAAATATAATAGTATGGGATATTACCATTTCGGCAAATGCAACTGATCGCAATCGGGTAGGCTCCATCATAGCATTTTTGGAAAATTATTGATGAAGACAATATTTTTACAGGTTACCGCTTTGGTGGTAGTGTTGGTGCGTCCTCACATGTAGTCGCTGCAGGTTCAACAAGTGCAGAGATTTCCCAAGATGGTAAAACTGGCGATTTTCTAGTCAAAAACAGAAAGCAGAATACCTTCACTGATTGGTCGGGGACTGCAGGAGCAGGTGGTTATGCTGCACAAGCTCAACCACATTACGATCCTGATTCAAAAGTATCAGGCATAGGCGGAGGAGCTGCAGCAAGTGGGTATTACAAAAGTTCAAATAATGGAGAAATTGGTGGGAGTAAAGTAGAAAGTTCTCTTAAAACAATAAAATCAGGATTTATAGGAAGTGAATTCCAAAGTGAAGCTGATCGTCTTAGTAGTTTCGGTCTACATGCAGGAAACATGCCTCAAAATGGTGCTCCTTATGGGAGTACCTATGCTCCTGTATACGGCAACTCCCATGGTCCTCGCTATGATACATCCCAAAATTCGAAATATGGCCATCTTATTAATTAGTATACCTTTAAATTAAGTATGTTTCTAATGATGTTGAAAAAAGATATAAAATGTTATTGGTGCAGGATATTGAAAATATAGATAATTTTTTTTTTATATAAAATATAATTTTAATTCAAATTAAATCTACAGTTAGCATGTTTTTATGACATGTGTGAGTCGGTCCATCTGATGGAAAATGGTTATCGCTGCTTATGAACACTTGCATTACCAGGGTCCCGCAATTTCCAAATTCGCCCATAAGTTTGGGTCTGACATCATGTCAGAAGGTAGCCTCACAAAGCCTAGAAGAGAACTGGCTACCAAGTAGCTGCTAGAACTCACGCCATGTACATGGTCACAGATACCTATAGAAAAGACTCATCGATATAGTTTTATAGCGTCCAATCTCATAACAATAAAGTAAAGAGTGAACAAGACGCACAGTTTAATTTAAAAAATATATAACCGTTTGCAAAGTCTGTGTCGGAATGCTATATAAGATTATCGCTTTCGTTTTTGTAAATAAACGGATAGCTTAAGACTAAATTATCGAGTTCTAGCGGCCCATGCTCATATATTTGTGAAGTAAATTGAATTACCGCCCGAGATTGTTTAATTTCAAACATAAATGTTTACCACATTTAAATAATGTTTATTTACGATCTCTCTGAGATGTGATTTAAAACTCACTGAGCTATGCCTTCGAATCGACCCGTGGGTTTCAAGACATTGTTTATGATTTGAGAGCTTTAATTATATAATATTATGTACTGAGTTAATTTACTAGCTAGCTTATTTACATGTTTAGCAAACATGTATGGTATTCTTTCTTAAAATATAAGCACACGCTTGGTTATTTTGTTTACGGTACAATTTATTACGATATAAATTTTTGTTATTTGAAATAAAAATCCAACATAAAAACAATCTGCAATTAGTTGACATAAAAACGATGTTTTTTTTATTCATTCATTTCATATCTACATAATATATTCTTCTATAAATATAATAAATAGTTTTTGTATTTGATAGCCCAATTCTTAAGGAAAGATATAAGTGGCATAACATTACGCTAAAACACTTAAGAGCCGAGGAAAACTAAAAAGGACGTTGAGCGGAACTGAAAAATCTTAGCACGGACGAGCGATGAGACGCAGCAACAGAGCAAGGAATCGACGTGATTTTTTGAAATTAATAAATATTTTATAGGTCCAAGAATACATTGACTACTAACTTTGACTTATATTATGTGGTGAAGAAAGATGTATGCAACGACATATGTATATTCATAGCCTACAAAGTGTTTGCTCGATTGCTTTCCCAAGCAATAAATTTTGGCAGTATATCTCTATGCTTGATAGATAGCATTGTGCAGATGACGTCATTATCTGCATCCCAGTGTTAAGATTTTCCATAGGAATACGACATTCGCCCATGTTTCCATAATCGCTGCTATTAATTAAGTGTCTCGAATATCGTCTGTGTCATAAATGGTTTGGATCAAAAAAAATATCTGTACGTACCCATGTTTATAGTTAATTTGTCATTATAAACATAATAAATCTGTAGATGTGGTGATGCTGTATATCGAATTTTTTTAGAAAAATAAAAATGGGGTGTAATATCAACATAACCTAATTTTATTTATAAAAGCCTTCCCATTTGTAGATTTTTTGTATGACTATCTGTATGTCTGTTTGCATTTGCACCCATTACGTGAAAATTACACGAAATCACCTGAACTTAAAGTTATCACGGGTACGAAGTCACGGGCACAGCTAGTAATTTATAAGTCTGAAGTTAAATAATATTAGTACATTATGTTACATTATAATTATAACTTAGTTATGATAAGTTTATGAACTTATCTTAAAGAAGAAGTAAGAATTGATGCATTCCGCGTCATGTCGAGCTGACGATTAAGCAACAAGAAAACGGTAACTACCTTTTTTACCATATAATTTTTTGCTATCCTTTTTTAGTAATATTTTTTTAATTAACTAGCTTTCCCCCACGGTTTCACCCGCGTTTATCGATATCATATATTGCCTAAAACCATCTACGAAAAATTCTACGTCGAATGGTAGCAGTCCCATCCCGATATGTTCAGTAGTGTTGAGTTGATGGTGCGTCAAAGGAACCCCATTTTCTTTATATGTAAGTTGTGAAAATAAATCCTTGAAAGTCAATTGATTTTATATAAAATTTCCACCCTGTTGCATATACATGCTTTGGTGAGATAATCCTCACTTGGTTAAATACAATATGTATGCGCTCTCGGGACATGTTACACTGATTACAAAATTAGCCTGACATCATAATCTTAGCTGTGCCTGTAAATGTATCCAAAGGCTCAGTATGTACTTCCCTAAGCCAGTGCATAATTACGCAATGCGCACAGAGGATCGAGTCCATGATTACTCCGGTAGTACGTAATCAAGGATCGCTAGTAAATGTCGGTCTCACTGCACACAAACAGTAGGTTACAGTCCTACTGTTCTCAAATAGCGGATATCAACAGTATGTATGTATAGTGTATTTTACTGATGGAAGAACATAGTAAATTATTTTTTAAACGTTATATTTTTTTCAAAAAATTGAATTTTCATATCAATATCCTTCACTCACCGACGGTTAACAAGCAAGAGCTTCTTCTATATAATTTATGTAAATTAAATCCAAAATCTTAAGCCAAAATCGTAACAAAATGTTAATAATTTGGCAAAAATAATCCACGCATAAAAAACCTTGTGGACGTGCCTAATCAGTGTGTACCTCTGCTAATTACAACTAGAGAATAGTTTGAAATAAATTCAAAATATCGGTAAATTAAAATGTTATTTTTTCATGGTGCGGCGGTGTAATCAAATAAACAATATCACCATAGTTATAGGTAATAGGAACAGGCGATTGGCTCAGTGGGTTTTGCACTGAGTAGTTTCGCCATAACGTACATATCATCGCCAAAAATAGTTTATTAAGACGTCGCGTCAAGCCGTCGCTGAGTTTTAGTAGTAGTAGAGCTCTTAGTGCAGAGTTCGTCCGGGGAAATACTACCACCTTACCCATTTCCGCCGTGAAGCAGTAATGCAATTGTATTACTGTGTTTCGGTTAGAAAGGTAAGGGGGCCGGTGAAATTACAGGCACATGAGACTTAACAACTTCACGTCTCAGGGTCGACAACGCATTGGCGATGCTCCTGGTGTTGCAAATGTTCATAGGCGGCGGTGACCACTTACCATCAGGTGGACCGTCTGCTTGTTTGTCGGCCTAAGTGGCATAAAAAAAAAAAAAAAAAAAAAACATAAAACGCAGTCTACCAATTTCGCGTTATGCCAAAATGTCATTTAAAATAAGCATCGGGACTAAGTACGTTTTTGTCTTTGTCGCTATAGGTCTACTTCTTATATTGCCCATATAGGGATACGTCTATGTCAAAATAAACCTATTTTTCTGAATGGGCATTTGCGGTATGACTAATTATGGGAATTTTGCGATAATACAATGCAGTTAACATCATTGCAATCTTAGGATAGAAACCACATCCCGTCGCTTTCGTGTACGAGTGAAAACATGAAAACGTCTATAACTGAATGGTCTGTCTGATCTGCCTTTCCATGCTTTTTTTTTTTATAACACATGGGCCGACAAACAAGAGACGGAAAGTGGTCACCGCCGCCTATGGACATTTGCAACACTAGGGGCATCACCAATGCGTTATCGACCCTGAGACGTGAAGTTGTTAAGTCTCATGTGCCTGTAATTTACTTAAACTGGTGTACTAATTTGGATGTTTGGTAAGGAGATAGTTTGAATATCTACCACACCGATACGTCTACATCGCAATCCAAAGAAAATTATAGATTTTTTATTAATATTTTAAATTAGTAGTGACGATTAAAGATAATACACCACGCTTAAAACATAAATTTAAAAATATCCTGACCTATTGGATACAAAAAGTATAAAACATATTAGCCTTAGAATTGTCGAGTAATATACGCTACAAAAAACGTACGGCACATGCTTATATCCCTTACCATGTGACGTTAGAAGATGACATTTATCAGAATCCAAAAACATTTTATTGTACATCAGAACTAAAAGAAAAAAAAAAATAAGTGTCCATAGTTTTGGCCGCGGAAGGACCATCAAGTCCTTACAAAAAATTTCTGTCTTTTTCAGGTACGAGGAATTAAAGATCTAAAATCATAATATAAAAGATTTAAAAGTGAAAGAATGGATGTTTGTGACTCAGTCATAAACAATATAAACGGCTCAACTGGTTTGGCTGAATTGAGTAAACGAGAAATTACTGTTAAAAGTATATAGAGTAACGATTTCCTGTACATCGAGTCAAAGTATCTTACGTACAAAGAAATCAGGAGGATCTTTTGTTCAGTTACAAAGACGTATCTCGAGCATTTATCTGCTCTGTAAAAGAATCAAAGATTTTCCGTGGACTCAAATTACTTGGACGGATAAAATGCGATATACCTACACAAGTTCATCACTAACTATTGTAAAACAAAGTCCCCCGCCTCGTCTGCCTGTTTTTCTGTCTGTGTCCTTAGCGCGAACATCTATCGTAAGCGTATCGTCATCGTATTGAGTGCGCCAAAAACCAATGCAATGGAAAATTTTACATCGCGCAATGTCATGGTATGCGCCGTGTTCATTTTTCTATGGGTAACAACTTTTTGGCGCACTCAATACGAAGACGCTACGCGATAGATGATCGTGATTAGGCCTCTGAACGCAATAATCTCTGGTACCTACTACTAGTCGGATATGAAGAAATCTTTTTGGATTTGATAGCACTACTCTTGAAGAAGGTCAGGTTCATCACTCTACGACCCCTAGGAGCCGAGAAACGAGAAAAAAAGTTTGTAAGAACGCTAAGCGGAAACGAAGTAATAGCGCGGGTAGGTGATGTGATGCGGTGGGCCAATCGAAGGCCACAACTGTCTTTAATGTTGCCATTTAACACAGTGGGGAACAAACACTAAACATAAAATAAAAATATACGCATAGCGGGCCTACATTATAAATTATTCGTAACATTAAATTAATCAATTAAATAAACAAATATTTTCTTCTTTATAAATATTACCGGTTATTGAACGAATACATCAATATAATATCAGTACCGTTATGGATAGTATTATGAAACTTTAGTGCTGGCACTACTAAAGTAATCCGTCAATTGACCGTCATGTGTCAAAACACATTCCCCTAACCTTTTCGACGTTTTCGCCGGTTCCCGTTTTTTTTTTTGTGTTCTGTGGTTAAATTTATTAACATTTCTAAGATTAAAATGTACTTCAGTTTTTTTTACTTATATGCTATCCCCTTCGCTAAATTAATATAGCACAATATTTTCATTCTAAGGGTGTGAACTCCAATCTTTTGAATATCACCTACGACATAATTGTATGTTATGCAGAAAGAGTTACAATTGTATATAATTTTGAATATCACCTACGACATAATTGTATGTTATGCAGAAAGAGTTACAATTGTATATAATTTTGAATATCACCTACGACATAATTGTATGTTATGCAGAAAGAGTTACAATTGTATATAATTTTGAATATCACCTACGACATAATTGTATGTTATGCAGAAAGAGTTACAATTGTATATAATTTTGAATATCACCTACGACATAATTGTATGTTATGCAGAAAGAGTTACAATTGTATATAATTTTGAATATCACCTACGACATAATTGTATGTTATGCAGAAAGAGTTACAATTGTATATAATTTTGAATATCACCTACGACATAATTGTATGTTATGCAGAAAGAGTTACAATTGTATATAATTTTGAATATCACCTACGACATAATTGTATGTTATGCAGAAAGAGTTACAATTGTATATAATTTTGTTGATATGTATCTGAGGATACAGTTTTAAAATTTCATTAAATAGTAAATTTTTATTGTTTCAAATATTTAAATGCACGTAATTGAAATAGATAAGAAAAAAAACTAAATAATAATTACACAAGGATAAATAAATATTAACAATGCTATGAAAAAAATGTGTAACGTTAATTAACTGGCTTGTATTCCAATAATTTCGCCCTGTTTCTTAATAAAAGTTAAAACCGTCGTTAATATTCTCTACTAATTATAATACAAAATGTTTTCTTCTAACGAAAAATTAATGCGGCAGAGCTAATCGAGCAAAAAGTATTACAAAAGAAAAAATCGTGAATATAAATCCAAGGAAAAAATGAAAATTCTCTTTAGATAATACGCAAGCTTACAAGAGGAAATTAATTAGGTTTACTGTTAATAATTATTTTGCAGAAGGGTAAGAACAGAATACAGTGAATAATTCCATGAGGAGCGCCCTCTGGAGGGTAGTCCTTGTTAATTAATCGCTCAACTAGCCGGGTCTCCGTCTACTCTAGTTACAGGCGGCCGGGATCGCTTGTCGTGAAAAATTCATTTTGAAATTTCTGCAACAAGTTATGAGAAAATAGTTAGGGTCGCGTTTTTATTCTCATATTTGTAAGTTAAGCTTTAATTTCTTTCGCAAATTTTACCGTTGTATAAAAAAAAGCTGCAGCAATGTGCATAAACACGACCTAATTCAATTAATCATGTCTACACGCCTGTTTTATCTTCTCTTAATATTGCTTTAGTAGCAGCTTCAATAGTTTGAAATCAGTAAAATATACTCTAGATTGCGTATAGGTAGAGAGTTGATGTGTACGTCCAGAAAATTGCTTACGTAAAGTTCTTGGGGTGGTGAATAAAAACAAAAATTCAACCTCTATACGGACTTAAGAAAATACGTGCAACGTTTTAAACCGTCACATGATAATATCAATATGATAATATATAATAATATCATCAAATTTTATGTTATAGTGCACCCATTTGTTCGTTCCTACATTCATTGAGTTTAATTATCTATTTAAAATATCTTGAATTACAGAATACTTTCGTCGAGCTAAACTGCGTCAGAAAAACTGACTTTCAAATTAATAAAGCGGAAAAGGGAGATAAACCTCGCCCATCTAAGTAAATTGATCACTTTTTCACCCTTACAGAATTTGTAACGTCTCAGAGTAATTGTGGATTACGTGGTGGGTATGTACCGAACTGTATCGGTCTGTCATAAAGGTTCATGTAGCAATACAATATTTTACCCTGCAGAACTAACATTCTTCAATTCCACCTTTTTTCAGCTATCAATATGTGAGAGGGATAATCGAAAAGTAAATACTGTTTCTAATACCTACCAACTCTTATAAAACGCTGGAAATCGCAAAACAAGTCACGTACGTTCCCGATCTAACTTACCGTTTCCAAAATGTGCTAGTAACATTAAACAGCTAAAAATTTGTCTGCACATTTGGTGACTTTATTCTATTTGAGATTTTATACATAATAAAAAAATAAAGAACTGAACGTTGAAGGTTTTAAATGTAAGAAAGTAAAAACATATAAGACAGTTTTTGATGTTTTAATTACGCCAGCAACAACTACTAATGAAATTAGTATATAGTTACGAAATACTTTTCAATATTACAAATTCAAATCAAAGAAACAGTACACCGTATATTCTGGAATAAATGATTTCTGTGAACAGTTCCGCAATTTCACTGAAATATTGACGCTATAAAGTTTGCAATTTTAAAAGAGTAATGGCAGATTCCAGGTGGCTGCAATCACTATTCGGAAATAAAATGAAGCAAGATAAGCAAATACGATCTCCGAGCACGTTTCATAGGAAAATGTTTGTGGATAATCTTTATTGCTTGGTTTAATACCATTGCTTAAACTTCGTGATTTGTAAATGAAACAGTTAGTCGTAAATTAATCAAGTGCCTAAGCAAGATTTTATACATAAGCATTTTTACAATGTGGAGCTTCATATAAATTTAAAATACATAGCCCTAATAATAGGTAAGCAGTACAATCACACCATTTTAATAGAAAATATATTAGACTCTTAAATTTTATTTATTAAATTTTTAAGAATGCATATAATTAATTGAAATAAACTTAAACCTTTACATACTAAATTAGCTAATAAATAAAGCAATAATCTAGAAATAAAAAAACTGAATTACGATTATAAGTGCTGTCTATGGGTAAAGTGCCCAGTAGGCTGGCTATGTTGCCTCTTTGTATGGCTAAGCTTATTCAAATAAATAAAAATGTTGATATGAATATATTATTGTTCAATGTACATAGTGAGATAAGCAAAACATTATCAGACAGCTATGCTGAAGGCAGAAACGTTATTCTGGGCACATCCAGCGCAAACGATCACCGATGCTTCGATGCATACACGATGTGTGTAAATTGACGGAATACAAATGTTCCTAGAAGCCTGTTCGACTGAGAGAAGCTACTTGCATGAATTAAACGCCACTACTGCACACTATAGTTTATTCAAGAGATTAGCTGGAGGCTTAGATTGCACTGTCTTGTATGTGTCTCGCATGTAGAGGCTGGCTTCATTATACTTCCAAGTTATTGTCGAACTGGTCTAATAATAATATGTGTATACAACTTACCTACAATTATTAATTTATCAAAATAATTGTCAGCTGATACAATGTCCTTTATATATGGACGTCGTTACCCAAAATATATTGATAATAACTCTATTATAATATAGTTATTAGAAATACATTAAAACTGTTAACACAATCGTATGTTATCAGACACAATAAATCAGAACGACAAGGCAATAAAACTGAAATCGTAAGATACACCTTCATAAATTACTGTGCTATGATTCATTTAAAACAATGAACGAGCATAATTCAAACAAACAATGTTACAAAACAAATTAGAATTAACAAAGCTAATTCCGTCCGGTGGACTGTACATGACTTTTATGATTTATTCGTGAAAATTCACCCGCGGGGCGGTCGTATGTACCGGCTCGGGTGGGAATAGGGTTATTGGCACGTGGGGCGTAAAATAAGTCTCAGGTGTACCTGATGGCTTTTATCCGGCGAAAGTGATAAAATATGCCTTGCGCCGAAACCCGGCCGTTATCGTTAGTTAGTGTTGTGAAATTATGAAACTTGTCATTGCGTAACTGCCGACCTTGAGCTAAGGGCCTGTGAAATATAAACAATTTTGCTAATAGCACCCTTTATTTCTGAGTGGAATATCTTTACAAGTATCTTTAGTTATTATAAATAGTAATGTTTGATCTTAGAAACAACATTGAAGTGAGCAATTTCGCTTACAGTTTGTTAAGTCTAAGTTAAGTTAGTTAAAAGGAATTTCTACTTAAGAAACAATACGAGATCATTTTTATTTATACCGTATTTTATCATTACAGTTATTATCTGTCCAGTTTATTTCAGTTTTAAGGAAAATTCAAAATCATAACAACATTAAAACAACCATAAAAAATATGAAACGCTATTGTTGCTTGGTTTAAGCAGTGTATTGTTTTTTCTTTAGGAGTATAAATGTATAGGTGTTTGTTTCTGTTTTATACAGTACTAGCTGTCTCCCGCGGTTTTACCCGCGTTCCCGTGGGATATCACATGTATTATACATAAAAACCTTCCTCTTCAATCACTCTATCTATGAATAAAAACCCCATCAAAATCCGTTGCGTAGTTTTAAAGATTTAAGCATACATAGGGTTATAGAGACAGAGAAAGCGACTTTGTTTTATACTATGTAGTGATAGTGAAGTATATACCTATATACGAAAGTATGTTTTTTTTATTAAAACTATAGCCCAATTTCATCAATCGGAAAACTTTTTGCGCACACCTAAGCACTCAGACTTACTCCCGACCATACACATTGATACACTCATCTAAATTCAGTTTGTTCGTGACCAGAAATCCAACTGGCGGACTTGCTACGTAGTTAATTTGTACTGAAACTGCCACATCAAGTTGCTCACGAATCCCTTAATTGGTTAAGATGTATGGTAAACAAACAATATTGTAATGTGGAATCAATATTGGGAATCAAACTCGTTTGCAACGCAACCAATATGTCGTTTAAAATAGTTTTAAAGAAAAGAGGTCACCGATGTTAACAAAAACATGGATATTTAAAAAGTTTTACAAATTGATGTGTATAACTTATTTTCGTGTGCTATTTTTGCTGCGGTATAGCCGGTTGAATTGCAGAGTTTTATAGGGCTCACTGTTGAGGGATCTGGTTAATGCGGCTCTCAGTTCATTTTGATCCTCTTTAAGCGCGTAGGATTCAGTTTGCTGGCTCGAGAAATAATAAAGCCAGACATCTAGTGCACTAGGTACTTATTTTAAATTCACTGTACAAATTCCAAGTACGGAAATGTATCATAGTTTTACAGATAATAGTTACCAATTGTAAGTGTATTAAAACTTTTTTAATCATACGTATATGTTGCAATATTTTTATAATTATGAAATACATTTTGTTTGCTTTTGTACTTATCGCTAAATATGTCGCTTGTTAATGAAATCCTGTTTGATGAGCAGTACCTTAACGAGGTAATGTAATACTAACAAAAAACAATTGGTTCACCCATACATTTTCGTACCCCGACCTAAAATATTATAACTATGCTGTTCAGAATACGTGGCCTTGAAGAATGTGAGAAAATTTCCATTCTAAATGACTGAACACGTTTCCAGGGAGCCGTTCTATTTATTTGCGATCCCTTTCGATTATAAATTTGATGACGACAGCAGGCTGTTGACATTTGGCGCACTCATAGAAACTCCGTAGCCGCGTGATCAGAATTTTGATGGGGGGATTACGGGCGTCCCGTTGCGACCAACTTGGCTTCAGAGATCTTCCCTGATGGTTCCTAATTAAGACTAAACTAATGGAGAGACATGCTGCTCTGTAATTTTAAACACGCAAAGGGATTCCGTCTAGTGACATTGTCAGTCAACATCATCAAATGAGCTCTCTCTGTAAATACTCTTATTGAAGTCTTACTCTTTGAAATAAAATTATTTATTACATATAATCATGAATTATTTTAAAGATGTAATAGAAAAGAGAAGAACATAATGTAATCTAATTTAGTCTGACAAAGTCGAAAGTTTAAGCTCTTTGTGTTAAAAATAAAACAAAGACGTAGTAGGAACATCATACTTAGTTATTTTTGTCTTACATTACAGCTCGAGCTAAGGAGCTCATGTTTTTCCCGTCTTCATTAAAGAGAAGGTTTAGCGATCCTCCGAGCGCCGGCTAGAAATAACTATGTCGATTGGAATACATTAGCTTTTATTATTTTTTAATCTAGAGTTTGTTACCAGTAATTGAAACTGCCTGGAAACTGTCTACATTTTCCTTGACGTGTGCTCTTTATATTGGACACTTTGTAAGGACACACATGTACGCGACTATTAATGGCAGTGGGGGGTGTTGAAAGCGATATTTTCCCATCGTGATGTATGGGGATCTTGCTTGGAGCTGTAATGAGAAATTCCGATGTCACTGCTTTTTGTATGACGGCCGGGAGCGGCATTTTTGAACATGTACTTTGATATAATTTGTTAAGTCATCGCGTGATATAGGGGTGAGTGACGACTATCTTTGATAAATTATTTAAAACACAATAAGAAAAATAATAGGGTCTTTTTCGAAAACAAGCCACTTTTTTACAATCCTCGGAAAACAAAGCTTTGTTTTAATAAATAATTTATAATAACAATTTGTAACCAGTGGAGAAGGCAATGTGACGTGGAGTGCATTTTATTTCCTCTGGGAGAAGAAAGCTTTTCGCATCACGCTGCCATCCTATTGTAGTTCCTTAGTTATTTTCCTCGCAAGGGCTCAATTTTGTGTGAAGCGATAACATTCTTATCATTATGCGGATATGATAGGTTATTTCATAGGTTATAGGTTTCCATTCACAATTTATTAATTGAATATCAGATTCATATCCTATAGATATATTGTGATATAAAAATATCGGTTCAGAATCAGCATTCCTTAACGTAAATTTACTTATAATTAATTTAAATTTATTTGCACAATTTATGTTTTGAGGTTTTATTCTTCATCAATGAATGAGGGACCCAACATCAAACGCACACTTCCGAATCAATAATATAAGTTAATGATTGTATATTGATAGTTTCACTCGCGTCATAGATTCTTCAATAATTTTGCAGCTTTGGCATTTATTGCATGTAGAATTTATGTGCAGCACCTAAAAAGCCCCACTTCTCATCAGCTTAGTCCATCAGATGCCTATTTTATTTTGTTTCAAAACACCTTCAATATAAAATCTATTATTAATAATATCTAATGCATAATATTATATATCATTTTGCAAAGAAAAATGCAATTTTTATGTTCTTAGAATTTTCCAGACGATAAGCATATTTATTTGATAGCAATTCAACTACATATAAGGAAGGTGTCCACTTAAATTACCCCCGACGGATTAAAATAAATTTCAAATACTGTTTTTAGGGAAATCAGCAACTTCGTCATCTATTTGTGAATTATCTTTGACAGGCCTTATTGAACTCTATTTCTTTTATATAAGGCCTTCATAGGTTTCTGTATCTCATACCGTTAAGGCAGCGTTCGCAAGAAACGCTTTCGCTCGATCGTTTTTTCGTCGACCGACGTTGCCAAATTGGTCTCCAAGAAAAACCCTTTTATTTGAATGGAATAATCTAAAGTGTTTTGCTAAGTCTACCCTGAAGGTCCAGTTTAAATACATTGGTGAAATCATTTTTAAAATCGGATCTGTGGTTTCAGAGTTTATCCCCTATATCCCATAAACATACAAACTTTACCTCTTTATAGTATTCAAATGTATGTTCATAGGATGATTGCTAAAGAATTGGGGAAATTCACCCCTCGTAAAATAAACGTCGGCGCTTTGGTGATCGAATATTTGAGATGTGAAGTCTCAGACCTCGGCGGCTGCATCAAAGCCTCAGAAAAGTATTAGGTGGTCGTAGCGTAAAGCGGTAGGTAGAGGGCAAGATCTGAGCTTGCGAAGAGTTTCATAACGTGACTCAGCTAGTAATCTGCTATATATATCTCTATCTATCTAGCTAGGGCTAGTAAAACAACCAAAACTCATGCCCGATGACTAAAAGCGGTTCTGAACATATGAAACCAAGTATCTCCAAAGCCACGGACAGACAGGCAGTGGAGGATTTTCAGAACCCTCGGAATGGCAGCTCAGTTGTCGGTTGCCGGCGAAGTATCAGAGGCATCTACCAGTTCAAAATCTTATCCCTCTCAAATACTTACACCCAAACCTGTTAACTTCCATCGCCCAGGAGTTGGTGTGTGCACATAGTAACCTGGTGGACATGGCATATGCTCAAGCCGAGGTCTATACTTGTCCAAATATCTAGAACCATCCATGAAGATGAAGATGATGAAGAGGTATACGGACGCGCAAACACCCAAAACCCAGGACGAAAAGGAATTCCTGATCAGACGGGGATATGGGGAAGACACGGGGTCACGAGGCCTTGCCATCCTCGAAACGCATGGAGCCACGTACGAGTCGGTTCTCACCTTGTAAACAAAAGCCAAAACCGACTTCACAGCAGTGTCTCACACGCAGTCATAGCGATATCGAGACACACCGTTGGCCGACTATGCAATCCACAACTTTTTAAAGAAAAATCATTTTGGCTTCTGATAAGCCAAAATGATTTTTTTTAGGTATATAGTATATAGTTAATGTAAATTATGATAAATGTTTATATATATTTATTATTATATAAAGCTATATTTAAGGAATCCAGTTAGTATTTAGATACCATACCAATTTCCGCCGTTAAGCAGAAATGCACTTGCATCGTTGTTGTTTCGGTTAGAGAGGTAAGGGAGCCGGTGAAATTACAGACACACGGAACATAACAACTTCACGTCTCAGGGACGATAACGAATTGGCCATGCTTCTGGTCTTGAAAATGTCCATAGGCGGCGGTGACCACTTACCATGAGGTGTAGCGTTGGCATGTGTGTCGCCCCAAGTGGTATAAAAAAAAACAACTTGTTAAGCAGACCCAGCGCAATATAAATTAGCTAAATCTAAAACCATATTTCTTTATAGAAATGAGATTTTTAAATCAAATATAGCGAATAGTAATTACTACACATTACAAGCGGCAAAACTGGGATTGATGTGGCTGTAACGCAAAAATTATACAAGTTAACCGATTTGCGACACGCAACAGGGCGTACGTAACCGAGACTGGTCGCGTGACTCTAATCAAACTAACCTAGTGATTTTTAATTTCTTGAACGCATTACGCTGACATAATTTTTTTAATTCAGAAATTATATATTTTTTCAATAAGATTATTTTATTTTATTTTTTTATTTGGCACACAAAACAGAACACAATCAAATTAGGATAATGGTTTATCGTAGATGCCTGTTCACATACTGCTTAAAAGAAGCAAATACTAGTTGTCCTCTCCGGTGTGACCCGTGCTCGGGATGTTTATGTCAAAGGCCCACGCCCCTATCAAAGAAATATAAAAAAGAGATCGACATACACATAAAAATAAAATTTCGATCACTTGAAAAACTTTGATGTTTTATGGTTCTGTAAAACCTTTTACCCAAAAGCATTCAGTAACGCTATTTTAAATATTTATAAATTATTTTTTGTAAGTCCTATTTCTCTACTCCATCCACCTCTAGTTTTGGTACAGATACATTGGTAGCTACCTACTAAAGTTAAATCCTACTAATATTATAAATTCGAATGTTACTGCCGAATGTCCATTCATACAATGAATGGATGTTACTCTTTCACGCAAAAACTACAGGACAGATTTGCATGAAACTTGGCACATATATACAACCTATCCTGGAATAGCATATAGGCTCTATCACGCGAAAATAGGACATCCCTAGGGAACGCGGGTAAAACCGCGGGGGACAGCTAGTAAATTATATAGTAAGCTAATGCAATGCATGTTGTAGGAAACCAGGGATCGTGAATAAATATAAATTGCACCTGGTATATACGAGTATATGTTGTATTAACACTAATCATACCAACACTTACTAGGTACCTATTCCTACCATAACGGGTCAAATGTGACTTTATGTTTCCTGCTTGAATGTATGAAATATGGTTGTTAGGGAGGGAAATAAATAGTATAACTGTATATTACCATAATTAGTAAGAAAAAGTCATGAAGTAAAATGTGCAAAAGCAATAAGATGATACGTGCATTTTCAATGCAAAGTTCAAAATGGGTTATTTGATACCGGGGTTATGGTATGTTTAGTGTTAAAACATGTGAAACCTGAAAATGGTGTCAAATGTACCAGTTTTACAACATAATAAAGTATTATTTAATGATAATTCTGCTAAAAAAAACCAGTACGTGTCGTTAAACGTGATCAATCACGCGCTCAAATTTACTCGTTCGAAAATGAAGGGTTTAATGTATTGTAACAATTCACTTCATATTGTTCAGCTCATACCTACTTACTTAAACGTCGACATGTTCTAGAAATATTGTTTTTTAGGGTTCTGAAGTCAAACGGAGAACCCATTTACTTTAGTTTTATCCGTAGTCTGGTATAGCCATTTTACTCGGAGACTAGTAGAGATAAGAAGTAAAAATTTCATCACTACATAGTATAAAACAAAGTCGCTTTTTCTGTCCCTATATCCCTATGTATGCTTAAATCTTTAAAACTACGCGACGGATTTTGATGCGGTTTTTTTTTAATAGATAGAGTGATTGAAGAGGAAGGTTTTGATGTATAATACATGTGGCATCCCACGGGAACGCGGGTAAAACCCCGGGGGACAGCTAGTTTATTTATAAATAACAAGCTTTCCGTGCCGCGGTTTCTCCTGCATTCCCGAGGGATCGATTGTTTTCTGCGATTTAAACATAGCCTATGTCCGGAAATATAAAAATAAAATATCGCAATATTTTTTTGAGTATATTTATCATTATAAACAAACAAACAGGTAGATGATCCACCTAATGGTAAGTGGTCACCGCCGCTTGTAGACATTTGCAACACCAGAGAGATTTCCTCTGATGTCTTCTTACCTATTATTCGTAAGAAATACAGACCTCCTTTTATATGGGTTGAAGAGTGACATTTAGAGACTTAATTTATTTCTTATTTTTTGTGTGCATACAAAATACAGGTTTCTTGGATGAATACAATACAAGGTATAAAAGTAGACAATTAAACATAATGCGTTTTATACGTCTGCTAAATACATTTTACATTTAGCTCTCTAACATTATCCTGCCAAAGTTATGAGGGTTTGAAAATACGACGAAACGCTTCGAGAAAAGGTAGGTAGTGCCCCCCTCCTTCTTGGCCCGTCTTGGTGGGACATTACCGTGTCCCCAGATGGATAAAATATGGAACAAAAGGGTAAGCTATTCGACCATCTCATACAACACGACTATCATAGAAGAGTAGTTAAGAAAGGAATGTACCAAGTAAATGTAAAAGCTCTGTCATGTGGTACAGTCCCCTTATTCAGCTAATACAAACATCGTCGGCGAGCCGCTTCACGGAGGCCTCGGAGAGCTTACCTCTCATGTGATTAGTAGTATTAGCGTAGGAAGCGACAGAAACAGAGCATAGAGGCTGGGACGAAACATCCTCGAGTAAGTGTCATTTTCCTTACAGAATCGAGCCCCAGGAAATCGCAAAAAACAGAATGGAGTTATTTTCCGCGGAAGGGTGTAATTATAGCCAAATGCGGCAAATGCCTCAATAAAAAAGGAATGGGGTTCTTAAGATAGAAAGCAAGCACTTCCCTTGCTTTCTTCGATTGATGAAAAATTTCGATTAAAGGAAAGTAGGAGGAAATTTATCAAGTACAGAAAACAAGATAAGTAGGTTCGCAAAACCAAGTACATGAAGTACAAAATAACAAAACACTATAACTATAGTATACGGATATATAAAATGAATAACACCTGTCACATTTCTACATTATGGAATAGTTTTTGTGTACTACAATTGGCTCTACGTATTTATTACCTTAGAACTATTAACTAATTTCATAAACAAAATCACCTTATAATGAAAATAATTTTAACCGATTAATTAGCATTTTTACAGAAAAATAAATTAACAATCCTATACAAAAAATACAGAATCTTACAAACAATAATGCACATACCCGGTTTTAAAAAAAAAACTTAATTCGAGACCATAAAAATGTCCTGAATATTTAAATTTTTCAAGACCTTTGAATGCTTATTATTATTATAACGCACAATTAGTTTTGTAAGACAACTTTATGCAAAACGCTGATTTTTCACATCGAATAAAATACGACAAAGACCACGTTTATACATTTCTTTTGCAGGCGCAAAGGTACGAGAATTACCCTCTCTTTGTAATGCTAATTTTAAAACCAAGGAATTCATTTTTTATTCATAAGTTTTTCTGCTCTAAAGCCAGCAGTCGGAGCATCCGACTCGTTTGTGATGAGTTTGAAGTTAAAAAATAAAATTCATATAAAATTTTGTGTAGACGTGCTTATTTAAAAAAAAAGGGTTTGTAAGCCTTTTTGATCGTTGTATTTACACACGAAAGCGACATGCCTACTCACATACCATACGCTTAAAAATTCTCGGCTGACATAAGCGATGTTCGTTCACCACAATAATAATAATGTTAAGTGACTCATAAAACAGAGACATTTTTATGATTTTGTTGTGAATTACATTCCATTTCCTAGGCTATAGGATTAATGTCATTATTATATTGAAGACTAGATGCCCCCCGCGGTTTCACCCGCGTTCCCGAGGGATGTAACATTTTCCCGGCACAAAAAGTATCCTATGTAACACATATCCCGGCTGGGGCTTAAACGCTGAAGCGGTGGTCTGAGCTCCCCGCCGTGGTTTTCCCAAGGGAGTACACCATGGGGTTCTTCAAGAAGGATGTGATAGATTTTTGCAGGGTCGGCAACTCGCGAGTGATGCCCACGTTGTTGCAAGCGTCCATAGACTGCGGTGACCGTTTACCACCAGACGGGCCGTCAGCTTGTTTGCTACCTTAGTCGTATAAAAAAGGACATTTTCTATAAATGTACCAAGTTTCATACAAATCCGTTCCGTAGATTTTGCTTGAAAGAGTAACAAACATCCATACATACAAACTACTACATTTATAATATTAGTAGTACTACGATAGGATTCATATAATTAGATAGGTAACTAGAAAATTAGAAGACTATCATCTCTAAAATATCATTATACAGATATACGAGTACATATTTTTTCTCTGTATATTTGATCGAGGTTACAGTTGGAATTATACCTGTATGTAGGTCAGTAAAATGAGTTCAATATTACCTTTATCTACTAATAATGTTACAAAAAGCCTGGTATAAAATGTAAAAAAATTCATAATCCTCAAAAACCTACTAGAACAAGATACAAAGCAATTTACGCTAAACAATTTACACTTTTCAGAATTTTTTCAGCAGGTTTTTTCTGTTGCCTGGGTTTTCACCCGCATGAAATTGCATTTTCTTTAGACACATTTTTTTTATTCATTTACATAAACGACTAGAATAAACAAGTTTAATTTGTTACTTTGTTACCCTAGACCTAATTGGATAGCAAATATAATCATTTCAACATACCCTTATGAAAAGTGTCTAGACAGTTATTGTATAAGCCGTTTGAACAATCTGAATAAATTATCTTATATTTATCTTTTTTGTTAAGTAGAAAGTGTAATTTGAGGAATAAATAAATAAATAAATAATACATAAATAATTAATAAATATCCTGGGACATTCTTTACACACGGTCATCTGATCCCAAACTAAGTAGAGCTTGTACTATGGAAACCAGATAACTGATATACTACATATAATACTTTTTTTCTAAATACATACTAATATGGATATTTACACCCAGACACAAAACAAACAGACATGTTCATGCACACAAATGTTTGTCCTGGGTGGGAATCGAACCCGCGACCTTCGGTTTGGCAGTCAGAGCGCTAACCACCAAGCCAACTGGCCTGTCTATATGAATATTTCAAAAATCGTTTTATTTTTAAGACTACTATACAGAATGTTACAAAACTACCTGTAAAGCCGGAATGAGGTTAAAAGGGGCCTTTTAACGAGTCCATTCACAATATTTAGTAAAGCTGTATAAAATACCCCAAAAACTTATTTTTATGAATGAAAAATAGAAAAATTGTTAAAGTAGGCAATTATTAGATAAAAAAGGTACGTAGGCCTTTCTGTTAAATAATCTGGTTTCCTGACATGACAGCATACTAGGGTGTTTAGCTTTGGCAATTAATTATATTTTACGGGGTATTTTGTAACATGTGTTATATTATTCCCTACTTACATAAACTTATAAATATAACTTGTTCTATAAGTTTGCCGATATGGACAAAGAAAAACATGTTACTTGTAAAAATTTATGTACACAAGGGTACATAATGTAAACAAGGAATATACGACACAGACTAATTGAATAATACAGTTAGCAGCACATGTTGCAATTATGACTTTACTAAAAAAATTACCCTTTTTTATTAAGAAAATTGTTTTATGCTAGCGTACAAAGTCGGAATTAAAATAAAAGAACAGAAAAAATGGGAGAGTGCTTGCAAAACAAATTAATGTTGTTAACGCTAAATATAAGAGAATTAAGGTGTGCAAGTGCTAAAATATCACACAAAGCAGTTACTGTTTTTAATCTCAATTATTCTGGCAAGTGGCCATATTTTTATAAATACACTAGCATTTCACCGCGGTTTTACCCGTGTTCCCGAGGGATGTTACATTATTCCGCTAAAAAAAAGTATCCTATGTTACTTCTAATACCTCCAAGAATATGTGTACAAAGTTTCATGATGATCGGTGAAGTAGTTTTCGCGTGAAAGCGTACCTACAAACTTACATTCACATTTATAATATTAGCAGGGATTATAACTATGAATAAAATGTATGGTTTATTCTCTTTTTTACTAAATAGAAGTTTGATAATACGTAACGCATATTGAAATAAGACTTTTGATCCAAATCAATTTAACAAGAAGTCTCCTATGTTCGGCATTGGGTTGTGATAATGGGCCTTAAGTAGTTAAGTAAATTCACAACAAAACTTTTAAATTAAATGTAAAAAATGTCAAACAGTTGTTTATACAATTAGTACCTTACAGACGGTCTTTGATCAGTAGTTTCTGTTACTGAAACTCGAGAATACTTTCAGTCAAAGGAGAATTACAAATATATACCGATCTCATTTAGGGCCCGGTTTTCATTGCGAAGAGCCAATATTCGATACTTTTTCCCCGAGTGGCACACTTTTACATTTGGACTGCGTTGCTCATTGACGATTCAACCCTTGCGCGGTCGAACAAACTGGATTAGCCCGGGACATGTTCGCTCACAAGGGAAATAAATTGATTTTTTTTATTTTGTTTTGTTTTCAACTCGCGTCCGCAATAACAGCCACAATGAAAAATAATAACACGTGGGAAGATTGAACGTCGAAAATGTGAAATTATTAACGAAGCCAGAGGTATTTTTGATGAAAAAATTGCAGTTTATGTCCTATTAAAAAAATATTATATATCTTTGGTACCTATATATTTGTGTTTAGTCCTTAGCCTCATATTATTAAATAAGCTTTGACATTGAAGTTTACTCCTATGTTTTTCTGGAATAAATTGTTGACTTTTCCAATTCTTTTAACGTGAAAGCAACTGTCCAAACTTTCTATTGGATGACCACACGTTGTTGTATTTTTTACTGGGGCTATGAAATATCCATCATAACTTTTTCACGTCGTTAGCGGATCTGTGCCTAGCGGGAAAGTGTCTGGCGATTCCAGCAACAGATGTGCTTCTATTGATCCAAATCATTTATAGAAAACGTCTACGTACGTTATATAGGTATAAAATACGTTTCAAATAAACATTGCACAAATTCTCCATTGTAATTTTATTTGTTTCTCACGTGTATTTTAGTTTGTTATATAATAGAGAAACGATTTAAAAGCAATAGCAATAATAAACTTAAGTCAGTTCACGTCGTATCAAAATAAACAAGACCCTTTTTTCAAAGGTACAATTCAATTTTCTGTACGACTTTCATCGTAGTTCTCAGACTCATGAGTGCATATTTGCTCAAGGGATAGAAAATCCTTGTCTGAGGAAATTGCCTCCGATCGGATTGGATGACGGTGCCGAGTCGCCGCACCCCCGATTGTCATTTGTTTAGAGCTCAGCTTCTCACAATCCCGGACGGTTGCCGTTACAGACACTTTATAGATAAGCAGTAAAAATATTCATGGGCCGTTCTCTAAGTGTAATGTTACCTACATACGTGCTCTATTTTATTGTTATCTATGGTCTACGTTTTGTCGTCACAGAAATTTGATGATGCATTCGTGATATTGTTTATATTCCAATAATATTATGCTTCGAAGTGTAAGTCTCATAATTTAATATTTATTTTAGTTATAACCAATTAATCACTATCATTTATGAGACCAGAGACTTTATACAGACCCAGTACCTATGATGTAAGAGAATAAAAAATCAAAGTATAAGAAAATAATAAAAAAATGATATCCTGCAACATATAACCTGAAATATTTACTTCCTTTAATAATAACATTCATAAGAGACAGTTAGCTTATATTCTCTATAGTAAACATTACTTAACATAATTTATTAGGTCTTTAATAATACCCAACCACAGTACAATTTAAAAATAAGTTAATGCATAAAAATTACACAATACTTTAATAACAAGCGTAATATAGCTACTCATAGGTTATAGGAAAGGTTCATTCCAATTTTCTGCGTACCATACAAATTAACTCTACGCCACTGAACATTATTACACTTAATAAACGATTTAATGGGTGACCTATTTAAAGTAGATTAGATTGGCTCACGTCAGTTTTAGCAGGCGTGTTTAGGTTTGTCATGTGGCATTTATTAGCCGTTCGTTACAAAGCCACCGAAATTACATTTCATGTCTATTCCAAAGCAAAGTTTTAATGCCCAAGTTCGTTGTTAAACACTGGGTGACATTTTCACGAGTATCTAGTAAGCCGTCTGTTTACTTTGTTCCCGTTGGAAAGCTTTAATTAAATTAATGCTTTTGCAAAATGATATATTCAGTTCGCAGTTTCCGTGGTCATATTATGTTTGCAATTGATGTTATAAAATTTACTTTTTATTGGTGCTGTCATTAAAGTTTTCAGTAACAATATATTTATACAATTTGTCGAGGTTTTATATGTACATATTTATAAAAAAGAATAAAATGTATTTTTTATTTGAATTTGATTGACAACTTGTCATTACTTTTTCTTTCCATTTTTCTACATAAGCTCACCTTAATTAAAAATTTGTGAGAAGATATAATATTATTGCTCACCACATGTTTAATTTGTGAGTAATAATGCAACAACAGAATAACTAGCTGTCCCCCGCGGTTTCACCCTCGTTCCCGAGGGATGTAACACTTTTCCGGCACAAAAAGTATCCAATGTTACTTCTAATACCTCCAAGAATATGTGTACAAAGTTTCATGATGATCGGTTAAGTAGTTTTTGCGTGAAAGTACATTAACTTACATTGATATTTATAATATTAGTGGGGATATCTTTGCCCATTTTCAACAACAAAAGTTCAAGTTATTATGTCAATTGTTCGGATTTTAATCATAGAATGAACGAATTGCATATATATGATATGCAGTTAATTCAAAGCTAATAAAGATATTACTAATACATTTAGATATTTTAATTATGCCTATTAATCCAGTATTAATTAGAAGGCTATACTTGCGTCCGATCATCCATATCCATGAAATTATCTAAAATTAATTGATGAATACTATACGTTGTAGAGAAACTTTTATTTGCAGAAAAAACCTCAAAATCCATAATATTCTTTTATTCAATTCATACATCTGAACAACTTGCTTGGTTTCTAGATAACGACATGCACAGTAGCCTCAATGACGCCTATTTCAAGACGCAAATTGCAATACAAACTTCAGTGTATTTACCAAACTAAAAGCTTCGGTTTCCCGGAACCCATTGGTTTTATTAAAATCCAAGAGAAACGTATGAAAATATGTATCTACGACTTTGCATGTGGAATGGACGTGGCGTGAATGTAGAATACATTACTATCGCATTACGAATATATTTTGTTTGATCTACAAACGTGAATACTGTGTTAATATTATATTATACAACACTGCACCGAAAAATGTTACATTTATTTCAAACGTAGACAGAATTACGGACGCATTACTTAGAATCGTTGAAAAAGATACATATTAGTATCTAAACTATGATTTCAATTTAAACTTCATTCTTCTTAGTTATGAGAATCATAGATAGAGGATAGATCCTTCATAGTCAGTAAGTATCGAATACCTACTACTAAAATATTTCTTACTGGCTGTACCCCGCAGTTATACCCGCGTTCCCTAGGGATGTCACATTTTCCCGGCATAAAAAGTAGCCTGTATGTTATTTCAGGATATGCTCTATCTATGTGCCAAGTTTCATCCAAATCTGTTCGGTAGTTTTTGCGTGAAAGAGTAACAAACATCCATACATACATACATTTGCATTTATAAAATTAGAGGATGGTAAGTAAGTAAGCAGAGTGTACATTTATAATTATGATTGTAATCTTAATAGATGGAAGGTTTTAAAATATACTCTTATCTATTTAGTACTTATTAGGTTAACTAAACGATATTCCGCGAGCGATAATCCGTCAATATCAAGTGCACGTGGCGTTGCTACGAAGACGTATCGTGTTTCTTATTTTCACATGTTTTCACCCAAACTACCATCTTACAGATGTGAAATAATCAGACTATAACTGGAAAGATATACATATCGCCATAAGATTTATGAGTAATTAGCAATGTAATATTTTTTAACTAGGTAATTGTAATTCAGCTATGTTACTGCAAAACCTCATTAAAGAGATTTTTTTTTAATTTTTATTATTTTATTCTACTTGGTTAGTTTAATTTGCACCAGTATTAGATATACCGCCTATGGACATTTGCAACACCAGCTTTGCCTGGGCCTTGGTTTTGCCAATGCGTTATCAACCCTGAGACATGAAGATGTTACATCCCTTTCTAACCAATACACAATATACTTATTTACTACTGCTTTGCGGCGGTGTTGGGTAAGTACGGTAGTACCTCATAGGACGCACTCTACAGATGTAGTAATTCTAGATCCTAAGATTCTTTAATCATTGGTCAGATTCTAGTTTTAGATACTACCGCATTTTTTTTAAATATATTAGTTGCCAAAATTAGCATTGTTGCAGCGTATAACCTAAAATACTCATTATTAAAGGAATACTCAACTTAGCATAATCGTCGCAATTCCTATAAATCCGCTATAAATTTTAGTTTTTAGTTTATAAGGTTTATTAATGTTTTTGGCAAGTTGCGTTGTTGCATATACCGGCAGACTTTGTGTGCTTACCCACAAGATAAATATTCAACTTGAGGATTATATTCAGACAGGCGAGTATGTATCATAATATAAGTCACGTCACGATTTTCACCCCGGCTTTCAACGTCACCTGATATTATTTTAAAATTTATTTTTGAACAGCTATATTTCATAATTCATCATCATCATATCAGCTTAGAGATGTCCACTGCTGAGTATAGGCCTCCTCCTTGGATTCGAACGATCTTGAGCCGCCTGCATCCAGCAGCTTCTAGTGACTCTGACCAGATCATGGTCCACTTGGTAGGAGGTCAATATTCCAAAGAATTTTATAATTACATTTAAATATAAGACAACTAATAGAGTCATCATTATAATCAGTATTACTAAACCTTCTATAACTAAAATACACACTTTTCTATTGATTATTAAATAATAATAGTGGCTGTTTCACTCGCTGTTTTCTAAGGATATAAACCTTCCTCTTGAACCATCCTATCTATTGATAAAAATCGAATCTAAATCCGTTGCATATTTTAAAAGAACTAAGCGTACAAACGGCAAAATTGACTGTTGGTACTGTTGTTGATACTATGTAAGGAATAGTGTGCATAAATTGAAAATTTTAATAATTACTTTTAGTTCAAATCAACATAAAATTTCGTTGGTCACGTAAATAAGAGGTAGTGTAGGTACCAGCGGTACACGTTTGTGGTGAAACGATTCATTATTTTAATTAATTTAAATCATACATTGTTCAGAAGGGGCTAGTAAACAAAGCAATAATTTCATAATTATGGATTCGTTTAATACAAACACATTTATATATTTAATGCAATAATTTTATATCATTACTCAGTATCATTTTCAGTATAAAATAAGGTATTCAAATTATAACCCACAGTTTTCAAATGAGTGCGTCATTTGAATTTTATGGCTTAGTTATAATAATTTTACTATTTCTGCTACACTTATTTGCTTAAAAAATTATATGCCGATGTTTTATCGTTAAATGTATAATGGTAAAATATAAATTGTTTCATTAAATAATACCAAAAAAAAAGACTTCAAAAAGGAGGTTCGGGCATAGTTCCACCATATACCTGTATACATTTTGTTATGTTACAAAACTACCCGTAAAGTCGAAAGGAGGTTAAATGGGGCCTTATAACGAGTCCATTCACAATACCTATAGAATGAGCAAGGCTACGTTTTAAAATCAAACGTTAATTAACCGTAATTACATTTCCTATCATTAACAACTACCAAAATGAAAACTAAAAAAAAACATGCCCAAATGTACACACAAACCTAGTTTCATTCGTAAAACAAATAAGCACCTCAATTACACATTCAAAAGAGCCGGGTATAAACTCAGCTGGGTTTTAATAAACCGAGCAGCGCTCGCGGTGTCAGTTATGAATGTTATGTTATTATGCATACTGTAATAAGACGCAGCAACAATGCTCACAGCGTACCTACAACGTCTGCTGTAAAGCATAATGTGAACGTAGTTTCAGGAGCAGAAAGCCCATTTACCTTCTGTAGTGGCTTTGTGTTCGGAGTCTGGCGGGGTTAAGCGTCGCGACGCAGCGGGGACAATAGCTCGGACCTTTTTTAAAATGCCTCTCTCATTTCTTCCGCCGGCGATTCCCGAAACGGAATGGGTTCGAGCTGATCAAATTGGTTCTGTACGGCTAGAAACATTTTAAGAGAAATGAATCAAGTGTTTTGAAGTTTTGATTTCAAGTAGTTACTGTATCACTTGAAAGATTAAATACATTGAATTAAACGGAGCGCTTATATAATACGATTTTTGTTTGTTTCTGAGAGTTGTTTTAATAAATAAATTAAATTGTTAGTGGCAAATTGAGATATTTCACAGCAGTAAATTTTTGAGCGTTTAGTAGGTAATTAAATTTTGTGTTAGCTATATACTATGTAAAGAAGACAGCAAAGATCACAAATGCCAGCGCGCTAAATACATTACGTAAGTGTACAAACTGTAACAGAGTGTAAGCACTACGAACGTATGTAAGTAAAACTTTAATAATGCGAAACTTTAGAGACTGCCACTATTAGAGCGAGGTAAATTGTTGCAGTTGCGGCCTCATCACTAAACTAAATCCAATATTGGGATTTGACCCTTTACTTCTCTATTAAGCTCAGTTTCTGTTTGGTAGTCTTGTAAATTACAAACAAACAATAGTCCACAGTATTTTGCAAGTGCTTTTAAGCGAACAAAGCGTGGAAGCCCGTTTTATGTCGTTACGTTAAATTGTCAGCACAGATAAAACTAAATGGATGTTTATAAAAATGTTATGTGTACTGTACAATTTATGTTATGAACTTTTGTCCAACCAGTTGCCCGGTTCAATGAAAAATGTGTTCTTGACATGTAGGTAGATATGGTTACATGTATTTTCACTTAAAATTTGTTCACAGTATCATAGTGTGTTGCGATAATGCTCGTTATTCGAGAGCTGTCGAGGCCGTGACATATCGACAAAATTCATTGCAACGTTAAATGCAATGACTAATATTGAAGTCGCTGTGATAACACTATTGGCTTTTTTTTATATCGTGAAATGAAATTTACTAAAATTATTAGAAGAATTTGTGATTTTTTAAATTTTATTTAAATTAAAAAGATTAAAATGATGTACAATATAATTGTAAAAAAATTGCACTCAATATATTTGTAATTTTGTAAAGACCCTAATTATGTACCAATTTAAATAATAACCTATCTGACAAATTAAAAGCGTAAATACGCCTTCAGAGGTTATCTTTTAACATTATAAATTTAGGCACTACTTCTTCTAATAACGATGACAATTAAGGAGATTGGGCCATCTGGTTTTGAGACACTCCAATTTTGCGTTATCCATTTGCAAACTTGCTTCACTAAATATTATTATTTCTATTGTTGCTACCTTGTTTAAGTTCCCAACGTATCTACTTTTTAAGAATTATTTTTAATATAATAAACAGCTCAGTTTAAGGATATAAAATTATACTGGTGCTCTTAAACAGCCCTTTTTAGCTTGTATAAAATAACAATGACATTCTTTTAGTTGAAAACCGTTACTTTGCTGTTTCTTCGCAGAGAACAATATTTTCCAATTTAAGTGACAAAGTGCACTTAGGTCGGCTTGTCTGAAACCAAAACTTTGCCATTTGAACTACAGAGCAAGTTGCAGCTAGAGAAAGAAACCCGTTTTTTAAGTTATTTACTGCTTTTCTGCTTAGAGTTCAGATATATATAATGTAAAACGTACACGTAGACTTCTGTTGTAAGGTCAATTAAATAGGTTAATAATAATTACATAGTGTATTTACTAAATGAGTTAGGTAATTATAATACACAACTACTTTACTATAATTACATACAATTAGTAATATATTGCTAGGAACTGATCGAAATATACTTTAAATCAATATAGCGGTTCATAACAATAAAAACTATTCTGAATAAAGCTTTATGCCTTGCGTCATATTTTCGCAGACAAAGCGTTTGTTTCAATCAAACATTGAAAAGCTTTCAGCGGATTTCGCAACATGCACCTATGTATATATGTACCAGTCTATACGCAAAAACTTTTCATAGGTACCCTTTTTAAAGCTATCCATAATTTATGAGGAAATTCTTGCCAACGATCAAATTTATTGGTATTAAAAATAAGTAAAAAAGTTTTTAAAATGTATGTGGTACTAAGACAAGTAATTGAATTATAAGTTTCTCATCAAAAATTTCCATCACTGAATCTTACCGCAATTTAAACTCATTAAGAAAGTAATTTTAAATACCCGAATTCACCAATAGACCGCCACATACATACCGGTGATAATGAAAACAGATGATACATTTGATTCATGCACGCGCGCATACATATGCCAAATGAAATTATTAATTCCGTTTGCGAAGGAGATAATTTTGCAGAACGGTTGCGTTGTTTGACTTTAATTAATTCGAGGCTTGTCAACGGTAGATGTAATTTCTACGCGCCTCTCGGAGGCATGTATCTCGTTACAGTAATCGCCTAACGTTCATTTATTGTTGATATCACGTGAAATTGCCCGATGTTTTCCCATACCGACATTTTAATTAGTATTATTGCTCTGTTTATTTAAATTTAGTAGTGAATGTAACGGAACATTAACCTCCTTATTTATGTATTTTGCGGCACTAGTTTCGCAGTTTGATACTACAAAGGGTAGAGCCACGTATTTAATGAAATGGGTGTGAGTGGAAACAATCAATTCTATCAAATTGCCTCGCCTCATCTACAGTCTATAATAGCAAACGCTGTGTGGTTTTGAATACTCAATTTCTGTGGTATAAAATTTGGATTTAGGTGTATTGGATTCCAAGTGAAATACGTGAACGTTCTCGTGTTTATTTAGTTTGGTTGGTAATCATTTTTGTTAGTTTGACGCTGACGAGTAATCGTGAGACTAGTATAACCTATAAGCATTGTTTTTATCCATAAAACTGTTTTATTTATATTTTGCCCAAAATGATAAAATAATCATTTTATTGCTTTATAAAATTAATATATTTTTTACATTGTCCTGTGTAGGTACGGAAAGAGTATATACAATCCTTTTAAAAAACAATTCAGCCATTTAAAATCACGCAGTCGTAAAATAGCAAAAGTAAAATATCGCCAGCCAACGAATGGAAAACAAATGCATGAAATAAGTTCAATGCTTTTCGAGTCGCGAAAACCGATAGGTAGACTCCCAACGCACGCTGAGCCAAACGGAATCCGTACCATATTTCATGTTCTCTACGTTATGCGCTTTGTGAAAGAAAATACATTTTTCACTATCTTTAGAGCTTTCGCAGTATATTTTCTTTATTTGTTTCATTCCGGATCTTGATCCTTTTTTACAATGGCTTGGGATTTAAATCATGTTAAGTTGTTAGATTTTTATTTATTATTCGATTCGACTTGCGTCGGATTTTATTTATTGTACCTGTGTTTATTTTCTCAGTCACATGTAGGTCAAGGTTTTCAACGCGTGAAGTAAAAGTCATTGCACAAAATTGGAAAGCGTTAAGCGAGCTCCACAGAATGATGTCTCGTTTGCCAACACTTGGTAACGATTCATTTGAGAAACTCATTTGCACGAAGCCTCTGGAGAACGATCCTCATTTGCGTTGGTAGTGGCGGTGCTACGGGTAGATTCTGGTTGCTTACATTGTATGAACATTTCTAGCTCTAAATACATACACTGTATAAATATTACACGCATATGAAGAACTTAATTGCCATTGCGGCAACAGATCTATTGAAAAACGAAACTAGCGTGGGTATTTTTCGACTTTTTTCTAACCTAACCTTACCTTTGATCTAAATCAAGTGTTGTAATATTAGATGAGCAGAAAGAACCGTAACAATTTGAATCATTATTTTATTTGTAGTAATGTTTAACCATCCACAATTTAACGCTCTCTAGCAAATGTGGTGCGCAACTTGGTAAGTTAAGTTAGTGGGGCTTATTAATTAATGAATTAAAGATTTTGTAACTTGGACTAAAAGTCCATATATCGTTATAAAATATATCAGAGTTCTCTGCATGCATTATAAATCAGTACTTTAAAATATTCAAAATAAACTCATACGTTCCTTGGCGTACATACGTGAGTTAAGATGAAATATTATTTTCCATCTAAACCCGCTAGCCTTCTCACACATAGCTGCGTAACAACAAAAGACTGTTGAAATCTGCACTCTGCTTGCATCACGAGTCGAGAAGAATACTCGACTTTTTGAGTGGAGCGGAGCAACGTTACAGTGACATCTTCCCCACTTACCGTTCTCGACTGACGAAGACGACTCCTCGTCATTTAAAACAAAGGGTGAAATTGCCCGAGGTCGCATGCATTCTAGCGGCGCTCTCCCTTGTTCGTTGACCGCAGTTAAGGACTGTGGCCACATGCTACATTTGCAAAAAGAACTTTTTCTGACTCCCGAAAGGGTCAGCGCCACATGTTGCTACACGTTAAGCCAAATTAACATTCGAGTGTTTATTACTTTCATACATCATAATATTTGCAGGCTTAAGAGCAGACCAAACTCCTACTGTATCGCATGAAACTTGTAAAACCATATTTAAAGCAAATAAGAATTAGATTCGATTATATTCTTGTTTAATAAAAAATATTAACATCAGCTGCTTTTGCACATCATTGAAATGCAAAGTGACTAACTCAGATTTTCGATTTAAATTCAAATCAACATGCACTATTTGCAAACTGTACGAAACAAACAAATATTTCACCTAGAGAATTATGCATTATTATGTAGGTAATTTCGTTTATGAATTGTATTAAACAAATGAGGAAAAAAAAAACAATATTTGCAGCAAGAAGTTAATTAACATGGAAAAGCAACATCAATAAATTGTCGTATAAAAACCGAGTGACATGACTGGCGTCGAATATCCAGCCGATTATCCCAACGTTGACGTTTCATTTAAAAAGCGTTCCATGACTTTGTGTTATTTTTGGAAAATGTTAAGTAATATTAACGTCAACAAAAAGGCCTGAAGTGACCCAGCATTAAAGTCAGCTTATGACTGAGAGGGTGATAGATTGCCGACCGCCCGCCGGTCTCGTTTATTTTTTATTAAATGCCTCGGCATCTGGCTTCAATTGCGGTAACAGCTTTTTATAGTACCTCAACGCTTGATGTTTACGCGGGTATCTTCTTATTATGTAACATTTCAATCTACTGGAACAAGCGCTTAGAAGTTCTCCCGACGCTTGAGACATTTCACTGAGTAATGAGATAACACTTATGTAATACTTTATACAATGTCTCGTTGACGAATGTTATGACATCTGTTTAAGAATCAACTTCAGTCATGGAATAAATATGTAGAGCGATATAATATACTCTCTGAAGAATACATTATTTTATTTTTATCATTAAGTGGAGTTGAACAAGCTAATTTATTATGGAATATAAATAAAAGGTTCCCATATAACTATGTAGCCTGAATCATGAAATCTCTTTTCGCTTTTACGTTAACAACACAACATGGAACGTGACTCTCTTTTTGACGTACAATTAGCACAACGAGGGGCATTGGCAGGATTAACGACACCTGTGACCACTTATCGATAATTAATACTGAATTGAGTTACACAAAATAAACCAATGCCATACGTAAATAGGCGCAAACAATTTTGAGGTAGAAACAATTATATTATGAACATTTACACTTTTCGGCGCGTTCTGTTTGTTTTGTTGCTTTAGTTAACGAATTATATCAACATCATCATATCAGAACAGGGATGTCCACTGCTAAACATAGGCCTCCCTCTTGGATTTTCATCTCGAACGGTCTTGAGCCGCCTGCATCCAGCGGCTTCCAGTGACTCTGACCAAGTCGTCGGTCCACCGGCGTTGTCCTATACGTGGTCGCCACTCGCGATCCTTTCTTCCCCATCGGTTATCAGCTCTTTAAGCGTCGTGGCCTGCCCATTGCCACTTCAGCTGGCTGTCTCTACGAGCAATGGTCACAGCCTTTGTTTTTTCTTTTAGAGAATTCCGAGTATAGCCCGTTCCATAGCTCGCTGAGTGACCTTGAGCTTGTTAATACGGCTAGCCAGCTTTTAACAATTTATATATCTTATTTAAAAGTAATTAACTGAAAGTAAAGAAACAAAATAAATGTTTTATAAAGGTTAACTTGAAGCCCGAAATGTACTCAAAAACCTCTTGATCGTAAATGACACGCCTAAAACACAAAAGTCAATGAAGTAGAAATGAATGATGCGCAACGATTTTGCCACGCTGCGACCTTTATATACCACTTTATACAGTTCGTAGCTCTATTTAAGCTAACGTAAGGATAAATATGTGGCTAAGTTTTATTTACGTATAGTACTCAAGATTGTATTATATCAATAATGGCAACTGTTCTATTTTTGTAACGACGAAATTTCTTGAACTAATATTTAGTTAATCTGTTTGGGATGTTTTTGCCATTAGTAAAGGCTTGTTTCTGACGGGCCAGTTGGTTTGGTGGTTAGAGACACTGACTGCCAAGCCGCCAGTCGTGGATTCGATTCCATCCAGGTAAAATATTTGGGTGCATGAACATGTCTGTTTGTTCTGTGTCTGCGTGTATGTATTTAAAAAGTAGTAAATGAAGTATATCAGTTACCTGGTAGCCATAGTACAAGCAGTATACTCTGCTTGATTTGGGATCGGGTAACCATGTGTGAAGAATGTCCTGGAGATATTTATTTGTTTATTACAAGCATTTATTTAACTTGTAATATATATTACTTTGTTTAGGTCAAGTCTTGCAAGCTGAAGTAGAACCACTTTTTTTTATTCTACGGCGTTAAAATTCAACATGTTGGTTCAGTACCAATGACAATGCATCTTGATGGTAATCATGGCCTTATTTTACTCAGGAGAAGTTACGAAACAAGAAAGAGGCAGTTAGGTCTCAAGAGTAGTTACCAGATCTCATCTATACACCGTAAGAAGACAGTGTTGACATAATGAAGTTCTACCATACCTAATGTTATTTATTTATTTCAACAACAAAATCCACAGCTCTTAGTAACTAAAATTTTATATATACATATATACCAATACTTACAGCCAATTATGGATTTAAATTTTGATTTTTTAACCTAGTTTTATTTATAACAGTCCTGACCTATGACCTAACAAAATGATACCATGTCATACTGTCGAATAGGCCAACGCGTGAATGTACAATTCAGCCCACTGCCGTCGGCGACAGACACTAAGATATTAACCTAAAAATAAAAAATAAGCTATTTTTGGCAATTGTAATATTTTTATTGTATGAAACTAATTGCTGTTAAAAAGATGATATAACTAATGACTAAATAAAATGAGATGTAATGTATATAATTGGATAAACAGTAACAGAAAGTTGTGTTATATTTTGGGTGTAAATATCTACATATATAAGTATGTATTTAAAAAAAAAAAGGTAGTAGGTATATGTAGTATATCAGTTATTTGGTTTCCATAGTACAAGCTCTGCTTAGTTTCATATGGCAGTGCGTAAAAATATATCCCAGGATATTTATGGTTTATGGTTCCTTAATACAGGATTGCCTAGTGAGGAATTATTATGATTTTAACAACTCTAGATAGATATAGCTGCTGCGAAATAATGTATTTTATATTATGATCTGTTCCTATGTACTATTAACTTTGTCCTTAATTGTAAACTTTGTGTCGATCATGTGCTTTTATATTTGTTTTACAGTAAAAAAGTTAAAAAAATGTATTTTTATGTTTGTTTTTAATATACAACAATAGTTCAATAAATATGAATGCATTTTGTGCTTTCATTAAATTAGTCCAATTAGCATTTTCTTATAAAGTAATATAAACGAAATGAAACCGTTCTTTTTTCTCCGTGATTTTAGATTTACAGCATTGTGAATAATAAAAATTAGACCTCTAAACGTGTCCATTGTTCAAACGTTACCGCAAATTCTTCCACTTAAGTCTGGCACGTGACTAATGCGAGGGGCGGACTCCCAACTGTTACATTTCGTTTTAACCCAAACGACCGTAAAGCGACATTGATAAGTGTTCGATGCGACACGTCTCTATTTGGTCCGTATGCGAGATAAGACCTAAAATAACTCACAGAGATTGGAGAAACTAGCCTTTATAATGGAATACATTTTGAGAGTTGAATACATAATGCGAGTTGCCATCCCAAACAGTGCGTCCACATAATATAAATACGTGGAATCAGATAGGTTTTTGAATCATTTAATTTTAATATCTGGCAAAGTTAAAGCCTGCTGAGTTTATTGCCGGCTCTTCTTAGTAAAAAAAACAACCTTCCGAACCAGTATTAGAGTCTATTCATTATCATTATCATATCATATCAGCCCAGGGAAGTCCATTGCAGAATATAGGTCTCCCCTTCTTTAGACTATTCATAAGGGCCTATTTGAATAAAATATTTTCATTTCAGTTAAATATTGAGATAGGTATCTACAAATTTTAGGGTATAAGTAAAGATTTTGAAGAACCTATTAATGAAAACTGAAGGAGACATTTATCTAAGAGTAAAATTTAATGTATCTAGTTCAGGGAGAGTTACCTTGTAGAGAGTAGATACACAAATCGGACAGCCACTGGCCAAGCAAGAGAATTCCGTCACCACTAAAGCGTATGCCTTCCGTCTAATCGAGTAAATGTTTCCAGCCCAATGGGTTGGACACGTCGCGTAGAGCGACTACGAGCCTCCGTAGCTCGGAGCGCCGTAGCACGCCGTAGACATACTCGTAGCAACTCTACGTTCTTAAACAAACATTTGTGCAGCGCTCGTAGGTTTTGAAATCGCATTCGAAATGTTTTCGGGGCGCTCCATTCTATAATGATTTTTGATCAAAACTATGCATGCTTATACATTCCGAACAATGAAGATTAAATTAACTCGATAATTGTATCCGAAAATTGTTGCCAAAATAATTTATCGCGTAATCAGCGAAATTTTATTTTCACCTCAATTATATATTACAATTTCAACACAAATACGCCATCATGCTTTGTTTTTAATGACTGCACGCCAATTACGTGGCATACAAAGCCAAAATTAATGTCACCGTTAGGTGATTAAGGTTACCATATGGAAATTATCCGAAATTGGAATGTTACAGTAATAAATCCAGCTTAACAAATAACGGAATAGCATCCCGAAACAGGCTGTTTTCAATATTTACTCATACGATTGCAAATATTTCATAACAAATCATATTTATTTTTGAGATTGCTACTAAATGGTAGGTATTTCAAGGATCTGTTCATAGTGTTTATATGGGTAAAGTTATAATGAGTCTAGCAAGTAAGTCATTATTATCAATTTCTGAAATCCATCCGGAACCAATTATCGGTTCTATAACAAAAATGGAGATCCAGCATGAATTTATAACTGCAGTTAACGCCACAAATCCTCAAGTAAGCGATGCGTTAACGCGTAACCATTTTAACGCCGTCGATATTGAGAGTTACCTATATTTTTCGATTCGTTTGGAATTATTAAAATCTCCGATAGAGCTCCGCTGTCGCAGCGCTACCGACGTTTACCGTTACCTATAAACTTTTTTGATATTACTCAGCACCCGTTGCACGTAAATCTGCCCTTACAGTGGTCCCGGTAACTTTTTCAATTTAACAGGTAAGGATAAATCGTTCATTCTTTTTATTTGAACATAGAACTGATATAAACTCCCCAAAAGTTTAGAGCGCGGAGGCGGGCGATATTGTTTTGCTTCCTGTTAACTTGAAAAATCTTTTGCTGCAAAGACATTTTGCCATTTACGTTAATGTATCGAGTTTCATTGCTCTTATAGCTTATAATAATTTTATATTTTTAATGGTTCCTTCTAAATATAGTTTCACAGAGACTGCAAAGCAAATTGAGGATTAAAGTAGTTAAGCTTAAGTCTCAAAAGAGCCATTCAAAGCGAAGTTGAACCAACTTGTAATGAATAGAATTTGTTCACTACATTTGGATGTTACCAATCGATTAATAGGTGGGTACATAAAACTTTTTCAATTGAGAAGTTTTCTTATCGATTAGCTCCCCGCCGACGTTACTGTCATCTAGATGAGGGAGCGGAGGAACTGTACGGATCGCATCCTTTATACTCGAATGCTCGGAGTCATTAAAACTTTTATCTGGCACAGATGCACTGCCAGTGTGAGTTTATTGTTGTCTGCTGGGTACGCTTTCAAAGCGCAAAGCATTTGAGATAACGCTTGAAAGTGCATGCGAATCCTATGCAGATATTTTGCTTAGTTTTTTTTTTAAAGTTGTTAAATGTTCTTCTTGTTTGATGTAGGTGAAAAAACATTTTATTATGTTGGAAAAATAAAGTTTATATTGATTGTGAATTTATTTGAATTAACGTCTCTCAAAGCATTTATCAACTATTCCATTAAAGCATACAAGTATGTTAATTATGAATTTAAAATATACCTATTAAATTTATAATTGAAAAAATATCGATGGGACATCAAACGTCCGCAGATGAGATTTCAATTACTTCGTATATTCTAAAGGAGACTTGTCACTCTTCAGTGCATAAAGGCAAATGATTCGCGGAACCATTTTCCACCGAGACGGGGCACCTATTGAGCACCGCTGACAATGCTGCCTGTCGGTGGACGGAACCCTATTGTTATACTCGGAAGCCATTATTAACATTTTCAAAGGGCTATTAAATTTTTTTTATTTTTTTTTTTATTGAAAATCGTTTACGATCTTTCTGCGTGAAAAACGATTATTTATCAGTAGGTTCACCGCAAAATATAACAACAATAGAAGTGATATTTATGGCGACTTTTTTGTTTATTTTAACATTCACAATGATATTTACCGACGGTGGACCTAAAACGATGTGTATTTTATTGTGAAAATTACTTTTTATAATATCATCGACATTAGCATATTATTGGATTACGGAAAATAATATGTAGTTATCTCATGAAATAACTAGCTTTATTGTAATCGACAAGTAATATTAAAAACCTACTTAGTATTTTCTTTTTTTTTTAATCCTAAATTTTAAATTACCACGACACTAAGAGTAAGCTGCAATGCGCCGTCTTACTCCAAAATCGCAACGTATCTATAAATAATTGAGATCCCTTTTTTGACCTGGTTGTAAAAGTTTTGGAATATGAAACCGTGGTCGCAGCATTAAATCCCAATGGGACTATTTTGCAGAGTGTTCCAGATAGTTTAAACACGGCATACTCGGGCAAGCGACTGCACATTGGAATATAGATAATACTACTTTAATAAACTTTGACTGTTTAAAAGGAAAATAAAATGTTATTTATACGATGGACGTATTTTTGCGAATATCTGAAAAGGGACTCGTTTACAGTCGAAATATATATAGTATTAGTGTAATAGGACTAAATTGTAATAATTTCTTCTCACCACAGCATGTTCTGTACCCATAAATAAGACTATAAGTAAAAATAATACAATAAAACAAAAAAAATATATAGATAATTCGGCAAAAGTTAGTTACATTTTTATTTAGGTATTAACAATTTATTTTTTGCTTTTGTTAAACAGGGGGCCTGGTATACTAAAATACAGGTTACGGCTCAGCTGAGGCTCTAGATCTCCTACAAATTACGTATTTCTACCTGCAGTTTAAACTTTATATAGCCATATATTTATATTATAGCTGTAATTTGTGGAGATGGGTTTATCGCAGATTTTTCGTTAAATAATGAATATATTTTTCAGTAAATTTTAGCCTTGATAGTTAAATATTATTTTAACACAGTAATATAGGTTAATATTATGCTTTTACGCTTATGTTAAAACATCACTTAACGACCTTTAAATAGGAACTGTTTTAGGATTTCCGCATAAACCTATTATCGTACCTTTAAATCGCAGGTCGTCCCTACGTGAGCACTTACCTAAAATTAGTCACACTGGTCCTCGCGTTACGGTCTATGAGTCACTTATAAATAAATATAGGTAGGTACCTTACACAACCTTTTTTTTAATCGACTTTTGTTGCTCAGCCTTACTTAGAACTTGACAGGCCAGTTGGCGGTTAGTGAATCTGACTGCCAAGCCGAATGTCGCGGGCTCGATTCCCACCCAGGACAAACATTTGTGTATCACATGTCTGTATGATCTGTGTCTGGGCATAAATATCTAAATCTCTTCTTCTTCTTTTCAGCCGTTTTCGACCATTTTGGTGTAGGCCTCCTTTAGATTGCGCCATCGTAACCGGTCCTGCGCTATCTCCGTCCAGTTCACCCCTGCAGTTCTTATGAGGTCATCCTTCCAACGCATTTGTGGTCTTCCTCTGGGTCTCTTCTCACCCCACGGTCTCCATTCTAGGACCGCTTTACCCCACGAGCCTTGTTTGCGGGCTATGTGTCCTGCCCACTGCCATTTGAGACTTGCCACTCGTTTCACAGCGTCGGTGACCTTACTTCGTTCTCTAAGCCAGGAGTTTGTCTTATGGTCTCTTAGAGTAATCCCTACGAGTTTCCTCTCTAGTTTCCTCTGGGCGACTTGTATTTTGTTAATACCATCCTTTGTCAGGACCCATGTTTCTGCTCCGTAAGTTAGTACTGGTAGAATACATTGATCAAACAACCTGGCTTTCTGTTCAGCTGTTATATTCATTTTGAACGCAAAGTCTAATTTCGCGTAGGCAGCCCACATGAGACGTATGCGTCTGTCTATCTCGTTTACCTGGTTTTCCTTTCCCATCTTCATTTCCTGACCCAGGTATACGTACTTCTCTACCTTTTCAATGACGGTTTGGTTTAATTTAATCGTAGTTGGTGCATTATCATTGGTCATTATCTTAGTTTTGCTAAGATTCATTTCCAAACCGACATTTAAGGAGGCTTCGTTCAACTCATGGATCATAATTTGAAGATCTTCAGGATTGTCACTCAGAAGGACGATATCGTCAGCAAACCTTAGGTTGTTCAGTCTTGCTCCTGGCAACTTAAGACCACGCTTCTCCCATGAGAGTTTTTTGAAGACATCTTCTAGTACCAGAGTGAACAATTTTGGAGAAAGAGTGTCTCCCTGTCTTACGCCTCTTTTGATATCTATAGCTTGTGTTTGGTCCACTATTGTGACTTTCATGGTAGCATTGTTGTAGATGTTTTGGATAAGCCTCGAATATCTGTGATCTATGCGAGCATTCTGAAGTGATTGAACAACTGCCCAGGATTCCACACTATCAAACGCTTTCTTGTAATCGATAAAAGCCAACCAGAGAGACGTTTGATACTCCGTGGCTTTTTCAATGACTGTTCTCATTGTCATAATGTGGTCCATTGTGCTAAATCCAACTCTAAATCCGGCTTGTTCGGGAGGTTGATAGAAATCGAATTTGTTGGTCAATCGGAGTGTGATAATTTTTGTAAGTAGTTTGTACAGATGGGACAGTAGACTGATTGGGCGATAATTATTGATGTCAGCTTTGTCTCCCTTCTTGAAGAGGAGTATTACGTTGGCCGATTCCCATTCTTTTGGTATTTTACCCTCTTCAAGGCACTTGTTCAACAATATGTTAATGAAGTCTATCACTCGTTGTCCGCCTTCTTTGACCATTTCGATTACCACTCCATCCTCGCCAGGGGTTTTGCCATTCTTCATCCTTTTTAGAGCCATTGCCATTTCTGAATTAGATATTTCTGGTATATCTTCAGATCCAACATTCATGATGTGTCTGTTACGGATATCTGTTGGCTTTGAGCTTTTAGAGGAATAAAGCTCTTTATAATACTGTTCAACGGTATGCAACAGTAATTTCCGATCTGATACCAAATGCCCAGTTTTATCCAACAGTTTTCTAATTTGTTGCGTTCCTTGAGATATTGCTTTCCGGAATACTTTTGGACCTTTGTACTTTTCTATAATGGATTGCACAGTTTTCTCTCTGTATTCCTCAATGTGACTTGCCACTCTTTTTCTTACTTTTTTGCAAAGGTTTCGGAACTCTTCCGTTGATGCACGTCCTTGCTTAATTAACTGTCTTCTTTTTTCCAAAAGGTCTTGAGTTTCCTGTTTCAGTCTGTGGCGGGTAGTTTTGCCTTGTGGGACTATGTTCTTTGCTTCATTATAGAGAGTATGTTGTACGTGTTCCGCAAGTTCGTCTACATTGGAAGACTGTGGGGGAAACGCTAGGGCATCGCTAAGTCTTTTCTGGTACAAATCTCTGTTAACCACGAGATTCAATGGATTTATTTTAGTTTTCCTGGATCTTATGGAAGTATATCTTGACATTTTTGCATTTATGAGGACTTTTGCTCTGATAAGCCGATGGTCGCTACCAGTATTAAACGCATTAAGGATGCTAACGTCCTTGATGATGCATTTGTGACTACTAAACACATAGTCTATTTCGTTCTTGTGTCGTCCACCCGGAGACAACCATGTCCACTTTCTTTCTGGGCGTTTTTGAAAAAATGAGCTCATATGGAAAAGCTTGTGTTGCTCTAACATGTTAACTAGTCTATTGCCTGAAGAATTTCTATTAAGATATCCAAAGTTGCCCATGAATGACTCTGACTCTTCCATTTTTACTCCGATTTTTGCATTAAAGTCGCCAGTAACAATTGTATATTTTGATTTATTTTCAACTAAGCATTTATCTAGGTCTTCATAAAAAATGTCTGTGGATTCGTCGGATGCATCGCTTGTCGGAGCGTATGCTTGAATGATCTTAATTGTAGTGGAATGTGTAATTTTTAACTGCAAACAGATTATTCTGTCCGAAATGGAATTAATAGACTTAACATTGTCCCAGATGCGTTTGTTAACAAGCAGTCCCACGCCATGGTTATGGGCATTGTCATCACTTCCTCGCTAGTAGAGAACATGGCCGTTACTCAGTTTTAAACATTCCTCACCAGGTCTTCTCACTTCTGATAAACCAACCACATCCCATGTAATTTTATCTAGCTCGTACAGTAGTTCTTCTAGCCGGTCCTCTGTCCTCAAAGTTCTTACGTTATATGACGTTACCGCAATCTCTGATGTTACTCCTTTCCAACTCTTATTTTTTCGACAGCTTGTTGACTCCCAGGGATTCTTAGCACCCCTGGTTCTGCCGGCGCCCACGCTGCTGTCTATGCTGGGGATCGCAGAACCGCTGGGAACTCGGGGCCGTTGTGTTTTGTGTGCTTTCATGTTTCTGAAGGGTATAGGCTTGGTTAACTCACCCGCTTGCCTGAGGCGTCTTGGTGAGTGAGAAGTGGTCCAGCTAACTAGGATTGTGGGTGCTACCGTTGATCTTGATAAGACTCTTCCGCTACCAACCCTAAGCGATACTCCTTCCCTGAATATCTCTAGACCAATAAACCGTTACATACGTAATACGCCTTATTGATCCCTCCTGTCTCTCTCTGTTCGTTGACCATGCTTCTCAATGGGGTTCTACCCAATCTTCGTCATAGTTGCTCAACTTAACAGGGTCCACCGCGTGAAGGTGAGAGTGGAGTTGGAGTGCAGAGGCTAGAGAAGGTCTCTTGTAGATCTTCTTGTATTGCGCGTGACACCCCCTTAGACCCCCTATGCTTAAATAGCATATATAATTTGTATTTAGAAAAAAAGTAGTAAAGGTGAGACTGAGGTCAAACGCAATCCCGTCATAGCTAAAAAAAATGTACTTCCTATATCAGTTATATGGTTTCCATAAAACAAGTTCTGCTTGGTTTCGGATCAGCCCCCTTATTCAACTATTACAAACCTCGTCGGCGCTCGGAGAGCTTGCATCTCACGTGATTGTGTGGTTAGCGAAAGAAACACAGCATAGAGGCGGCTCCTCGAGCTAGTGTCATTTTCTTTACAGAATCGAGCCCCAGATGGCCGTGTGTATAGAATGTCCCGCGATATATATTCTTTTTATATTGCCTGCTTCACTGTTAACCTATAACGACAAGAGGCCCCATATTTTATATCCCCATAATCCTAAAAGCATGTACCGATTAACAATGCAAACAAACGATAACGCCACTCATATTCTTGTTTACTTTATGTTTTGAAATGAGTTTACTTTTTTGCAATATTTTATTGTTATTGCGGTGAATATTTTAATTAATGTATAATTTACGTATTGCAATCAAATTTTGAATAAAAACCTTTAATCAAAACTATCAGAGTTTTACTATTTACCTTGTTTTTTATACCACTTGGGCCGACATACAAGCAGACGGTCCACCTGGTAAGTGGTCACCGCCGCCTATGGACATTTTCAACACTAGAGGCATCGCCAATGCGCTGTCGACCCTGAGACGTGAAGTTGTTAAGTCTCATGTGCCTGTAATTTCACCGGACTCCTGACCTTTCTAACCGAAACACAGTAATACAGGTGCACGACTGCTTCATGGCAGAAATGGGTAAGGTCTACTTCTTTAGAGACTTTATTTACCTACTGGGTTCATCATGAGATCAGGTCGATGGCTTCAAATTATTGTATCGTCTTTTGTGTACCAAAAACTAGCAAAGTTTCAAATCGATAGAAAAACTAAAAGTAGGTTTATTACAATTACCAGTAAATCTTTTAAAACCGTATTAATAAAAGATTATCTTCAATAACATCTATATTATATATAAATAAAAATGATCATTTATCTGTATGTCCTTTATAGAATCGTAAACTATGCAACGGATGTTAATGCAGTTTTCAACAATAGATAGAGTAATTCAAGAGGAAGGTTTATAACCAGGATTGAAAGCGGGCAAAGCCGCAAGGCGCAGCTGGTATTATATAAACAACAATCGATACAGACTTACCTCTCCATTTGTTTGTTATAGTGAGCAATTTTCCCGTTCAAAATGAAGGTGTGATAGACTTAAATCTTTGTTGTGGTGGAAACACGCAAACGTCATCTCATGATTAATGAAAGGCAACTCGGCTGTTGTGATGCAAATGACTTGAGTCAAGCTCTGTGATGACTGCCCTACATACTACAAATGGACTCATTTACACCGTCATGCATATTTTAGGTACAATAATATGTAAGGGTATTTTTACACGGCCATCACATCCCACCAAACTACTATGGAAACTAGATAACTGATATATTTACACATACATACTTATATAGATATTTAACCTCAGATACTTAACAACAGACATGTTCGTTCATGTTCACGAATGAATCGAACCAACACCGTGATAATCAGAGTATGTTACCAAAAAACAAACCGAAATAGGACTGATATACTGAGGTATATAGATACGGCAGTGGTCTACTAAAATGCTCATATAATCTATCCGTTTACGCTTGTGATCACGCTGATGTTCTAAATGACAGGTACCAAATACAACATTTTAGGTTTACTTCAATATTAATTAATACTTAGATGAAAGTTAAATAAACTAATATAACCACCGCCGAGAGGCCGTATGTATTCTGTGGCTTCTAGCGGTTAGTCGTCCGTCTTCTTGGAAGTAGAATTTCATACACGCCACTTAAAATTATACTGTCGTTGCTATTCCAAAACCGTTCATTCAAAACTCAAATCAATTATTCAATTTAGGCACACGAAGGGCACTTGAAAGTCAAATTTAAAGTTACTGAAGCTACTACCGGCAGCCATCAACTGAGACGAACCGACAAGAAACACGGCATCTTTTATATATATTTCTAGTGTCAATCAAATATTATTCAAAAGGGTAACGTGGATTGCAACGGTTTGATAGTCATCCATAGCTATAGGGTCTAACAGTGTAGACCTCACAATGATTAGGCGTAGCGCCGGCCGCTTTCACCGGGCTCGTGGTAGCGTATAGCTGATGAGGCGTTTCTGACTACGCAACGGCTAGCCTTGCCAAACCATTGTTTGCATGCTGACAGTAGCCGTCCGCCCTGTGATCGACGCTCGGCTCACGGTGTGTACTGAGGCTTACTTTACGTCCTTTAATGAACAGCTTTGCCAAACATTTTATATACAAACTGAATTGAATATTCAACGGCTTAGTAGAAAAAAATAGATTATTAGTAAAAATTATGTCAAGAATGCCATAATTCTTTGATATTTTGATGACCATAAAATTCACTATATTTTGAATTGTAGCATAGATTATTTTTAGTTTTGATAACTTTAGAAAGGAGATGCTAAGTGATATGTCTATGAGTTCTTAAAAAATATAAGAAACTAGTTGACCGCGTTCCCTAGGGATACAAGTATACATATAAACCATCCCTTTTGAGTCACTCTATCTATTAAAAAAAAACGCATCAAAATCTGTTGCGTAATTTTAAAGATCTAAGCATCCATAGGGACAGACAGACAGCGGGAAGCGATTTTGTTTTATACTATGTAGATATCCATAAATAACAACAAAAAAAGTTTGTGTTCATGTGAGAAAGTTAAGATAAATAATGTTTTTTAATAATGATTTAAGCTACAAAATAAATTCATATTATTTTGCAATTCTAAACAAACAATTTAAACCGTAAAACATTTTCCAAGTGCATTTTTTATTGTGTGTATGTATATTGAATTAAATTTCTGCAACACGCGTCTAATGTTTTGTCAATATAAAAAGTATTACATGTGTAGAAAGAGAACATTATTCTAATTGTGTACAAAATTACATACAAATCCGTTAAGCCAAAAACATTCAAACTTTTACATATTATTCTATTAAATATTATGCCCCATAGATATATTGTAGTATTTCACAGGAATTGAAATATAAATAACCCATTTTTAATGTTTAGTACCTTGATGGCCGAGCTTTGCTCGGGTTTTCTTTACTAATGAGACTACTACCGTATTCACTTTTTTAAAGCACTGTCATACATACCTATATACGAATTAGATGCGATCATAAAGGGCGTACCTTTAAGTGTAAGTGCTTTTATCTTCGTATCCTAATGGTATCGTAGCAGTTTTCATTGCCTAAAAACATGGATAAAACAACGTTTTCTAAAATGAAACCTAGCTAGATCGATCTATCGCCCCCGAAAAGCCCTGCATACAAAATTTCATGAAAATCGTTGCGGCCGTTTCCGAGAAGGATCTCGGAATCCGGATCTATTTTATATAATTAGGAAATTATATACAAGAATTGCTCGTTTTAAAGGTATTAGAAGATAGAAGATTAGATAGATAAACGACCGAAAATATTATGGAGTTGGTTTCTGACATAATTTATTTATTATATAATTGATTTGGGCTTTAAAAAATAATCAAATATCTAAAATAAGGCCTCCTTCGTGGACTTCTACAGCGAACGGCTCAGGGCCGCCTGCATCCAGTAGCCCCAAGCAACTTAAACCAGGTCGTCGGTCAACCATGTGAAATATCGTCCTGCTCGGTAAATTCCGGTGCGTAGTCGCCACTTGAGGACCTATCTTGCCCTTACAAGCTATATCCGTAACTACTGTTTTTCGAAAGTAGTCAGTTCGGTAACTGTTGCGTAGACAAATTCCAAGCTTAGGCCGTTCCATAGCCGCTCTGAGGCACCAAAAGCCCAAGCACAAGTTGCGCAATGTTCAATTTCCCATTGCATTGGTTTTTGGCGCACTCTGAACGTTTCTGACTGATATATCAAATTAAAAAAAGAACATTGTTAATTATTGCATTCTGCTCCATTGAATATCTGATAAAAATATACATATCTGCTACCTTATTTCAATTTTTACATTAAAATTCGGTAACAAAATGTTCACTATAACAAAGAAGCCTTTGTTAAAATAATTTAAACTGTAACAAAATTTATTAACGAAATTGCGCGAGGTATTTTTTCCATATAGGCCACACTGGTAGTAAGCAGGCGACTGTCAACGTTCGGGATTAAATTTTACTGCGTTTTTTTTTAAACAGGGTAAATTTTTATCGCAGCCTGGTGAAACGTTTTTTTATGGAAAAAGCGAGCCTTTGTGGTGATAATTACAATGTGAATAACTGGCGCACTAACTATGTAATTTTAACATTTTTGCTTTAGCGTGTAGTTTACATTTGGGCCCGGAGTACTTTTTAAACTTTCATAAACTTAATTTATGTTTCTATTATCAGGTATTATACATTTGGGATAATATTGGTTTGTATTTTATTTTTTGTATTACACTTTCTTCTTCTGTTTATATATTTAATAATATGTGTCGTATTTACGTCATTTATCATTTAAAAAAAAGCATAATAAAATACTATTGACTTTTATAGGCCACGTAGTCAGCCTTCTAGGCACTTTACCCATAGATGGCTCTAATAATTTAAATTCAGTTTTTTTATTTTTTATTTATTATATTTTTATTTTACATATTAGTTAATTTTATTCGGTGTATTATTTAACTTGACGTTAACATAATATATTTATGTGAAATAAATTAAAAATATGTATATCGTTACTTTAATTATAATATTATGCAAACACATTTGAGCAAATGCATCCAAAGATTTTTTAGGGATAATAAAACCTACATGTATTAGAGAGCAGACAAATGTTGACTATAGCTATAAAATAAATATGAACAGATAGGTTATTTACATTGATAATGATATTCCTGATGTGTAACTAAGCATTGTACATACATTACGTACTAAACAAACAATAACATGTTTATTATGGACATAGTAAATAACAATACAATATTTCAAGCTATTGCTATCTCAACTTAAATAAAGGTATGTCCATACGTACTTATATATAATGTTACCTTAAACATGAATAGACCACAGACATAGCTTTATGAGACCATACAAAAATAACAAAATTAAAAGTAAAAAAAATAGGTAAACAGAAAAACAAAAAGACGATTATGTCCAAAAATAATGAATAGGAAATAACAAAAGCTCTCATTCTAATCAATTCTATTTTCATACATTGTTATACTTTTAAAGTATTAAGATTATTCTTTATGAAGATGCCAAAAACATTACAATAAGAAAAATGTACAAAGTTTTATGTTGAAAAAAATTGTAAACAAATTAAAAAGGTGTAAAGCTCATTTGTGATGAATGCATATACCGAAACTCTATTTAGCTCACATTACAAAAATACCACAACTGATTTTTTATCACAAAATTTCTGTTATAAATTCACAAATACAATAACCATATCATTTACCTATACATTTTTGAACCTTTGAAGGGATTTGGGGGTGTATACCGAAACACAGGAATTTCGTTGCTAATTCGGCAACAGATGCTTTTTAATAAAGTATTTTTTTTATCTAGCCTAGTTTAGAAGATAAGTAACTCATACACTATTTAGAAATCCTACTAATATTATAAATGTGAATGTAAGTTTGTTTGTTACGCTTTCACGCGAAAACTACTCAACCGATCATCATGAAACTTTGTACACATATTCTTGGAGTAATTAGAAGTAATATGGGATACTTTGTGTGCCGGAAAAATTTTATATCCCTTGGGAACGCGGGGGACAACAAGTAAATAAATAAAAATAAATTATTGATAGAAATTACATCCAAACAATATGACGCATGCTTTCCGTCAATGTTAGTTATTATTATTACAGTTCTGATTGATTAATTGGTTGAGGTTCATTAGCATGCACTGTTATGGTCTAACAACCACTTAGACCTAGTTGAGTCAAATCGTTTTACCCCCTAAAATTACGTATATAGCCTATAATAGATAAACATTAATGTTTGTTTGTAAATTTAACATTATTGGGGTCGTTTGAGTGGAAAGTTTATTAGTTATTAGCTGTCCCCCGCGGTTTGACCCGTGTTCCCGAGGGATATCACATTTTCCCGGCACAAAGTAGCCTATACGTTATTCCAGGATATGTTCTATCTGTGTGCCAAGTTTCATCCATATTCGATTCTTAGTTTTTGCGTGAAAGAGTAACAAACATACAAACATAGAAATCTTTCCTCTTTATAATATTAGTATAGATTACCTGTCCCTCGCGGTTTCACCCGCGTTGGATGTTCCTTTTTTTTTCGGGATAAATATATCCTTTGTGTTATTCCAGGCTATGTTCTATTTATATGACAATGAGTAACAAATTTCCATACATCCCCTCACAAACTTTCGCATTCATAATATTTGTGAGACTATTATGCAACAACAAAAATGTGTTCACTTAAAAAACTGAAAGATTTTGAATGTTATTATTAAGGATTAAGACATTGGTTAATAATACTAAATAACATTCATTTATTTTGTAGTTACATCATAACTTACCATGAATGATGATATATTACAGGACTACTTACAGAGAATAGTAAGAAAAAAAAGATATGTTACTTTTTTTTTATATACCACATGGGCTGAGAAACAAGTAGACGGTCCATCTGATGCGTTGTCAACCCTAAGACGTGAAGTTGTTAAGACTCATGTGCCTGTAATTTCACTGGCCCTCTTACCTTTCTAACCGAATCAGAGTAATACCAGTGCACTACTGCTTCACGGTGTAAATGGGTACCGTAGTACTTCCCCGGACGAACTCTGCACCAAGAGCTCTACTATTCAAAATTACTTACGTATCTGAAAGGTAATTATAAAGACACTAAATAATGCCATATGTGCTTAATAGTCGTTTCTTTTATGTATGTAACAGTAGACAGTAACTTTCACTTATGTTTGGATTTCAACACACGTAGTCACGTAGTACATATTTCTTCTTAATACCGTATCCTTTGGTAGCTCAGTGGCCATTGTGAATGTATTTGGGTTGTTGTTGTTAGTAATCTAAATTGTTATTTACGTAAACTGTACCCATATACATTTTGATTCATGTAATGGGTATCTCCTAATAAATTACATCTTCATAAATATAATTAGGTGAGTTATTATATGTTTATTTTCTAAATTCTTTGATGAAATATCTAATTTATGAGATACAACGTTTATGTTGGTACAGTTAAAAGCAAAATGACTTTTATATTTGCTAACCTTATGACTTTAAGTTCAAATAAAAAGCCACAGAGGAAACTAAACATTTTCGTAGATATCTGTTTTATATGGGAATATTTTTGAAAGATCTTGATGTCTAAGAGCATACTGGTCTGTAAATATAAAAACGCAAGCCCACTTACGTTCCACTAGCAACACAAGGAAAAGAAAACGATATAAAACTCGACGCAATAGTTCTTGGAACAAATGGAGGAAAAGGTGATACTTTTATAGCCGCAAACGAAACCGATCATAAAATCACATCGTCAGGTTTTTACACATGACTATCCTTGAAGAATAGAATGATAAAAAGACTTTCAACGTATATCTTGAACTGGGAAAATGCAAGGGTGAACCATTTTTCTGTGTCACTGTACAAATAGCTGCGGGGAATGACTCGAATCTTAGAATGTCACTGGATGTTCTTTCTGTTTGCACGCCACAGTAAACTCTCGCCAAGAAAAATATATTCCAATTTAACAGAGATAGTACTGCAGGATGGCCTCGTTGTGCCAAAACTTTCCATTAAAAAACACTGTTTCCGTAGAGGGTTCTTTAAGGGAGGAGTTTTATTTCATGTGGCATCGGCAAGACAATGACGCAATCTCGAGTCTTTATACTTTCGTTCATTATTATCGGGTCCCTAAAATAATGATTATTTCATAAAAACTTAAGATAATTCTGAAATATCGTAATAATAGCAACATTATTTGTATACGGTTTTGCTATAGCTTTTAGTTTAAAATCTGGTTTTAATAATAATGTAAAGGAAGAAAAGAAATTCGATATTGTTAAATAAACCTGACCATTAAAGATAAGGCTGTTGATAGTCATAATGTATTTTTATGAATATTCAATATGTCAGAGGGATCCTCCTATATTTATAATGCTTATTAAGTCTATCCATGAAAAAATAAGTATTCTTTTTTATTTTTCTATAAGGTGTTTAATTAACCGTGTAAAATCGCCCGCATCCCTCGACAACATTTTTAACATCAGTAAACTGGCAGGTACTTATCTCGATTTAGCATTCCTCTGTATCATCAATCATACTTTCAAATCATTTGGGGCGGGAGATAAAAAGCCTTTTAAGAATGAGAAAAAAATTCAATGGCAAAAGATATAGAACAGCAACTGAATGTTCATTCGCGACGATTAAGATTAAATATAAAGAGAAATTTTATATCTTTTGAAATAAAAGACATTTAAGTTGATTATTATTTTGACAGCCTTAAAATAAAGTCGACATATAAAGTGATAGAAAATTTCGTTTTATATTTTCGATTACTATTATTTGTAGCTAAATAAATAAGTAGGTACTCAGACACTCTATTCCAATCATATTAGTTTTATGTCACTAAGAAAAAGTAAGAACGATTTTAAATCTTATTAATGAGTCGAGTGCTAATAAATATCTTTTTTGGAAGGTACTTCTATTGTAACAAGCAGGCTTAGGGCCCACCTACTATTGACGCTTGCAACACAAGACCATTCGAAAATCTTGTCGAACCCTTCCAAAAGAACGCCCACTTCATCACCGTCTACTCCAGCTTATCTCTAGACTATACCCATGATCACTTGCACCTCATCATCATCAGCCTATCTCCGTCCACTGCTGGACACAGGCCTCACCTATGGCACGCCACTGAGCTCGATCTTCAGCTTTTTGTTTCCAACCGCTGCCAGCCAGCTTGCGCATATCATCGCTCCATCTAGCTGGAGGGCGCCCTACACTACGTTTACCGATGTCGCGAACTACGTCGCGAAATGTACCATAAATTGTAAATAACTAAAACGTCAAACCTTGTTAATATTAAAGACTGGCAACCCAAAAAGCCCTGTCACCGGCATTGACACATTTCCCGCGACTGCTACCCACGAAACATAAAAACTTCACGTTTCATCAATTCATAAAGTGTGAACAAAGCAAATAACTAACTATCCAGGCAGAGATTGAGAGATGTGAGTGTGGCAGCCTGGGTGTGCGTGTTGCGGGAGGCCTAGGTGAGCGCTTTAGATTTAGTTGATTGTAATACCAAGTACCTAGTTGACATTCGAGCGTGCGGTTCAGAAACTTTGTACTTAGGGTTGTTGTTACTTGTTATAGTGGGATGTGCCTGCTAGCCTCGGATGGATATTAGTATCACGTCCCGTGATCGTTGGATGATGCTCAGAGACTCAGCTATTCATATTGCACAGACAGACATATAATTTGGGTGGACTCAGACGGACGTTGGTAAGGACATGATCGTTGGATCATGCGCAGATATTCAGCTATTCGTATTACTAAGACTCAGATAGACATCAGTAAGGACATGATCGTTGGATCATGCGCAGATACTCAGCTATTCATATTGCCAAGACTCAGACAGACATTGGTAAGGAGATGATCGTTGGATCATGCTCGATACTCAGCCAGTCATATTACTCAGACAGCTATCACTCAGGTAAACTCAGATGGACATGAGAGGAAAGGGGTCGCTATAAGGGGTGGCGGAGGCGACTTAAAAATAGTCCATAAACTATTAACTCAGGCCATTGCTCAGAAGTGTCTCAGTATAGTAAAATGAAGGTCATACCCTCAACACAGTTTGCCCCCAGGCAATCAGCACTCAGATCAGCTGCATGCATATTATTTTTCAGTTCAGATATGATGCATCAATTTCTGTATAAAATAAGGAATTGATGTCTACTGCATCTGCATTGTTAAATAAAGATTATCTAGAAACCAGGCTGGAATTATTTACTATCTATAGGTACATTTACTTACCTTCAAATATCATTAATAATTCCTATATTTATCAGCTATTCGCTAGACCTATTTTACTTATTAGTACAAGTTTGGCGACAACCGAGCCGTGGTCTCCACTCTAGAACACGTCTACCCCAACGGTTATCGGTTCTGCGACAGATGTGACCAGCCCACTGCCACTTCAGCTTGCTAATCCTTTGAGCTATGTCGATAACTTTGGGTCTCTAACGGATGACTTCATTTCGAATTCGATCCTTCGAAGAGACTCCGAGCATAGCTCTCTCCATAGCTCGCTGAGCGACTTTGAGTTTGAACCAGTCGCACCGTCAGTGTCCACGTCTCGGCTCCGTAAGCCATAACAGGTAGGACGCACTCGTTAAAGACTTTCGTCTTTAGACATTGGGGTATGGGCGATGAAAAGACTCGACGAAGTTTTCCAAATGCTGCCCACCCTAGCTGTACTCTTCTGCGAGCTTCCTTCACTTGCACCTAATGGACAGCAAAAGCTTTTCTCATGAGGGTTGACGTCAGACAGGCTGTAAAAATTTTACTTTACTCATGATGTGTGCACCAAAAAAACAGAAAGCATACTTACTTATTGCGCCAACCCTCAACGATTAGGAATATGGCAAGGGGAGATAATCACTAATTTCAGGTCAATAGCTTCAGAAGATATTAAGAGAGAGAGCTTATTAAAATATTTAAAGCTTCCTCGAGAATTCAATGGTTGTTACGAACAAGTTTAAAAATCACAAGCGTTCTAAACCGTATTCTTGCTTCATTTGTCTTTCATACGACCGTTACCGTAATGTTTCCCCTGATAGGCACTCTTCTCGAATGATATTAATAACGAAGCAAATGAACATTTTGATATGCCAGATGATCTATACTTATATTATAAAGAGAGGGTGCGAACTTTGTGAGTCTGTATGAATGCGGAGGGTAATCTCTGGAACCACGGCACCTATTTGAAAAATTCTTTCATCATTTGTAAGGTATACTATTGTGGATGAAGACAGGTTATGTTGTAGTCCCGTGATATATTAGATTCGTCGAGAACGCGGGTGAAACCGCGGCATGGAATGGTAGTCTATACTAATATAATAAAAATATGATTTGTGTTTCTTTTATTGTAATGTTATAATTTATTATGTAAATAATTCAAAAACTACAGGACATTTTAGTATGTCCTTTACCATTAGAAAGCATCTTCATCCAGAAGTAACAAAGGCAATGTTATAATGACGGAATACATCAGCCTCCTTATTATTCAACTAATACAAACTTCGTCGCCGAGCCGCTTCACGGAAGCTTCGGAGAGCTTACCTCTCAACCTCTCACGTGATTAGTAGTATCAGCGTAGTAAGCGACAGAAACAGAGCATAGAGGCCGCGACAAAACATCCTCGAGTTAGTGTAATTTTTCTTACAGCACCAAGCCCCAGATTCTTCGGAAACGCGGTTAAAATATTTAATATAAATAAGTTTTATAGGCCTTTTTAACCCTCTAAATTATCTAAAATATTACAAACAAAATCAAATTATAAAACAAAGAATTGAAACGCGATTGAAGCAAAAAATATGATGTGTGTTATGAACAAAAAAGCCGGTGGGGTCACAACAACTAAAATTAAACGTTAATTTACGGCTGTTTCTGAAATGGGCAAATATCTGGTGTAAAAATAAGTTTATTACCCGTCCGCGTTTATTGTTAGAGTTTTTTATACAACTTCTCTATCGTTAATCTTTGTTGCGAATACCTCTTGTGGATATAACATCTGTTACAGCTATAATTTATAAACTGTGACTTAATATTTTTTTGATATCAACAAATAGTTTTATTTTATTTGGAGAATTCTTTTTCATTTTTTTATAGAAAGAACTCACCAGTAACTTTGTCAAAATTCAAAACCATTTATTCAGTTTAGGCCTAAAGTTAACGCGTAAAGTTACGTTCCGGTTCAGAAGTCAGCCTTCAAATCAAATCCTATACCTAACTGTAATGAAATTCAATATGAATTTGATAATTTATTACCACTCGTCAAATTCGTCGGCATTAATCACTTCGTTGATTGAGTGGGTCCTGAAGATGCTGGGTTCGATACCCGGTCACGCATGGTGGGTAATAATAACGTTTCTTTATCAACAAAAGATTACCTATTGTCCGAAATTGATAATGTTCCCGAGAGACGGTGACAATACTCATCATATGGCACGTCTTATCTTCTGCCTACCCCTTCAGGAATAATCAACGTGAAGGTAAGGTTATATAATTATTACTAAATATATCTCACAACGCAATTGCTCGTGATTTTACGTATACAGTTTCTACATTATTGGCAACTAGCTTAACCGTCTATATTAAATCATAGGATTCAGATCAACTGTTAATCAGTGCTAATCTACCTACAGATTAGCGAACCCGGAAGCAACATCTCCCTTTCGATATGATTAAGTATAGTGTATTACTAGAGGCAATATGATTTCAGCTGCTCATTAAATCTATAGTAATATAATATTCAAGTGTTACTAAAGTCATTCATACTTTTAAGTTTGATAATAAACAAGATTATGTTAAGGAATATACCCAAAACATACAGTAGAAAAATTAAAGCAACTAGCTAAAGCTAAAAATTTCCAAGCTACAGTCTTAACTAGTCTCAGTCAATTAAACGTACATAAGCAACAAGGAGGGCCGATGTTGCGGTTGTTAATGGTTGTGTATCTGTTATATTGATGTTATATTGTCAGATTAAATTTTGGACAAACAGCGAGGGTTAGGTTAGCGGCGCAGCTGCAGGAGTTGAACTAATTTCATTTCGACATGACAAGGGTATTAGCTGGGTCGAGTTGGAACCCTTTTTATAGACCAGGTTACATACAGCATACGCTGCAAAATCCACTAAACTGGAACAATTGTCGCTCAAATTAAATGCGAAACTGAAACAGTGTGTTTCACAGAAAGTTGCTTTATAATGAAAATGTATCATGGATGCACGAAATTGTCCTTTAACAATATTACTGTGATATTAATAGGCTTAGAGCACAGTAGTTTGTCACGTTTTGTAATTGACATCACGAATCTTTGTAGCTTTAAAACTAACAATGGAATAATATCAAAAGCTAAATCGAATTAAATGCGTAACAAAACAAAAATACAAAAAAGTTCTGACCTGGGATTTATCATTCTATGTTAATAGGGATTTTTGCCGGAAACATTAAAGACCAATAAAGAGATTCTCCTAAAATTTTAATTGAATCCGAAACAAAGCAAGCTGAGCCATGACAAGCGTCGCCGTCTTAGCTCGCTGCAAACGTAATCCTAATTTAAATACTGCTAAATTATGCAATTATTGTCTCGAATTAAAGGCTTGTAAGTATTCTTGAGCGAATGTCTAGAATTCGAGACTCAGCAAGATTTAAGAGCGTCGTTCGCAGAACTGAAAGAGATAAGACTGGATCGCGCTAAGCTGGTGAATTACCGCCGTTTCTTTGTGCGACACCGCTCCGAGTTCGTCTGTCGGAGTGGAGGATAAGTTACCCGTGTGTGTGCCCAAATTTATTTAAATTCGCAGCATACCTCGCCCCGGCTCGAGCAAGTGAAGTTAGTACGACATCATTAACTTGGCAATAATCGTAATGAAATGTTCTCTCTCCGTGACCCAGCTGCGCCGCCGTGGCAGACAATATTACTAACTTTATCACAATTTAGGAGCGTTAAATGGCCTTGAATTATTTCATATTCTGTAAATGCGAAAGAAATACGTAATGGTAACGTAGACTTACAATAAGCAATAAAGAACGTCGTCAGTTTTGTGTTATCGGAGTTAGATCGGCAGGCACGTAGGCCGACGGCTAATATACATATAGATTTTTGTGACAAATACACGTCCTCATAAGAAATTCACCCTCGTCGCTGGCGTGGGGCGGGCCTTGGTGAATTATAACGTCACAGAGCACCAAGTTTTTGTGCCGAGATTAACTGCGTATTACAAGCAGAAAGTATGCCAATGAGCCGGTGTTTCTAAAACTTCTTAATTACTTACGAAGGCTTTTTTTGTTACCACAGCCTTTCGTTAGAATTATTTTCACATTTCAAACTGTACAAGAGCGACAAGGGAAGTTTGCATAGTTAACGTTCGTTGCAAAAACTTTGACCTAAAAGTTTTTCACCAATGCTATTACAAAGGTATTCTTAGTTGAATTTGGTTTTAGTCATATAGTCAATATTATTTAGTTTTCTTAATTTTCTACAAACGAAGATTTGGTTAAGACTGATTTAAGCAAGTATATCAAAACAATTCCTTCACACATCGAATGTTTACGTTTGATTACTGAGAAATTTATGTTTCTATCCATTCTATGTATTCAAAAAAAAATTTAAAAACAAAATTTTTCTTTTATCATCATTGAGTATATTATCGATCAAATCAACGACCTCTGCAAATTGCCTAACAACAAGGCTTGCTTAACTACAATGCAAAGCAAACATTGTTATTTTGGAACTACCTAGATGATATTTAACTATACGCTATAATAATATTATGCATAATATATTTATTCTAAATTGTTCTGTTTAGAACATTTTTAGAAAATACTTGCACGTATTTTTCGTTATTTATTTCGTTTGTAAAATTATCCTACTAATATAATAGATGCGAAAGTTTCTATGCATGGATGTTTGTTACTCTTCCACGCAAAATCTACCAAACGGATTTGGATGAAACTTGGCACATACATAGAAAATGCCCTGGAATAACACATAGGATATTTTAGTGCCGGGAAAATGTAACATGCCTCGGGAACGCGGGTGAAACCACGAAGGATAGGTAGTTAAGAAATAATATTATAATCTACAAAAAAGCCCCAAACAGATGTTGGCCATCACGTTTAATATAACTAGATAATGCCGTAATAAAATGATCAGTAACATTTCCCAGAAACGTATTATTACGTTTGGAGCCAAACAATGTGACCCTTGTAATAACTTGTGATATATTAGTTAGAACGTGAGCGTGCATACCATTACTCTGATAATATGTAGCGGTTATTGAAGACTTAGTTGTTACGAACTTAGACATCAATTTGTTAACATGCAAGAATATTGATAATATTATAAATCAAAATCGAATAAATTTTTCGATTTAATTAGAACCATCAGAGTTTAAAGAATAGTAGCAATTGCATTTACAAATCGCATTGCTTATGTCAACCGCTTTGCGCCTTAAACATTGCAACAGAGATAATACCTTTAACCGAAACGGTTCATCAGTATTCAGCGGCGAAGCAATTGAAACTGCGGTGGTACTCGGTCCTCCCACTCAATTTTCCTTGTTCCGACGGCTCGAGTTATTTGCATCACAAAAACACAATGTCGAGGGAACGCGAGACCATTAATCACGCGTAGTGGAACTTCAGCACAGTTGTGAATGGCTTCAGCCACACGCGAATGATTCAGACGTTTTACTGGGCTCATCGAAGGCACGGGCTCACTTCGTCAACTATAGCAGTCTTATCAACAAGACAGTGCGTCTTGCGGAAGACGAGACTGATTAAACTTCAACGTCAGTGATGTCATGTTTTGCATTAAATTCGTGTTACCATACAGTGTGACAGAATTATAATTAACATTAGTTGACACTTTGGCATGTGTTATGGTGAGAATTCCTTCCAACTTAGAGAACGTGATAATTAAAATTGTGTTGCTATTTTTCATATCTAAAAAGGATGCAAACAACAATAATAAATATCAAAGGAAGTCTTGTTTCACTGTATAATAGGGACAGACAAGAAAATACATTAAACGTAATAAAACGAGGAGCCTATTATGAACTGGAAGCATAGATATTCCCCATAATTTGCAACAATAAAATGCTTGTAGGTATTCAAATTGTCTGTGCCTATACTTTAAAAGTTTTTTAAGTACCGGAACAAGCCGCCGTTTTAATTGCGCCAACCGGAAAGGGGAGAGATGAATGGAAGGAAACGGCAGCAGGCTTGCCAACCGCCCTACATTATTAAAACTTGCCTCTTACTCCACCGAGCTCCACTCTAGCAACTGCGAGCATAATGAATCGCGCATCTCGAATAGACTTGAAATAATTTCGTTTATAAAAGAATCCGAATAGATATTGGAGAGGTGTTGAGACTCGGAATTGTATCTCGTGAAAGAATTTTACTGCAGGCACTAGGTAAGGTAAAGTTTTCTTTAGAGTAAAACTATGGAGGTACAGACATAGAGATGATAGCGTTTATTGGTTTTAAAGTTTAAATGTGAAAAAAAATTAAAAAGTAATTTAACAAAAATAATAGGTCATTAATTTTTGACACATAAATAATTGTGTTCTAGCCTGCGTTTCACCCGCGTTACAAAAATAATATCTTAATCTAGTTCTAGGTCATAAAATATCCAGGTGCCAAGTTTTATCTTAATCCGTTTTGTAGTATTTGCATGAAAGAGTAACTAATATCCATATATCTTCACAAACATTCCAATTTATAATAGTATGTAGTAGGATAGGGTAGCGACATCTATGGACACGCACGTGAGAATCCTGCATCGCACTATAAAAGTTTTCTAAGGATTTGAGCATATATTGTAGCTCCAAACGTCGACACTTGGGCCGCAATCCCTAGGCACGATCACACCTCGCTCCTCCATAATGGTAAACTCTATATTTGATAATTTTCATGACATTTTGAAGCCTATTTAATTTTGAATGTGTCTCTGGTCGAAATCTATATATTATTTAACAATTGACGTGAATGTTCCAATATAAATATTTTCCTCTTTTATTTTCTTTTATAATACCTATTTAGAATTTCGAGTTTATGGTCAGCTCGTTGTATTTATTTAACGAACTAATCAAATCATTTTAATTGAAAAACCCTATAAAAAAAATTTTACTTAGGTCAGATTCGATGGAAATATGGAGCTAATACGTGTAAAATTAATAAGTAGACTATTTCTCAAATCTGGTGTAAAAGTAACTAAGTAATAACTGGTGTAAATTATCTAAAAATCGATAGATACTACATCAACACGAAGGAATTACACAACACAGAACAAAACACATTTTGTAAGTAAATACGAGTATCAGTAGAACACTACGGATACCCGCGATTAAATACGTTTTTTTTATGTTTTGTGTGGAGGAACGAACTCGTTAGTCTACCGCTTGTCTGTGCAACATTCTGTCACACTCGAATTCTCTCGGTTCACTAGCACAAAACTACTAATGGTGCAAAGGAAACACAGTTTTTCGATTTGATACAAAAATAAAAACTTCTAAGTAAACTAATGTGTTCATTTTATTCGCTATTAAATAAAAAGATTTTTCCAACGTTCAAACGTAGCATAACATGAAAAGAGTCATTGTTATTTACAGTTTTCGTAACGCATCCTATGTAAAAACAAAAAGTCATTTTTTATAACATTTTTAACAGGTCATATTGTGCCCGGAGCCTGCTACTGAGTGTTGTGTGTCGTGCTGAGGGTGTTTTGTAATACGTTGAATTCATACGCTCCTAGGAAAAAAAACATGGCGATACTTAAAAACTAATTGCGTCCTTGATACAGCGGGAGCGAACGCGAGGCTTCTTTACAACATTGTTTATAAAAGGTGCGAAATAGACGAGCGTCCTCGTATTACCGTGGCCGCCTTATTACATTGTACGAGTACCTTGACAAAGCCTCCGGCGTGCCTTATCTGTGGTACCAGGAGAGCCTCATAAGCTCAGGTTGTTACCTCGGAACACATTGTAACACATTATGCGACAACGCGCCGTCGACCTAACGCGCTCATCCGCACGTAATAAGAATATGTAGTCTTATGAATATTTTGCTCTACCTTGACGGCGTACGATTAGAGATTACTGTTTTGTGGCTTCCGTCGAGCGCTATGACACACACTTGAATGTATGTGACGTGGATATTCATCACAGTTTTACGGTAGCGACACGAGCTCTATCGAGAAATGAAATGTTTTTATTATACCCTATACTTAGTTATTTATTGTATCAAACCTCGATTACTCGTGGCTTGGAATCGAGAATTGTCATCCTATTACTAAAACTTATATTACGATTCATCATAATTAAGGCTAAAATTATGAAAAAAGAAATGGCCCAGATAATCTAAATGAGCCGATTATTTAAAGAAAATATTTATGCAATAAGTAATTTCTTGGACAACAGCCGCATCTGTAATTTCTAATATCAATGTTTCCAGCGTAGCCAATACAAAACTAAACTCACCACTCTTCGGTACGTTTACAGAGCACGCATGTTTACTTACTCTGTGTTTCCGTTAACGACATTACCCTTCTCTAGCTCAGAGAGTAGAGTAGGTACTTCTGCACCTACTAAACGCAACGTTGCGTTTTCTGTTCTGAACAGCATAGTTTAAAAATCTTACCTAACTTTTCTTGTAACTTTCATAAATATTATAACATTAAATGTGCATTGAAGCAATGCTAAAAAAACGATTTATAAGGGAAAGAAGGTACTCGATAAGTTGTAAGAGAAATCTATATTACAACTGATTAAATTTGTCCTTGTAAGGGTCATAACCCTACGAGAGGGATTATTCATAGTCCACCAGCCGCGTCCAGTACGGATTGCCATTGGGATGGAACCAATATGTAACTTGGGAATTAATTAATAATTCTGTAATTAGTTTTACATTTACATTGTCACAAACATGAAAGTCGCTCGTTTATCCATCAGTACCTATAATTTCCAAACCTAACCCTTCTAAGTAATCTTACCGCATAGCGCTATGTGGTTTGCGGTTATGTCACCGTCGTTTCAGATATTTGGAATACGGTATGTGGAATATAAATTTTGTATCATAACTAAGACTTATTACGCTTATAATTTTTTCGGACAAAAGTTTTACAGATTTAATAATTTGAAAAACTTTTAAATACGCACAATTTTTGAAAAATAATAATAAATTGGAATAAGTTTACGTTCGAATTTTCAATAAATTAAATTATTATCTTTTAAATTGATCTTTATTTGGGTATATGATGAGTCATGAAGTTTGCAATAAAGTGTGAGCAACAAGGTGGATAAATTTGCATTTTAATCGTAGTTACTATCAGTCGGGTTAGTGAAGATGTTAAAACGCTTTTTAATTCACGCCGAATTATAGGCAAATTATCTATAGGTATTTTTTGTAGCAATGTGATTATGACTAAAGGAAATAAGGGCTTCTCATTCTGGAAATAATAAACAGGAGATTTTGAAATTTAAAAAAAAATGGCTTACTCTAAAGAGCGGTATAGAATTGAGTCCTATACAATAAATTTGGTTCAAAAAGTCTGCGGTCATAATCTGGGTTTCCGCAAAGAGGGGTCTGAGAGTCCCCCGTAATAATCGCTGCCAAGACGTCAATCACACAAGGGTTGAACCAAGGATGAAACTGAAGGGTTGGATTATAAGGGTCTAATTCTCTGAGGCAACAGGATTATTAATATTCAGGACTACGGATGATGGCTTTAATTTACTTTTATTTAATATTCAATTACAGGTTGGTTTTTGTAAGGCTTAAATTATACAGGATCGTGTACGTCGTTGATTCACTTTGTTCTGTGTTTGTTTATTGTATATTTTGAAATGAGGATTAGCAGTTTATAAGCGGTTTATATCGCGTTTAAAATGACAAAGATCACCTTCTTGCTTTTTGATATAAGATTATAATACTCATAACTATTATAGGTCATGTTATATCAATAAAACAGTTTATAATTAAAAAAAATTATATATATTGTAGGTCAAAAAAATATTCATAGTCCGCTTATCGACAAAGCTATATTAGGCCTAACAAAGAAACATTTGGGTAGTAACAAATTATGGACGTCAAATAGAGGGGTACTTATCCATGTGGGCGACGACTGTTATATATAATTACAGTACTTACAATTACAATACACAAGAAAAATACACTGAAATATAATTGGTGGATTTCCACTCAACAAACATCTTGTGTGCATGAACATTTATTATCTGTTTGTTCTTATTTAGAATGAATGATTTGCTTAGTGGGTTTATGACCGATGTCTGTGGGTAGAAATACTATTAATTATTATTTAAATTATAAAATTAAAAAATAAAATTATAAAAAATATATTTATTTATTATAGGTATATATATAGTCGGCAGGCCAATTGTCTTGGTGGTTAGCGACTCTGACTGCCAAGTCGAAGGTCGCGGGTTCGATTGCCACATATTTGTGTGCATGAACATGTCTGTTTGTTCTGTGTCTGGGTGTAAATATCTATATATGTATGTATTTAGAAAAAAAAGTAGTATATGTAGTATATCAGTTATTTGATTTCCATATTACAAGCTCTGCTTAGTTTGGGACCAGATGGCCATGTGTAAAGAATGTCCCAGGATATTTATTTATTTATTTCAATTAAATTATTTTTTTAAATAAATATTTATTATTTAAATTATAATTAAAAAATTATTCAAAGATCATACTTACTTATAAACGCCGAAGTATGCATAACTAACAATAGGGGTCAGTGTTTCCCGATACCTTTAACCTGGATATATTCAAGGTCAGAGCGAATAGGCACCTTCTGACTAAGCGTGCTACATCCTCGGCCTCATCATAACTCCTTCTGGGGTCAGACGAAGGCCAAACGCAAGCCAATTTTAACTTTTTTAAATCTAAATCACCATTTAAGTACCAAGGATGACATAATATAAAACTCTCTAATAGACTGATCATCCTGCTGAACGCTTTCCGGTTTAGATGATCACCTCACGAAAACTTGTCCCTCTTCGCTTATCAGCTTATCGTGAGATTCAATTCAATGATCAATTCAACATCTAATGAAGCGAAAATCAGATTATTAAAGGAAGAGGTATAGTTTGTTACAAACATTAAAACTAGTAATTGTGATAAAGATTCTCACCTTGCACTTACAATATGAGTAGTTGTAATATATTACAAGACCTAATTAGGGTCTCACATATCTGCAGTATTCGCAGTGTACGTACGTCAAAGGGTATAACAGAATCGGCCTAACCAGGCTCACGTCGGTACCTACCGATTACGGGCCCGTTTGGTCATTCCATCAGAGTAGCACCAATTACTCAAGTAACAAAAGGTAGGCTTCAGAATCCCCCTGTTTAAGATATACTAGTGTAGGCAGGATGATTGTGAAGTAGGTTATACAAATTATCAAACGTACAACTATAATAATAATAATAATAATAATAATAATAGCCTTTATTAACAATCTTATAAGTTACAATTAATTTATTTCTACTTAATACTACAAATTAAATTAGTTTAGGTTGTACTTAAATAATATTTCTGTTAGACACCGGTTTCTTGATTGTCTTGCTTTTCAGCATAGGCCTCCCCAAGTATTCTCCACAACGATCTATCCTTTGCTTTTCTCGTCCAGGTCGTTCCTGCCACCATTTTTATATCATCTTCCCATCGACGAAGTTGACCACCTTTACGTCTCTTCTTATATCTAGGGCACCATTCCGTCACTTCTTTGGCCCATTTATCTTTCTTACTTCTTATTAGATGTCCAGCCCATTTCCATTTTAGTTGTCGGATTTGGTATTTTATGTCTATAATCTTGGTTTGTTGTCTTATTATTTTTAACTGAACTTTGTCTTTGAGCTTTATGTTGAGTATGCTTCTTTCCATTCTATGTTGACACGCTTCTAGGGATTGAATGTTTTTCTTTGTACAACTCCATGTCTGACATCCGTAGGTCATGCTTGGTAGGATACATGTATTAAATATTTTCTTTTTTCCTTCAACCGGTACAGCCGAGTTTTTCATAACATCTTTTAGAGCCCAGTACCTCTTCCATCCAATATTTATTCTATTTTTTATTTCTTTTGTTGTAAGGTCTTTGGGAGATATTATTTGGCCAAGGTATGTATACTCCGTTACATATTCCAATTCAGTAATGTTGTTGGCTTTAATAGGAATTTTAATGTGATTTGTCATCAGTTTTGTTTTGCTGATATTCATAGATAGTCCTACCTTTTCACTTTCATGTACCAGTTGTCCAATCATAGCCTGAAGGGTTTTTGGATCCCCGCATATTAGTATAAGGTCATCGGCGAATCTTAGATGACTTAGTAGTACTCCGTTAATATTTATACCATATTCCTTCCAATCAAGATGACGAAATATATGTTCTAGGGTTGCCGAGAAGAGTTTGGGTGATAAAGGGTCTCCCTGTCTAACTCCTCTTCTAATTGGGAAGGATTCTCCTACCCTTTCTGTCTGTATCTTGGCTTTCATATTTCCGTATATGTTCTTAATTATACGAATGTATTTATTGTGGACCCCTTGTGTATCAAGAGCTTCCCATATTTTCTCGTGTTTTAGTGAGTCAAAAGCTTTATTGTAGTCTACGAAGGCTAGGTAATAATCAATTCCATATTCGTTGCATTTCTGGCAAATTTGTTTTATGGTATGAATATGGTCGATGGTTGAGAAACCACTTCGAAACCCTGCTTGTTCTTTTGGCTGATTTTCGTCTAAGGTCTTTGTTAGACGCTCTAGTATTATTTTAGAAAAGATTTTATAAACATTAGACATTAGCGAGATAGGTCTGTAATTTGTAATATCATCTGTTTTCCCTTTCTTGTGAAGTAAAATTATAGTAGACGTGGACCATTGATGAGGTATATATTCTGTTGCTAAAATTTCATTGAACAGATCCGTCATTGTGTTCAAAATAATTTCAGATATTCCAATTAAAAGTTCATTGGAAATGTTATCTTCACCTGCTGCTTTCCCTCTCTTTTGTGATTTTATGGCTCTAACAACTTCATCTTTTAATATGTTTGGAATTGGTTCTTCATTGATTGCCCTGTTGCTTGTAGTAGACGTAATTTGGTCATCATCGTAAAGTTCGCGATAGAAATCGGTAGCTGTTTCAAGTATTTCGTTTCTTTTTGATTTCTGTTTTTTAGTTTTATGATGTCTTACATTAATAATCCAATCTGTGTTTTCTTGAAGTTCTTTCCATACTCTCTTGATTCCGCCTGATTTTATATACAGTTGTATTGTTTCTGTTCTCAGTTTATATCTGTGCTTTCTTATTTTTTCATTTATTTCTTTACTCATTTTAGTTATCTCTAGTTTATTATTTTTCCTATTTTTAAATAAGAGGGCCCTTTCTTTAATTAAGTTACTTGCTTCCGATCCTATTCTATCCTTGAATGGTTGGTTTCTTTCTAGTTTTTTATTGGTTTCTTTTATTTCTTCGACTAATGTATCGTATTTTTCTTGAATAGTTCTAAGTTCGTTTATTGGTATTAACTTAGCTTTAAGGTTTTCTAAAACTTGAGTCGGTAATGGTAGTGTAATTGGTTGCTTTGTATTTTGTATATGTTTCCTTGATTTCTTTGCCTCAAATTTGTGTAGATGACCTCGGAGTAATCTGTGATCAGTACTATAGTTAAAGTTGTTAAGAACTTCCACATTTAAGAAGAGCTTTGGTTTGTTCGTAGTTATAAAATCTATCTCGTTTCTTACTTGACCATTGGGAGATTCCCACGTCCATTTCCTTTTAGGATTTCTTTTATAAAAAGTATTCATAATATGTAAGTTATTTTCTAATGCGTAGTTGATAAGTCTTTGCCCATTATCGTTCCTTTTGCCAGTTGTATAGAGACCAAGAATTTTATCTTCGTTTTTGCCTCTTTGGCCAATTTGACTGTTAAAGTCTCCCATCACAATAACGGTGTTATACAGAGACTCCATTGTTTTATTCAGGGTTTCATAAAAGCTATTTTTAACTTCTTTTTTTGCTACCTCAGTTGGAGCATATATCTGAACTATTGAAGTCGGATTTTTGTGATCAGGGAGTATGATGTTTAAGATGGCTATTCTGTCTGAAATTCCTTTAAATTCTATTATATTGTTCTTTAGATATTTCTTCACCATGAAACCTACGCCATACTTGCCTGGTACTTCATTTTTATAGTACAGAATGTGTTCTTCGTGTTCTTCAATTTTTTCTGACGATCTCCGTACATCACTTATGCCTAGGATATCCCAATTAATATCCTGCAACGCCTGTTCTAGCTCTGTTAGATATTCGTTCGACTTTAATGATCTTGTGTTGAGTGTTGCTATGTATAGTCTCTTTTTTTGGATCTTTGTTGTTGTTTGATTTTTCCTCATAAATTCTTGGGGGGTTTGGTCAATAGCCCCGCGGTGACCAACCGTATTGGGGCTTTTGTTATTTATTAATTTGTTGCCTATATAATTTGTTTTATTTTCGTTACCGGTGTCTAGTAATTCCTATGCTTTATATTGTTGAGATGCTTTTTCATTTAAAGAAGAGGGTCTTGCCCTCATATACTCAAACGCATTTGTTTTGTGTAGTTTAGGAGGTGCAATAATATTTTTTGATCCACTGCGGTCTGTAGGTTTATGTATGTTCTTTGGTGACGTCGATGCCTCTCTCTTTCTTTTTTCTGCATCTGGTGTTTCTCTGATGACTATTCTATTATTTCGAATGAATGCGTTTTTCCCGTTTTGCTTTTCTTGTCTAAGTTTTTCTTGAAGGGTTTTGCGCATTTCCATCGTTTCTTTCGAAAAATCTTCAGTAATATACGTCTGTTTAGGCATTTTCGCTTTGTTTTTCAGTATTAATATTTTCTTTTGAAATGACGTAAAAGATATAAGTATTGGTCTTACTTTTTTCTCATCTTGTCTCTTTCCCAGTCTATGGTAGTTATCTATTTCGTAGATATCGATGTTTATATCTAGGCTTCTCAAAGTTTCATCTATTATTTTGAATAATTCTTGGTGATTCTTTTCTGTTTCTTGAATACCGTGTAATATCAAATTATTCTTCCTACTTCTGTCCTCTAGATATTTCACTTTTTCGTTCAATCGTTGTATCTCAGTTTTTAGGTATTTATTTTCTTCCAAAAATGGTTGAAATTTCTCATCTATGTTGTGCATGATATTTTCTGTTACACTCCTTGTAATTGTTGCAGTTTGTTGCTCGAGTTCAGATTTCATCCTTTGGAATAGCCTTTCCATATCTTCTGATATTCCAGTAGAACACATGTTGCAAAAATAAAATGTTTTATTCTGCGTGTATTGGAACGTTCCGTGAATTCGTCCGTTATGTTGGCACTACTGCTAACTTGTTGTCACTGTCAGATGTTGACTTTGACAATTGATAAATAATATAGTGAAATGTTTTCTACCTCCTCGAAACAGATACTTGTTTGCAATTTTATCGATGTTTATCGGATTTTCTTACTTCTCCTTTATGGTATCTGCGTTTATAATTTTTCCTATGTAGATAATATGCACTATGTTGTTGGTGTTGGTTGATTTTCAGCGTGTTTTCGATTAAAATCGGGAGCACTGTTCACAGACTGTTGTTGTTTTGACAACCGGAAACGTCGGCAACTATACTCTATACACAATACTCAGGCCCATCTTTTGACGGGCCAGTTGGCTTGGTGGTAAGAGACCCTGACTGCCAAGCCCTGGGTTCGATTCCCACCCAGGACAAACATTTATGTACATTTGTCAGTTTGTTCCGTGTCTGGGTGTAAATATCAAATAAGTATGTATTTAAAAAGTAGTATATTAGTTACTTGGTAGTATATAGCATAGTACAAGCAGTACACTCTGCTTAACTTGGGATCAAGTAACCATGTGTGAAGAATGTCCTAGGATATTTATCTTAACCATTGACCATATTAGACAAGTGCCAGAGGCTCCGCGTTTCATGGGATCAGCCGTTACCATATAGATGAAATGAAACGCACAAGTGGCAGACGGTCAAAAATAATGCATGTAACATATCGTGTCTCTGTCACTCTATTATAACATAATCAAAGGTATCATAAAATGCCCAGAGCCTTTAATATATTATTAAAAAAAAACTAAGAAAGTCGCTTTTATAGAAAATCCAACTAAAATATAGGAAATAAATTTTAATTAAGAATAGTGTAAATAAGACAAAATTGTATTTTATTGTAAAAAAAAACGTGGGGTGCCACGTGACAATAGTTGTAAATATTTTATTGACAGATATAAGTAGAGGGATTATCATTTTGATAATATCTTAAAAGCACCCCACGCTTTTTTACAATAAATTTTTTTCTTATTTACACTATTATTATTATGTAATTAATTTTTTTTTCTATTTTTTAGTCGGGTTTTCTATAAAAGCGCAAATTTTTAGTTTTTTTTTTAAACTATTATTTATTTTTCATTTTTAGTTAAACCGCTAATCCTGATAATCCTAATAAGGATAACGGGTCTAACTGTTTAAAATATTGAATTGTCATCAGTCCTCGATAAATCTACAAAGTTAGAATGACATCTGACCGTTTGGGTCAAAATTGCGCCCAAAGGAGTCGGTTACATACATACAAACAAACATACAAGTGTAGCTAATATAAAGCGTGTAAAAACGACCCTAACAATACCTACGAAATCAACCTTAGATTACACAAAATGGTTAATTTACAGCTATATATGAATTACTAATTATTCGTTTCACAATAAGCCATTGAACGATCAATTAATAAATGACATTACAATAACCTATTATATGACTGCGCCAATTTGGAAAAGGCACGGTAAATCATATTGCGTTATTAATCTCGTTCTGTGAACAACAATACACACACGAAATAGCCAGTGAGTAATGAACACAGCTCAAGTGGAAGCGGTATACTAATTTCATAACAAATGACCGCGATGCGTTTTCCCAAACGTGCAACTCTGGTAATTGGTAAGACTGGTAAGAAAGCCAAACTGTAGCAATTTCATATTTTTGTGTATTGAAAAAAAATCTTGCATAAATACGTAATTTTTTTTTTTATTTAACATTTTTATAATATAACTAGCTGACTTCGCAAACGTTGTTTCGCCATATTTACTTTATTATAAACTTTACATGAAAAATTTTCGTACTACATAAATATATAAAAAACGTGATTAAAAAAACAGGGGTTAATCGTAGAAGGGTGAAAATTTTAAGTTGTATGTATTTTTCAATGTTAAATCATAGTAATAAAATAAAAATAAAATATTTTGTCGATAAAATGAAAAATATAGGGGTGGAGAACCCTTATCACTTAGAGGTATGAAAAATAGATAGGAGCCGATTCTCAGATCTACTGAATATGCATATAAAACTTCATAAAAATCGGTCTAGCCATTTCGGAGGAGTATGGTAACTAACATTGTGACACGAGAGTAGTAGAGCTCTTAGTGCAGAGTTCGTCCGGGGAAGTACTACCACCTTACCCATTTCCGCCGTGAAGCAGTAGTGCTATTACTGTGTTTCGGTTAGAAAGGTAAGGGGGCCGGTGAAATTACAGGCACATGAGACTTAACAACTTCACGTCTCAGGGTCGACAACGCATTGGCGATGCTCCTAGTGTTGCAAATGTCCATAGGCGGCGGTGACCACTTACCATCAGGTGGACCGTCTGCTTGTTTGTCGGCCCAAGTGGCATAAAAAAAATAAAAAAAAACGAGAATTTTATATATAAGATTTACAATTAAAACATCTTAAAAACCAAAGAGGGTTTGTCTTGGGTGTTACATTACTTAAAGCTGCAATAAATATCTACAAAACGTTTACACTAAACATAACTAAGAAATAGTATAATCTACTCAATTGAATTTTTGTTTAAATGGCATTGCGTTGTGTATGTACCTACTTGTTTTTTAAACATGGTTGGCTAAACCTGTTATTTCCCCCAGAATCTACAGCCGCGTTGAGGTTGTTTATGATAATAACTTCACGCATTATGTTCTTTGTTTATTTGAGCATGCTTATCGTTGGTTTATCTCATTCTGTAATCCAATCTTACCGGTAATATATGTATCTAATTATATGACAAGGTAAGTACATGAAATAACTACATTGACAATAATTTTAAGGACACTTTAATAATGCAATCAAACATCAATCAACCTAATTGCAATATTTGTATGGCTTCGTACTAAAACCGCTTACCTGATTCAGTAAACCATAAAATAAAATGAATAATTTACGCTGACGACCGCTATGTGAATTGCAAATCGAGCGAAAGATTGTATTTACCACGAAAATTATTCACGCAAATCTTTCCTAACGAATTGTTTACTTTCTTCAAACTTTTGCAATTCCAAAATATTAGGTTTTACATATTTATTAAAGAAAAACAGTTCCGTTCATTACAGATATCTTAATTTTAAAAATGAATGGTGTCACAGATTCTCTTTAGTATGCAAAATAAATAATGTAGGTCTCGATAAGGTTTCATTTTCTTGTTAGTAGGCGAGGCCTTCTGCAGGTTAGTGACTAACAATTGCTGCAGCAATAAAATACCTACCTCTAAATTTGGCGATGATATGAAGAAAAACTAAAAATAATCTATTTCAGGGAAGCTATGATGTACATCTACTAAATTCTACTTGCTGAAGCAAGCAATAGCATGCTTAAGATACATAGCGCAATGCGACATTATAAGGGTATTGAAAAACCCTCTTTTCGAAAAGAATACAAACTGTTGCATAAACAGCACACCAATTTACATACAATAATCGTAAATATAACACTGTTTATCGAAACAATCAACGGACAGAATATACATATGGCGCAGTGGAAAGCAGCCGGGGACCAAGTTGAGAATATATAAGCAGTTCTAGATAGTACGATGCTCAGTTAAAGACAAAGGAATACGGCACAAAGCTATTCCGAGCGAGTCGCCAGAATCTCAGGGGGTTTGCGGCTTGCGTTTGCAATGCTGTTCATAGCCGTACTAGCACGCCTGTTGCTGCAAATGTCCCACTCAATTTTATATAGAGAGCAAAGGTCTTCATATGTATCTTAAAAATAAAGATACTTCAAGTCCTCTTTGTTCCCGGTCTCGTAAGTATAAACTCCGAAACAGAACTGCTAAAACATAAAAATGGTACATGGTGTTTCGAGTAAATAAATTGAATATTGGTTTCGACGTCAGAAAAGGTACAAGAAAATAAAAAAGAATTCCATGAAATTTACTTCGATAGGATTTCAGATTTAAAATTGGATTAAGCTCCACATATAATACAGTATCCTGTCCCACTACTGTTATAAATTCAAATGTTTGTGAGAATGTTTAACTCTTTCATTAAAAAAACGACTTAATATATTTGGATAAAGTTTGGCACATACATAGTTTAAACCCTGGATGTATTAACATAGGATACTTTTATCTCACAGCTAGGACCTGGTCAGTGCCGCTGGCTGCAGGTGGCCCAGGACCGCTAGATAAGGAATTCCACGAGGGAGGCAAATGTTCAGGAGTATACATCTCTGGACCGATATGATTTGTGGGATTTGGAGTGAGTTAGCTCAAATAGCGTGACAATGGTCCTGGGTTCTGTTTCTGCAATAAGCTTGAGGTTTCGATGAATATAAGCATTGAAATCCTGAAGAAACCGTAGCATGTTGTTAAGGAACATTCTAATACCCACTATGCCGGCTAGTACGTCATAGTTTAAAACTTCACCGAACGCACAACGATGTGCTACGGCTGATGCAGTACCCTACCACCATGTTATGGTTTCCTGACGTTTTCCTTCATCGAAAGCAGGATCCTTCAAACTCATTACAGGATTGGAACCGAAGGCCATTGCCATGCCATTTGACGCCTTAATAGCCAATAGGGATAGCCAACCTATAAAAACCTCGTCTACGTTTTGTTATTTGTTGTAGTTTGCCACTGCTAATCTCAATAGGAACTTACCATCAGGTGGAACCTTCTGATATAAACAAAAATACAATTTTAGTCACAGACATTTTACCTTTGAGGTTCTAGCAAAGGATTAAAGTATTCTGTTCAACTGTAAATCATACAAAAAAACTACATATGATTATTTTGTAAACGTTGACCATTTTAAAATTCTTCTATCTCATTTTACACCGTATTATACACAAGAACACTGCGCTTCTGATTGTTTTATTATGAACTTTTTTTAGAATGTGGAGGTTTTGCATACCCCTGTACTGTAAATGAATGTATGAAACTAAAACGTTTACGCTGAGAACATAATAATGGAATTTCTATGGTTTAAAAAGTGTTGTTTTGCATTTTTGGGTCCTACATTAAATACAATACATTTAAAACAAGGTACCTTTTCGTTGACAAATTAAAAATAGAAATAATGCTCACTCAAAGCGCCGAGGCCGTGCTGCATACGCCAACGACACGTCTACAGTATCTCAAGACACAACTGTAATTAGACATTTGTAATTAAAACTGAACAAATGTGCACGCAATACGCACTAAGGGAGAACAAGAGCGGGTTAAGAAAAGGCTTCGAATTAGCTTTTTAATGACATGTTTTGAAATAGTCAAGTATTCTAAATCTATGACTTACACGTCTGCAATTTATTAAATACTACCAAACAATATTGATTATTAAATTATGAACTTATTAGGAAATAAGCTTTCAATTGAACCACTGTATTGCCTTTTTGATTTCACCATAATTTGTATTTAAAATATTCCATCAATTTCAAACATTTACATAATTTAAGCGGCAATATTTTCCTTGAATTTTATCAATACCAATTATCGTTTTCGATATAGCCATTTGTTATTGTTGCTTGATATTTTTGACATTCCTATACGTAGACCGTATTCCAAAGGGAAACAAAAGAATTATGTTGCTGTAAGCTCAAACGATATTTGAATAAAGTCACGATTCAATTTGTTATCTGTCCCTTTACACATTGTTTCATGAAAATCTAATCAACCTGGTGAAAAACACAATAGGTCCCTGTTTCAATATCTGTTAATTAAAATCAATCCTTTCTTTATATCAATTCCGTTGACAATAAAATTGGGACGAACGTGAAAATGTTCATATTTTTATATTGAATCCTCTCTATGTAGTACGTTTTCGAGTAGTAGAGCTCTTAGTGCAGAGTTCGTCCGGGGAAGTACTACCACCTTACCCATTTCTGCCGTGAAGCAGTAGTGCACTTGTGTTACTGTGTTTTGGTTAGAAAGGTAAGGGGGCCGGTGAAATTACAGGCACATGAGACTTAACAACTTCACGTCTCAGTGTCGACAACGCATTGGCGATGCCTAGTGTTGCAAATGTCCATAGGTCGACCGTCAGCTTGTTTGTCGGCCCATGTGGTAAAAAAAAAACGTAGAACTGTTCTAAAAAGACCTGAAGTGAAACTTCTTATGTGAGGGCTTTGATATACTGATCCGCAACTTTATTGTGTGACGAAAAATAAATGAATGATAAACAAAAACTATGCTATTCAAAAGTGATTAATGAATAATTAAAATGATTCCCTGTAAAACTAAAGTTTTACTTCTATCTATATATTTTCGTATTTTTATATCTGAGTAATAAAGAAACCGAAATATATATTAACACTTTTACAGTTCATCCATATCATTTAGCACGACAATGTATCATTAAGTTAACACGAACACTGCTAAGTAGTCATATTCACAGGCGTGCATGACTTGGTTGAATTTATAATAAAACGACAGCTAAATATCCGAACAGGAAATTAAATACGAATCAGAACAAATTCCATTATAAACTCTCATCAATCACTAAATTCTGTTTGAGGTTTCGTATTAAGTATTAACTTGAAAAACGGGGAACATTGGTTTGTATTAATATGTCAATATAGGAATATGTTTTCCTTCGAAACATTATTTCTGCTTTCTTTTTCTTTCATTACTTACTACCGATCTTTACTAAGCCGAGTTTGTACTATGACACAATATTAATGTGTGGTATGTTGAAATTATTGCAATACAAAAAGACCTATATGTACGTAAACATTAGATATAATTTTGACTCTTAATATTTGCTTTTTTACTAAAACAACATTACCATACTCTCACAAAATTCTATTCGGCTCTTATTTCTTTATATGTATTATATATCTATTAGATTTAACCTTCTTTCTAATAAAACTCCACAAATACCAACTCCAAGTTATATCGAAATTACTAGCTCTAGCTCTAGATGACCCTAGAGCCGAGGTAGGTAACTAGACAAGTTGGAAAAATAGATAAAACTACACGATAGGTATTCGTTACTATGAATATCACGATAGATGAGATGGCGACGAGATCGTTCTTATATCCCTTCTATCATAGGTAGTTTCAAAGGCATCATTCCAGATAATTTTGATAATTCACACTAATACACACAATAACTAAAGACATGTTATACATAAAATTGCAAGCTAATTCTAATGAATAATATAAATAAACAAATAGGATCCTGGGACATTCTTTGCACACGGCCATCTAATTCCAAACTAAGCAGAGCTTGTAATATGGAAACCAGATAACTGATATACTACATAAAGAAAGAAAGAAAGAAAACATTTATTTTGGACTCACACAGCATCAACATAGACAATTTCGTTGACATTACGAATTACACATAGATACAATATAGCAATAACAACACAATCATACAGTATGTACACTGTGTAAGGCCAAAAAGGCACCTATCTCAGCATAAGCTGCGGCCGTAGATACCGCAGCGCTGATATTCTGAAAGGGCTAGCAGTGCCACGGACAGTTGTGGCACAGGCAAAAAACAAAAAAAAAATTATAAATAAACTACTTTTTTTTTCTAAATACCTACGTACTTATATAGATAATTACACCCAGACATAAAACAAACAGACATGTTCATGCACATAAATGTTTGTCTGGGTGGGAATCGAACCCGCGACATTCGGCTTGGCAATCAGAGTCGCTAACCACCAAGCTAACTGGCCTGTCGTAATAAAACTAGTTAATTATGAGGAAAGCATAGATAGTAAACAGATACGCATTGATATAAGGGTCGTACAAATCAATGGGGATGGGACAAAAAATATTAAATATCGCTGTATCGAGATAAGCAAGTAATAAGGAAATTCTCCAAGATATTGTGTTGAGAAGATATTAAAAATGTTTTCTTGATAGCAATATAATATTGATAGGCTAAGAGATACAAATAAGTATCTATATAACCATGTAATAGGGTTTTGAAACCGCACTGTTCACATATAAGTCTTTCCTCTATGTTGAACGCCGTTTCTTTTACTGTCTGATGCCCTAAAATATTTAATAGTAGTATCTTTCAGCATAATTTTCTTTTAAAAATCCAATTGTAAGCGATCGTATTGTCAAATAAAACGCCAAAGGGGAACTCTCTGATGCCCGAATTCAAACGGGTGACCTCGAATTGCTCGTTTTGTTTGGTTTATGTAACAATTAGAAAGGGAAAAAGAAGAAGGGGTACTCTTCTACTCGGTAATGCCAGCAATTTGGTTACCAAAATTAAGCTCGCTCAGTGTGTAGAGCGATTATGTTAATATTCAGTAGGGCTTGATGCAGGGTAATTTTCAGATCACTTGGCTATAGAATACTCGGTAGATAATGTTGTCAAGCTATCTACATAATTTATTATTGAAACTGAGTTATTTGTACCAGGGGTAATATTACTTGTATAAAACTTTGTGCTTATTTAGTGAGGTTAATGATTTATTACAGTACAATACTATGTGGAAACAAACAAGACAGAAACAGATCCGTATTTTATGTAAGCATGTGTTAAGTGTGATCACAACATTTATATACTCAATCTCACAATGAAGGAAGAAGGCGATCAATTACAAATTAATAAATTCACAAATAACATTTAAGAGCAAAAAAAATTAAGCCATACATAAACACAATTTTTTTCCTATAAAAATGGACATGTATGAAAAACACAACATAGCAAAAGCTATCATCGTTTCGAAGATAGCTTTAAAGTCATGATACATATCGGCATAAGAACTGACTTATGCCGGGTTACTATATACGATCCCTATCGAAAATCCATGGATTGATGAACCTTTTGACAGTAATTTTAATGCACGTAATGTCAAAATTCTACTTCAATCTTGCGATTTTAGATCGGGATCATATATTATATAACCCGGCTTTAAAATTGAAGTTTTACAAATCGAGACAATTCTCATCTGAATATTGCTTTAAATTCTGGCTTTAAAACACGAATAATTCTAGTTAGTGAATATTTAGAACACATGAAGATACGCGGGCGAGAAGTTCGGTGCCATTTATCGGAACACGCACAGGCATACAGCTGAGTTTAACAAAGCGAAGGTGCTATCGGTATGATTTTTGAGATATGTTGCGGGATATAAGGGCTAGATGTTTCGGCAACGCGCGTCGATGGTTTCCAATCGTTTAGAGTGAATTGTAAATAACACATACGTATTCTGGACAGCTTCGACCTAATGAATTACATGAGATGAATTTAGCTCGTACTGATTGAAAACCTTTTGTGTTATGATAATGTATTAAAGTATTTGAGCTAATTTTATTACAGAATGATTGATAAAGATTAAAATTAATTTGTCATCAAATATAACATCAAGATCTTTGATGTCACTGGCATTTACCATCCTCGACTGCATCGTCACTTTCCATCAGGTGAGATCCAGTCTAATGCGCTCAAGTTTTTATTAAAAAAAAAGTACTGTATTTCCTGTAAAATGTAGAGTGGCCATACCTACTCCTTAACATTGATGTCTTGCAGTTAAAATAGCATTAACTTTTAATCATTAACTAGATCATCTTAAATGAAGACTGTCTCCTTGACAGAAGTGGTTTGTTTAATCTGACTATTATTAATCCTTTTTTAGAGTAGTAGAGCTCTTAGTGCAGAGTTCGTCCAGGGAAGTACTACCACCTTACCCATTTCTGCCGTGAAGCAGTAGTGCACTTGTGTTACTGTGTTTCGGTTAGAAAGGTAAGGGGGTCGGTGAAATTACAGGCACATGAGATTTAACAACTTTACGTCTCAGGGTCGACAACCCATTGACCCCAGATGCCCCTAGTGTTGCAAATATCCATAGGCGGCGGTACCATCAGGTGGACCGTCTGCTTGTTTGTCAGCCAAAGTGGTATTAAAAAATAAAATAAAAATGCTTCACTATTATGTATTATCTTTCTGACCCGCGGTGAAATTTGTTCCCAGGATAAAAAGTAGCCTAAGAGTATGTTCTTATCCACCCACTCCGCTATTATCGTTCTAACCAAGCCCATGTAAGCGTATGCAATGTTTAATGTAATTTATTGTAAAACCTACCTATAACGTTTTATCCATGCATACTTCACCACCATTTCGCACCTTCCTGGGGGACGATATTAGACTATTTTGTATTTAGATTTTATCATTTACATTGTGTACAAAATAAGTACAATGTAATTAGATTTCCAAACATAAACCACTCGTACCATTTCCCTAACAAAAGTGCACCCCAAGACATGTAATTTTATATGTATACTAGCTGTCTCCCGCGGTTTCACCCGCGATAATCGATATCATACATAGCCTATAACCATCATATAATATACCGAATGGTATCAATTCCATCTCGATATGCTCAGAAGTTTTGATGTGATGGTGTGTTAAAGGAGGGAGGACCATCACCTCAAAACTACTATTTTCCTTAAATATATAGATAGGTAGAGATCCTTAGCTATAGATAGATAGCAGATAGAAGATAGATAATGAACTTTCTCTATAAAACACACCATTTATCTAAACACGAAAATAACGATAAGCATAAAAGTCATTCCACATAAAACCAGTGTGATTAATACGCCGGCAGCGCAATCCTGAAACATTGTTTTTTTACGATGCAAATCAGGCAGTGTTCCACGGTATGTGAATAATAGTCAACGCACACTGCTACTTTCTACCTACTACTTAGTCTTCTTGAGAAATTAGTGTGCGACTAAGGAAATTTAAGGGAGGAAGTTCTCATTACTGGAAGATAATGAGTATATGGTACCACGGTGCTTAGAAGTAGCAGACACCGTACTATGGTTTCCTAACGATATTTTTTTTTCGCACCGGCAGCTTAAGCATTATGGAATATGTTATATGACGGGCCAGTTAGGTTGGTGGTTAAAGACTGTGGATTCAATTCCCACCTAGGACAAACATTTGTGTGCATGAATATTTCTGTTTGTGTAAATATCTATATAAGTACGTATTTAGAAAAAAAAATGGTATACGTAGTGTGGTGTATGATAAAACTCCTTACATAGTCTCTATGCTAAATCGCCAGATGCCTTAATTATAACGACATTATAATGTCAACTGTCTATATATATTAATAAACGATTTTACATAATATCATGATTCATTATTGGCGACGAGAAAAAGTCAAATAAACATTGTGTAATTAGATATTATGAAATGGAAAAAGTAAGAAAATATCGTGGCACCCTACGCGGGATGCTCACACGACTCGACACCTATGTCGATCAGAGGGCAACGATGTCTGACGAAGACATTGCTGCTCGCTTCCGGAGCCTGAAGGAGACGATCCTGGCTATACGGGAGGAACAAGAGAAAATCGAGAACAAGGCCGTCGACGACAAGGACGATGACGCTTATGATCAAGAACAAGAATACAGGTACGAATTCGAAGAACTTCATACAACGATAACAACCAAACTTTTAACAAAACAGACACATAATGGAGAACAACAGCACGGCCAGCAACAGCAACAACACATAAAACAAAGTGAATCCAGGCATAGAAATACACCGAAGATACAATTTCAACCCCTACAACAATCAGAAACATTCAACAATTTCAAAAAAAGACTAGAAGTATATTTTCGATTGAACGACATATCGGAAGGACACATGAAAACGAATATCTTACTGTCAACATTATCACCAGAGCTCCACGAGAAACTTTGCGATTTAACATTACCGGAAGAACCAATGAATATGTTATTTGCTGATATTACTGAAATACTTGACGACTACTTAGACCCAAAACCTAGCAAATGGGCACTACAACACAAATTCATAACAAGAACGCAAAAAAACGACGAAACTGTAGCCCAGTACGCCGCAGGGTTGAAGAAACTTACCACTAACTGCGAATTCAATTGCCAACACTGTCAGAAAAATACATCGGAAAGCTTTTTATCATTACAATTTATAAGGGGATTGAAAGATAGCGATGCACGTACAAAAATTTTACAAGACCGAACAGTACATACATTCAAATCACTGACACAGATTGCGATATCTATTGAAATGGGAAAGGCAGAAAACGCTTCAATGATTACTAATGAACAACCAAGTATCAGTAGTGACCACATTAACAAAATCACCCCATACAAGAGACCGGCAGGACCAGGACCAAGTCCAAGACAAATTACGACTAAAGATCTAAAAGGAAAATGTTTCCGCTGTGGTGCTGCGAATCACAAATCCAACAAATGTGGCGCTATAAACGTTACATGCCATAAATGTAATAAACTCGGTCACCTAGCCCGTGTTTGTCTTCAACGCCACTCTGATGCGAGTCTTAAAAAGAATAACCCGAATACGAACCTAGTAGAAGACTCAACGACAAGTGACCATGATGACTGGAATGATATTAATATCCTATCTGGAGAATCATCTGAGAAATATATGATAACGGTACATATTGAACACGTTAAAATAAAGATGGAATTTGACACTGGGGCTACACTAACTTCAATGTCATTACAAGACTATCAAAAACTAAACATTGGAAAAAGAATCTTCAAGACAAACATAAAGCTCAGAACCTATACTGGAGAAGTAATCAAACCAACAGGCGTGGCATACGTGCAATGCAGATGCCAAGATAAAGAATTCCATGGAAAATTGTATGTCATCAACAATAACGTCGACCCCATTTTTGGCCGCAGCTGGATGAAAGAACTCAAAACACTGAACTTAGCAGACATAAAAGCCGTACAACATACTGAAAACATAGAATTAGACCAACTACTGGAGCTCTACAAAACATCAGTCTTTAGAAACGACATTGGCGAAATACCCAATTACAGAGGACACCTAAACCTGAAAGAAAACACTAAGCCAATTTTTATAAGACCACGAAGAATGCCTTACGCTTTAAAAACCAAAGTGGATGAAGAAATAGAGCGACTATGCGCACAAGGTGTCATCACGAAAGTTGACCACTCTGAGTGGGGTACCCCAGTAGTACCAGTTGTCAAACCAAATGGGAATATCCGATTATGTGCTGATTATAAGGTTACCCTAAACAAAATTATACAAGATGAACAATATCCGATACCTATGATTGAAGATATTTTCACAGAGATGAATGGGGGTAAACTATTTTGTACACTCGACATAACTCAGGCGTACCTAAACATGGTGATGGATGAAGAGAGCGCAATGCTACAAACACTCAGTACACACAAAGGAACTTACAGAGTAAACAGGCTCATGTTCGGAGTTAAGGTCGCTCCGAGCTTATGGCAGAAATTCATGGACAAACTGTTACAAGGCCTAGAAGGCGTTAAATGTTTCTTTGATGATATAATTATACAAGGAGCTAACCAACAACAACTGCTACAGAGACTAAAAACTCGTACTCGATAAACTAAAAGAAAGTAACCTTCGAGTAAACAAAGACAAGTGCCATTTTTTCCAAACAAGTATAAATTACCTTGGACACACTATCGACAAAGACGGTCTACACAAAAACAGGGACAAGATAAACGCAATAGTTAAAACAGAACACCCAAACAATACAGCAGAACTAAGAACATTTCTTGGGATAGCAAATTTTTACAACAAATTCATACCAAACCTAGCATCGATCACGAACCCTCTAAACAATTTACTAAAGAAAGAATCTAGCTTCTTATGGTCTGCAGAATGTGAACAAGCTTTTATACAAATTAAGAAAGAAATTGTAAGTGAAAGAATACTGATACACTTTGACTCTAAGAAGCCGTTAGTGCTTTCAACAGACGCATCGCCACTGGGACTCGGGGCAGTACTATCACATAGACTACCAGATGGATCAGAAAGACCTATAGCATTTGCTTCGAGAACACTGTCAAGTAGCGAGAAGAATTACAGCCAAATCGACAAGGAAGCTACAGCGATACACTGGGGATTGAAAAAGTTTTTCTACTATTGTTATGGTCGAAAATTCATCCTCGTTACAGACCAAAAACCGCTGACAATAATTTTCCACCCACATCAAACGCTACCAGCAATGAGTACGATGAGGTTGTTTCACTACGCTCACTTCTTATCTGGATTTGACTACAACATTGAATACAGAACTTCAGCGAACAACTCAAATGCAGATTATTTATCCAGATTTCCAGTAGAATACACCAAGACCAACAGAATTGACCAAAATTACAGTTTTCAATTTCAGCAAATCCATACCATTGATATTAATCCAGATGTCATAGCGACAGAAACAAGAAATGACGCCGACTGTACAATTTTGCTACACGCATTGGAAACTGGCCAATCACTAAAAACACTCGGTTACAAGGACAATGAATTTACTTTACATGATGGTTGTTTATTTAGAGGATCACGCGTCTTAATTCCAAAAGCACTTCGCGAACAAGTGCTAGACGAACTACACCTCGGTCACCCAGGTATTGTAAAGATGAAGCTATTGGCTCGCAGTTTCGTATACTGGAAAGGAATTGACAACGACATTGAGACCAAAGTCAAGTCATGTAGAACCTGTAGATTGCAACAAAATGAACCAGAGAAAGCACCACTGCATCATTGGGAACAGCCACATGGCCCCTGGCAAAGACTTCATATTGATTTCGCTGGACCTGTACACGGACACCACCTATTAATTATTGTAGATGCATTCTCAAAATGGACTGAGATTATACCAACCAAGTCCACTACAAGCTCTTGGTGCATACAAAAATTGAAAGAACTATTTTGCACCTTCGGAACACCTCACATCTTGGTTTCAGATAATGGTCGACAGTTCGTTTCGGAAGAGTTCGAAAAATACTTGAAATATTGTATGATCACTCATAAGACCTCCGCCCCATACCACCCTGCAACCAATGGGCAAGCTGAGCGTTTTGTGCAGACAGTTAAGAGAATCTTACGAACCTTAGAGGGGGAAGGAGGTAACCTAGTAGAGAAGCTAGTGACAGTGAGAACTCGTCTCCGACGGACACCAAATGCTAATGGTCAAACTCCGTACCAGCTTATGTTCGGCAGGGAAATACGCACGGCACTACATGCTATGTTTTTAAGAAAAGGAGAGAAGACCGCACCAACCCTTCAAGAGTTTAATGTTAGACAGTTCAACCCAGGCGATCGGGTACAGGCTCGTGACTACACGAGTGCCACGCAGCGGTGGCAGTTTGGAAACATAGTAAAACGTTTGGGCCGTCTTCACTATATTGTTCGCACCGACAACGGTGATGTCTGGCGCCGACACCTCGACCAGCTCTTGGGTGCACCCTTGATCCGCAGCAGCTAGGAGGGGAGAGATGTGGTGTATGATAAAACTCCTTACATAGTCTCTATGCTAAATCGCCAGATGCCTTAATTATAACGACATTATAATGTCAACTGTCTATATATATTAATAAACGATTTTACATAATATCATGATTCATTACGTAGTATATCAGTTATCTGGTTTTTATAGTACAAGCTCTGATTAGTTTGGGATCAGATGGCCGTGTGTAAGAGAATGTCCCAGGATATCATTATTATTTTTATCATTATAAACTAAGAAGTAAGAAACATGATTGGTATTGATTGTTATAATCATAGAGTAGTATATGTAGTATATCAGTTACCTGGTAGCCATACTACAAGCAGTACACTCTGCTTAATTTGGGATCAGGTAACCATGTGTGAAGAATGTCCTGGGGATATTATTATTATATGAACTTACGACCTTCGTCATTGCATTGGTCGTGAACGCAAAACATGCCTTTAAAAAAAGAAAACCAAAAACGATTGTTGTAATTACAAAGCTATTGCCAAAAAAAATTACCTACATTATTAGAATAATTCAATACACGACAGTCCTTAAAAGCTACAATCATGAGAGGTGTAGGAACCAATTGTGGGACAAATTGTTGCGTCCTACATCGCACCCGCAGCACTTCGCTTCATTGCGACATTTCCGATTTGCGAACTAGATATTTTCTCGTACATCCAGTTTTTATTTGCCCATTATTTTCATATTTAGTTTATTTTCATATGAAGATTTTGGTTTTAAAATTTACTGTAGCTACCGCATACCTAGATATTGCATTGACGCTACTTCTTTCTATTGTGTTTCATATAAATTTACTGATCTTAAATACCTCCTTTATCCTAAATTTATCTCACCGTGTAAAGTCCCGTTCATCATGCCGATTTAACCCATTTTTTACTCTAATCACAATATAACTCAATTTGTCTCATGGCATCCCCCTAAGTGTAATTGCGTTCCGTAATACGTAATTTGGGAAACTCTTCGCCGGCGCTTGCTCCACGATGGTATAATTAGATACGTCGTTAATTAGACGGTAGCTTCACAAGAGCACTCTGGGGCCGCTTTCGCTTACTTTCCTGCAAGAACTAGGCTGCGCAGGTCTTTAGTGCTGCCTGAAATTAAATCATTTTAACCGTGTTAGACAATCGGGTAACAGGTTTCAATAAAGGTATAGATGGTGCTTTTAGAATTTTAATTAACTTTACCCTTTTAAAGCGTGATTGTATTATTTTGTATTTTTTATATAATATGAAAAGAAAGAATATTGGACTAATTTGTGAGTTGATGAATTGAAGTTTTCATTTTAAACTTTATTGCAATATGTCTTGCTAGACTCTATACTAATATTATAAAGAGGAAAGATTTGTATGTAACTATGTTTGTTACTCTTTCACGGAAAAACTGCTAAACGGATATGGATGAAACTTCGCACATCATATCTTGGAATAGCATATAGGCTTTTTATTCTGGGAAATTGTGATATCCCTCGGGAACGCGGGTAAAACCGCGGGGGAAGGCTAATTTTCCAAATTTGCGAAGTAACAGAGTTAGTTAGATTAGTTGTCAAAATTACATACAGAAATAGATGTTACATATAGAAAATATAACATGTACCTACAGAAAACAATTTTTCATGAAAAAAAATCTCTAGTCGCGAATCAGTGTGAAATCTATATTTAACCACATATACCTAGAGTGACAGGTTTAGTTTTTGTAAATTTATTGATCTCATTTATTGTTATCCCTTTTTAGTAGATATGTGTAATTAGTGTTATTGGTAAAAACCGTTCTAATTGTTAAAATAAATAAATAAATACCTATACCTACTAACCTACACCACCAACGCATATTTTCAATTAAACCTGATTAACACAATATTATGAAACAAAATCACCAACTGTCAGATATCCATCGCGGCAGAAAGAAAAATAGCCCGATATAATTTTCTGCGAACACATGGCGTCCCCCGAGAAAATGTAGGGGAGAAAGCTATTCTGTTAATGGAAGCACAATGGAAAAGAAAACTCAATCAAGCGCACGAGTCGCCGTGATTTCTGCGCCTAACTACGGGAGATATATTGTGGGCCGGGAGTCGTCATTAGTCGGGAAATGCCGCATAGCCCGCAAAACGGAGGAAATTCCTCTAAATAACCTTTTGCGTAACTTTTCATATGTGAGCCTGATTTAGCGACCGACATGATTTCGGTCTCATTTTTTTCAGCTTACATTCATAATGTTAATTAGGTGTTTACGTTTCCGTAGCTTATTACGTAAAGTGTGATTACTTGTTAACGATACGTACTTAACAGCGTCATTTTATTTTAAACAGCTTTTAAGACTGCTTAAGGGGTAATGATTATTTTGTTATTACATTTAAAGTAGAGCGAAGTGAGTTGATATTTTTTACTTTATTGGATCACCCCGGTGGCCGAGTGGTGCTTGACCAGAGACTCGGAGGACCTGGGTTCGATTCCCGGGGCAGGGCAAGGTAATTTTAACGTTTCTTTATTATTTTATAAATGATTACCTGTCATTATTACCCAAAAATTATAGTGAGCACTAAAGACAGTTATAATGCTTCTCATCTCATTACTGAAACCCCTGCCTACCCGTTTAAAGATAATGGGCGTGAAGATATGTATATGAAAATGTATGACAAGATTTATAAATTACTTTTCTTACAATCCGGGCTAAACTGTTGAAAATCACAAATCAAAACTACCATCTTAATTCAAACTTTCCACGAATCGTGTTATTATTGTCAGATATATTAAAGTTGTAAATTATAATACCAATTCCAATTTAAATATTCTACCTTCGAACAGTAAACGTTTATCATATCGACAGGAGCAGTTACGCTTATATTATAACGCCGTCGTTACCGCATATGCGTGGAATATATACATATGTACATATTTATAGAGGCGGTAATGCCTACGGTTGTCAGGCCTCGCACGTATGCCGCGCGTGCCCGGATGAATTGAAAGGGATACGAAGGCACTCATGACTATGACATAACTCTGCAAATTTATAAATACAACTCTATTTTATTTGGATTGTGATATTATTTTTATAAATCAAAGCAAATAGTTTACATACCTAATTATATGCACCTATAAGCACCGTATTGTTCAATGTTGTAGCTGGTTTCGTAGCATTATAAACCATAAGATACTCCATAGTAGGCCTACGAAATTGCTACGATAAGTCATTAAAGAATATATAATTATAACAAAGTCTCTTTTAAATTTATTGGTGATGTATCATAAGCACCATGTAGCAAAGATAATATTTTTCAGAATGTTTTCTGAATTCAGTACAAGTAATACTACTGACATGACCTAAAGAGCGCTATCTAGTGACATGAGAAGGAACTGTATGCTAACTAAAGCAAAAGGAGCTAGTTCCAAATGATGCTGCACTTGAGAGCCAGTTTGCTATAGCTCTCAAAATAGGACACATTATCCCAAAACATTGGAGTTTGTCGTCAAACACAAGCCTATTTATTAACATAAATATACCAAGTTAAAAAAGGTATAACTTTATATTACCCGAATTGTAATAAAGTGAATATCTACTTTATTGAAACTTTTTATAAAGGTACACAGAACGATATCTTGAATTAATTATATAAATAGGAACCTATACATACAAAACAACTCATTAAAATTGTATTGGAAATATTTAAAAACATAAAAAGTTCTGTTCTTTAAATGAAGCAGTTGAGTGATTGAAATAACATTGACATTACCCAGTTGGTATTATTTCTTATAATAAAATCTATTTCAACACACTTGTAGAAAAGAAAAAAAGTAACCCAAAGTTGTTACAAAACTCGTAATCCTAAAAACGTCTTTTCCTAATTTCTTTTCCGATTTTAAAAGAGCCATCTTTCATTTGCGACGACATTTAGAACAAGAAAATTTCAGGCTTCGACACGAAGTTTTGGCAATTTCCGTACTTGGCAACGCTTTTTTTGTGACCCCGTACTTTGTCGTTAATCTTTTGAACAAAAAGTCACCAATGCTCGCCGAGTCGTTACTGGTAAGTGTGTGAGGCGACAGATTTAAATTACCAGATCAAATTGACCGAGAACGATTTATTTTTTTTACTAACAAAGTTACGAACATTCAGTTTGTAATTTACAAAATGCTCTATACATTTAAGTAATTGGAAGGTATCGTTTAAAACCCTGTTTCATTTATTTATTTAGAAAACCAACAGCTATATTACAGAACATGTTTACAATCAAAAATACAACTTATGAACCAATTATAGGTTTTCCTAGATTAATTAATACAAAAAGTAAGGAGCAGAAATGAAACATACATAAGAAAGGTAAGTAAGTACAACAGTCCAACAAAGTGATATTTCCTTTTAGAAGCAGGCAAGTACAGTAATCGTTTTATGATCCCCAGTCAGTGTTTTTAGTAATGTTGTTGAAATACACGTCGAACAGAGAACCTCCTTTCTTGAAGTCAGTTAAACACCAAACAGTTTTACTGGTACCTTCGTAATGAAATGTGTCCAAATATTTATTTATATCCATTCAATATTGTAAAAGAGGTAGTCACTGGATTTTATATTACGGTTGTAAGGGATCGTTGAGTCTCTCCATTCGAGGTTATATTCGACCCAAATTTGTCCAAATGCGGACACATTTTCGACGTCTCGCAGAACACTTTTCTTTTTATTGGAATGTATATTTCAGAAATTTCATCGGTACACCCCGGAGCATTTCCCAATTTTATTGCAAATGAAAACATGATGATGGGTTGCATATCACGAAACTACTGTTTGTGATGATAACTGGCTCGTATATTATTTACGATTTACGCAATGCTATTTCCCAATATAATAATTTTTTTTCTTAAAATGGGATTTATTTGTCATGTTCTTGTATTGTGTGGGCATCCATAAAACAACGATGTTGTAAGATAGTTGAAAGAATAGTTTCTCATTTATATCCAGTCTTCGAAACTATATTTATCTTATCTGTGTTAATAATAAACACATAATCTGCTTTATTTAAACATGTAATTGTAATAATTTATATATTTAAAATTTTTCAACGAAGCTTGTAGTAGTTATGTGACCAAGATTGAACTTTTAACAACATTAACACTGTAAAAAATTGCCAAGAGCTATAACATTAAGCGCTATAAGCTACCATATCGGAAATTGCTAATATATTACTTGAAAATTTTATGTTTCCGTGGTTTTTATAGACCCATATATTGCGCTTATTCTATACTGAAACCATTTTTACGGCTTTAACGATCATAAGTAGGTGTTTTACGATGGTTCGGCGTAGTCGTGTGTGGTTTTTACATTTAAAACTTTTAGCTGTGTTACTCCTTTCTATAATACTTGTATATTTAGATGTACTTTATAACACAGCATTGATTTATTCGATAAAGCAGTTCCATTTAGTTTTAATAAAATATGGCTATATTTTTATGTTTCTAATAGAGTTATTATTTCATGCGTATTTTGGTTGGCTATTGTCTAAAAATTAATTTAGAAATAATAATTCTGATTTTTTTCATCAATACAAGAAGGTACCACATAATATTTAAAAAAATAAATTTGATAAACAGGAAACAGGAAGGGACGGATACTTATCATCAATATCTAACAACGAAAACGAAAGGGAAAACAAACAAAGCATATTTCCTTATATTTTTAGTACAAAATTATCCGCGCGTCCACACCCTTTCAACGAACCCAATCCTCGTTTCGACCCCCATACTATTTCGCTACTATTTACATTCAGTTCAAGCGTGGAGGATCAATATTTGCACTCATAACGTAAAAGAAGAGTGACTATTACACGGACTGATGCTTTTTTTCTGGCAACATCCCTTCCATTTATGGGAACGAGTGGCAAAGATCGTAAAGTTTCACGGCACGCCGCCTCTGGCTGTCAGGGCCCGAGGTAGAAGCCGTGGAGCATCACAAACCATTTACCACGATCAATCACGAAGCTGTGTCGGCAACGTCTCAGATGCCTATATCACTTTACGAGATTGACTGAATTTTTTGCTGAGCACCCGTATTGCTTTAGTTTTCAAGGGCGTGGTTTATAATAGGTATATATTTTGGCTGGATTGATGTGTTTAATTATTTATGTGAGGTCTCGGTATACAAAATCTGTTATTTTTTTGGAACTTTTGTTTTGCAAGCAATAATTTAAAAGGGAAAATAATTAGTTATCATAAGCAAAAATATATTTCATAAAAAAAAAACAAAATGATCAAATTTGTCGAACCTGTGAACCGCAATTACCTGAAGTTCATTAAAATTTGATTACGAAATTTCAAAATAATAAGATGATTAAACATGTTTTAAAAATGAATTAACTAGCGTCAATAATAGGCCATTTGTCAAAGCTACATCAAACTCTCAATAACGGCTGTTTTTATTCAATTTACTGAGCTTACTCAAGTTTAAAGGGAGTTTGGTTGCAAATCTTGATTGATAGCTCGTACGAGAGCCCATCAATTTTCACCCGAAAGCCGCATTTGCACTTTAATGGGTACAAGTACCAACGTACGTATAAGCCTTTGTATGCATATAAAAAATGATAGATAACTCAGATATATGTTAAATTAAATATAATTCACATTTCCGTTATATTTTCAGGTTTAACAGTCGGAGTTTAATTTTGATACAATTTAACTTTCGACTGCTAAAAAAAACAACCTTAATATTGAATTTGTAAACGTTTTATATCATACTTTTAATTTTTGACAGGCCTTGTTGGCTTGATGGTTAGCGGCTCTAACTGCCAAACCGAAGGTCGTGGGTTCGATTCCCACCCAAGGCAAACATTTGTGTGTATGAACATGTCTGTTTGTTTAGTATCTGGGTGTAAATATCTATATAGGGAGGTATGTATTAAGAAAAAAGAAAGGAGTATGTATAGTATATCAGTTATCTGGTTTCCATAGTACAAGCTCTGGTTTGTTTGGGTCCAGATGGCCGTGTGTAAAGAATGACCCAGGACATATATTTTAGTTTTATTTTGTTTCGTTGGTAATGAATACTTATAAAATCTTTAATACTTAGACATTTATGATTGTCAATACTTTTGATTGTTATCAATCGTGCACTAGTTTTAATTTTAGTGCACGTAATCCCTATTTCCCCTTTGGTGAAAATTTAGCTTAGCTTGTGTCTGTAAATGTATCCTATTACATAATACTATAAGTAAAATAACAGGATTTCCAAGAAAGAATTAACATTTAGTAAGATAGCGACTTTGTCACTATAAGCCCAGTTAATTCCAAGAATTTTCACTAAACGAACCAAAAACAATAACTCACATTTCCTTACCTCACCTTAAAAAGAGATTAGGCCACTTTCATGGCACTTACCTACGTACCTACTTATCCTCAACCCAAAGGAAAACCACTACCTCTAACTCGGGCATTAGTTAAGTATTCTGCCGTAAGGCCGTACCTAACGTTAGAAGACTAAACAATGCCATTCGACGTCGTTTATTCAACGATTTCAGCGATAGTCAACCCTTCCTTCTCATTAAACATGAACAATATGCGTAGGTGCCTAAGTAACAAAGGTACGTCAGCAATGTCGCTCTCTTAGGGACAGCTTGAGAGATATAAAATACTATTAGGGTCGAAGGTATCAACTTGATGGAAATTCGAAGTTAGTGAAATACTCACTCTTTAATTTTATGTAGACAGAAATACTTATGTAATCTATACATTTTTTGTAACGACTTTATTTGTAAACTAGCTGTCTCTCGCGGTTTGAGCCGCGGTCGCGGGGGATGTAACATTTTCCCGGTACTATCTGTAATTCAGATTGTAGACTATACAACGTGTTACAAAATACCGCGTAAAAATATAATTAATTATCAAAGCCAACAACACTAGTAAGCTGTCATGTCAGGGAACCAGATTATTTAACAGAAAGGCCTACGTATCTATTGCACCTAATAATTGTCTACTTTAATAGGTTTTCTATTTTTCATTCATAAAAATCAGTTTTTTTTTGTTTTTTTGGGGTATATACAGCGTTACTACGGTTCTTAAATATTGTGAATGAACTCGTTACAAGGCCCCATTTAACCTCCTTTCGGCTTTACGAGTAGTTTTGTAACAGCCTGTATATATGCCATGTTTTACTGATATTTCGTTAAGTATTATTTGCGACGAACATCCTTAAATCCATCCTCACAAACGTTCGCATTTATAATATTAGTAGGTTACCTATTTGTGGCACGGTATATTGGAAATGGGGGTGAAACCCAGGGGAGTAATATAGTAATTTATTAAAAGTGTATTTCATTTAGATGTCAAACAATCAGTCTCCAGCGCTATAATCTTCTAAATATTATAATGTTTTTAGTACATAAAGCGAACTTTGTAATACAAACTGAGCGAGCAACTGATACCTGTCAATCAGTTGACAAACTCAAAGTTGACGCTGGAGCGACAGTTCCCCAACTAATAGCGGCAGCTCTAAGAAGTTTACGTAATAATCCGGCTTTATGAAACCGATCCTACTACCCTTGAGTAAGTTACGTATTTGGGAGGTAATTTTTATCGATGTAGGTACCACGGCCGCATGTCGCGCGCACTTGTTCCACGTAAATTATGGGTGGAACAGACGCGCCGCCACCAAACTTGCTGTTTTTGTTTCCAAGATTAACGATGAACAACGGCCCTCGAAAAAACGTGTCACAGAAAACGGATATTGCCCAAAACTTTACGGTATAAATTTTCTTTTGTTCGGTTTTATGGCGTTTATGTAAATAATGATTCAGCCCTTTTACAGCTTTCGTTTTCTTTGTCCGGTACTTGTATTTGTGTTAAAACTGTAATCGGTTGTTTCACGTGTCTTTTGTACAATGGAACAGAAAACTGTATGTAAACTTTTGGACGCTTTTTTAAACAAAATTTACATTTATAAACTATAGTAATAGTATGCAATCACGTTATACGTAACAACAAATAAAGTTGAAAGAAAAGGCCACCTGCGAATAATTTTCATTAATTATGTCACAATACAATTTGTTTGAATCAAACTAAATTTAAAAATGCCAAGATTTATTCAGCTAACTATATCATCTTATAATCAATATACTTTCTATAAATTATAAGTAAATAATATTTTTTCCTGAACTAGGTATGACCCAAACGATAATAAGGACCTCTCGAAAATCATAACAATATTCTTAAACCAAGTTCGCGTGCAAAGGTCACGGATAAACTAAGTTATATGATATAAATTGCAAAATGGTTGGTGAACGGTAAAGACGGCTGTTCCAATGGTAGCGGGTCGCGCCACCCCCTAACCACTTTAGCGCTAACGAGAGACCGCTGTTTCCTTCTAGCCACTATGATAGTAAGCAGCTGTACTAAATAAAATATGGAAGCTGAAAATCTGAAACAGATGTTCGCCTAACCTTTTTGATACAATTTGACATTGTTTTGTTTAATATTTTCCATAGTTAATACGCGACATCTACCTTCAACTATTTTCTGAAAAAAATACTTATGCTAATTCTACTAATATTATAAATGCTAATGTATTCGGTATGTATGTTTGTTACTCTTTCACGCAAAAACTACCAAACAGATTTGGATCAAACTTGGCACATAGATAAAACATATTTTGGCATAACATATAGGGTACTTTTTATCCCGGGAAAATGTGACATCCCTCGGGAACGCGGGTTAACCGCGGGGGACAGCTAGTCATACATATAAAATTAATTATATATTTAGTATACCAATTGTCTTGTTTTTCGAAGTGCCAGGATGAAATCCAAACACGTTTTAAACAGGAAAATAATAAACAAGGTATACAGGTATTTAATCTTGAAATCAATCCTGGAGAAATAAAACTATCCATCAGACATAGGTAGGTACGTTGGCTAAGTCTAATGAAATAGCGTGGCCGTAAACGACGGAATTAATTGGTAACCGATACCCTTACCGAAGCGGTGCAGCCGTTAGCAGAATAACATTTAGTTTGGAATTTGCTTGCTACCAACCTAAACACTTCAACTTGCATTAAGTATCGGACTCGAGCATCTATCTTTATCTTCTCCTGCAGACAAGATAAGGTAAGAGATAGTCGCTTGTGCGAGAATCAAGATGAGTTTACTATTCATGGTGAGCTCTCTCGTCCATTGTTTGATAACAAACCTTAAGTGCATATTCTTGCTGATGCTCTCGACTAACTTCTAGGGAAAGATATTTACGTTTAACTACATAACTATGTTATGTATGTTTACTGGTATACCTAACCTAACGCTTTGCTAAAACAACGACGCATAGTGAAAAGTTGTAATACTGCTTTGTGAAATCAGCATCATTTTATAAAAGGTCATTAAAAATCACATGGGTGGGCCAGTTGGCTTGGTGGTTAAAGATCCTGGCTACCAAGCCGCAGGTCGTGAGTTTGATTCCCATCCAGGACAAACATTTGTGTACTTGTACATGTCTGTGTGTATGTAAAATTAATGTACCAGTATGTATTTAAAATAGATTAATTAATATACTTAAATTAATAGATAATAAATAAATTTAATATATTATTTATTTATTGATATATAAAACATGAAACATGACTATGCACTGAAAAGCTTTATGGACGTTAATCAAACAAATTGGAAATAAAAAACTGTAATCAAAATTGATCAACAAAATTTGTACCTACAATCTTCCATTGTCAAAATTGAATACAAGTTATTTTGCTATAGTAAAGCTATAACAATTTAATACACACCTAAAGAGAGTTGCCTCCTATCACAACCGTCGGAATCACAATTGGAGGGAAATATTATTGCATTTTTGTTTTCCATTTGCTCGTTTTACGGCTCCTGCTATGGTCTGGCGACTGGCCTCGAGCTGAGTAAGGTGACCTTCTATTACAATGGGACGTAACACGGAATAGCATGATATCCCTACTTATGTTATAGATGTGAATGTAAGTTTGTATGTTACGCTTTCACGCGAAAACTACTTAACCGATCATCATGAAACTTTGTACGCATATTCTTGAAGGTATTAGAAGTAACATAGGATAATTTTTGTGCCGGGAAAATGTTACATCCTTTGGGAGCGGGTGAAACTGCAGGGGTAAGCTATTAGTTCATAATCTTGATAATATAATCCACTGAGATATTATAACGCTTTATAGCTGGAAACCGAAGCATGTGTAAGAATTGTAAATATTTTCCTTTAAATTTACTTGGATCATTTAATCCATGATAGCTCAGTAATAGACGCACTGATATGCGATCATGAATATTCAGTTTCAAGCAAATTCATCACTGGCTTTCCAGTGAAGGGAATTATCGGCGAGAAACCTAGCATGCCTGCAAAATCACATTCAGAAGCATTTGAAATTCGCCAATCCGGACTGGCCCCGCATGGTGGCACTTCCCTCAGTCTCTTTCAGCTATTGTTAAATAGATATTCAAATACGTCTTGTCTCTAATTATTATATTATAAATTTGAATTGATGGATGGACACAAGAGACAAATTTGTAAAAAAATATTAAAGAATGGAGCACCGAAATATTGATAACACACTCGTAAAGCTACAGATGAATATTTTATATAAGTACGAGAATTACTAATAATTTTGACAGGACGTTCGATTGTATGAGTGTTACAAAACGGTGTGTAACGCAGCATCCTAAAGCAATAACAACACAGCCACGACGTCCGGTCGTGCCATTAACTACCGCATTATCTCGTTGCTCCTCTTTTCAAATATTTGGACATATTATTTGCTATCACTGCGAACACCACTGAAAATTCGCAACGATAAAATGATACCATTTTTGATATTTTCGTACGCTTCAATAAATTTCATTTATGCTTGAAATTGCGAAAGGACATCGGAGTTCGGCACATTTTCAACCGCTGAGCCATCCGAGTAAGTGAAATAACTACACTCTTACCTGAAAGCCATTAAACTTGCTCATTTTCATTTAATTTTCTTTTATTTATAAATGTTATAATACGGATAGCAAATTACAACCATTGTTTAATACTGAAAAATAAAATGTTGGAAACTAGTACCAATTTAACCCACCAACTACAGGAATCAGAAAAAGTCATGTTTCGTATAACATAATCTCATTACTGAGTCGTCCATTAACAAGAATTGACGTTGTTATTCCTGCATTCAGTAACTATGCCCTTCATTACTATAATACTATTTGTATCATGTGTTTCTCGTTCAAACATGTTATTCTCGTAAAATAACGTATTTCCCGTCAGGAATCACTTAAACACATGTGAAGGAAATTCAATTATAGCGAGTAATAAACCTGTCCAGACCACAAATTTCCCTTCAGCATTTTAAATTGAGTAAGTAAATATATTATATATAGTATTATTATTGTTTTAATATGCCTTACTCATTCCTGGTTAAAATCAAGACCTACTTTAACATCAGCTCGTTGTTTCAGATTGTCTTTTCACAAACGTATTAATTAGTTAGATAATTTTAATTAAAATTTTAAGTCCGTAAGTTCCCGTTCCGAAAGCATCTTCAGGTGCAGTTTTTGCAATGTTGTCCAAACAATTTACACAACTACTGATTTCTAAATTGCATTGCTACAAATAACGCCAGCTTAAACAAAGAACTAGTGTGCCAATTAAACAATCTTGTTAAACTCAATTCTAAAACAAAGGAGCTCTCACTGAGCGAACAATTCTCATTGTTCTTAACAACAGATAGTTTTCACCTGTAATTAAAGTTTGTTGCGAGGATAATATCGGTTGTGATAGCAGGCAACTACTTAATTACAGGACCAGGTCGATCCCGGGGGAACCTATCTGATTTCCGAGGCCCGCGAGTGGCTCTGAAGATTTACTGCTCTTGACCCCACTTGATCTGCGCCTCCACGCTAAGCAAACACCTCGTAATTATTGTATTGAAATCAGAAAGAGTGTACCAATTGTAATATTAATTAACAAAATTGTTATCTTGAGTTTTGAATTGTTTTAACCCAGAACTTATATTTGAGTATATTTATATAGATTATGTAACATTTTTTGTAGTGATATTTTTTTTTTTTAAATATTGTCGAAATTTGTTTTATTTTCTCATTTTTCAGACTGTATGTCAGAGCAATGGTTAATGATTTCATGATATATCCAAACTTTATTTAAAATATTAAATTCTTATGATGCACATGAAACATAAGAGTTTAATATAGTAACATATTACAGCTAATTTATATATCTAATCGCAGACTACCGGTCTGAGATGCTCAAAGTGGAAAATTGAAATGTTGTTGTGACGTTTCTGTAGCAGGATATTAAAATGCCCGTAAATATATGTCTGCAAGGTATCTGATAGAATATTACTTTATTTCCTCAAATAAACATGTTTTTCATGCTAAATTTCATAAGGAAACCCAAAGGATTGCTTAATTTACTGAGAAAACTTACTCTAACGGCATATAATCTAGTTTAATTTTATGGCAATATTGTGATAGTTTTTGTTAATTTTATTTAAATCTCATAATTATATTACTCACAAATACATTGTCTTTAAAATTATCATTATTAAGTGTTAATTTTAGATGTATTATTTAATCGCCAGTGTCAGTGTCGACAAAAATTCAAAAAATCCCATTTGTTATGGAACCTAGTACCTGCACATTTAGGTACTTTTACTGAAATTCAACCCAAATATAATATATATTCAAATATTACATTGCTTTCTGAGGTACGAAGAACAGAACTAAGAAAATCTTTGCTACCCGAAATTATTTAACAACGGATAAGAAATCCAGTCCACGTAGCTTCTTAATTAAGCAAACTCACTTCACACTCACGTAGAAAAAGTTGAATATTCGCATCGGGGGAACAATCCTGCCTTTTCACTATGAAAAGTTAAAAAGTAGAGCTTTTATTTCCTTGCAATTGCTAGAGACATCTTCCGCGTTGGGTTAGATCAAATGCTCCCTCTAGAATATTTAACATTATAAACGCGAAAGTTGTCTGTTTGTTTGTCACCCTTTCGCTAATTTCACTTAACCGATTTCGATGAAATTGGGTAGGTATACATTTTTGGGGTATAGTTTTTAGATAATTAAAAATTAACAAAACGCCCACCCGCTCTTATCCCTTGGTAACGAAGGGGACCGCTATAATAATAATAAAAATAATTTATTGCCAGAAAAAACATAACATAACAATATGCCTTCTTTCGTGGGTACACACATGATAAAAATACATGATATAAATGACAAGAGAGACTACTTCCTAATAAAGGGTAGAACCCTGTAGCTTAGGATAAGCAGTGCTCTTCAACCTAACAACATATCAACATAAAAGAAAAAATTAACTGACTGGAAGAAACCTCTGCGTACCAAATCCTGAAGACTGCCCGAACGAAGCGGTGGACAAAAGCTAGTCCGATATATCGAAAATATTTCTGTGTTCTCGCGGGATAATAACTCAAGGGTAATGCGATGATTGCCGAAGCTTTGATTAACGAAGGATCAAGTACAAGACCAATAAGTTTCTTGATTCTGCTCCTCATATTCTTGCCCATAGTATTTTTATTAGAATGTGTTCATGAAGAAATAAGTACATGAATATGAATTAAAAATAAATCATCCTATCACGACAAAAATATATTCTTTAATTCGATCAAATTATCACCATTATTATTTCGGAGCGTTGTCGCCTAATAGTGATGGTTGTAGCCCATAGCCTGGAGGCGGAGGACATGCACAGAGTGAAGTCGTTTGACATGACGGTTCACTTGCATATCTTCCGTTTCTGTTGGAAAGATAATATTTGGTTTATGAAAGCTTATTCAAAGCGTAACAGCCGAAAGAATTGATATTAGTTTTTATTATTCAGTCACACTTATTACTAATGAATGCGCGCCAGTCCTTACAGATTTATGAGAAAATCTCATCTTATATGATCCAGCTTTAACAATTCCAAAATATTCTTATTCAGTCAAATTAGTTTTCTCTTTAAAAAAACAAACTTCTTTACATAACTGTAAGAAAATTTTCAAAGATAGGTACCAAACGGAACAAAATGTTATAAAGTAATAGAGAATATACTAAAAAAAATACTTCATACAGAATATAAAACTTACTGAGGACCCGGAGGTGGTATCCCTCCACATCTCAATTGTTGGATAATATTATGAACGTGGGTTACAGTAACATCCTCCTAAAATTAAAATAGTCTCAGTAGATCAAGATTCACCTGTAATTTTTTTATACCACTTTGGTCGACCGATAAGCAAGTGGTCCACCTGATGGTATGTGGTCACCACCGCTTATGCACATTGGCAACACCAGGGGCATCGCCAATGCGTTGTCGATCGTAAGACGTGAAGTTGTTAAGTCTCATGTGCTACAGGCACCGGCCCTTTTACCTATCTAACACAAATACAAATGCACTACTGCTTCACGACAGAAATGGGTAAGGCAAACTCTGCAATTAGATCTCTACTACTCTAACATTAAGCCTCATGATAGCACATGTCGATACTTGTCATCAAGGTACTTGGTTCAAGCTTCCAAAGCCTTTAGGGTAGATCGATATTTTAAGCAGTTGAAGGAATTTGTGCCAAACCTCCTGAGAAATTTATTTAAGTGATACAAAGGTGCTAGAATTCGGTACGTACATAGTAATCATCGTCAACAACCATGACAGGAGCGTTGACGCATGCGCCCTGGCACTGCACGGTGTCCACTCCGAACATGCCATCCTTCGATAGACTTCCCTCACAGCAGCAAGTAGCCTCTTCAACCGCACGCAGAATTATATCCGAGCCACGAATCATGCATGGTGTTGTAACACACACTTTAACGTGGAATTTTCCACGATAATTTCTATAATATATAAATACTCGTATTTCAATTTAAAGCTACAGAGAATTTGTTTCAAGCACTGCAAGAAGTCTTCTATTTTAATTAAGTTCTAAAATGTACCTTTTACACATTGTATAGAATGTGGCCCATTCATACACCCTTATCCTCGGTATATTCAAAATTTGAGCCACAGTGTGCATGGCAGATATTGGGATCCACCCGATCTGCCTCTGGACAATATCCATAGTAGCAGATAATGCTGATCTTTGGGCACCTTCAGGATAGTTTTGTATTATAGCCGCTATTCTCTAAAATAAAAATAAACCATACATTCCAGTTTTTCAAAATAAAAGATATAACGAAACTACAGTAACTACTTTAATAATTAACTTGAAATGGCGTATATACGAAATAGTTTTCAACCTAATACAATTATATAGAATCAAGCGAGATAGTTTCAGTAGCAACAGCACCTGTTAAAACGTATAGAGCGAGAGCCATTTATAATTCTACTTAATATCGATTAATCATAAATGCTGGTGGCTTGTAAAGACAGAAAACATGATTAATGACAACTTGGGACGTCTTTTACCGACTAAATTGCCATTCATTGAAGGCGTCTGAAGCCACAGAGAGATTTCGAAGACCACATTTATATAACTATATGTTAAGTAACTTATTTACATTATTCGTATTCCGAGTAGTAGAGCTCTTAGTGCAGAGTTCGTCCGGGGAAGTACTACCACCTTACCCATTTCTGCCGTGAAGCAGTAGTACACTTGTATTACTGTGTTTCGGTTAGAAAGGTAAGGGGCCGGTGAAATTACAGGCACACGAGACTTAACAACTTCACTTCTCAGGATCGACAACGCATTTGCCCCTAGTGTTGCAAATGTCCTTAGGCGGCGGTGACCACTTTCCATCAGGTGGACCGTCCGCTTGTTTGTCGGCCCATGTGGTATAAAAAAAAATAAACATATTTTATGTAGATACCTACCTAAAAATAAATTACGTGACATGCCAATGGCAATGTCATTATGGCAACTGCTCATTATAATTTAATTATGAATTGAGGATTTTCCCAGTTTGCCCGCTGTGTAATTTATCAAAGTATTTTTAATTATTTGGTAACGTGTAAACACCTGCGATTAACACGCCTAATGAATCTGACTTTCATTACGTTTAGATGATTGTAATTGCTTTCATAATTACCTATTCTTAGAAGGAAATCCTATAGGACTAAATGGTATTAATTTAAATTACGTAATGAAATTATGTTTGCAATGTACCAATAAATTTGCCTGTTTGATGGTTAACAATTATAATGGTAACATTTGTTTTTAAGGCACATTTTTTTATGAATTTGTAATCAAATGGCCGAGCCATTGGTCCAAAAAATACTCGTGGTATTTTTATCGTGGTAACATTTGTTTTAAGGTACAAGTTTTGATGAATTTATAATCAAATGGCAGGACCATTTGGTGCCAAAAAACTCATGGTATTTATATTGTAATTGTGGTGTAATAATAGGCCATATCTACTACATATGAATTGTTATATGTTCTATGAAACAACTTCAATGAAAATGCCAAAAGCATATCATACAGAATCTTATTTTACCCGGAACTCTTTTCAATAAAAAAGTTGATAGACGATGGCAGATCATCACCTCCTGGGGCCCAATTCCACTAAATGCAACGTTCGAGTAGCACATTTGGTTCGGCGATGGTATGGTTACGATTAATGCCAAATTGATTATTCCTATGCACTACAACCGAAACAAACATACATTTTGACGTAATCTTTCGAACGAATGTGAACCATTACCGAAACACAACCGCAGTTCGATCGGTGGTGTGTTTAGTACAATACGATTAAACGTCAAATTTGACGTTTGGTTGTGATATGGTAATGGTTCGGTGCATAATATGTTAGTGGAATTGCCCCCCTGTTTACTGCCCATATTAAACTATGAGTGTCGAGCTCTTAGAGCGTTCGTCCGGGGAAGTACTACCACCTTACCCATTTCCGCCGTGAAGTAGTAGGCCACTGGTGATACTGTGTCTCGGTTAGAAAGGTAAGGGGGCCGGTGAAATTACAGGAGACTTAACAACTGCACATCTCAGAGTCGACCACGTTTTAGCGATGCCCCTGGTGTTGCAAATATCCATAGGTGACCACTTACCATCAGGTGGACTTGTTGGTGGTCTGCTTGTTTGTCGGCCAAAGTAATATAAAAAAAGTTAAGAATATATTTTAAGTGTTGATGACCTCGCCATGGTAATTCAAAATTCAAAACCATTTTTCACCATTATTCAGTTTAGGCCTTCGGAGGGCACTTATGAAGGTCAAATTTAAAGTTACTGAAGCTACCATTGATGATGTACCTGAAGATAAGTCAATTATACAAACGCATACAAATACTAACCATCATATTAGCCTCAGTGAAAGCAAATGGAGTAGAAGTATTATTTTCATTAGTATCTCTGTGGACTTGAAGTTGATCGCTGGTGAGCCGTGTTGTTGTTGAAAAACTTCGAAACAGTACCTTAAAAATTATAGGAGTACCTTTATAAGTTATTCCTACATTCTTACTTAGGGACTAGTTCGTAAGTACGTAAGATACAAATGTGAAATATGAAAGTCCAAAAATTCGAACTTCAAAGCCTAGTCTATTTTCAGGTCATACAATTTTTTAAACTCGATGAAATGAAAAAGTAACACTAAACAGAGATAAACATACGAGTATACTATATGTACGTACATCTGTAGGATTAAGGCTGCGAGAGAATACAATTATTAATAAATCTATTAATAGATTTTTAAAACTACTAAACGGATATGGATGAAACTTGGCACATAGATAGAGCATATCCTGGGATAACGTATAGGCTACTTTTTATCCCGAAAATGTGATATAAACCGCGGGGGACAGCTAGTATAATGATCCTTATAATGATCTCACTCTTGATACTGTATTTGTTTCATTTTCTCGCAGACTAGTTTTCTGACGGTTTCATATCAACCGCGTGTGAACCACACACGTGTTTATTTTATAAGGCAACAGTGGCAGTCGCTTGTTATATTTATTTGGATACATAAAACGTTCCCCGTCATACATTTTATCTTCTAAAACACCATATACGCCTGCTACAACTAATCCCTAAAATTGATATAACAAAAATCATGATCGCGCGCTTAGCCAGCAGTAGGTATACCTATCCCATTATCAAATTATTAGACATTAGCTTATAGGTATCAGATACCCAGTATTCATTCAGATAAAAAGAGATTCAAATAAATATTAATAGATTACCTTTGGTAGAAGCCGTTTCAATGCAATCATTTTAGATTAAATGATAAAATACAATACCTAGGAAAAATATATCCTCGATGATTTACAATTTTTGACAAATAATTTCCTGTCCCAAGTGTCAATTATTGCCCTAAAGAAAAGAAAAAAAAACAGAATTAACCTTTTTCAATTACGTCAAGTAAATAAAGTTACAAGATTTTGCAAATGAAAAGAAAGCTAAAGGAGCGTGCCCGACCAAGATAGGCTAATTTAATTAATAATATACATAGGCGGCGCTGGTGCCTCCAACATTGAATTCAAAACCCTTTCAACACCGCCTTGGGTCAAACAAGACGAGATTTTTTATTCTAAATATTTCCAACCAATTAGGTACTTTTGTTAGGGTTTCAACAAAACAGTTAAAAACAAAGTGTAAGAGCCTCCAATTTGCCTTTCCTTCTATTTTCATTCGCTCTTTACATTTTTTTTTTTTTATAGCTTAAGTATTTTTCAATGTAATTTTGTTTGACATAATTATGTATTTTAGTTACAAGGTTGGGTCTATTATCATAAAAAAATATGGGATATAACATGAAGTCTAGTTCCATAGCTCACATGAACAATTTTAACCTTACTAATAATAAAATATAATTTAGTGGTATTAGGAGTATATTTGAAATTTCGAAGGACGTGAAACGCTGGTTCTGGTGGGTAATCGTCTACACAAGGTTTTTTTTAATTAAAGCTTGTTCTTTTTATTGTTAAATAGTTTTACGGAACATTTATTTAGTAAAAATGAACAGAGATATAGAGAGATAAAGATATAAAATTAACCGCAATCTACAGCATAACACTTTTTCCCAGCATTGGATACCGCGCTGAAGCATCAAGGAAAGTGTTTGAAACGAGCTAAACGGTGTTACCACCCACTGGCAATATTAACGGATATTGGAAAAAGATGGTAAAAGATGGCAGTTGCCGGATCAAGTCTAGTAGTATTCCCTGGATGCAATATCGGGGTTCATTGCCATAAAAGCGCTCGAGGCGAATATCTTGGGTACGATATTGACCTCATAGCATTTCGCCGAGGAAGCAAATATCTGAGGCAATTTCAACATCGTTAAATGATGTTTATCGTAGTAACCCACTGACCCGCCTACCTCAGGCACTTATCAAACATCCTGAACGTACCTTTACAATACACCCATTGCCCATGGTAACAAATTCTTATGGCACTAGTTTATTTACGGAAATACTTATTTTATATTTCTATACGGTCTTCCCAATTTTCAGTATCGTTCGACAAAAGATTGCATTAGCTCCGAGGTAGCAAGCAGAATTTTCTTTTACTCATATTTTATAGTAGCCAAACCTGGCATTGGGTAACCTTAGGGTAACATAATGTTTACCTGCAAAAATTTATAGACCAGCAATTATCTAACAAATGACCAGAATCTGTTTAAAATTGACACTAGAAGAAAAGATTTCCATTATTTTAATTTGGAGCTGCACTCTATCTCACGAACTAAGTACGATATATTTGAGTATTGTGAGCTTACGCACACAATTCGGGGAAATTCAATAATATTCAAATAATAACATTTTCCTAGTTCGGCTCGGAAAAACAAACATCCTCTACATTTCATTTTTATGGAGTTCGAGTTTTATTCCAATGCACGCTAAGCAAACCCACAATATTCACCTAAGAAAAAACAGCGTTTCAACCACAATAATTAATCAAAATATAACAAGCATCCAACATTAAAAAACAAAAATGGTAAATGTAGGCAGGTACCTAATCGGAATCGCGAAGTTAAAGTAGCGTAACGAGGACACTTGGCGAGGCTGAATGACAGAAGTTGAACTTAAATAGTCACTGAGGGATGGGCAAGGGTACGTCGAAGAAAACTGAGACCAAATGTAGGTTAAGATATGATCACGACCAAGAAGAATGGAGTAATAACAAAGACTGATAAGATAAACGCTCTCCAAGTAAAACTAATCAAAGTTTCACATATCTTATAATAGTTTTGTAAGATTTTCCACCGTTCAGGTCAGTGACCGGCAAAATTACAGCTTGCATGTAAAGTACAGAGCGACATTTCCAAGGGAATGCCACGGCCCGTGCCAGGATAATGTCAACTCGTTGGACAGGGGATTGAGGCCCTCCCACACCATGCTATCATTACGCCTGTTGGCGTCGCTCCTATATACAGATGGTATACCTTTTTGAACCGACTATGGTAGAACCAAAAGGAAAGCTTACTGACGTTTATTTGTATTTACGTATGATTACTGTAAGCGCCAAAACTATGAGCCACATTGTCATGAATTACGTCACAATCGATTATTGTATGCCAGATGACAAAGGCTAATGTTTATATAAATAAAATCAATATTACGGATGTTACAGCCAGAAAATAATATCTATTAATAATGAAAATATACCAAACGACAACTATTTTATCTACGTCACGAAATAAATTCATGTCGTATAGTTTTATAATATTTTTATTGTATCGAGTGGAATGTCAAATGAAAGAGGAGGAAATTCAAACTGCAAAAATATAGTTCTATATTAAAATATTCCAAGCCACAGATAAACTATTAAATCTGAGAATCTGTCACAAGGCGAAAATTCATGCACTTTAAATTCGACTATCACTTATTTCGAGCACCATACATTTATTCCTGACTAGGTGTTCCCGGCATTGCTGTGACTTTGTTTGTGTCAGGAACCTTTTCAGTGTACGTAGAACGACTCACTAAAGATTCATCGTGATTGCATAAGTAGTAGAAGAAGGCATAAATGGTACAAACATACTCGTACATAGAATTGGGTAGTGTTTTTCTTAACTTTTGTTGTCAAATCAAAGTTTAAAAAAGTAAGTTTTTTAAAAACCCGAATAGGGACTTCAGGCCAGTTGGCTTTGTGGTTAGCGACTCTGACTGCCAAGCCGAAGGTCGCAGGTTTGATTCCCACCCAGGACTAACATTTGTGTGCATGAACATGTCTGTTTGTTCTGTGTCTGTGTGTAAATATCTATATAAGTATGTATTTAGAAAAAAATAGTATACGAGTATGTAGTATATCAGTTATCTGGCTTCCATAGTACAAGCTCTGCTTATTTTGGGATCAGATGGCCGTGTGAGAGAATGTCTCAGGATATCATTATCAATAGTATTATTATATTATCATTATAAACTATTATGTAACAAACACGATTGGTATTGATTGCTATATTCATAAAGTAAGACAAATCCTTTTATATGTTAGATGTTCCTGTTTATTTATTTTATATTTATATTTAAGTTTTCTAGCTGCTCCACATTAATAACGTTATTATCCAATTCAAATCCTGTGATCATCGTGTTTTAGTATGCTTGAATGCTTTGCGTAATGCTTTGAAATTATAGCCTGTAGCTAAATTATAAAGAATACAATTATGAAGTATTTGTCAGACGAACATTTACATTTATATAATAAAGTTGAAGCCTTAATTAAAATGTTATGTTATTTTAACATGAATAATTTTTCATGTGGGTTTATCAATGAGGAAAAATTACCTTAATTGTTTTACTTCTAAAGTATTGAAAGCTCGAATAAGAAATATTAAGAGTTATTACCTGTAGGGCTCAGAATTTAAACAAATTTCATATTTTGTCGAGTTCAAAGAGAAGCAGTACAAATCTGGGGTGGAATAATTTATGCCAGGGATTAAGCTGACGCTATGAAAGGGAATCTTCTAAACGGGACTCGCATCAGAATCTGAAATGGACGCAGTTCTTACCCTATCCACTCTCGTTTCGTAATTGTCTTTTGTAACCAAGGATGAAGTTATCCTACTTTATTTTAGTTAAAAGATTAAACATCTATTTGAGCTGCGCCAGTATAAAGTTTTAAAATTTGTTCTCATTCGAAATTTAATCTCAACTTTATATTTAAATTCTGTTAAGTTATAAACTTATAATATATTAGTTGAACCTACTTAAGTAAAACTTTAATAATGAATTAAAAGTTATCGTTGCGGGGTCTTCTTTGAAATTAAAATTTTTTAAGGTACTTTGAAAAGATAACATAATGTTACGAAAATAATTTCTGCAAAACTACATATTCTTGCTTCGCCACTATTCCACAAATAACGAACGTTTGAAATAAAAAATCTGACTGACAGATCTAGTTGCGAAACTCTCCTGCAAAATGGGAGTTCAGGGGATGCAAAATGGTTCATTCCCTTTGTTTTATGAGACAATTAAGAAACGAAGGGACGTCGGGTTGGCGCGAAGAGTAAATTTTTGTTCCCCATAATAAAAGAAGCGGGAGCATTTAAATAGCAGATTGAAAACTCCTAACGATCTATGTAAAGTTCTCGTAACAAGGGATTTTTGGTAAGAACGGTTACGCTACGATGAAATAAAACGGGCACCTACTATTATTTCTCTTTGATGAATGAACATTTCGAGCATTTACTAGTAGAAATTTAGAAGAAGTACTTAACGAAGTTAAATAATGTTAAAAATATGTTTTCTCTGATATGAAAACAACTTAAAATATAGTATTATTATAATTATATCCATTATTTTCCCAATTTATGCTAAATTATATACCCACTATATAGTTTTAAAGTCCCATAGCTTTTTGAAGAATTGACCATTGGCCTCACCTCATGGCGAGGAGAAGGGGATTACCAGATTCCCCTTCACCAACTGAAACACAAAAAATCCTAGTTAAAAGATCGAAATATTCCAATTTAGGTACTGTAAGCCTTCTTTTACTACAACTTTTTTATTGATAACATTTATTTATACAACGTGAATAAAATATAATATTATTGTTAATTGAAGATTCAAATCTTTTTAAATCGGATGAACAAAATAATTCTTCAACAGTTTAACAGTGCACTCACGCTGTGTTTTGTTTGGAACTTAAAACTTTTCCATTTAAAGTTAGGTGCGGCTTCCTTCACATAACCGCTTTGAAAATGTTCATATTTTATTTTTGTTGAAGTAGGTCCTAACATTCATTATAATTTCAGTAAAAGTTAATTTTTTACCAAAGTGCTGGGTACTATCCGCTACAAAGGGGTAATTTATTTCAAAGACACATTAGATCAATTTAATGGATCGTTATTTATCTTTTAAGGCCACATCATGTTACGAAAACGTTAGAGCATGTCAAAAATTATAACACCCAAGTTTAACATTAATGCCGTTGTTCAGAGGTACAAAGCTTTTGTATCTTTTTCTGACCCTCGTCACGACTAATTTTGTTATGATATAATTAATTTATGTTTTCATTAAGTACTATTCTTTTCCTGTTATATACCTTTTACCTCAATGTACACAGTATAAACACGGTGAAATTAATTTGAATCACCTTAAAATGTAATTTAAAATAATAATTTTAAGAAAATGGAAATAAACATCCCTGATTCCTATAAAAAGTCTTCTCATCAACGTTTCAACAAAGGAAGTAGGTGGGTACAAATTTAGGCTTTAGAAAATAAGCTTATCTTAGACCCTTATAATCCGTACCCGCAACTTTGATCCCCTCGAAATGGAGCAGACCTACAGAGATTGACATTTACAACGTTATCTGTCCCAGCAGGCAGCGCGCTTTGAAACTAGCTCGTCCCGAAATATGATCACCATACACTAAAACAGACAGCCTTGTTCTATATATCAAACAACATAATGTCACCCTCGGTGTACTCTATAAAACGTGTTATGTGAAATCTCCTTTTGTGCTTTGATCGTTGGTGCAAATAAATTCCTTTCTTTTATAAACTCCTTGCGACCTTATCCCGTAGATATGAACGACGTGAGCTCTATATTGTTTCGCGAGATTCGTCGAAATTGTATGATTTATTACGTATATTCACTTTACTCTTCTTCTGGCTGTTTTCAAAGATAGAAAGTAACAGTCTATTTACAGCCAACGAAATTATTGTTCTTTTTCTTTGTTTATTATTCTTTTATCTTATCTCTGATTTTCATTCGGTAACTGTTTAAAGAGGCTTAGATTTAAGCAATAACAAACCTTCGTGTATAAATCGTTACTTTCTTCCTAATATACTTTAACTGAAAAATATGTATGGGTGTAAAATATTGTTGTTTATGTTTCATTAATGCATGCGGTCGTCACCTATAATTGGGACACCATTTATGATGAACATTTTGAACCTGTATTTTTGAATGTATTATTGTGTGTCTTATTGGTGATCTAAATAAATAAATAAAATGTAATATAATATGTTTACAAAAATTGTAGGCAATAGTAAGTAATACAGAAGATTACGTCACATCCGTATTTAAAATACTGATCAATAAAATAAACCTATGCCTATTTACAAACAAATTACATGATCCATTTCAACTTAGTTATGAGCCATGGATGACTTCATGGAAGTCCAGCTCTCGTTCTAACACCAGGACAAACGAACAGATGTCAAATATGTTTAAAGTTCGAATAAAAACACATTTCATAAATCCTTGTTTACAAAGAATGGCTAAAAATCCACTTAGTGAATCTTCGTAAACAAGAATGAATCCCCACCTACTTGAAATAATAATTTCATTAAAAGAATATGAACGTAAAGAATAATCAATAAAGAAGGACATATTAGTATGCATAGATACGTGTTTACTACATAAAGTGGCTTGAAAGGTAAAATAAAAATAAACTTAAGAAGATATTGAAGATCTATTTCGTTATGGATTCCGTCTTATTTATTTATGAGAGGAAGATCTACAGCTAATTTAATAAACTATAATTTTTAAATAGATAACATAAAGACATTAACAGTTCCTCACGGTTAAAATTTTTTCATATACCTATAGATAAATAGATGTACCTACAAGATATTTTTAAAAATGAAGTTTACTTAATAATATCTAAATATAAAAATAAAATTATTATATACAATATGTAATATATATATATATAATATGACGATATATATACGATATAATTCTATAATTAGTGGTTAAAATATTTTATGGTGGACTACCAAGCCCCTAACAAACAATCATTTAGTTTTACTAAAATAATGTGATGAATGCATTTTAATACAGCCCTACGGATTACAAGTAATAAATCTTCACTTAATTCGCTTATTGAGAAAAAAAAATTAAATAGAAATTCCTTGCCCTTTCTTATCTCCAGATTTAATAAATATAAGAACTTGCTATCTAGTATCTAGTTATCTATCTAATTACATGAAAAGTTTTATATTGCAGTATACGCATAATAATATGTCAATCATTTCTCCCGAGAAATTTTGAGAAAAAAATATAAATCAAATTTTGCTGATTATATTAAAAGTCATTATCAAAATGCTTTATATTTTATAGGTATTTAACTACAATATACTCGTATATATTTCTTAAAAACCTAACCCAATATAAACCATTCTTAAAGAATTTAGTGGTCACGTTCCTTAGAACATTTTTATTTTGCATTATCTAGGCTCCTAACGAATTAGATTATCAACTGATTTTTAACAACATTGAAAATTCCGACTGATAGTCATTAAGTATTGGATTTTATATCAATAGAGATGCACAGTTCGGTATAAAGTAAGATTATATGTACGTGGTAAAGTCCCAGCATTAATCCGTACTGTTTGCTTTGACCCCAAAACCCAGGATCTCGTCCCTTGTGGCAGTGACATCGTCTCCGTTCAAAGGAGCTTAGTTGAAATCTAGTGAGGCCTTAAATATGATCATTGCCTTATTTCGCCGACGAATGGAGTTTCCACGAATACATAATGAGATTATACGATTAACCGTGCTTCGTTTGATGACAAAGCAAGAGTACAAATTAATTAAACAAACGGTGATATACAAATAATTAAATTTCGCGCATTATTGTTCGAAGTAATAGGCTTATTTCTGTTTGTATTGTGGTAAAAAACAAATCTACGTGTAATTAATAATATGTTTTTGAATACTTATCAATTTTATTTGTTTTCATTTGTGTTTGCTTTTTATCATAATCATCTTCTTTAACAATGGTCTTAAAATAAGATATGTATAAGGAAAAAATATAAAAAATCTCACAAACTTTTTAATACTGGCCAAGTACGAGAGGACTAGACGCAGCGAAGGGTTCTTTTTTCCTATGCATAAAATGTCCCTAGAAGTTACTACTCGTAGATGCATCGAAATGCTGTTTTTGTTTTATTGTTAGAAGTTTTTTACTATGTTATAGTAAGTGAGTAGTAGAGCTCTTAGTGCAGAGTTCGTCCGTTGAAGTACTACCACCTTACCCATTTCTGCCGTGAAGCAGTAGTGCACTTGTATTACTGTGTTTCGGCTAGAAAGGTAAGGAGACTTAACAACTTCACGTCTCAGGGTCGACAACGCATTGCCGTTGCCCGTAGTGTTGCAAATATCCATAGGCGGCGGTGACCACTTACCATCAGGTGGATCGTCTGCTTGTTTATCGGCATATGGTATAAAAATAAACTACTATAAATAATATAAAGCCTAACGATAAAAGTTTTTTAGATAGAACTTAAATGTACAGAATATTAACTATAAGTGTAGGCACAATTTATAGTTCTTTTGTAAAGGCATTATCTAAAAGTACTTGGTTAAAACTGTATAACGGTTTTAACTGGGTCTAAAAATTTTTTTTCATACATGTAGGCTGACAAAGAAGCATACAGTCTACCCGATGGTAAGTGGTCACTGCAGCCAACTGATTTGCACTAGGGGCATCGCCAATGCGATGTCGACCCAGAGACCTAAAGATGTTAAGTCTCGTGTACCTGTAATTTCAACACATAAGTGCACGCGAAACACAGTAATAAAATTCCATTACTGCTTCACGGCGGAAATGGGTAAGGTAGTAGTAATTTCCCGAAAAATCTCTACACTAAGAGCTTTACTACTGCAACATACATTTCATAGTACCGTTTGAAATTTAATTTATCTATGGTTTGACGGGAAGTTCTAATTTCAAATGAATTTATATTTTATCCTCTCTTTATACATAAGCCGTTGCGCCAACACATCTACTATTTTAAGAGTTTGTTGAACTTCTTAGTTGGAAAAATATTCAATACCTGAGAGTCAGTATAAAATGCCTTTGAAGTGTTTGTTGCCTCGCATCCACCTGACCTTTTCGAGAGGAGCATTCATGATTGCCACTACACTATCTTAGCTGAAGATAGCACGAATCAATAATACAATTACTCGCAACATGAGCTAAACGAAAATTTCCTGTCAGTTTTTTTGTTTTCAACGAGACTTTTTCAATTGCTATTATCTGATGAGCCTAGATATATAATGCCTTAAATAATAAAACGGATCTTGGTAGGCATGTCACGTAGGCCTGTCGTATTATTTTTATAATTTTCTTTTCTTAAGGAACACTAAAATCGTACTAAAATAATAATGTATTACGAAGGGCGTCGGCGTAAATCTCCGTTGAAACACGACTACGCAAATCCCTTTTTGTTGATGGGGCTTGCTGATAAAATAAAATAGTACTTTTAACAAAAAAATTGAGGTTTTATAGTAATGATAGTTCCATTTTTTTATATCTGAACAAAAACTTTTAAGATGGAATTTTTCAACGGTACATAGCACGAGTATCGTGAAATACTTAGCCAGCAAGACAATTCTTGGATCGAATTAAATACAATTCAAATCTAGAAAACAAACGCGAAACAAATCCGGCTCTAAAAATGGCAAACCTATCCGTTTTCGATTTATTATATGTTTATATATATTTATCTACTGAAAGGTATCAAATAACAATGCAGGTACTCTAATCCAACAGAATAGTAATGTAAGGTCAGAGAAAAGGTATTCCAACGTAAATTTAAAAATTAATAAGATGATACCGCAGGATTATTTTCGCTGTCTTACAATACCAAGTCGAATAATTTTCTTGTTTTATAGAAAATTCAAACGCAAAATCGTATACAATCTTTATTTTTTTATCAAACTCTGTTACATTCCTGGGGATATCCTGGGACATTCCTGGGACATTAAAATATATCTATCCAAGAAAGGGTTTGTACTGGCCCACTAGAGCAAATAAAAGATGATATTAAATTTAAACTCGTAGATCATAAAGCCATATCATTTCATATAGTTAAAAGTTTAATGTCAAAATCAGTTATTTTTCAAATTTACAAATCCAGTAATGGTAAAAGTCGCTTAGCGCTCCAACATAGCTGCACTGGCGACACTCCATTAACCGACGCATTATCCCCCCTCTGTTGCGAGCACTCTTCATTTTAAAATATCTCTTATACCCTAATACTACAACGCTTTTACCGCAAACGGTGTTTTATATTCACTTACGTCGCGTTTTGGCTAAAACGTTTTATAGGCCTGAGATTGTTTTAGACAGAAAGGTAAGGTAATTCAAACGATATTTTATTTATTTCTCGAGTACTAACAAAACATGGCCGTTGGAACTGCAAAGCTCCAGTGCCCTAAAAACTGCAGCCAGCAAGTTTTAGTCCTTCTTACCGATATCTTTGTACCAATCAATCTCCAAATTTAACAATAACTATTCCAAATATGTTTATAAATCCTATAATTAATTATAATATAATAATTAACATGAGACTTCACAACTTCAAGTCTCAGGGTCGACAACGCATTGGCGATGCCACTAGTGTTGCAAATGTCCATAGGCGGCGGTGACCACTTACCATCAGGTGGACCGTCTGCTTGTTTGTTGGCCTAAGTGGGTTAAAAAAGATATCGTATATGGTCTCACTTCATTACTAAACGCAAATACTTGATTTTTTTACACGAGGATAGCAAAAAGGGCGGATAAGGACGTAGGCAGAGAAGGACTATAAATCCTTAGAACGCGGATGAAACCGCCACGCGGACTTTAGTGCGTAAAAATAACAATCGAAATAATAAATGAGATGTTCGAAAATGTGAAAAACAAGCTGTGGACAATAATAGATGTTCTACTCTCGAAGGAACAGAAATGAAAACAATTTTTCGTAAAACCTCTGCTTTGGGATCAGATTAGGGACTAATTAACAAGAACAGGGAGAGATCCTCATCAACGGGATCCGACAGCCATTATAAATTAAGGAGTGCTTTCATTTTTAATGATATTAACCCGGTAATAAAGCATCTATTGTCCAACATTGTTCTTTGAAGGCGACCGATGTTCGTTAATTTAGTATATTAAGTATTAATTTTAGGACGACCGTCGTGCTGAGAAAAGTTTAAGAAAAATTGCTTTACAAATTTTATTATCGAAATTTGAATGTTTAAAAAGGTAAAAAAAAAATTTGGGTGAATTTTAACAAGGTTTAGTTTACTTGTAAAGTTATTCCTAAAAGAAGCGATTCAACTAGATTAACTAAACTCAAAACCTTATCAGAAAGTCATCAAACCATCCATAAAAATAGAAAATGTTATATAGAATACCTACCGGACTCGTAAAAACTTGCAGTTTATGACCTGTATATAAACAGTTGTAACGATATCTTATTATAAAACCGGCCAAGTGCATGTCGGGTTTTTAATAGAGTGATTGAAGAGGAAGGTTTTTATGTATAATACATGTGACATCCCACGGGAACGCGGGTAAAACCGCGGGGGACAGCTAGTTATCTATAAAAACGGCAAAAAAAACATGTCTTTTGTATGGGAGCCCCCTTAAATATTTATTTTATTTTATATTTTAGTATTTGTTCTTATAGCGGCAATAGAAATACATCACCGTTGAAAATTTCACAATTTCAACTATCTATCTATTACGGTTCATGAGTTACAGCCTGGTGACAGACGGACAGCGGAGTCTTAGTAATTTTACCCTTTGGGTGCGGAACCCTAAAAATAAAATAATAAATAATATACAGTTAAAAACTATGAGCCAATTTCAACCTTATGAAACAATTTAAAGTAAACTGCATTGCAACATTGATTTATGTTCAGGTTCTGAATTTAATCAATAGTGTTTTCACTTTTGCTAATGTAGTTTCTGAACTAAGCTATATCTAACACAGTATGTGTAAAACACAGTTTATTTAAATTTATTTTTGGAGCTAATTAGTTAGCTATGAACAAACCAGCTATAAATTCGTCTATTAGACACCACAAAATATTTATTTTCGTAATTATATTTGACATTAAATAATTTTTACCATATTTAAATATTATACATTGTTCTCGTTTTACATCGTGTCCGGTCGGGAATTCACGAATAGGTATTAGCTGAAATAATGTGAGTTGATCTTTAATATTATTTATATGATATAAAGTATCATTTACTATAACGCAAATATATATACTTTTATATACTTCTTGTATGTATATTATACAAGAAGTATATAAAAGAAGGATGTTTATGTTATATTAATCTCAAAGAAGTCAAAAAAGTATTTATTACAAATAAAATCGACCAAGTGTACTTGTTAAATTGTAAAGCCTTTATACCTGTGGTAGTTTTCCTTTTAACTTCATCATATAAAAATAGTACTGGCGTACAAAAAAAATTTAAGAGCCAAAAGCAACTGTTAGTTACAGATTTGCTTGTGGTGAACACTTGGCTACAATAAAAATTATCACTTTAAAGTTTAATATTTCGCATCGCTAAATCTAAAAATGTTCTTCACATACCTCCAATATACCAATTAAATAGGAAAACTTATCCAACGACAGCATACAACGGAAGACGAGTAAAAAAACACTCCGCTTATCGCGAGAGGTACCCGAAAAAGTTGTAGTTGTAGTTGCAGTTGTGAAGTAAATACGTAGTTATTAGTAAATGTTCATATCTTTTGCTTTCATCGTGCTTTTACAGTATATAACCTAGGGTAATAATGACTGTTTATTACCATTATCTAAAGATCTAAGAAGATTAATCAAAAGTAGCACAAAAAGCCTAAAATCCTCAACCTGATTGCAGATATCTAATCCATCGTGGATAGTAATTAAAGTTTCACGGCATCGACGCCACTACAAGTTTTACGAACCTTAAATTACATCAATTTCATACCGAATCCAATTAAGCATCGTTTAACTACAGCGGTCGTATGTAACCGCTACGTGCAGTTAAAAAACCCTCCAACACGTGTAACGACTATAGGAGACATAATAGGTGCCTTAAAACTGTGCACATAAATTTTAAAAGTTTTCCAATTTGAATTTAACTAACAACTTGAGATTTTCTTGGGAGCATACTAAAACTTTTTAGTATTTTAACTAAGCAGCTTTGGGCGCCGAGCAGGAGTAAGGAAGACAATTATTAAAGTAAGAGATTTACTGTGAAAATGTGTGTTTAAAAGTTTTTAAGTATGGGGTAACGAGGTGAACGGTTTAGCTGGAGTTAATTGGTGCCTTTTTAATAATACTTATGAATTCAAGCATAGATTGCTCGTCAGTGACGGAAGGTTTAAGAGTCATTGAAAATGTTAAAAATATTTTGTCGGTCGAAGAGTCACATTAAGTCATGACCTGGGGCTCGGTTCTGTAAGGAAAATTTCACTAACTCAAGGATGTTTCGTCACGGCCTCTATGTTCTGTCTCTTTCGCTAACTACGCTAATACTACTAATCACGTGAGATGTAAGCTCTCCGGGGTCCGGGACTTGCCGACGAAGTTTGTATTCGCTGAATTAGGGGGCTGAGAAATTAGTTATATATGACATAGAGACTAAAAACATCAATCCGGCTGAGGGAAACTACGTAAAATGAATGAATATTCAAATAACGTAAAAAAATATATGATTCTCCCATATTTTGATGAATAAAACTTTTGAAATTGATTAGTTTGAGACCTTTATGTTTATCTAAAAATCATGTTCAATCTGAAAAAGTTGAAGCTGACATTTTCGTAAATTATATGTTATTACTTCCAACGTAACAAAAGTTTAATTAATATTATTTTTTTTCTATTTGCTTATTGGAATTCCTCTGAAAACATTGTGGAAAAATTGTTGAGAGTTTTAATTTCATCCACTTTTAGCGAGTCGTATAATATTACAGAAGTTTGGAAAGTTATTTAATTTCTCTACCTAAGGGATAAAAGTTTATCCGAAACCTCGGATAATATCTAAACAAGTTGGTATTTATATATTATAATAAAATAATTGGAACAGTACAATTATGCTTACATGGATTAACATAGAATGGGGAAAAATTTCATAATCACACCAATTATAACATAGAAAAATGTATACAAATCATTTAAACATTCCTTACTAACTCTATTAATTAAAAGAATATTATTTTGCTTTAGTAATGCACAATGGCGATCGAAGAAATCTCTTAATATGCAACATAGATTCCAGCATTAAGCTTCCTTAGTCAACAAAGACCTTTTATAGTTTCGCTATACCTATTCATCTGCCAATAGTACAGAACAATAAAAATCCACTTCTTTAGATTAAAAAACGGCATAATTTGGAGATTCCATACGTATACATAATTAAAACATTATCGAGTAAGCAAATGGAATACTAGGTACATACCTGTACTATCACCAATTTTTCTTTAGCAGTACCTAATAAGTATTCAGAAAGCGTCTATCTAGGAGTAAGCTTGGAAGTAGTGCACGCGGTTTATGTCAAATTCATGAGCTTCCTCGGAACAACCTTTTACAAAAAATGTCAGGTGAATGAAAGCAAAATATCTTCATCGTGATGTTTTGCTAAAACTCGATATTCTCAATATCTTTTTAATTTACTTCCGCAACCTCATTTCATTTTCACAGATACCTTCTACCTCAGCTATACTATGGGAGTAAGAATTTTAATCAAATACCTACTTAATATTCCTTCTGATTCATGAAACATTTTCAAATTCATTCACTACGTTACCTTCGTTTGTTTCATTTTATAAAATATTTTCTGATAAGCTAATGAAAGGAATATTCACAATTCAATTTCCGAAAACGTTACCTATCTCCGCGAAAAGGTCCGACGGCAAATTATGGTTGTTTAACGTCATAATAATATACGACAAAACGACAGCCATGTTTGTTAACCCGCTCCCGAACCGCTTTTGCACAACAAAGTAATCTCACAGGATGAACCCATCAAAAATGACAAGGGATCAAAATCAAAGGTTCGATGAATATCCATATAAAGTTGTAAAATTGCTTGTTTAAACAAACAATTGGGTAGGTGATGTTGCTGTTAGTTAGACTTTAATATCGAACTATGTCAATGAATTCGTAATGATATTTAAAATCCGATTTCATTAATATAAGTTGCACATAAGTAGCTGCTTGCACACAAAATAAGTTAATCGTATTAGTGTGTACGACAGTTTATCTTGAATTCCTTTTTACGAATACACAATACCAGAAAATCAGTTCAAATAGAGTTTGCCAAGCAATTCTAGTCACTAGGATAGAACCAACCTCATTTTCAACGGCGCATTGTTATTAAAACTAAATTTACTGTACAGCAGGACAATTACGATACCCACGAGGACCATATGAGCCGAATGGCTCAATAACTACACGTCGGAATTGTTCCCCCTACAATTTATTTGTAATCGTTAAGGAACTAAATCAAGAGTCACGCAAGACGTGTGAAATTCATTACGATAGCAATAAAGTTGGATTGAACGGGTAATAAAATAAAGCCATCGAAAGATGATGAAACCCTTGGCACAGCTTATGACCGGTTGCAGTGTATGCTATTATTGATTCGTTTGTTGATACAATTATGCTTCAATATGTACTTTGCAGATGTCAAAGTACGCATTTATTATTATAACCTTTATTAAAGGAGTTGTTGTTCCATACAACTAGTATTATATGAAATTGCCTATCAAATAATAAATTATTAGAATACTTACAAAGCCTAAGTAAAGCTTGCAGAGGCAGAATCTAAAGAATCAGTTTAGCTAAGTTTATCCGGAGTAAGTAGGTTATCCTGCTCTGCATTGGTTTAGAGGCTTCTCGTGCGGAAAATTACATCCTCTCCCTCTAAAAGATATAGGTACGTTTTATATTTTAGGATTAATAAAAGTTCAGGATTTGTACTTCAAAGGCGGAACAATTTTTTACATAGTATTTGGTAATAAGTTGAACGAAAATGGTAAAAGTTTGGGGACACGAAAGAATTACATAAGTTGACTGATATATTTATTGAACCCTTCGGGGAGGCCTTTTTATACGATTATGGGAAATACGGCGTTAATGTGTTTTAGATGAAAACTGTTTTACATTGCTCCGTGAATACATAATGTTTTATTTGTGGTCGGAACTACAAACAATTAAAAAGTTATCCATATTTTATATAGATGGCTGGATAGGAAGTTTAACTCTGTCAGTAATCTAGAATTCTCAATCGAACCACTTTGTTTTAAAAATAATAATGAAATCTCGAACTTTTTTCTTTGAAATATTGTATTTTGTAAAAGAAAATCGTGAGTCATGTTTTATGTATGCTCGTTTGGAAAGTATTGAAGTTTGCGTCAGTAGCAAATATTTTATTCATAACTTTTCTGCTTACCGAAGTAATATTTTTTCTTCTCCGAGTTTAGGTATTAGATTATTAAATTTGATTAAAAATCATGACGGCTGATGTATTACGATAAAGATTGTACTAAAAAATACAACCTTGTTTGACACATTTTTTAGGATAATCACTATAAAAACGGAACTATTAAATGCGAATATTTTTATATCGTATACATCGTCCACGAATGCCGATGAAAGGTTAAAGACGTTCCTATAAGCAACAAATCACACGATTGTTCTAGTACTTGACTCACTACTGACTTTATAGAGCGAGCACATGTCACGATGCGACATTCATGGCTCATAACAGCAACATAGACTCATAAAAAGGATCAAACAAAGCTTTACTGGATCACGGGGCAAATGAAATATTTTCTTTACGCTCGTCTGAAGCGCGAAATACCACGGGTTTATATCAAACTGCACGCACGAGAGGATATAACGAGGTGCTTATACGACTGTATATCGGGGCTGGATTCAGCACATTAATAGCAAATATGAAATTAAGTCTGATTTAATTTCGTTGCATAACTTATTATAAAAAGAGTTCGTTAGAAAGGGCTAGTTGGCTTGGTGGTTACAGACCTTGACTCCCACGCTGGTCGTGGGTTCGATTCCCACCCAGGACAAACATTTGAGGGCATAAACATGTGTGTTTGTTTTGGGTCTGGATGTAAATATTAATATAGGTACAAAAAGTTGTGCCTATATTTAGTATATCAGTTCTCTTATTTTGCTTTTATAAGCTCTGCTTATTTTGGGATCAGATGGCCGTGTGTAAGAGAATGTCCCAGGATATTATTATTGATATATGACGCCTTCATGTATAAGATAATCTGTCTTGTCTGGATGTGTGTACCATAGCCTTTATAGTATAGCCAAAATAGTATATACCTTCTCATACACAGCCTGTATGTGGCAACTATACAAAAACGAACGGACTTGAGATAAAATATTCATACACAACGTGTTACAAAATACCCCGTAAAAATATAATTAATTATCAAAGCCAACAACCCTAGTAAGCTACCATGTCAGGGAACCAGACAATTTAACAGAAAGGCCTACGTACCTATTTTACCTAATAATTGTTTACTTTAATAGTTTTTCTATTTTTCATTCATAAAATACAGTTTTTTTTTTTGGGATATCTTATACAGCGTTAGTACGGTTCTTAAATATTGTGAATGGACTCGTTATAAAGCCCCATTTAACCTCCTTTCGGCTTTACAGGTAGTTTTGCAACAGTCTGTATATCTACCTTTTCCATATCGCGGAGGCAATGTTAGAAGAGCCTCGTCAAATTTGAACTAAACCGACTATTTACTCCACCATCATTCGCTCCACAAAATCTTCAACTAATGCAAGATTCTCGAAAGCAATTAAAATTCAATAGTCCGCAATAGCATCCTGCCCATCTCCTTAGGTATTATGACCACGAAAACTTAGAACATCGAACAGGCTCTGCGTTTTCAAGTTTTCTACCATCTGTTGCAATAACTCATTTATGTTAAGAATTCATATTATACATAGAACACTGAACGTAATTTTTAATACATATTTATTTAGCATCACTTCCAATATGATGAATTTCGACGCTGCGATATGGTGGGGCTCACGACTCACGGCACCACACAGATTATAAATTAGATTTCATTTCGACGCGTCCTGGTTTTCATTCCGTATATTTAAACGAAAAACGCCGAGAAGCTACATATTATATAATATATAATAATAATATTATAACGTCTACAGACAGGAGGAAACATTTTTTACTGAGCGTTCCTGATATTCCAGGGGTTGGCAGAAATATTAAAATGAGATGGATTTATTAAAATCCAACAAATCTCTTTCGTCGGTGCCTAATTCTTTAGAAATTAAATGTAGCCCTCGCATTGTTTTAATATAAATATTTCTAAATTAAAAATGAGTAGGTACTTGTTACACGGTAAACGGAATTTCTCGTACAGGAATGAAATGCAATATGAACATGATATTTGCCAACAATCATAAATTCAGACGACAGATACAATACACTTCAAGCTCCATCTGTGAGAAATCCAGCAATTTTTATTATACCAGCTTAGCCCTACTAAATTCGTTTTGCTGCGATTGCTGTTTCAAATCCCATAAATTGTCTATTAGGCACAAAAAATGTTTTAAAGGGCCACACAGATTTCAAAGTAACCTCATAAACGTTTATTAACCGTACCGTGAATTGAATTATCGCAACCTCCGTTCTGAATGCTTTTTCAATTTCCGCATTTCGACTCCTCTTAGCTTAGAAACAATCAATATACAAACGTTGGTTGGGAAGTACCACTTCTGCTACTTAATACTTCCTACCTCTACGTAGCTTTACATAGCTTAGCTTCTAGGTGTAGGTTTGCTAGATTCCTCATGGTACGTTGGTCACTTTCCCGATACTAAAAGACTTTTAGAGAGTTTAAAAGAATAAAGTGTATTACATGGATGAGATGAGCGAGAACATTCTGTAAATGGAAAAGTAACGGGTCAGTGAGCTTGTGATTTTTTTACGCGTTTCGTGACGTGATAAATGGCCAAGAACGCAGTAGTCTTCGAATGCCTCCTGGAACCGAGGGCGAATGTCAATGACGCGAAAAATTGCTCTTATTTTTCTCATCTCTTTAGAAATGCTTCTTAAGCGTAGCAAAGAAATTGCTATCGGTATCTGATATTCGATACCCAATTAAGTTTGCTTGCCTACTTTTCACGTTAATTAAGCTTCTTACGTCAAGTAACGATAGGTAGGGTTGCCGCTATTGTTATTTATGTATATCAAGGGAAATACGACTCATTGTTTATTAACAACATCAGGCAGGCATCATGGGAAACCCAATACTGTATTCAAAAGAAGTTCAGAGGCGTTAGCAATGTAGATTCATATAGGGTTTTTCTCTTTATTCTCTCTTTTGTTAGGACTTGTTAGGTACACGTAATTGGGGCTGAGAGGTCTCAATTTGGAAATTTTTGTTTCTCAGATAGTAATCGAACAGTTATCAGGTTATATACCGCAATCTTTAATGTGGTTCCTATCGTGTAAAAATCCATCACCGACAACGAAATGGTATTCCATCTGGCGGGTGCGGCATAGGGCCTAACATGTTCAATAACGCAATTGCATTATTATTTTACTAGCTGTCCCCCGCGGTTTTACCCGTGTTCCCGAGGGATATCACATTTTCCCGGGATAAAAAGTTGCCTATGCTATTCCAGGATATTCTCTATTTATGTGCCAAGTTTCATCCATATCCGTTTAGTAGTTTTTGCGTGAAAGAGTAACAAACATACTTATATACAAATCATTCCTCTTTATAATATTACTAGCTGTCCTCCATGGATTACCCGCGTTTCCGTGGGATGTCACATGTATACATAAAAACCTTCCTGTTCAATCACTCTATCTATTAAAAAAAACCGCATCAAATTCCGTTGCGTAGTTTTAAAGATTTAAGCCCCTATCCCTATGTACATAGGGATATACGGACAGAGACAGTGACTTTGTTTTACACTATGTAGTGATTAGTATAGATTGGTAGTCTTAGTGAAACCTAAAAATAAATCGTAAGTATCTTGATAGATCTTCAATCTACAAAAAATTAACAACCCTAAAAGAATCACATGTGAGACTTCTATTACAAGATGCTATCTAATAGATGACTATTTTATACTTCCTAAATTATCTGTCTGGTGTACATAGGTACCTAATAACTTGTTGTATTATGAAGAAATAAGAAAACTAATTACTGTATATTGAAAACATTTACTACTATTAGGTACCTACGTTTAGTAGTCTACGGTTTATTATTGCTCTTTGTGCAGAGTTTCTCTTTTTTTTTTTTTTTTTTTTATACTTCTAAGGTAGCAAACAAGCTGACGGCCCGTCTGATGGTAAACGGTCACCGCAGCCTATGGACGCTTGCAACACCGTGGGTATCACTCGCGCGTTGCCGACCCTGCAAAAATCTCTTCACACCCTTCTTGAAGAACCCCATGCTGTACTCCCTTGGGAAAACCTCGGCAGGGAGCTCATTCCACAGCTTAAGCGTGCGCGGCAGAAAGCTCCTTTGGAATCGCACCGTAAATATCTGGGGAAGTACTACCACTTACCGATTACCGCCGTGAAGCAGTAGTCCACTGAGTTTGGGTTAGAAAGGTAAGAGGGCCGGTGAAATTACAGGCACAAGAGATAAGTCTCTTGGTCAACTTCACGTCTTAGGGTCGACAACGCATTGGCGATGCCTCTGGTGTTGCAAGTGTCAATAGATGGCGGTGACCACTTAACATCGGGTGGTCCGCCTGCTTGCTTGTCGGCCCATTTGGTATTGCAAAAAAAAACTGTATAATAAATATTCTAATTGAGGTCTTGGAAAGGACAGTAAGGTCATAATTAAATCTTCAGCTGATGTTACCTACTAAAGCATTCCTTTAAGTACTTTTTATTATTATTATTATTGTCATAGTTATTATAAATTGCTACATTTACTCGGAAATATATTTAATGTTAGCTAGTTTAAAAATATTTTTTATAAGTTAGTAAAATTGTAAAAAAAATTATGACATCATTTTAGTGCCATCTATCGGTTGGCCAACGAACTGCATTCATCGTATGGGAGCACTGAGCACAAAATCATAACATCTTGCCTTCGTAGTGCAGCAAAAGTACAATAGATGTCGCTGTAAGTCTTTGAAACAGTGCTGTAATAAAATCAAGGAAATTATACGACATGGACTTTTGATCACTATGCCAATGTCATCTTCACAATATTTTGGAATGAAAAACCTTTGATTTAATAGCGTTACTGTGTGTGATTGATTACGATGACAAGAGACAATTATATTTTTGTCGTAGGTAGGTCCTTTGTTGGGTCTTTATTACTGAATGTTTTAACTCACAATGACTAGCGAAGCGGGGACATTTCAGAAAGACACGCCCCGCACCCCTCCCCATTTAAATCTTAGATCTCGGGGGCCTTAAACAAAAAGTGATGTACCTACTGAACCTTGTGATTCTCGCGGTTCGGTTTCTTTGACCACAAGATGGGACAGGCTAAGGAATAGCGGAAGAATTATTTACTACCGATGAGTTAATGACTAAAATTATTCAGAGGTTCAGATGCATAACTGAACAATGTAAGTATACTGACTAATGTTTGCCCACTGGTTAAAATTCGACTATAATCATTATTGAACATTTGAAGAAAAACATGCATGTTAAAAAATACTGGTTGGTTTCATATTTTTTATTGATATAAATAAAAATACGATTCGCAAACAGAAGAAATTTAGTACTTAGCTATTTTGTCTTTTCCTTTTTATAGCCTATACTCTATACTAATATTATAAAGAGGAAAGATTTGTATGTTTGTTACTCTTTCACGCAAAAACTACGAAATGGATATGGATGAAACTTGGCACATTACTAGAGCTTATCCTGGAATAACATATAGGCTACTTTTTATCCCGGAAAAATGTGATATCCTTCGGGAACGCGGGTAAAACCGCGGGGGACAGCTATATATTATAAAAAGAGAAGCGGATTATGTACATTTGTTTTTTTATATGTGGAAAACTTATTTTAACATTTCTTTCACAATTCCAAATGGCCATAGCCTTTGTTATACATGTGATACATTCAATTCCTCGAGAAAGCGAGTAAAACTGCGGGACCGAAGCTAGTCTAACATAAATACGTATGTAATTAACACGGACAAAACTTGCTAAATAAACAGATACAAACAACCTAGCAGATGTGATAATAAAAACTGCCGGAATGACTAGATACCGCCACTTTATAAGGATGCTTGCATCTGAAGGTAGCCAGGCTGCCTTTTGCTCCATCCTGTAGTTTTTATAGAAACTTGTGAGTCTTTAATTAAGCAATATAGCTTATACCTAAGCGAGTACCGGTCAACAAAATTATAAGTGTATATTTATGCTTAAACCAACTTCTCAGAAAGGTACCCGTAGAATAGTAAAGCTATCAAACTATCTTCTTGATTTTTTTCGCATTCCCGAGGGGTGCCACATTTTCTCGGGAAAAAAGGATATGTTATTCCAGGATATGCTCTATCTATGTGCCAAGTTTCATCCAAATCTGCTCTTTAGTTTTTGAATAAGAGTAACAAACATCCATACATACAAACATTCGCATTTATAATATTAGTTGGGTATCTGCTTTAAAACTGTAACACATATTCATATAAAGTCAAATATGTAAGTTTATAAAAATGTATGCAAAATGTAACCTTGCTGAGTTCCTTCTCCATTCTTCTCAGACCTCTCCACGTTCGTAGCAATGGATCATCATGATGATATTAAACTAAATAAATAAGCTGCTGTAGTTGTAAAACTACAGCAGCTTATTTATTTGCCATTTTTTCCAATCATGCCATTTGTTTTGTGTAATTTGTAAAAATTACACAAAACAAATGGCATGATTTTACGAGAAATTCCAAGAAAAGGTTTACTTTATGGTAAACGTTTAGTTGATAACTATAATTTACACAAAATTTTCACGCAAACTGTCAATTAGTAAACCAGTAAAACAATGTATGTATTACTGCTAAATGATCCAGGGTCGCATGCTAGTGCGTATATTTAAGGGTAGAATATATTTCTTGAGGAGTAGAGCTCTTAGTGCCGAGTTCGTCCGGGGAAGTACTACGACCTTACCCATTTCTGCCGTAAAGCAGTAGTGAACTTGTGTTTCGGTTAGAAAGGTAAGGAGGCCGGTGAAATTACAGGCACCTGAGACTTAACAACTTCACGTCTCAGGGTTGGCAACGCATTGGCGGTGCCCCCAGTATTGCAAATGTCCATAGGCGGCGGTGACCACTTACCATCAGGTGGACCGTCCGCTTGTTTGTCGGCCCTTGTGGTATAAATCATGAATAAGAAGTGGATGTTGCATTATAAATCCGGAGACAATGCAGCCATCCAGTAAATCCTGAACCTCTCCAAAAACGATTTCCTTAGCAATTTCTTTCACCCTCTTGACTTATTATTATATTAACCTTGTTCCGGCCCTTTCTAGGCCTTTTTCCCACTTCACCCGATGCCTTTCATTATCAGTTACATATAACTATACCGCAAAAAATCGAGCTCACAGAATATTTAAACTGTTAAGTAAATGAAGACCTTGATTCAAGAAATAGTAAATCATTTCCCCGAAACACACTTTGGACAGTTTCGTGTTCGCGGTACATTTTGTAGTGAAATGTAGGCATTATTGACGTCATATGACCTTGACCGTACCAGGTCGAGAAGGGTGATCGCTGTTGTTAGACGAAATTAATAGAATAAAGTTACCTTTTAAACAATTTCCTATGAGCGTTTTATCGCTTGATTACTGTGGATAATCACCGCATCGAGATACAATTACAGTAATAATAAAAAATAAAGATTATGGAAGTCAATTATAGGTACCAGAATACCTAGTCACTGTGGAAGCTTTTTTTATCTACCTTGCGTAATTTGTTATATTATCGTCATCTTCAGCCATTTGAAATCGTCCGGTTGAAGACCTTAACAAAAAAAAGAACTGTAGAGAATTCAGCGAACGCTGAGACGTTTGTACTTAGTAACCTAACTCCTGAATAACTTTATTACAAGATAGCGTAGTTAATAGTAGGAGGTAATAAACCCGTTTTTATAAAATTTGTATTACAGCAAGCTCTGTCTCATTCTTTCGTTCTTGGACGCATCACGTGTCCATAGACCTCAGAAAGTAATTTACTAGCAATCTGTGCCGCGGTTTCACCCGCGTTTCCGAGGGTTCAAATGTATCCTGGGATAATATTGTAGGCTAAGTCCATCTGAAATAATATACCGTTTAAATTATAAAAAAAAATTCATACATACAAACTCACTAAAATTGGTTCCACAGCCTTTACAAATTTAATTCAATGAATGTGTATTAAAAAAAAATTGTAGAACAATAATCCCTTGAGTTAAACCCTAAGAATAAGTACTAAGTACATATTCAATGCCCTAGGCTGCATTCCAGCCGCGCACGTGCGTCGCAGCTAGGTAACCTCAATGTGGCGCACTTTTGTCTCGAGATAAAGGCAGGGCCGGATGCAGTTACGTCCTCATTAGCCGATGCATCAGGTTACAGTCTCGCTTGCTGGCTAACTGGCTTCTTTTACCTTTTCACTAGATGTGCAGAGGTCGCCTAGTTCAACGTACTTAAGTAATTTACCGAAGAGAATAATTTAACTGGTCTTCTTCTTTCATTAGAAACATCGCACATGACATAAACTGGTAAGAAAATCTAATGTCTAAGTGTCTATTATATATTATTAAAATCATATTCTCACCAGAGCAAATAAAGCACTTAGGTAATTTGTTTGACTTCTATCGAACATCGTCTTAAAAGTTATAATTAAATCTGCCGCGTCAAGATACTTCTCTATTATAACTTTTGATAAAACCTTTTAAGGGTTGACTCTGTTGAAGATCAAAAAGTTTGCGGTGACAGCGGCGAGGTCTTAACGTGCTTTATCGTTAAATGTTATCAAACTCATCATCTCAGGTGTCTCAAAAATCTTTGAATTACAAAACGCTTTTATGCTTTGACACAGTTTGTTTAGAGGTGGTAGGAAACTTTATATGTTTGATATAAAATATTGATGTAGTTAGATTTTCTTTTTTAAATCAAAATAATAAATTTTAAGTCCCCAATCAAAATTTTGTTTTTGAGCTGCGATTTTTTATCTTGAGCAATTTAAGTTGCCGTCTACTTTGTTATTGTTTTAATTCTATGCCAATCTTGGTTAGTATTGCAAAAGATGATGACACATGTAAAAGGCAATTTGTACTTAAATAATATAGTACTAGCAAACAGATTCAGTTGCAATTGAAATCGTTATCATTGCTTACAAACTTGTCGGTGAGGTGTGCCCGCCTACTATCAGCTGTCTCCAACGATGCCTTGATCAAGGCTGTCGTGAGCGAGCCGCATACCACAATCAAGATCACTATCGCTCTCTCTCTCTTTCTATCCCCACGCCAGTTCAGTGAGAAATATTTAGACTGGAATTCAAGATCATCTGAAAAGAGAGCGTTGTTGCCAGTTTTATATGTAGGTATTCGTAGGTTTAACTTGGAATTCGTTTGGTACTGCGTAAAATTACGTGAGTAAACAAAGAAAAATACATTAATAATGAACAGAGATTATCTATAGTACTAATATTATAAAGAGGAAAGATTTGTATGTAAGTATCTTTGTTACTCTTTCACGCAAAAGCTACTAAACGGATATAGATGAAACTTGGCACATAGATAGACCATATTCTGGAATAACATATAGGCTACTTTTTATCCCGGGAAAATGTGATATCCCTCGGGAACGCGGGTAAAACCGCGGGGGACAGCTATATTTTTATATGATGTATGCTCGTCTGTTTGCAAATTGTGTCAACTTTAGGATAAATTTACCTAACTCATGACGTCCTTAAAACCCATCCACCTCAAAATTAAACATCTCCTTTGGCTGATTCTACTTTTACGTGGCACAAATTATCGTTTTAAATACACCATTTATTGTTTATAATTTCCTATCGAAATGCATAAAAAAGAACTACAATAAGATTATGTCATGAAGAAAAAAATTATATATGAAGAATGTATTTGAAATTACTTGAATTTAAGTACCTTACTTAAGTAATGAAGCAGCAGATATTGCAAATCAATTATAAAGTATTTTATCATCCTTATCAATCTCGTTGAAGAGATTTTCTAACTGGTTTCATTGCGCGAAAGCTGATCTAGTACTTCATTATAATCTACATGTTTCCTTCATCAAACCACCTGAGTTTTATTATTTAAGGCAAAGTGCTTACGAATATCTATCTATATATAAGGAAAATAGGGTTCTTTTGACGCACCATCACCTCAAAACTACTGAACATATCGGGATGGGACTGCTACCATTCGACGCGGAATTTGTCGTAGATGGTTATAGGCTATATATGATATAGATAAACCCAAGTCAACCCGCGGGGGACAGCTAGTATTATATCACTACATAGTATAAAACAAAGTCGCTTTCTCTGTCCCTATATCCCTATGTATGCTTAAATCTTTAAAATTAAACAACGTATTTTGATGCGGTTTTTTTTAATAGATAGAGTGATTGAAGAGTAAGGTGCGGGTCGCTAGTATAAAATAAATTGAGGTACAAAAAGTCACCCTTCGCATGCCCATTATTAAGGTTGAAGGAATAACGCACATGCATGCAAGCTGACGCGTGTAACGGCTCCCGAATGTTTGTTGTGCGCCTACCAATGCGTGACCATGCGGGAGTGAGCTGGGCTTCGATTCTATAAGGCAAATTACACTAGCTCGAGGATGTTTCATCGCTCTATGCTCTGTCTCTTTTGTTAAGTATGCAGTCAGCTGAGAGATAAGATCTTTGTAGCGGTGGCTCGCCGATGAAGTTTGTATTACCTGAATTAGGGGGTGACCCAATGAGGGCTCTCGTCCCTTTTACTAGTTGTCACTTTACAAAATATTTAATAAAATATTCAAGGTAGATACGTGCAAGGTAGTATTCCAATAAAATGAAAGAAAATATAAAAAACCAGACAAGTGCGAGTCGGACTCGCTCTCCAAGGGTTCCGTACAAATTTGAAGGTATATAGATATTAATAAAAAATAGTTTTTCATTGACTTAAATATCAAATTTAATCCTGGTAGGTACCATACATATAAAAAACGAGCAAAAAAACAATCACGTTTGTTGTAAGGGGGCTCAAATATTTATTTTATTCTGTTTTAACAAATACTATTGTTGTTATAGCGGCAACAGAAATACATTATCTGTGAAAATCACGATTCATGAGATACAGCCGGGCAGACAGACAGACATATCGATAGCTTAAAATACCCAACAGATGTGAACGTAATTATTTAGTTACAATTCAATGTTACCTCAATATAATTATCTAGAATGTTTAGCTGGATAATATTCTCAACTAGCTGTTAATAACTAAGGTATTTTTTGTGACCTGATTTTGATGAAATTATCCATAGATTCAAAGATTTGCGTGTACAAACAGACAGACAGAAATGATTTTAGAAATGGTCTTTACTTATTCTGTTACACTCCCAAGATTAATTATAATCAGTTTTAGGCAAGTACTGACATGACGCCTTTACAGTTTTAGTATAGAAGAAGAAAGAAGATGTTTTTGGCAACCGAGATCTGTTCATTTGTAACAAGCAATTAAGCAACAAATGTACATTTAAATCTAGATACCTATAGACCTACCTAGAGAATACCTACCTTTTATCGGGTCTAGAAGCAACCTAAAATATAATTAACATGTAAATGACAACCCTATGCAACTATACGGCATGCACGGACGATAAAATGCGAGTGAATTTTCAACCTGTGCTTTAATTAATACTAACTGTGTTTGTACTCATGCTAATGATCCGTAAGTGGCACCCTCACTGAAGCGACACTAATACTCCAACTCAAGTACCAGAGGTTCATACTATCCATGCAGGTATGAATAAAAAAAATATCCTGGGGACATTCTTTACACACGGCTAACTGATATAAACTCAGCCGAGCTTGTAATATGAAAACCAGGAAACTGATATAGTATATATACTACTTTTTTTATTTTTCTAAATACTTATATAGATATTTACACCCAGGCACAGAACAAACAGACATGATCATGCACACAAATTGTTGTTTTGGATGGGAATCGAACCCGCGACCTTGCAGTTAGGGCCGCTTACCACCAAGCCAACAGAAATATATCAGTTTGTCGTCCAATTAAAAAGCCACACTTGATTTAATTCAACACGAGTAATATGTGTTAAAACATAATAAATTATACACTATATCGGAAACGGGTTCTGCCTTTTCAATACCACCTCATGGCAAATAATAAAACTATAGGTACAATAAAATGATACGTATAAACACGTATGTTTTACAAGCTTTGGCAATTCCAGAACACTGAACTGGGATATATTTTATCAAATAAATAGTGTAGCAAAGCTAATTATAACTTGCATTTCTGTCTAAATAACAATTACAATTCATCGGTAAACAAAAAAAAGTTTGTGATCGATAAATAAAAACAAAAAAAAAGAACATTTAGTTTGAATTTCGATTGGAGTACGATATCGAAACCTATAGTTTATGATTCTTACCTAATTATTTGATTGGTATCGTATTCCCCATGCAATTTAGTTACCAAACATTGTCGTTATGTAATAGTTCAACTGCGTAACGGCCTGTAAGTGGTAGGTAACAAACGTGTTCCTGACTGTCGACAGCGTACGATGTATCCATTCGTAACGGCCACCCAAATTCCTGTTACTCGGGTCAGCAAGCCAACCGATTAAAGATGCCCCAGATAAAAGAATATGCGATACGTTATCTGCTGACCTCTGAAAATTGATCGAATTGCCATACCCTGCAGAAGTTTTGAACACGCCCCTGAAATTATATGTCTTGGTGGGATAAAGCTGTATGCTGAGGTCACGACACGGTACTAAAAATCTTTCTTTTTCAACTTATCTGAACTGAATTTTGGGTTGAACTTTGAATTAATATGAGAATGGAAATCAAATGAAACACTGCAGGAAGATAAACGGCTTTCCTCAAGCAGATAAAAATATATTATATTTCTATCTAGATGCAAGATCTCTTTTTTACACTCATTATAATTTGTATCAGACAAAGAACTAAGATTCATTAATTCAACTGCGACAAACGAATATGGAGGTATGTTTTGAGTAACAGCAGTTAAGTTCCTGAAGCCATATTGAGTTGACACTTGAACGGTTGTGGGGACAATATTGACACAAGTGCGGGGTTTCTGTATCCGCCTCTGCGTAGTCTGTTTGCAGTCTGTAGCGACTTCAGCGAGGCCTTTGATCTTGTATGCCTATGACCTCTTACAATTGACTTAGGTGTAACGATGTATTCTCATCCAACCGAAACAAATAAGTCATTTCACGCCATTTTAGCTATAGAAACCAAAAATACCAATCATCTGTAAGAACATGTTTGACTTGAGAACTCCATGCCCCTTAGTTTCAATATTATATAATCAGAGCTAATATTATTAAGAGAGATTGTAGAGTTTTCATGTAGAAAATCTCGGAAATTACTGATCACATTTCCTAAGTTATTTCACTAAAAGAAAGCTGCACTATTTCTGATTGATATAGGCTTTAGTATAATCCTGAGACACAATAATTCCTTGGACCCACGGGTGAAACTGTAGGACGATAACAAGATTTATAATAATATTCTCACGGTCAAAAAAAGTGTAATGAATTAACGTGATCTGCGCAGTCATGTATAAAATACTGGTAACTTTTTGCTATCTCTATTTTGTTCAGTTGTACAGTAACATTTTTTGTCACAGTTTTTCATTTTAAATTTATCACTTTGTCTGTGAGCTTCACATACCTTTTAGAAACTTTTAGATACGATTGAGCACATTAATTAAGTAAAACGAACAAACAAATGTTTCACTCTTTATATCAATATTTCACATGGTCGTGCGTAAATCCCGACTTAATTAGAATCAAGTGTTTGTTCTTACATCACTGGCTATTCACTTAAGAGGCTACATAAGATTACGTAAAGGCTGCTGCAACGATACATCACTTTCTCTCTAGATATCGGGCGTTAGCTTTTATTTAGGTCATCGGTCTTTGACTCACGTCTCGGTTTATGTATTCAGATAGCAGCTAAGCAATCCACTTCATAAAGGCCAGAAATAGTTATGTAACAATGCTGGAGGCGGTGTCTAAACTTCTTAACTTGCTTGTTACCCTTCGGGAGGGTGCGGTCAGCTTGGCCTGCTTGTCAGTCAGCTGTTTATAAGTTCAGTGACGCATGATCATGAACCACATCTATCACAAGAAACTGGAGAATGCTTCTTGATAATCTCTTCAATGTTTTTACATATTTGTTTTCTCTTTAATAGATAGTAATGTTATATTGTAACTAAATTTGAATATAAATTTAAGAATCTTGATTAACAGAAATTGTATGATCGAAAACAAAGTAAAGATTTATAAATAAAATGCAGTTACAAAATAATAAATACTTAATGAATAAGTATGATAACAGTGAATCACAACATATTTTTATTATACACTATACAAACATCCATACATAGATTCTAACATCCAGTGTAGATTACTCACAGAAAATTATTTTTGATGTGTAACATAATGCAGCAGCTCTGCTGTTATTGTAACCGAAATAGGTGTTACAAATACGTTAAAAGGTTTGCAGAAATAACCCATATTTGTACTGGCTGTACTACGTACATATAAACACAGCACACAACACGTGCCACTGGTTTACTCGTACTATTTTGGTCACGAACCGTTCTAAGCACAATACAAAATTAATGACCGTTTTACGTGAAGTCGTAAACCGCGGCACCCTCTAAATAAAAATCCTTCATACAACAAAAAGAAAGGAGAAAAACGTCGGAGAAATTTCTTTGAAAAGCTTGGGGTTTTTGTTTCACTTTACCTATCGTATGTATCGTTGTTTGGACGTGCATTTACCTTATTACTTGGTTCCTATGTATCCCTAAGTATATGCTTAGAGCCTGTTGTATGACGCTTGATGTTTGATGCTTGATACTTACCTATGTAGTATCGACAATTTTTCAAGAATTTTAAACCTCTGGAAATAACACAATAAGCGATTCAATATTTTTACCACCAGATACAAAACCTTCTTAATAACAGTGCCGTTGCTTAGGACCATCGTTAGAAATTCTTATGCAATACAATCAAAATCACAAACCAATTTTTCCAATAGATTCTACATCTGCAGGTAACATCGTAACCAATATTATGTTACGTAATATAATATAATGGAAAACAAAAATACACTAAAAGGATATCTACACATGCTTCAGAAACTGGGCCAATAATAAAACATCTCCATGTACGAGTTCTTTCATCCGTCTATCATGAATGACGTTTTCTCGATTCTCGCGGTTGAGTGGTCGAGTTAATACGATACCATTCGCATCGAATCGAGTCATCCATTCAAATTGCTAGATTGAGATAGCTATATATATAATTAAAAACGTAGCCAGCTCGATGGAGAGTATCATTTATTCTTTATGGTTGGAATAACATATAGAAAAGCAATTCTGACGTATGTAATAGAAGTAGATATTATCGATAACCATGATCAAATTACTTAAATATGGAGTCAGATATATATGAAAGTGACTACTAATCTTTAAAATAGATGTTATTTACAACAAATGTGTGTAATCCGATTTAATACACTCTTTTGATAGCCGCTTTTGGGGCTTCGGCAAGTGATGTCGACTTCGATTTTCACAATGGATTTTATTTATCAGGCTAAGGGTTCCAAAACTTATGTGGTCAAAATTGCTATCGTACCTATGACTGACTTGTAAAGATGATGGGTCTTCAACCTTCATCTACATAAATAAATAAAAAATGTATTGCTGACAGTCTTGTTTAGTGTTGTGTGGAATGAGTGCCTAGCTAGGTTCGTGTTTGGTAAGCCTAGTTGCTCCATTGCTTTGTATAAGACATCAAAATGGGAGGCTTCTAAGGTCTAATCGTACAAAAAAATTACAATAAAAATTAATCATTACCTTATTTTCTGTGAAATATGTTATAGTATTATTTCAAAATTTATTTATGAAATATTTTTAAAATGTATTTATTAATTATAAACATCAAAACGTGGTTTTATATTTCTTGTAAATTGTAGATACATACTCGTATTTATATATGGGGCAAATAAACAGAAAATAATAACATATATAATAATATATGTGTTATTTAAGCTTCAGAGTTATGTGGAGTATATTTTAAAAGCGATCGAACTACTATTTTCTATTACTTCACTTTTGTTAACGTAGCATTTACAGTAGCCGTGACACACGTAAGGGTATCCTTATAAATCATTTTGATATGGAACCTTGACGTCGTATCGTTATAGATTACCTTAAAAGCTAGTACTAAGAATATTAGAAAGACTAGACATTTTAGTCGCTCAGACTTATTAATATTATTATTATATAAAGACCCATCTAAACAATGACTAATTATTTATAAGATCCCCGGCGGATCGATCGCGAAGCATCCGCGTTTTTGTTCCACCGCCATTCTTGGATGATACTATAGTCTATTGTCCTTGATGAGACTCGACAGAGGTTAATGTACATTCTTTATTTCTTTGCCAAGTTCCTTTTGTAGATCAACTCTTATCTCGTAACTTCGTCACATTTCCATTAATCGTAATGGCATATAACAATTCAAAGCCGCAGAATATTTTTTCCCAAGCTGTTTGTCAACTAAATAGTTTTTGCGAAATACTTAAATTCGTGACTTCTGTCTACTATTAGGTACCGCAGAAATTTGTTGTTGTTTATGAAGTAATGCAGTTTAATTTGAGGTTAACAATATTAGAAAGTATAATACTTTTTGCACATGTTATTAGGCACAAAAAGAAGTTATAAGAGATGATTAAATTTGATAAAAAAAATTATAAGCAAAATTATATTTGAAGTTACTCCACTTTTTGTTTCAAAATAAGCTTACGCCATATTTCATAATGTGATAAAAACTCTGACGGGTTTAAATAAAGATTTTCCTCAAGAAAAAGGTTTGTTCTAAATCTTTTTGCCTCGGAAACCTTAGTACCTATTATGGGATGGTCTGTGGGGTTTGGTGTTTACATTGTATTATAATTATGTAACCCTTCATCACTTATTAAAATATACATTAGCTACTTTTTATAATTTAATGGCTGACCTCGTAGGCATATGATTTTCCGCCATATTGCATTTCATTGCGAAATTTTCCGGAACTTTTCACCGTTTTTATGCTCACGCTTTATTGTTCCAACTTTGTAGGGCACATTCATGCTGAAGGTATTCAGTTTAACAGGTATTAATGCAGCTTTGTAGCTTTAGTTTTAAAGTTAGATATTTTTATTTTTCAGAGTGGTGGATGGCATTGATGAAATAGGTACTATTTCTACCTATATTTGGATTCTTGATATCTACCTAGGACTTACCTACAAACAAAGGTTGTCGAAGTTTCGACCCTCTCTTTAAATTTATTAATACATAGTGTGCTGTAATCATTCCTTATCCCAAGTAAAGAAAGAAGATGCTTTATAAAAAACGACAAAAAATGTATGATTCGAGAATTCGTCTAAATGCTGCACTCAGAAATTAAAATAGACGGAACATCAATTTACAAATTGACACTGCAAAAAATAGTATAAATATTTATATATATTTTTCTTAATAATATTAATACATTTTATCGAACATCAACGATTAAATGGTTCACACATAGGATATGATTTAATTCCTGGAACACAAGAAGCTTTGGAGCGCAGGTGAAACTGCGGGGCATATGCTTGGGGTTAATAAATCTAATTAGTCGTTGGCTTTCACTAAGTACGTTATACTTTGCACGATATTAATATAGTAGACAGTGAAATATATAAATTATATCAGTAAAGAGTATGTACATAATAAAATAGAAAAGAAATTTACTTTGCGTCAATGCAGACGCACGTGCACAAAAAATAAAGCGTCATGGAAATACCACACGCAATGATGTATACTTGTCTGTCTACACTTATTTGTGACGTTGGATGCAGTTTGATTTATTTTGCAAAATAACTTAAAATTAGTATCAACGTAGGTATTTGTTTAAATTTAGAAGCCATTGAAGAGATCCGGAACTTTTTAAAGTTGCGATGCGACTGAAAATAAACGTGATTAAAACCTCCTTAAGCCAAAAGATACCGTTTACTCTATGATAAAATAAAAATATTAAATTCTTACTGATTTTTATTCCCACTAACATTCAGTCATCAAATCAAGTACCCATTGTTTTGAAATGGCATCAATTTTGCAAATAGGTAGGTTTATTTCATGGTTGATCGATAGTACCGACAGAAAACAATAAATCAAACTTTTAAGTAGATTCAGATAAAGCAGAAGCTCCGGCTTGCCCACCCTTTTCGTGCTTCGTAGTTCATGAACCGAGCATACACGACGCCCGAGCCCGAAGCGAAGCCCGACCGAATAATCCGAGCACCGACCAACCAGTCGGAAACGAAATATCGTTGTATGAGTACGTCTCGTTCACCCGCGCACACGCGAAACTAAGTTATTCTCTTCGTCACACATTTGTGACTGTAAGTGGAGTGAAACTTATGAAAATAACACTTTGAAAAATTAATAAATCGGCTTATCTTATTGTTGTGCTACATCAAAATTATCTGCTGGATTTCTCTGCTTACTCTGTGGACGATCGCCCGCCACGAATTTTGTTTTTGTTTGCACAGTTTATGCCGGTGCACTAATTGCTGTTTGCGAAGGTAAGTAAATTTTATTTTTATACGAAGTTTATGGATTTTCTGATTATTTCTGCATATTGATTTTATAATGTAAGTCAGGAATGTAATAACATCTGAGACAAGAACGAGAATTTTCAGTTTTAGTATTCAACATTTCAACGAGATATCCTTGATAATATTGTATTGACAAAATTAACCAGAATATAAAATTTTATAAACATGATAAGTAAATATCTTCCTGAATATTGAATTTAATGTTTGTGTGTAGCTAAATATGTATTTTCCTATATTATTTTTATATACATCCATCCTCAACGCGATCGTCCATCATTATCACGGTATTGTTATTTCATTCGATCGCGGATCACTCGATCATACCTTTATCCCTGTTCTACAAGCAATAAAAAAGCTACCATTCGCGTGTTTATGTCTATCGAGCTTCGGGCCGGCTCATCCGCCGACTCAAAACCAGTTCTCGTCCAGATGATAGTTTGTTATTATTTTTTGCCCCGAGCTGGTATCTCGGCGGGCCGGTACGCAGATACCAAAGTACTACCGCCTTACGCCACACCACCCGCCAGAATGAGGATAAAATTATCTTAATTTTAGAAAAATACCAGCGTCCGTTTAGTGCAAAGTTGAAATTAAATTCGACCCGCCAATTCTTATCGCGTGCTAAAGTTCGGAAGTTTGCTTCATGTAAAATGTTTTTTCATCGATAAATGTAACTTACCGTACCACGATTGTGTTTCAGAATACGAAATATTTCGTGTGAAAATATAATTTATTTCTGAATACCAATTTGTAGTAAATTAGTGTTACTATTTTCAAGCCGTAATTAAAGTCATTTTTTCTATTTTTGTTTCACAATAGGCGATAAGTACTCGGTTAAGCGTAAAACATCGCTAAATATAAACATGTCTTCTTGATAAAACTGATTCCTTGGCTCATTGGATGGTATGATTTAATTGCCGGCGTCAGGGCGATCGACACTCTTAGATTAATTAAAATTCTGTCTTCGCTCCAGTGATTGGTTTTACTTGAGATAACAAATCCCGGCAGCTTTCCATTGAATATTATTACAAAATACGAGGAATATCGAATGAGGTTTGAGTTAACAATCCATTAACGGCGAGGAGGTGCGATTAGCGTAATTGAGTTGTTTGTATTTATGTTCTATAACATTATAATGTCGTATGTATTCGGTAAACACATACATGTATAAAATAGGCTTATGGACTGGGTTTTTCTGAGAGGACTTGGGTGTTTCCCCGCAATAAGACTGTTACTTGTTTTATACCTAGACTTCCACTACTGTTCCTGTGTGCTTCTTTAAATGCATTTAGCTGCTAGGGTAATTTAATGACAGACATACAACCATTTTATACTAGTGGGAGGTGGGGTGCGATCAATATATTTAATAATAATTACTCGGTCATGCTATTCTGAACGTTGCTTTGCTATTTGCGTTTTGAATATAATAATAATTAATATCCTGGGACAGCTTTTTTGGATTTAAATATCACCACAAGTATTTATTTTTAAAATTTGTGTAGGTAAGTAGTATATCAGTTATCTGGTTTCCATATTACAAGCTTTGCTTAGTTTGGGATCTGATGGCCGTATGTATAGCAGAGCTTGTACTATGGAAACCAGATAACTGATATACTACATACACTACATTTTTCTTCTAAATACATACGTACTTAAATACATATTATCAGCCAGATATAGAACAAACAGTCCATGCACACAAATGTTTGCCGACGAAGACCTACAGCATTCCGATTCGATGAATCGGTGACAGCGGATCTATACCGTCCTGATGATGCTTCGTGTAGGAACGAACCATGTGTCGACTTCCTGCTGAGTTTCCTTGTTTGGGACTTGACAGAGAAGGAGATCCAGATTACTAGATATTTGTTTTTTGTTTAATTAACCACCAAGGCAACTGGCCCATCAATATGATAAGTTACCGCTAAAAGAAAACGACAAACACACCATTATCAGTTGAACTGTTTATATTTATCCGTTTACCTACTCAACATCGTATACTGATATATTTTATGGTCATAGCTACCGGAAAATAATATTTACCTTTACCTTACCATGGAACTAAAAGTAAATAATAACTTTTATGTCGATATGGGCGCGGTGTATCAGTGTTTATTTTGATACGTAATTTATGAAGTTCTTTAAATAAATTAACTAAGAATATTAAAACACTTCCAATTGTGAAATGACCTCTACCTTAGTTAAAGCTGCCTATTTTCAGAAAAAATATTCATGATTTTGGCTTATAAGAGCGGGCGATCAGTCCTGCATCAATTTTCTGATAGCACGCTAACTCCAGGAGGTTCCATGAGAGAATTTCCAAATAAATTTTCTTGACAATGTTCGACCGGGATGATAAGACCTGGAGATATTTTTTTTGAGATTTTAGGCAAAAATAATACTAATCTATATTGTACCTAATATAAAGGTAAATAGAGTTCCTTTGACGCACCATTACCTTAACAATACTGAACATATCGGGATGGGACTTCCACTATTCGACTATATTCGATTATAGGCTATATATGATATCGATAAACGCGGGTGAAGCCACGATAGACAGCTAGTAACTTATAAAATAAGAAACCATTAATATATTAAAAGGCAAGAAATATTGCTGATAGTAATACCACATCCTGTATTTAAGTAAACTATTGTTCTTATCGCACGTCCTGTAGACACGTGACTCAAGCAGGACACTGAGAAAGTAAGAAATAATAATTATAACACGCCACAACTATCTTTAAATATAAACGCAGACGGGAGATAACGTAGGGTAAATGTCCTGAAGACATCCGCCATACAAGACAAAGCCTCGCAGGCAGATCACGTAATTGTATGAGAGGCATCTATAAATAATAAATAAATAGATAAATATCCAAGACACTCTTCACACATGGTTACCTGATCCCAAATTAAGCAGAGTGTACTGCTTGTAGTATGGCTACCAGGTAACTGATATACTACATATACTACTTTTTAAATACATACTTATATAGATATTTACACCCAGACACAGAACAAACAGACATGTTCATGCACACAAATGTTTGTCCTGGGTGGGACCTTCGGTTTGGCAGTCAGGGTCTCTAACCTCCAAGCCAACTGGCCCACCATCAATCTATGAACATAATATTATTGCTACATACGTAAAAAATTACTTTATCATTGATTAATATAGATAGGAGTAAAATGGTGTATGAAAATATAAATATTTATCTATTTATGTAGGCCTTTACAGGCTCTTATAAATCATATTCATACATAGGTGTTTTTTTAGTAACAATAAAAAAAAAATCTGAATTTTACAGTAAAAATAGTTACAAGTTACAACAACTGGTCAAGGAAGCAATTCATTGCTAAATCGTCTCAATAATCAAATATATTGTAAAAGCGCTTTTGATATTAAGTATTTCTATCGTACATAATTCTTAGGTGTCTTTAGTTAGTTTATTCGGAAGTGCAGACTCTAAATTTGTGTACGTTTTCACCTAAGCGTGGCTAGTAAATGTAAAAGAAACCCTAAAAGTGGGAGACATAGTTAATGAAGTTCATTACCATTTATGGATGTCAATACACTATATAAGTATGTATGTATTTTAAAATGAGAATATGTAGTTTATTAGTTGTCTGTCTAGTTTCCATATTGCAAGCTCTGATAACTTTGGGATTAGATGGCCGTGTGTAAAAGAATGTCCCAGTATATTTATAATTATTATTTCTATTTTATTTATTTTCACGATAGCCGCTGGCTAAACATCCAATCATCAAATGACAAATGATCATCACTGTTTAAAAATCAACACAAAAACCACTGCGTATTTCAGTATAAATGTCTAATAACATCTTTATAAATTCCGTTTTAAGTGACCGTTGAAAAACATCTGCATAGACACAAAGTTAGGGGAGGTTTTCGTATAATTGTACGCAAGCTGCCAAACTTTTCGTCACTCCCCCACGAATATTTGAAGGCGGAAAACAAACTGCACGTCAGGGTTAGCAGTAAAACAAAGCCGCGGGGTGATTTATAGCTATTCGGGTAAAACGGGAATTACCTATTTACATACTAGCAAATAACTTGGAAGGTAGCACTGTTGGACTGTCAAAGAGCTAAAAGACAAGCTACTTCTGACCCTACTTACGAGAATTGTGACTATTGGGATACAATAAAAGGATTCGTATAAAACATCTACATGAAGGGTTGTATTACTATATATCTATGTATCTATCTATCTATCTATCTATCTTCTATATAATAATATTATAAATGTGAATGTAAGTTTGTTTGTTACGCTTTCACGCGAAAACTACTTAACCGATCATCATGAAACTTTGTACACATATTCTTGGAGGTATTAGAAGTTACATAGGATTTTTGTGCCGGGAAAATGTTACATCCCTCGGGAACGTGGGTTAAACCGCGGGGGACATGTAGTAATATTATAAATGTGAATGTAAGTTTGTTTGTTACGCTTTCACGCGAAATCTACTAAACCGATCATCATGAAACTTTGTACACATATTCTTGGAGGTATTAAAAGTAACATAGGATTTTTGTGTCGGGAAAATGTTACATCCCTCGGGAATGTGGGTGAAACCGCGGGGGATAGTTATTTCATAAATTAAATGTACTTCCCATAGTTTATTATGGTAATGAGAAGCCATTTTGTTCGTATAATAATCAATAAGCGTATTGTTGTCTGGCAGCCTGTCTGGGTTGATTTCAGAAGCGACCTTCAGAAAGGTTTTAACAATCCCTTGTTTAATCAGTCTAGGTTAGACAGACATATTTTTATTATAACTACCTGCTTTTTCTTTAAGTATCAAATGAAAAATATTAAGCGTTAAGAGCTAGCATTTTTTTAACATGTACCTATGATTTTCACAGTGATTTTTTATATGTAGGTAATTACATATAAAAAATCTAAACTCGTCTATCAATTAAAATGTTACTATACTACCGGTACGCTATGATGGCCGTTTTGACGTCTCAGTTTGTCATAGGAAAAGAAACTGTATTGCTTTGGAATAAGGTTTATTTCCATCATAATACAGTTAGTTGTTGGGTCAATAGATGCACCTAATGTGTTAAGGAATAAAGGTTATTTTTCTTTGTCACTGTTAAACGTCAAGACGGCCATCATAACATGGCGCAAGTTTAGTATATAATGTCATGCCCATTCCAGTGTGACTTGCTTCAAAATATGAATCCTCACCATATAGGTTCATCAAATAATTTAGATCCAACAATAATATTCAAAGAAAACAAACGTACAAATCAATAATATTAAAAAGGGAACTGACCTACAAACCGTCGGCATCAATTCAAAAATAAACTTTCCGGTCACCGGAAGCACAACAAAATCAATGAGAACGTCCAGAACCGAACCTACCTGACTGCGAGGGGTGGGTAGTGATATAAATAATGTGCTAAATTCAACCGGACCGGGCCATTCGCTGACCGGGTTGCAGCCCGTTGCCACTTGGAAGGAACTGACTGAAATGACTCCCGATTTAATTACAATAGTTGAATAGTGGCCAAATGATTGCAAAGCAAAAAGGGTGGAAACGGAAGTATTAATTAATGTACATAGATAATTCATTAACTTCCTTTGACAGGCCAGTTGGGTTGATGACTAGCCCTAACTGCCAAATCGCAGGTCGCGGGTTTGATACCCACCTAGGACAAACATTTGAGCGCATGAACGCTATTTATTCTGTCTGGATGTAAATATCTATATAAGTAGTATATTAGTTGCCTGGTTTCCATATTATAAGCTCTGCTTAGTTTGGGGTTAATTGACCATATGTAAAAACATGTCCCATGATATTTATTCTATATACTCGTATGAACATACAACGATGACGATGAGCTAAAGGGGCTTAGCTAAATCGTAAAATTACAATGCGCACATAAAATATATTTACAGACACATTTTACTTCATTTGACACATGGCATGAAGAAGTAATGCTCGCAAAAGTCCATCCAAAAGACACATTTAGTTAGAACACATTTACGTTTCATAGTCAAACTCGGAAGCATTATATTCTCGTCATGTCCGTCTGTCTATCGATGCCATTTTACTGGGGGACCATTTGAGGTATGAGCACGAAATTTTGCACAGCTAAACATATTATTTAAGCATCTCAAAGAGAAGAGAGCAGCAGAGAACAACACCATATAGGCACCAGTTAATCAACTGCCTGTCTGATAATTAGATAATAATTGTAGACCGAAATAACTTTATAGGTTGACAAGTAAATAATATATTACTGATTAATAGAATATTCTGATCTGATATTCAAATGAAAAAATTAATGAGTCTACCGGATCATCGTTCACAATTATCTCTGAAATCGAAACACATTTACTCCATTTATAATAATGAAGCTAGACTTCAGTATTTGCGTAGTAATGTATGGTTAAGTCGTCATAATTTAAGCAGCCCTTTTCGTCAGCTAAGAATATCAAGTTCTTGGAGTAGTAGAGCTATTAGTGCAGAGTTCGTCCGGGGAAGTACTACCACCTTACAGCAGTAGTCCACTTGTATTACTGCGATTCGGTTAGAATGTACGGGGCCGGTGAAATTACAAGCACATGAGACTTAACAACTTCACGTCTCAGGGTCGACAACGCATTGGCGATGCTCTGGTGTTGCAAAGGCATAGGCGGCGGAGACCACTTACCATCAGGTGGACTGGTGTCTGCTTGTTTGTCGGCTCCTGTAGTATAAAAAAAGAAAAATTACCCTTATTATTTTACAATAAGGTACCATTTTTATGTAGGGCATACTCTTGTTTAAGTTGGTTCCTACATAAGCCATAAGATTCAGCTTCTAAGAAGTCCTTGTATGTAAACTATAACCTTTGTCGATAAGGGTGATTGCTTTCGTGATAAAAAGAAATAACTACTTCGAACACGAAAACGAACTGTGAGATAATAGACACATTGGCAAGTACAAAAGATGGAAGAATGGAGGAAGTTACTTAGGAAAGCTGAAAGAGATAACGAGAGTTGTATAGTTGGTACTTTTAAAGAGAGAATATCATAGTAGTAGAAAATTGACAATGGTTTAAGCAATATTTCACAGGCCAGTTGGCTTGGTGGTTAGTGGCCCTGACTTGCAAGTCGCTGGTCACGGGTTCGATTCCCACCCAGGACAAACATTTGTTTGCATGCACACGTCTGTTTGTTCTGTGTCTGGGTATAAATATATATTATATATAGATATGTATTTAGAAAAAAAAACTAGTATAGGTATGTAGTATATCAGTTATCAGGTTTCCATAGCCTACTCTGCTTAATTTGGGATCAGATGGCCATGTGTAAGAATGTCCCAGGATATTTATGAAAAAAAAAAATTACTATGATACTTTTCATAGATCAATGTGCAGCTTATCAGTTACCGGCACAGTTAAATAGCTACTGGCTCTTTAATCTATGTAAATTAGCTAATTATCTCCAGTTCATCATTGTAACGTCAAGAATTCTAAACATTTTGCATAATTTATGACCGAATGTTAACCGGTAAGTTCACATTATGATAATGATCTCATAATATTGTACCAACGGTTTTTAGACTGCCTTAGTTTAAATTGTCATTGCTAAGTAAATTTAATTACTCGGTTCCTTATTAAAGACCATTATGAAAATTAAGTAAACTAAGTACAAGAAATAAGCAAGTTGAAGTTACTTACCAGGTTGAGTAACTGGTTACTTAAGATATGAAATGTAAAGAAAAACACATAAACGCAAACCTAACAAGATAACCTTGGTGTTACTTTGAACTATGACGTTATTATGACTAGGAAAAACATATCGAATCACGTAAAACACAATCATCGCAACAAGTTTAGCAGGTGTGTGCGTGCAATACGCTAGCAGATACCTAGCCGGCGACATTCGGCAAGACCGGAATCCTGCCATGTCTTTATGCTGGCTGAAGTTGCAACACCGACCACTGAATATATAATTGTAGCGAAATAACGCCCTCTTTATCGTCATCTCTAATCTCTAAATCTAGCCGAGTATTCATTTATGCCGGGTTACTATATACGATCCCCATCTAAAATCGCAAGATTGAAGTAGAATTTTGATATTACGTGTATTAAAATTACTGTCAAAAGGTTCATCAATCCATGGATTTTCGATCGGGATCGTATATAGTAACCCGGCATTAATCAATACTTTTTTAAACAAGTATCTTTTGATTCCGACAGCAACTACGCCTGGAGACTTTTAAAACTTCAATGGCAGTCTCATTTCCTTAGTTCTGTGAAGAAATAGCGTAATGATCCGTCAGGATACAGTACACCGCATCGTTAATCTAAATTCGATCAAAATGTGTGATAATAGAGTAGGTTTCGCCTCGTCGCTGACGTCATCACGAGCGAAGGAGCAGTGAACTTTGCTGAGCGAGGCTCCTCCACAACACACCTGAGGTTCACTCACACAGCCATTAGTTCCGACAGTTTAAAGTATCAAGATGGATATCACGTGCTTATCACACATTATTCTCAAAAAGTTAATAGCCATGGGATTTAACTTGACGTAGAAGATGGGAACTTTTTCTTGTATTGAACGCTGTCACAAAGAAAATTTAAATGACGCAATGTTAATTACGCCTACGCCAAAGCAATTTGAAAGTAAAAAAAATAAATTGCTTGTCATAAAAACACAATATTTTATAACATTAAAACGTTTTCAGCAAGTCATTGGAGTAATATCAGGAAAATTAAGTTGTAATTGGTTGGTATGTTCCTAAGGTACATTCGATTAGATAAATCAATGTAAGATTTTTAAAATAAGTAGGTAGATAAAGTTCAAGCACCGTCCCAGGACAGCGTTTAGTTAGCAAACAAACAACATTCTGGAAACATTGAATTCTACCTCGACACGCTATAGTTCAATAAAGTTTTAGTTTCTTACTGTATATTGTTATGTACATAATAACTTAAGCTACTTAGACATAAGTAGTTAGCACGAAATCCGTGCCGGATAGGACCATTGCTTCTAAATGTGTTATTTGCTAATATCTCGACGAAATTACTCGTTGCAAGACAAGGGCGTGTACGAGCTTTATTTCTGGAAGGCCAGTATACTTTTAAGGCAAACTGTGGGACTATTTAAAGTGTTCCCGTCATGGCAGTCGCCAAGCTCGATCCGGAACGCCGCTCGACTGAGACTCGTTCTAAATAATTAACAAATTAGTTCCACTTTTAAATTGATTATCTGTGATTTCTTCTAACATTGTCGCCCTATTTTTTTTTATTTTTTATGATCGATTTATGCATAGCAGACCGAGTATGATTTTCATGTTGTAGTGGCGAAATTGTGGTTTAGGCCGGCCTTATTATGATTGATTGTAGTATTGATAATAAAGGTACCTTAGAGTTTATCTTGAAAAATGTCATATTTTGCTCCGTTTCCAAAATATTATTATATTAGGTAATAAAGACAGTTAGCAGATATAAGAGAGACAAATAATATATTTTTGTGGTTTAGGAAACAATAATTCCAGAGTACGAGGAGCAAGTCAAGCCTCCTTGCAGTTTGTGGTTAAATAATAATACAGTGGGGAGCAGCTGCGAAGACGCTATGGGAACCTTATATACAGAACGCCTTGAGACTCGAGATATACTGTATAATACCTATGCATGGCATATCCGTAATCTTACATTTTCGTTTTAACATATTTATTTTCGAAGTGAAAAAATAAACTGATCATTTGAAATTATTATTTTTTAGAATTCTATTCTAGTGAGACGATGGCGTCCCACATACCGTCACAATAAAATATTTTCTTTGTAGTCTGTACAAAGCTCGAGTAATCTTTAGCATGCCATTAGAGACTTCAAAAAGAATCTCGGTATTACAAAACGTACATTATGAGGAGGAATAACTGTCTGACGCATCAGTGGTACACGTTGTGCTACATGGTCTATATATTCTATTAGAAATCTGTACTTAATAACTCAATTTTAACTCTAATTTGCAATTAAATTAAAAGTTTCAGGTGACAATTAGGAATGGGATTAGAGTTATAAATTTGTAAAAAAAAACTAGTGGCTCGTCCTGATTTCGCCTGAAAGGAATCATATAAATGTAATAGGTATTCAGATATTTTTTTTTCTTAAATAACGTTAAAAAGCCGCATCAAAATCGATTGCCTAGTTCAAAAGATATAGCGAAAAAACAGCAACTGACTTTCTTTTATACTATTTCGAGATTAAAAATAGCAAGAAATTTAAAAGGTTTGTTTTGGTACATTCATACTTTTCAAACAGTTGCTAAATAAACATTAAACTTCGCATCAAAATTCCAGCGTAAAAGTATGAAAAACGACCATTTTCAGTATAATTACTGTGGGATTCTCACAATAAATAGTGGTCATTAGAGGTTGGTGCCGGAGGACTATTATGTCGTAGAATCTAACAGCACTATGCACTACTGAGCAGCGCGGGCGGTAGTCCCAAAGGGCTTTTGACAACGTACTTATACCCTTACCAGGGGGTTTTCACCTTAATTACTACCCACTTAAGGTTGTGTGTTGTATGCATTGCATACTAAGATATGAATATATTTTTTGTGTTAGTCACTTATACAAAAAGTTACCGGTTTTGTGAATGATGCATTTTAACCTCACATTTTGTTGATTAGCTGTTTTATAATTATGCAAATTATAAGAAAATATTTGATGTTTACGAGTTATAAAAAGAAATATTGACTTAGTGAAATGCAAGTTGACGACGAAACATAAATGATTCGACGATAAATTCACAGAATGAAATTCAAGCTTAACTAAGGTAGATACCGACTACAGGTAAATGATCAATTTAATTCGCAGTAAAACCTTAATTACGGTTAAACAATAACATTCCACACTACAAATTAATAATCTTAATGTGTAATATATCATTTGAATATAATGTACGGTACGTCGTAACACAAAATGTGTCAGCGGATAAGTCCCAGGTGGGTAACCTTGACAAGTCAAGGACCTGACTGGTTGATTTGGTTGCGTCAACCTGCTGCAATTACTCCAACTATTCTTTGATACATTATTTGTAATGTATTGTATTGGATAAGATTATATTGACACAACTACTCGCTGACTTTAATTTAAATAAACTTTTTACGCTGATGACCGCATCAGACAATTATAGATAGCCAGCTCTTGCCAACATCTGATGGAATCTTTTCTTTTGAGAGAGAACTCAGTGTTTAGATGCAATTAAATTTTTATCATTAGGTTTCCATAAACCCACGAGGCTCTATTCCAAGATTTATTATCTATTTTTACATTAAAAATACGCATCTCTTTATTATGCCAAATATCCTGTGGATTAGCCTAATTTTTGCTAATGATACCCTAGTCTGTTTCAATGTAAATGTCTAATTATTTTTTGACAGTCTGAAATCCATTAAAAACGATCTAAACAAAGATTTATCTTTACAGTAGAGGGAAAAGCAATAGTACTTAGAATGAATGATTTTTGTACACGTCTTTATTTTTTTGCGGCGTCACAAGATCTTATAAACTATTATGCTTCACTACACAAAAAGATGAGGTTTATTCGTGTATTTTAATTTCCGCAAACAACATTACTTACAAGGATATTGTATAGAATCATAAAATAACATCTCAAACGAAAATAAAGCTCTTATACGGAACGAAACGTTCATTCATTATTAGTATCCAAAAGATTACATAAATCTCTCAAAATCAACCTACGTTAATAACTCAAGGCAACGCCTTAAATGATGACGATGTCAATATTGTTAAAATACGCAGTCAAGGTTATTCCATAAAGACTGTTATGATTTTTCGTGCAAATATACAATTCTAAAGGCTTGGGTTTTGTTCAGGGTTGTTTTAGGTTATGGCTAGGTTTTATGCCTTTTATACACGAAAACTATAACTTTAGCTAAAATGACAATAGCATGATATATATCAATATTGTAAGTGAACACTTACAGCTTTAAGCTGTAAAAGAACTTGAATTAAATACAAATATTCTTTAAGCATTACGTCACATCATGTTGTAATCTGACATGAAATGAAGTTCAAAGAATTTTGGAAGTGTTATCGCTGAAGTGATTACTAACTTAATTTATCTTTACTATAATATAGGTACTTAATAGGTAATTAATATGTTCAGTAGTGGACATTCCTGGGCTGGTATGATAATCAGCCATCAATCGCCAATCAATGATGATACTTGATACTAAAGTGAGTTTTATTATATTCTAAAAGACTATTAAACCTTTTTAACAATATTTCAATAATCCTTACTAATATTATAAATGCGAAAGTAACTCTGTCTGTCGCGCTTTCACGCCAAAACTACTTAACTGATTTAAATAAAATTCGGAACACAGATAGTCTAGAGCCTGAGAAAGGATATAGGCTATTTTTTATGCGAAAAAAGAGTTGTAAGGGGTTGAAGAGGGGTGAAAAGTAGTATGGATTTTTTTTGGCTTTTTAGGGGGGCGGGAATGCGGGTGAAACCGCGGGGACAGCTAGTGGTAATATATTCATGGAATAGCTGGAAGGGTTTCATACCACATTGGTAAAAACAGAACTCTTATGGCGAGACTTCGATATTCGTCTGTCTCTTTGTTATAGCCGTTATTTTCAATCTCAATTCTATACATCAGCGACTACAAAATACTATCGACTTAAAATTTTACTGTCGTTAAAGATATGTGTCAATAAGTGCTTTTAGAATAATCACCTTAAAAAAAACAAAAGTATAAACTTCATAACATACGGTCGAAGCCGCAAAAGTGCACTAGCTTTTTATAGTTACGTAGCAGATGTATATATTTGTATTCATTTACTAAAAAGCTACGGAGAGTGCGATGAAGCGTGTAACAGGTGTCAAAACAGACTTAATGGCAGATGGGTCGGAAACTTTTGACCGACGATGTTTATTAAATATTTTATTAATTTACTGTTGCTTTTTATATTAAAGATTAAACAAAAACTTTGGACGACACAACCATCTATTTTGTTGAGTGTTTTACAGAGTTTGCTGTCAGAAGTATTAGGTAGGCACCTTAATTTATTTAATTTAGATAAATAAAATATTATCATAGATACCAATATATTTTCATTTTAAAACAAACTAACGCACTGCTTCGTTGTTAGGGGGGAAAGCTAACAGAATGACGGTGAAAACTAGTTTATAATGAGTCTAGACAGATTAACCAAGTTAATATAAGTGTGAACATTAAGAGCATTATATAACCGATAAAACTTTATGATAATATCATATCTTTTGGAACCAAATAGCGTCACAAAAAGGGCCAAGCGGCCTACTTGTGAGGAAGTAAATTTGCTAGTTAGGGGCCATCCATAGCTTATGTCACACAATTTTTTTTAGTTTTTTGACACCCGCGTCCTTGTCGCACTTATGAAACCCCCTGGTGTGACATCACATATTTTTCAATTTTTCCAGTTTTAGTAAGCAGTTTTTCCAACAATAAATTATTACTAAAAATTGTCTTTAACAAAATCAATAATATTTTTAAGTTTTTGGTTTACACACAATATCACATTTTGTTGGACCCTCCCCCCTTAAACTGTGATGTAATTTATGCATGACCCCCTACCTAAGCCTCAACCGAGTGTATTTTCAATATAAGTATTGGTATTTTTTTAAACAGTTATGATCAAAGCTCGACTGGAATTGACGTTAAAAGATGATGGCAACTCGGCAAAAGGTCGAGGCAAAATGGAATTATTGATTAAATTTACATGCACATCAAAAGTAAATGTTTTTCAATCTATCAGACCAATATTAATGTAAAATTTCTGATGAGATACTAACTTGAATGTCGATTGTATAGAGTTTGTTTGAATTCATTCATTTTGATGCTATTACTAGCAACCATATTGTATCACTCACCATAATCTTTTAAATATTTATATCGATCTAAGAACTGCTTAAGATTCGTTTTTAAAAGCCATACCAGTAAATACACTTTTTATAAGTATGAACACTCGAAATTCAAAGAAATAAAAATGTTATCCGTAATTGAAATAGATTCATTGCCCTCTACATTTCAGTAATACTTGAAAGGTGTTAACTTGCTTTTAATTAACTTGAATCGGCACGTGCTGCGAAAATACAAGCACAATAAATGCGCTATAAGTGATATATTTACACATTGTTTTATGTACGTTCGTAACTTTTGTATCATACAATGTTTTAGTTAAAGTTTTTATAGCAGCGGTTACAAAGTTTTAACGGTAGAATAAGCAGGATCGATACACAGGTAATCGGATTTACTGGCCGTTCCCCTGACACTCCAGGAAGTGACCCCACTCGACGGAAGACTGAACTCAATAAGCCTTTATTTTCTCTCTATTTCGAACCATATTTCTCGGAGTAAGGAAAGCGGAAAAATTACGCCATTGTCAACTCAGCTGAGCTGTTTGATATTTCGTTTGTACATTTTATAACAGAACCTTTAGAAATTGTTGTTTTTCATAATATCTCTCCAAGGTCCGTTGCCAATATACCTACACCATTTACTTAAACATAGCCGATTAAATAAATTGGTGAGAAATAACTTGCATTGTTCTAAAATGAACCAGTCCTAAATATGGTACATTCAAATTGTTAAAAACAATAAAGACATCTTTTATGGTGCGGTTTGAATAATTTACAACACTAAAATGTTTGACGTACCGCATATTTTCTCACGAAACTGGACACGTATGGACCCATATGACAGTACAATGTTAATAAAGTCCGTGTTAATGATGAATCGTGAAAACTGTGTGTCATAAAATATTATATTATTTTTCCGATGGAATAAATACTGATATAATAAAAGGTTATACACATTCCTGCTTAAATATTAATAATCACTACATAGTATAAAACAAAGCCGCTTTCTCTGTCCTTATATACCTATGTATGCTTAAATCTTTAAAACTGCTTACCATCAGGTGGGATCGCAGTCAAGCACTAGTTTATATAATTAAAAAAAAAATCTACGCAACGGATTTGATTCGTTTTTTTTAATAGATAGAGTGATTAAAGAGGAAGGTTTTTATGTATAATACCTACATATACACAAACTGCCAAGAACAGGGTTGAGCTTAATATAGTCCCGTAACACAACATCGTCATTGATAAGATTTACTTCCATCACATAACTGATTGCGTGGAAATCATTTTCCAATATTGGATGGAGTGTTTATTTATATGAAAACCTTCACGAATTTACAATTTCACCTGGATATTACAATCTCATTCCTGAATCAAATTTGTTCACGTGCGAGAAATCCCGCCTGACAACGTATCTCAGCTCTGACGACGTTTACTTCACAACCAATGTACGTATCTAACGTATAATCTTTGCATACGCTTTACATCGCACCGTGACTTGAATTCGGATATATTATACTATGAGGTAAAAGAGGCAATGGTAAGCGCTCATATCGATGCTGTCTGAAAGAAGCGCTTAGAGCTATCGCCCGCGTGGACCGCCCGACCACAGTGTCGACAAAATAACTTTAGTTCCGCCGAGAATTCCTATGGAAGTGAACGCAGTGATGCTCCAAGTGACTATATTTTATAGAAAATAGATATTCGATAAGTGAATTGCTCTGTAAATAAGTATTACCTTTGATGCTAGATGCTGATTGTGTTTTAGTTCGAATAGTTTTAGTGAAGTGGATTTAATAGACTTGAGTTTTTAACTTGGAACTTGTTGACGATCTTGGAAATAAATTACAAAGGTATGTTTTTACAATATTGTAACCTTAATTTTTAATAACTATTGTAGATACCTAGACCTTGTTCAGTTACACAGTTTAAAATTGTGATGAACAATTAATTGTAAGTCAAGCTATATTCTGCGCGCACGCATGTCTAATCAAAGTATTTTTTTACTAAAAACTATGCATAATAATTTGATAGGTAGATATGGCATAAAAATATAGATTGATTAAATTTTTATATATTTTTTGTATAGCTCAGATACGTGTATTTATGAATATTTTATCAATTAACTAGACATATTGTATTGCTAATAGCCTTTTTAGACATACCTACATACTGTGATTAATGTATAACGATTTATTATGTAATGTAATTTTAATTACAAATCTAGATGGAAAATGCGATGTTTTTTTTATAGTCCCTACAATATGCATCTACTGCAAGTATGGTATAAAATGAAAACAATAATTAATGCAACGAATTGAATCCATTATGGAACCTGATGAAATGTTTGCTTTACATTAAAGCAAAGTGATTAGTACCATAGTAACGTAATAACTCAAGGAAGTGTTTCATAAACACAGATACCTATTATAAGAAATTGCAGACATCATCGCATTGCGATTTTAAATGCTTTCTCGGGATAAAAAGTAGCGTAGGTATGTCACTTTCCATCCTTCCATAAATCCAATACAAATATGGTATATCAACCATGTATGTTACACTAGCTGTGCCCCGCAGTTTTACCCTCGTTCCTGAGGTGTTAAGTTTCTGTCCTCAGATAGAATTGATAATTTAAAATGTTTGCGAAAATCAAACTTCGTCAATTATTTTTTTGTGTTTTTTATTGTTTTAATTACTTATTCTGCTATTCATCATCAAGATCATTGAAATCTATGCAATCGTTATTTAGCTATAAATGGTGTAACTAGCACGACTTTGTTTTACTTATCTTATAGATTAAACAAGAAAGAAAAAACAACATCATAACTGGTCTCGTTCGGCGTTATATCAATTTGTAAATCGGCACGCTACCTCATCGCTCTTTAGAAATACTTAATATTAATTAAATAAATAAAAATTCTCAGAATGACACTTACCTACATCTAGACTTGGAGTGTTGCATATTAACCGACCACTCAAGATAGGTACCGCGTAAATTCCATAGTGGTGACAGAACATCAATGATATCTCCAATTTGTCATCGTGATTGTAGGTACTATAATTTGGTATACCTAGTAATAAATCACAAAACGATACGTCATACTACTCTGGACTTAGATATATACCTACCACTACTTACTGAGCCTTTCTATTGGTCATTTATCCTTTAATAGTTTGTTTCTATACAACATCTTCATGAATCTATCATCAACATAAAGTTCCTAAAATACAATGTTTATGCAAATACAAATGCTTTTCCTACAATCCCATACATTAAGTTTGACTGTAAGTAAAAACTTTGATATGAATGATAACCGCATCAAAATCCGTTGAGTAGTTAAAGATCTATCTATCGGCACGCTATGATGGCCGTTTTGACGTTTCAGATTGTCATAGGAAAAGAAACTGGATTGCTTTGGGATAAGTTTGACTTCCATCATCATACAATTAGCTGTTGGATCAATCGATACACCTTATGAATGAGGGAATAAAGGTTATTTTTCTTTGTCATTGTTAAACGACAAAACGGCTATCATAGCGTGCCGCAAGTTTAAACGTACAGACGGCGGGAAGTGACTTTGTTCTATAACTATGTAAAGATTTAACCCTCTACATGTCAACTTAGCATTATTTCCTTCCTTAACCATGTTTTTATGTCACTATAAAACTACTTTAAATTTGTTTATTCTTATGACTCACATACATGGTCATTGTATTATAAATAACGCCAGTAACTTAAGCTAAGTTAGGATCACCATCAAAATCAAGGTCAGAATGCAATGAACACATAACGTGGCGTGATTCATTATAACATTACAATCATAATAAATCTACAGGATACCATCTGTAGGTGTAGTTATGATTGTTGTACTAAATTGCTTCACGTCGAAGATCCATCTGTTTATTCTGTACCAAACATACCATTATTGTATATGCTATGGTAATCAATTTACTGATATAACCGAAGATTTTACGATTTAAAAAATGTTTCGTGAAATTTATATTGAAAGTGAAACAGTGCTTGTAATATAAAAAATATGTGAGTTAAAGGGTTTTGTAAGGAAATGATTTTTTTACCGTGTATTATAAATGTAGTATTGTCCACCTCTGTGGAATTTACGCAGTGATTATGAGTATTTTTCAAGCACAAAAGTTGTAAGCCGGTTTTGGTTCTAAGAACTATATCTGATTCAATAAACTGTTAAATACCTGTTGAGGAAACAATATTGGCATACTTTAATGCTACAATGTAAATAAAACTACATAATAGAGCAGAAATACATAAGAGAGAGAATAAAGGAAATTGTTATAAACGTGGACCATATTAATTTAAATGCTTGCACTGTGTGAATGTATAGAGAATGCACTGGAAGCTCTGCAACCGTGCTACCCCTTCAGGGTAGCTTGCCTGCCAATAGATAATAATTAATTGACTATCTACCCAGTTGCTACCTTAGCGAGAACTGCTTTATCAAAGGCAATTTATTATCCCAATGAGAAGCAATTTGCTGATAAAATAAACCTCTTAATTGGTTCTTTTTTGCTTCACTTCATTCTTCTCCGCTTCGATTGATCCGACAGCTCTGCTTATAATTTAGCTATGTATAATAAAAGTGATAATAACTCATCGCAAGTTATTAGTAATCACTAATCATCAGTCATTGAATGAATATTTATTAAAAGAAAAATGGTATTTGCAAAAAATAAACTGCATAAATTACAATGAACAAGATAGGCCAGTTGGTTTGGTAATTAGTTGCCCTAACTGCCAATTCGCAGGTTGCGGGTTCGATTCCCACCAAGGACAAACATTTGTGTGTATGAACATGTCTGTTTGTTATGTGTCTGAGTGTAAATATCTATTATAAGTATGTATTAAGATTAAGTATTTGTAGTATATCAGTTATCTGGTTTCCATAGTACAAGCACTGCTTAGTTTGGGACCAGGTGGCCGTGTGTAAAGAATATCCCAGGATATTTATTAATTATTTATTTATGCTTGTGTTGTCGCAAAACAATAACGAATTGATCCACTACTATACTAAGAATAAAGAAATATAAATCAATCATAATGTTTAGTCTCTAAATCTTCCCAAAACAGTATATTATTAACAAACATAGCTAACCTAACAAAAACATCAGTCATTCAGTTGGAATCCAATATCTATTTTTTTTTCTTTCCCCACGAAATTGGAAAAGGAATGGAAAGATTATGTGATAATGTGACTGTCACTCGTGACAGCTTTCACACTTCTTTGGGCTTTATAGTTAAAATAAGTCTATACATAAATGGATATATGAAGATAGACGCCCCATATTTGTTGACAGCGATTGTCATGCTTTTATCTATTTTATCAAATATTCTCTTGAAACTGCATTAAATCAATACTGAATATTTGTGTGTACTAAATTTTGGTGTCTTGTAATCATCGATATTTTAGGTGTTAATTCACACATTAATACATATAATGAGTTAATTAGGTTCGGAGTAAAGCTGTGCTTCATTTGTCACAAAATCTTTGGTTTTATAAATAAAATAACCGTTAGTTTACTTGAAATGTCATTATTTAGAACGTCTATTTTGAAGCTCCACTGCACATACTGAATTTTACATTTCCGCCAGTTATTCATTTTTAGAACTAGCACATGTGATCACATTTTCTTACCTTGTATCCGCGTAAGTATTTAAATAAACTCTGCTAATATTTCTGGCCTCGATCTCGGTTGTCGTGGCCGTCATTATTTATTTATGTTGTTTGTATTAACTGATTTATTTATAGCATTACTTTTATCAAAACAAAAGGGGTTTCTATTCTCGGTGTTTTTTTCTTGTTCAAATAGTCTCAAACTTATTCATGCTTTTAAATGACTTAGACCTAGTTATTGTGATAATGGAGTTTAATAATACTCTTACATTAAAAAAAGTACGTTCCTTAATAGCTTACAAAGACACGGCGGTTGCTTTGCTACTGATTTCAAAAACCTACTAATTAGAATGTCAATAGATAAATACGTGAGAATCTAAGAATACTATGTTAGTCTATTTCAATCAAAGCAAACAAAGAGTTCATAATGGGGCGCTATAGGCGAACCGAATTCGTGTTAATTTGATCACGATTTAAACAAAATCTGTTTGGACGTCCAGTACATTATTATTAACAAGGTATCCATGTCACCCACTCATTCCTACCTAGCAAATTTAGGTAGGTACACCCAGTGTATATTGCATAGCTTTGTTCTTGTCAGCACTGCAGGCTGACTAGGTTAAGTTACATTATGCAATGCCAACTTGACAGCGTTGCTGACTCTGCATAACTAACGGTATTTGCTTGCAGTGATCTTACTGAATACTTTTACTTGTTGCATCTGGTTAACCTTGCATGGAAATTTGTCGGAATACGCATATGTAACTAATGATTTGTCGGTTATCTAATATAATATGTACTTTGATAATACAAGAATTGCTTGACACCTAGGTATATTATTTTGTTGCGGAATCTAAAGGTACCCTTGTTATGCAAATAGGACATCGAGGTTCAATAGAATGACGTCAACAGACTGTTAGGGAGGTAGGTAAAACCATTTTGAAACAAGCATCTTCTGATTATGACAATTTATTTAACGTGTTCTCTTTTTAGTAGTAGGATTATGTCTTTCTCATATAAATTTTGTGCATACCGCGTTTTTTATTTTCAAATTTCTTTAAGCTCCATTAAAACTGGTGCAGAAAAGAAGTAATGTGAAACAAAGAAAAATAGAACGTAAAACATATTGCAATAGGTACTTTTAGTTTAAAAATATGGTCCCTCCATTTTTAATATTATTATAGGTAACTGTAGAAAAATATCTATGGATATAATCCGCTTGTTTACATGATTCAAAAAAGATGACTCGACTGAGAGCCCTCTGCGGTCTCCGAGAAAGTTCGTGTATAAGAGCCATCAGAGGCTTACACCTTCGTCCCATCAAAAAAAAAGAAGAACGATAAGAAATAAAAAACGACCAATGTCGCGAATCAATAGCTCATAAGTTAAAAGTAAATTACCTAGATACTAATAATATGAATCTTTAAACCTTATCTATGTAATACAAATGTATTACGAAATGAAAATCTTTAATCTCTTATCATGATAATGATGTGAAAATTTATCTGACAGTTCGCACGTTCCTGTATTAATCAATGTTGATGGCTGTCACCTAATTATCATTTCTTAGAATGAGTTAAAGGATCTTATCAATCTCATCGGCCACTTTTAGCTACTGGTTGAGCACTGGCACCCTTTCTCATCTCACGCCAATGTCTTATATTCGGTCCACACCGAGTTATTTTATAGCAGTTTAAAAAACATTGGCCAGTTGGCTTAGTGGTTAGCGCTCTGACTGCCACCGAAGGTCGCGGGTTCGATTCCCACCCAGGACAAACATTTGTGTGCATGAACATGTCTGTTTGTTCTGTGTCTGGGTGTAAATATCTATATTAGTATGTATTTAGAAAAAAAAATAGTATATCAGTTATCTGGTTTCCATAGTACAAGCTCTGCTTAGTTTGGGACCAGATGGCCGTGTGTAAAGAATGTCCCAGGATATTTATTTATTTAGTCCTATCAAAATAGGAATAATAGTGTCATTTAAAAAAATTAAAATGTTGATGATTTGCAATCTATCACAAAATTAATTTAAATCACTTAAATAAATTAAATATTCATAGATATACAATGTGAAAAATTAATATATTATTTTACAGAAAACACAAACATAGACTTTCCGTTTGTACAAATTATTAAAATATTAATTATTATTAATTAATACAAATTATACACTGAGAGATAGAGTTCATAGCACAAATTCATCGTTTTTAAGTAACTTATTAATAAAATATTTACGCTAAAGTAAAACGCATCTGTATGATCAAGTGTTAAGGGAAACAGGTGGTATAATATTTACTTTTATGAAGTTTCTTTACAAGTAGGTACGACCGCTCGTAAACGCGCCTCGTCTAGCTATTTGACCGCATTTTTTAGGTAAATGAAAATAAATCGATATTCTATCTCAATTTATGAGTTGGTATTTAGATTCCGTGGTATCCAATAAGCTAACCAAATTTAGTTTATTACTTAGTTCAACGGAAATAGCGGTCTAACGAACTCATAAACGTACAAGCCTAGCATTGCCTATAAAAGCCTATGGTTATGTCCAGTGACTTGTTTCAATATAGACACGTCATTCACTAACATCACGGCTCTTAAAGCGTTTGAAGAAATGGCAATAAAAAAATGCCACCTTACGTTATACCTGTTGTTAGAGAGATATGAATATACATCGTTAGTTACGTTAATAAATATTGAATAAGAGTTACTTCACGAACCGACAGTGGATATTAGATAAATCAATTATTTAGTTTGTTTTATATGAACCGCGGCTTCACACCGCAGGTGAGGGAATGTATATTTCATAGCATGCTCCATACTCTAAGGCTACTCTATATCTCATCTTATACCGTTTTGTAGGTTTATGAAATGAAATTAAAATATTTTTATTCAAATAGGCCTTTACTAGCACTTATGAATAGTCTGACTCTAATACCGGTTCGGAAGGTTGTTTTTTACTGAGATGAGCCGGCAATAAACTCAGCATTATGTGAAAGAGTAACAAGCTGTCATACATTTATCCTCACTAACTTTCTTAAAAGAAGGACGATAATAATAATAGATAGTATAAGATGTTCAAGAACCACCCATGATATACGGAGTAATCAGTATCTTTTGACTTTTGTTTCCAGTCATTAAGCTCCCTATGTATTCTTAGTTCTGTGGCAATGTAATAAGGTGCATTGTATTACAAAAGATTTTGCAAACTTTAAGGCCGGCAGCCTGCCTGATGCCAATCCTCTTTGGGAATGCCTTTGTTAAAATTGGCATAGGGCGTTAAGTACACGTGTACTTTCGTATATTTTCGGTCATTGATTTAGTATATAGTCGCCTATTATGAAACCTATATGATGAATGGGGGTGGTATTATTTGTGTCGTCGCTGCCAATACATAACGATATATAAATGCGTTGTCCGCGCTCAGAAATGGCACCGTAAAATTATGGTAATTGACCTAATTACATTTATTCGCGCACCAAATATAATTCCAAAAGTAAAAATTATATAATAGATATTTCATTAAAATAATCTATTTGGAATCGATTAGGATCGAATTAAGGCTAAACTCGTAAAATAGCTCAACGATATTTGTTTTTGGGGTTAGAGGAAAGTTCAGCTAAGGTTATTTGTGTTATCATTGAAGTGATAAACTTCCACTAATTGTAAATTCGTAGGCCAACATTTGGAATAGAACATTACAAGTAACACCTATAAAATACTCGACGTAAAGATTGCGGTACTAAGACTTGCATTTTAAGAAAGTACCTTAAAATATTTCTCTAGAATTTCCAAATTCAAAATTGTTGTTCACCGATAAAGAAAATAAATACTGGGACATGTTGACTTGGAGATATTTTCGAACAAAAAAGCAATAGTGAAACAAGTCGTTTATAACTGAGGAAGGTCCATTATCATGTTTCCTGCGCACGCGACCGGAGCAGAATGTGGCATGTAATAGGCTAAAGCAGGATTACACCAATTTCCCACGGGAAGAACGGTAAATGCAAGTATCGTGCTGCGACAACAATCCTATACGGCTAATTGAAGGCTTGAACTGTAGAGTTTGCTTCTATACGATGTTTTATGACGTTAAAAATATTTTGTTTGATCCCTAATATTAGCATCAAAAAGTATTTTCATTTGGAATACGTTAGCTTTTAGACCATAGAGAATACTTTGCTTTCATAAAATAGGATAAGGGTTATGTAAAACCTGTACCTATATTGTTACTTGTATGAACATGTGTTTTACGTGATGGGGTGCACTGAACTTTGCTCGGTGTTCATTCATTCCCCATTTGTTCCGACCTGTGGATATGGAATTATAGTGAACACGCTATCATCTCTTTATAGTTTATTACTCTATGGGAAAATGGTTTGCTCATATCTATCATGTTGCTATCTAAATAGCAAATTATGGTGAATCATATATACGTTAAGTTGTTGATATGGCGGGATTTTTTAAAGTATACAAAACTTTCCAATTAAATACTTTAAAATATGGGTTTTATTGTATTATATATATTTCATATTTTATTGCTAGCTGCCTGGCTATAATATTCAATAGTGTATAATAAAGATGCTTTCTTTTCCGTGAATAACTGCAGTTTCACAAAGATGACCGTCGTGTCAAATCATATCAAATCGATCGTCTGTCATTGAGTAGTTATGCTAGTATCTGCGTAGCGGAGATTATCAGCTGTTTAAAATACATTTTAACTTATTTTACTATTCAAGAGAGCACGTCAAAGCTGGTACTTCCCGATGGTACTTCTCAACAAATTTCATTACAAATACTTATATTCTTTTATGTTGTAAATTTCCATGTTTGCCGTCAAGTTTCACAACTTTTTGAACAAAGAGACTTGTGAATATTTCATGTTTTTTCTTACAAGCGATATAACTCGGGAGTCAAAGACTTATTTCCTAAACAAAACATTTACTATGTTAATAAATTGAATATTCAACAGTATACGGTATAACTACAGTTGAACAGCTGTCATTGAGCCTGAAATTATAATTTTGTTGTCTTAAATGTGTATAAGTGAGTACCTACGTGATTCGTTTAGATACAATTTTGAGTAGAATTATTCTAAATCTTAATCTACAAAGCTTTGACAATAATTAAAACAATATTTAGGACTACAAATAGAAATACACAATGTTAATATTTAGGTTACATATATCGTGTAGAGAATGTATTTCTTTTTGATGTCAACAACAGTTAATTACACAACTGTTCACAAACAAAGGGGTCTCAGAATCATAAACATAAAACCAAGATTAAGTAATAACAAAGCCTATGAGAATTTACAACTCATCAAACAGGTGGACTTCTCTTTCGTGGAAATAGTATATTGTTACGTGAGAGGTCTTACTCATAGTAAAACCGCGGGTATTACCCGCAGCGAAAATTTAAAAGAAAATAATCCAGTGTTTTCGTACATCATAAAAAAAGGAAAGAAGTCGTTACACAAATTCAGCCCCATGGAACCAATTTGACTGAGAGTATAAAATGTACCAACCTTTTATAGCCCCGACCATTAACAATAAAAGAGGAAAACAGATTTATTTTTTAATGGAATCTAACGTAGAATAAATACAATCATTCCAAAAAGTCGCGATCCAATAATAATGATACAAAACGAAGCCAGATCTCAGTTCCAACTTTATTGACTGGCAGCCTGCAGTTCATTGAGGTTGAACCACATTGTGTGTCCCGACACTCAATAGAATTGCCCTCGCACAAGGAAAGAGGTAAGAAAAGCCCAGTTCCGTCGCGTGAAAGCCTAAGCCGGTTCAGCTCTAAAGGGAGCACATGCAGCCGACTTCGCAGCCACAAAATAGCCCCACTATGTGTCGGTAGATTGCATTGAAAAATATCCGCACTCGGTGTATACAGAGTTCTTTAGAAGCTTCAACGGTTGCATGGTTTTGTTTTCCATTTATTATGCCCTTTTTATAGTTTTTTCAACACGGTTTTAGCTCGTTTAGGGTAGTGACCGAGCCTAGCCTATTATGCGTCATTGCTAATCTTAGCCATCCGCAAGACGACCGCCGGTCGTGGTGACGTGCCTTGACCTTCTGACTCACGCTTGTGATCCGTCTATTATAATTAAGCAAGCAATCATTAAAAGTCAATAAAAAGAACAACATGCTATTTTAATTGAAACATTTGTATTTATGTTAAAACATATATTATTTTACACTCTGCTCAAACGCGATTAAGTGCAGATTTAAAAGACATATGTAGCTTTGTATCCCGTGCTTAAACTCTTTTCTTCCGATCCGTTAGCGTTCTATTTATAATGAAGTCTTAGAGCACTGTTTGAGATGAACTCAATAAAATCACAAATATTTAAAACTTTTAAGCAAGCTATAACCAACTTCGTTTGGGTATAGAAAATCTGTCAAATTTATGCTAATTCCGACTTGTAGGTATGTGTTCATATTTAGCATTGATTTCTGCGCTTTAAAGCGAGACTCTCACCCCCCTAGTCTAACGGATCGAGCGACCTGGATACACCCAGTATTGTCTACGAGCATTGATCTTACATAAACCATTTATGCTAATTGAAGTGAAAACGTCGTGTGTTTAGTTCTTTCGCGTACGTCAACTTAACATACGATAAAACATGCATCAACCATTCTATAATTTTCTCTCATTGCATGAGATCTAATAGATTATTGTTTTCTTTTTTACATAGGACTATAATTCTTAACTTTTTTGTATTTCTACTTGCAATTGAATATAGACAATACTACTTTTTACTAAGGACAATATGATGCAATATTTTTTATCCTTACCTATTATCCTTTTATAAAGAAGAATGCCGCACTAACATCTATAAGGGCATTCGCATTATGGTCAGAATATTACCATAAATCAGAGTTTTAAACATAATTGTATTACGCACTATCCAATCATAATAAAAAAAACTATACCCATAATTTTGAAACCGCAAAAAAGTAAGCCGTATCCTTGTCAAAATTGGGTCAAAAGATAACGCTTTTATCTAGTTATCATTTCAATCTGCTTGTCATAATAACTGTTACTGAAGTGTAGTTCAAATAAATTGTTATTTTTATCATCATAATATTATAGCATGATATATTGTTAAAGGAAACATTATTGATAAAAGATAGAAAAAAAAGAACCATGAGATGAATAGAGATAATATATCAAACAAAAAGACCTTTTAAATGACGACAACACGATTCGCAACATTTGTAACACAAGACGTCTGCCACCTCTTCACATCCGTATTACAACCGATTTTGTATTCCAACTCATCCTCCAGCGATCGCGACCTCAATATTGATCAGTCACAAACGTGATACTTGCTTCCAAATACACTTTTCACTCGTAACATTGGATTACAATCAAACGAAAACCTGACTTCCACTGTGAATGACAAATAATAGATGTGTAAATGAGAGACAGGAAATTATTCGTGTCTTTCTTCGACCTTGTTTGGAATTAAACACCCCAAAATAGGGAACAGTTATGACTATTACTGCTACAGACAATTTAGTTATTATCTGCACAGATACACTCACTACGCGGTGGTATTTTGCGGTAAGTTCTAGAAAATGGTTACTTAGACGATTTCTAATTAAGATATCGTTTGCCCTAAACTTTCTAAGGGACTCTCCTGGTTATAACAGCAATTTTCATTGATCTGATCTCTTTCGTGAACAGAGTATTATTATCCCTTAGTATTCCCAGTGGATATTTTAGGCGTTTAACCATTTTGCCGAGCAGCGGATTAGTTTGCAAGGTACCCAGGCTAAAGCTTTAACCGAATAAATAAACAGCCGTTTATGCACCCGTATTTAAATTGTATATGGTTATTTATGTACGGTTATAGGGTACTTTTAGTACCTGAAAGGTTTGCTACCACCCTCAAGTTAATATCTATCGTCAAGCTCATTTCCTTCTAGGCTTTATGTGCTTCCCTCCACATCCACACATACCATGGTGATATTGCAGTCCTACATAAGCCTATCCACAATAAAAAAAAAACACAACGTATCAGAAATAAAAAATATTCCTGGCACTGTGCCAAATTAGCAATTTATATTCAAGAATATAAAATGGGGATTATGTTTTGTATTTCCTTGCACAAGAAATGTTCCCCACTCTAGGTAATCAACTTAAGGAGACTGAATAAATATAAGATTGCTAAGAAAACCTAATAATAAAGGATTTATAAAGGCCCAACATTATAACTAAACCCTCTGTGAAATAACGAAGGAGAATAAAAGGACTAGCACAGATAGCCAGATTATGCCTAATACATGCCATTCTAAGCAATTATTTCGGTACCCATACCAATGCTTAAACTCCACTGTATTGTAACATTTCAATTCTACATTAATAATAGAACGTTCCAATTTAAGTACTTACCTAATCAATCATAATTAAAGATTTTTTGAACGTCTATTTAGTAACTTGATCAAGATGAGATGAAACACTATCGTCTATCAAATTTCAAAGTGAAGCGGAGGCTAAAAGTCTAAGTATATTTATCTACCCATAAGAATATACTTGGCTATATAAAAACTACGAGAGCCATCACAATTTTGCGTCATCTTCTACTCCCAGCGGTATTTCCCTGGACACTAAAAGGATCTCACTCGACCGATCCCCAAGCACTTAGTAGTTCCACATATTTTCGCAGAAATACATACTTAAGCTCATCGTAAGACACGCAAAAAGTTATCTGCAAGCGTTAAAGAATATATACCGTAAAGTTATGACTATAAAGTAGTTATTTATTACCCCTCAAAGCCTGAAGGGCGTTCGTTCATCTTCTGAGCTGTTAATTTTGACCTGCCAGATACAACTGTAGTAAATCTGATACTGGCATTTTACTAACTAAGAAGTAGTCGTCAAGTGGGAACTGATGATAAACAGTGGACGAAGGCATGTTCTACATTTTAACGCACTAGGTCGGTACATAATTTCTTTATTAATTATTCTATTTAAGATTTTTTTTACTACGTATATTATTCTATTTGATCACAATCTCATTACGGTAATAGACGTTGTAATTCTTTATTTCTACATTTTCTAAAAAAGATCATGAATGCTCACGAATCAAATTTATGTACCAATTTGAAGTACAATTTTTTTTTTATGAATGGCACCAAAAATATTGTCAATGCAACCAATACCTGCAATAAGTTGAAACACAACATTCTTCGTTTGGCCACCTTCAGTAATCGACCTTTTTTGCGGTCAGTGCTAAAATTAAAATGAGCGAAATGGCAATGGAATTAATTAAATTCCATATCAAAAACATATTTGCTCAGCCAACATTAAACCAAACATTGGAACAAATAAAGAAACCTCAACTAAAAATACCTGAGACGATCCAAGAGTTGTAATACCTATTCTAGTAAACGTCAGGGTAAATGTAACATAAACCTTCCCGTTTACGATATTGTCAGTTAGGTAATGTTAATTTGAGGAAGGAAAAAAGGATTCATTTACGATAACAAATACGAAACAAGTAAACATGACGTCATAAAATGCTGATTCTTGTGTTTTTCGATCACTGGGGGGGGCGATGTGCCTACGCGCACGTTCCACGGTGACAGTTAATACTCATAAAGTAAAACACTTACAATGTGCCATGGTAATGAGACTTCAGACAAACATAACTTGAAGTGTTTTCCATTAGTACCTTGAAATCGTTTAACCTCCACTTATTAAATACTTCGCCCACAACAACAAAATATAAAAAAAAAAAACAGGATGGCTGACTATAGTCCACCGTGTTTAAGATGAACAATAGACAAAAAAGACAATTAAAAGATAATCAATCAGCCAATCAAACTCATTTAAAATAAACACGCAAACGAATTTTCAAGTACAAGATACGGGTAGAGAATCAGCGTACAGTATTTACCGTTTTATTTTGATGAGAAGATACCGTTTTTTATTTATGTAAACGTTTAGAGATCTTTATCGAGTTACATATAGCAATTGATTTTTGCAAGTGAATTGTGGCAATGTATTTTTTGTTATTGAAAAGTAAGAGTTGGCTGGAGACATTGTTACGCACGTCTAAGCTTTGAAAAGTGTCATCTAGAAGTGTCAGTCTCCAAACAGATACCTTTTCTGTTAACACGTAATCGATTGTGGGTAGAAAGCGAAAACTCTGACGATAGGCAAAGGTAGGTAGGTAGTATATTAGGTACATCCGCAACTCATATGGTCACGTAAACTTAGTTGAACATTAATAAATAATAAATAAATATCCCAATACATTCTTCACAGATGGTTACCTGATCCCAAGTTAAGCAGAGTGTACTGCTTGTAGTATGGCTACCAGGTAACTGCTATACTACATATTTCAAATTCAAATTCAAATAGCCTTTATTTCGGATAGTAGATTACTTCTTTACAATATTCATACTATTATACTAATAGCTCTTTAGTATCTGATATTCACTTTTCATGCATTATTTTGGATTTGATTAGTTACAATACAATAATACTTAATTCTACATGTTATTTAAATAATATTAATTAATTATAATAGTTCTATTCCTCGACATCGGTAACATTATCCGCTTGCCCTTTGGCATAGGCCTCCCCTAAGGCTTTCCAGTTGTTTCTGTCCCTGGCTTGTCTTTGCCATGTTGCTCCAGCTACTTTTCTGACATCGTCTTCCCATCTAGTTTTTTGGCGACCTTTCTTTCTTTTCCCATCTCGTGGGCACCATTCCGTAATATCTTTTGTCCATTTTTTCTTCCCGTTTCTGATCATATGGCCTGCCCAGTTCCATTTGCGTTTTCTAACTATGTATGTGACATCTGCAATTTTTGTCATGTTTCTTATATCTGTAAGTTTGATTTTGTCTCTTAATTTGATGTTTAGGATGCTTCTCTCCATTCTATGTTGACATACTCTCAGTGCTTTACTCTGCTTATTAGTAAGGGCCCAAGTTTCAGCTCCATAGGTTAAACATGGTAGTATGCACGAATTGAATATTGTCGTTTTGTCTTTCAGGGGTATTTGAGGGTTTTTCATTACCTCTTTTAGTGACCAGAACCTTTTCCAAGCTTTACTTATTCTGATGTTTATTTCTTTTTGCATTTGGTTTTCCGTTGAGATAGTTTGTCCTAGGTATATGTATTCATCGACATATTCTATTTGGTTCGAATTTAGTAATATAGGTGTTTTTACGTGGTTTGTTATTAATTTTGTTTTATCTAAGTTCATGGTCAGGCCCACCTTTTTGCTTTCATTTTCTAATTGTGACAACATTACTTCTATGCCTTGTTGGTTTTCGTTAAGTAGAATAAGGTCATCTGCGAATCTTAGATGGTTGAGCTTATCGCCATTTATATTTATTCCATACGCATCCCAATCGATTTTCCTAAATATATGTTCCAGTACCGCTGAAAATATTTTTGGCGAGAGCGGGTCTCCTTGTCGTACTCCTTTTTTTATTTTAAATGCTGGGCCTTTCTTTTCAGTTTGAATTTTTGCTGTCGAATCTTTGTATACATTTTTTATTATTCTGATGTACTTTGGATGAACCCCTTGTGATTTTAGAGCTTCCCAGATGTGCGAGTGTTTTAGAGAATCAAATGCCTTGCTGTAATCTACGAATGCCAAGTAGAACGTTTTTCCATACTCATTACATTTCTGTATAACTTGCTTTACAACATGGATGTGGTCCATTGTTGAAAAGTCGCTTCGGAAGCCCGCTTGTTCTCTCGGTTGATTTTCGTCCAGCACTGAACCAATTCTGTTAAGTATTATCTTTGAGAATACTTTGTATAAGTTAGAGATGAGGCTGATCGGTCTGTAGTTATTTATTTCCGTTTTATCGCCTTTCTTATGGAGCAGTATTATGGTCGAGGTTGTCCATTGTTTAGGTATTATTTCTTTCGTTAGAATACTATTGTATAAGTTTGTAATAGCCTCTGTTATGTAGTCTAGGCATCCTTTCAAAATTTCGTTGGTTATTCCATCATCACCGGGGGCTTTGAAGTTTCTCTGGGACGTTATTGCCCACCTTATTTCTTCTTTTAGTATTAGAGGGATAGGTTCTGTATCTTCTTCTTGTGGTTGTTGCGTGTTTGGGTGGTCTGCGTCGTCGTATAATTCGCTATAAAATGCTGTATACTACATATACTACTTTTTAAATACATACTTATATAGACATTTACACCCAGATACAGAACAAACAGACATGTTCATGCACACGAATGTTTGTCCTGGGTGGGAATCGAAACCGCGACCTTCGGTTTGGCAGTCAGGGTCTCAAACCACCAAGCCAACTGGCCCGTCAACCATCACATTATATTATATTTGTTCACAATTACGTATCCATCCATTCATGTTGCAATGTTTTCCTTTTAATGTTGTTTCAATAACAATTTACCTTAAAATTTATGAATCAGTTATTATTGGGAAATCATCGGATCATATTGCAATTACTTTATATACTCAAGACTGTTTCGCTTATTAGTTTTATTTACATTATTTGCATAGTTTGTTCTGTGGAGTTTGAATTTTACTTTCATAGTAATTTGTATTGATTGTTATTTTCTAGTGTAGCAACCAATAACATTGTCGGTAAGTTTTATGCATCCCATTGTACTATAATCATTAGTTAACACTTTCGTATCTTGAGTTTTTATCACATACCATTCCTTTGTTCTGTAGCATTAAATTGCTATCGAGTTTCTATGTACGTAACGGTAGTTTTGATTTAAATGTATACCATTTGCAATAATTGAATATTGTTTTATAAGATGTAAAGCTCTGCTGAATACATGTATACACTGGTGGCGTCAGTCAGTTCCTTAACTTACTTCCTGTATAATTTGTATGCGGAACCTCGTTAAGATATCGTTACTGAGAACATGTGAGAGTACAATAATAATGAATATACTCATTCAACTCTTTTAAAGCATGAAATAAACTATGTCTTCCTCTACAATGCGGGCTATTATTTCCAGTCCATTACTTTTTTAAACATTCAAATCGATCGATCAAGCTAAATGGATACCTATTAATAGAACCTTAGGGTTTATTTAAAACAATGCATCTTTGGGCTTCTAGTTTCCTTCCTATATTGTAATGTATAGCTTGACAATAACTTTAGTTTCCTTCATATCACTTTAGAAATCTATAGTTTAGTTATATAGTTGTGTTTGGAAAGAACATCGAAGGCTCAAAATTTTAATCATGGACTTAAATTTTTATTTGTCTTACCAAGACCTACCAACTACCAATAACGATGAAATACCGTATCTTCTTTGTTATCTATTAAACTAGATAATTCTGACGCGTGAACCCGATAACCCAAACCCTAACTCATTATTCATAAGTAATTACCCTGACATTATCTTACCAAACCATGGATCAGAAGGTCATCTCCGTACGCCGCTGGCGGCGCCAGCGGCATTTATATACTTAAAAAGATAACTGTTAATCTTTATGCAATCCATTTCTTTTGAAATGTTATGCAGCGTGTATATTACATACGCACTTTTAGTTCCACCTAAGTATATGGTTTGTAAATGTCAACGCAACTGAAGAATTGCAATTCCCAGACAAACCAATACTTGTTTAACGGCCAAAATTAATAGACGATCCCGATCCAAAATCGCAAGATTGAAGCAGAATTTTGACATTACGTGTATTAAAATTACTGTCAAAAGGTTCATCAATACATAGATTTTCGATCGGGATTGCATATTAATTTTCGCCGTAAGGGTGTGAAGAAACCATTTTGGTATCTAATATTTTATCAATAAATATATAAAATATTGGGTGTAACTAGCTATTTGGTATCACTTTCGGGGCCCAAACACGTAGTCAACCACAAGAAAATAATATTCAATTACACAATAATCGAATGCTGTCAAGCAAGGTTAGACATTGTTACGTGATTATTAAAATCGAGTTTGGTTTCGATTCTTACGATACCAACCGATGATGGATGTTTTAACGTGCTAGTTTAACTAATCGATTACGATGTTATGACAAGAATAGATGGAAGCTAGATATCTAAACATCGCACCGTTCGATTTGTTGATGTATCTAATATAAATTGGATCGAGCCGTTAGAGACGAAAATGGAAAGCCCACTTATAGATAGGTATAAGTAGAAATTGCAAGAGTAAAAAACTTTATATTTACTACTACGTATAAAGTGTTAATTGATCTGGAAGATTCAAATAAAACAGTGAATTATTAAAACATTTTTTTTTATATTTAATTTTTTTATTGTCTATGTTAGTAAAACAAAATAAAGCTCAGAAGTCTATATACCCTCAGGGAGCCTCTTGCAATGAATTAAACACTTGCATCACAATAATTATTCGATTTTTTGTCATTGCATAACTTGTCATGGACCTGCCATGTGGAAATATGTAGGTATGTGCAAATGCTATCGTAAAAGGAGACGGGCAGGTTAAGAAACCAGTCGGGACTTAATGACTTTGAGGTGTTCAATGGTTAAATAGGCTCGTACATACTTAAGGTAGGTTTCAACAGTATCTTATTAGCAGCCTGTTGTTTCTGCATTCTGCATTTGGTCTGGTTACCAATACCAGGGTGACTTTCCATTTTTAAGGCTCAGTGTACACTATCCTTTAAAATTATTAATTTCAGAATATAATTGTATTACAATCGAATGTTTCTGTTAGGCTATACAAATCAGGAATGTGGGCTACACACTCTAATATATAACTATAATACATAATATATATAGAAGTATATTGAAATCATGTCACCATGTATACTTATTGAACACATTAAATGACGTTTATATTTTTTTGTTTCAGTGTGGCAATGATGAAGTGACTTATACAACGAGATGCGGTGGTTCAAAAAGGGCGAGCCGCCGCGGCTGCTCGCCGTGTCACCGGACACTGAACCTCAATCTATTCGCAGGTCCAGAATTGGTAAGATTATTTGAATATTTTAAAAATAACTTAGGACAACATATGTATGATAAATAATATTAAATATACATCTCCCTCCCTAGAATGCCAATGCTTCTGTTCTGTGCCAATCTCACCCAAGCCTTACTCGTAATCAGCTTCGTATAATCTGACCATCTAGCCATTGATCTAACATTACTGCGCTTTCCCATTCTGCGAACGTTCATTAATCTAAATATATTGTAAGATTTCTATACGTTTTGCATTTGGTACCAATATATCTCAAGTAAATTGCAATGCCATTAAAAAAGTATAAGTACTAGTAATTAGTCTAATAATGTAACGAAACTAAATTAATGAGTCGAGATGTCGACCTTGTTGAGTTGTTACAAACTGGCTACCTTACATTAGGACTTTCTAAGCTCACTCAACTAATTTATACCTAATATAAATATGTGTTACTAGTTGTCCCCCGCGGTTTCACCTGCGTTTATCGATATCATATATAGCCCATAACCAACTTTGAAAAATTCCGCGTCGTATGGTAGCAGTCCCGTCACGATACGTTTAGTAGTTTTGAGGTGATGGTGCGTCAAAGGAACCCGTTTTTTGTTTATATACTATATGTCCCTCGCGGTTTCACCCGCGTTCCTGAAGGATGTAACATTTTCCCGGCACAAAAAGCATCCTATGTTACTCCTACCATTATAACTCCAAGAATATGTGTACAAAGTTTCATGATGAACGGTTCAGTAGTTTTCGCGTGAATGCGTAACAAACAAACTTACATTCACATTCATAATATCAGTAGGTATTTTAGCCTGTCCTTAAGGACTATTATAGCATATAACTGCATAGGTGTATCATTACGAAACTAGGATCAAACACATTACCTACTTACTTCTTTTGAGTAGGCGTAGAATAAATTGAACTGAATTCATAGCCTCCTACGAAGTCACTAAATCTTTTGCTACCTAACAAATTGTCATCGTTTCCTTTATAGTTTCGATTACTACTTGCATCACAACTTCTTAAATTAGGTGTCTATTATACAAGGCAAACTTTAAGGAAAACAACTTCAGAAATGCGGCTTAACTAACGAGCCAGCATTTCTAGCCCTATTTCTACTACTATATTATTAAAAATTATATATAGATAAGCTCAAAACATCGAGCCGAGCAAGCGCGAAACGTTCATAGTAAATAAATATCCCGGGACATTCTTTACATAGGTTACTAACGGAAAAGCGAGCTCCATCTTCGCCGTCATCTACACTTACCATCAGTTGAGATTGAAGTCAATCGCAATCCCGTCAGAAAAAAAAACATTCGGCCATCTGGTCCCAAACTAGGCAGAGCTTGTACTATGGAAATCAGATGACTGATATACTACATATACCTACTACTTTAAAATACATACATATATAGATATTTACACCCAGACACAGAACAAACAGACATGTTCATGCACACAAATGTTCGTCTGGGTGGGAATGGAACCCGTGACCTTAGGCTTGGCAGTCAGAGTCGCTAACTACCAACCCAACTGGCCTGTCATAATTTATAGAAAAGCAATTTATTATAATCTTACAATAATAATTTATCATAAATTCTTTAAAAATTACGGACTAACGGCCAAAATTAATATACGATCCCGATCTAAAATCGCAAGATTGAAGTAGAATTTTGACATTACGTGTATTAAAATTACTGTCAAAAGGTTCATCAATCCATGGATTTTCGATCGGGATTGCATATTGATTTTCACCGTAAGAGTCCATAAAACTGATTGAAAAGAAATTATAAAAAAAAGTATTTCCATAAAACTCATTAATGTTTATTAATAGGTAGAATCTATTTAGACACAACCTTAATCGAATTATACAAAATTGATCAGAAATTGTATAAAAAATTAATAACTTCCCGGAAGGTGCATGTTAAATGTTGTGGCATTAATCGTATTAATACGTTATATCCCTTATCGTACCGATTAAGTAAGTCCTAATGACTTGATGACTATTAGGTAATTTATGCTCATTCGGTATGCCAACAAACATAGCGTCATGTCACCAGGGGCTCGATTCTGTAAGGAAAATGACACTCGAAGATGTTTCGTCGCGGCCTATATGCTCTGTCTCTGTCACTTACTACGCTAATACGTGAGAGGTAAGCTCCCCGAGGCCTCCGTGAAGCAGCTCGCGGACGAAGTTTGTATGAGCTGAATAAGGGGGCAGGTTGCTAACACTACTTACGCATAACAGGGCTTGCCATCTCTCATTAATATTCGCCAACATAGCTCTTGTGCAATGCATGCGACTTATGATATATGACAGTTACTCCAGATGCATAATTAGCAATGTATTAACGCTGTTCCTTATAGTTTTATTTCATAACTAGCTGTGTCCCGCGGTTTTACCCGCGTTTATCGATATCACATAATATTCGCGTAATCAAATTTTCTGAATATATACCAAACATCACACCCATCTCTAGTTATAATAATATAAAGTGTGTAAAAAGACGTACATATAGGTAGACAGATTGATCCTACACATTTATTTAAATGTACTAGCTGTCTCCCACGGTTTTAGCCGCGTTTCCAAAATGTCACGTTTTTCCGGGATAAGAAGTAGCCTATATGTTATTCTAGAATATGCTTTATCTATGTGCCAAGTTGCATCTAAATCCGTTTGGTAGTTTTTCCGTGAAATAGTAAAAAACATCCATACAAACTTTCGCATTTATAATATTAGTAGGATTCATTTAATTTCTCATACAATGATAGCCGCTTAAAGAAAAAAAAATAATAAGCTTAAAGGAAACAAAACATCATATTAATTCGTGTGTAGTTAATTGAAATCCAAATTAGCTCTAGTTGTTGTCAAGGTTAACTAATCAAGAATAGGAAAGTTAGTTATTTCTCACGAAAGGAAATGTAACTTTCATTTCCCTAGAGTCGGTTTTGTAATATGAATAAGATTCTATTTATAACTTAAAAGTATCAATTAGTAATTTGGAAAATAATAATGCTAAAATATGGAGTTGAGATAATAAATTCACATTATGTACATTGTACACCCAAATAACTTTATCTTAATAATGTATAAATTTTTTTCAGATATGTCCCCAGTCCGCTACCCTAACCGAAAAAGTAGTAGCAGCTCAGTGGAGACTAACTTTTATAATCTAAGTGATCAAATAATAATTGTGGAAAAGTCACCGGCACAATGCCGCAGCACAGGCGGCGAGACGCCAGTTACTCGCCGCATATCACAACAAAACGGCCCCTTACCACAAGAAAGTTATAATACCACTCACAAAAACCGCGGAGGCTCTTTGGAGAAAGAGTACATGGTATATCGGGAAAAACGTAATCCGTTGCTTGACAAAGTCAAGAACACTAAGCTGTCATGTTTTAAATCGAAAGGCCCGTTACGTCACGGTGATGACGCCGCATCGACTTCAGGAAGTGAATGCAGTGGATTCGGACACGTAGAAGATCTTACCAGCTGTCGTTTCGCTAGCAATTATTCCGATACACACATTGAATTTGAAAATCAAAATCCATGGGTAAAAATGCCAAATTATGAGGATGAAGTGTTTTTTGCTAAAAGTATAACTAGTCCTGTTGAATGTAACTGGAGAGAAGGTAAATCTTTTACAAACAGAGGTACGCGATGCTACAGCTCGGGCTCAGAATGCGATCGTTATCACGCGATACCTAAAGCGGGAGCTAAGCTATCTAAGTCTAGTGATCAAATCTTCAATGATGACTACGAACCATACGATGAAATACCACTTGCAATTAAAACTCAAAAAAAGACTGATAAAGTTAAGGTTAAAGACGGAAAAGATACCATTGGGCCCAGTTCCTGTCTTTCGGCGAAACTGCGAGCTATGTCAGATAGATATCTTAAATCGTCGACAAATAAATTTCTTTCTAAACTGTATAGACCGAGTGGAGAAAACGAAGAAGAGATTAGCGGTAGTAACGATAACATTTTAAAAAACACCAGTACAGTGAGCAAGAGTCGTAAAAAGCGAGGCGGTGTCAAAGCTAAATTACGTAGTTTCTCTTATGGCGCATTACCAGGATTAGATGAATTTCAGAAAGGTCATTCAGTCTTTCATGACGACATCTATCAAGCTGCATGTGACGATGATAATGTGTTAATTCAAGACTGTGAAGATGCAGATTCTGGAATTCTAGTCAACGAATCAGCAGCTTCTTCAATTTTCGATAGTGATAGAATATCATCTCGTTGTGAAAGTTCTGCATCTCATGCACATACCCTTGTTCATTGCCACGGTCGAAGTGTATCTGGTGATCAAAGCTTTATTAAAGCGAGAGCATCCAGTAGAATGAGTAGAGATAGGAAAGATTGTCCTAAACCTAGGCCACGGCAAACCCAAAGAGCATTGTCTCTCGATCGGAAGGAAATTCTTAGACGTATGCCAAAGAAGAGTGATTATGAAGAACCACAGTATCTACAACTAACTGAAAAACAAAGGATGCGTCAAAGAGATATTACTCGAGGTGATTCTGGCATTCCACCTATTCCTCCTTGTCGAAAACCGACTAGAGGTGGCAAGACAGAAAAAGGCCAATCAGAGTTCAAAGTAGTCAGGATAATGAGAAGAAATCCTTCCGATGAATTGGGAATATTTATTGCTAAAACAAAACTGACGGATGAGGGCCACATTGGTTATTTAGTTGCCCACGTCGTTCCAGGAGGACTAGCTGAAAAGTGAGTATTAGAACCACCACATTCTATGTACAGTCAGCAACATAAGTATCTTAATAGTTTTAAAATTGATTTAACCCCTGTATCTATTATAAAATTAATGCATAGTGTAGAGATATACATGTATAATATACAACAAAAAATATATATATCATTTCATGGCTCTCCGTTATCTAGAAACTATAATACCTATATTTTATTACCGATAAAGAACATAATCATTTTTATTACAGGGAGGGTACTCTGCGCATTGGCGATGAATTACTCAATGTAAATGGTCGGAGACTTCGGGATCTTACCATGTCAGAAGCCAAAGAAGCTTTAAAATCTGGTTCGTCTGAAATCGACATTGTAATAGGCAGACAACGTGAAAAAACATCTCCAAATGCATGGCAACGTGAATCTAGAAACGCGATATTAATGCGTGAAAGCTCAGTAGACTATGAAAATGCTGTCATTTTGGGTAAAGAAAAACGTGTCGATAAATATGACGTCAAAATAGACCGTCGACGGTCGCAGGATGAATCCGCGTGTAATCGTAGCTCGCTATCAGCGGCGGACGAGCCGAGCGACAGCGCTACAAGCACGCATTCACACTTCCTCAAGGGCCAGAACGCGAGTTACAGCAGCATGAACAACAAGCTGCTACGCCGTCAAGTTGTCAGCTACGGTGGTGCCAATAAGGACGGCCTTTCCCTCAGTTGTGCTGGCGACATCGTTGACTTAGACACGCCTGATGGTGCGTCTGAACGGACTAAAGACAAAAACAATTGTGAGAGTGAAACGCAAACACCGAGTGCAGCGAACTTCTGTACGCTTCCTCGGAGACCGCGAGCACCGACGCACACATACCACACTATAACATTTGAAAAAGGCCACGGGAAAAAACCACTCGGCTTCACCATTGTGGGAGGACGCGACTCACCTAGAGGACCACTTGGCATCTTCATTAAGAGCATTCTTCCACAAGGGCAGGCAGTCGATGACGGGAGACTCGTAGCAGGTATGTGCAAAGTACAAAAAATAATTTCTAAATAAACTCAAGCTTATCATTTATCATAAAATTAATGACATGACTGTGAGGACTGTAGCGTCAAAGAATGCAATTTGATAAGGATAGGAAGCCGTATTGTAGTTGTTCAACGAAGGGGCATAATAACAAAGCACACAATATCTACTTGTTGGACCATTGTAACTGGAATGGGCATCGTGCATGATACGAATGTTTATGCTAGCTAAGATTTATTGTTTGTTACGATAATATGCTTTCATGTACAAAGGATCAAATGTTATCATCGTACTTTACCAGAGGGTTTCAACTATAACAGTATTGACCTTTTACTTGGAATAACACAAGTTATTACCTACTGTCATATTAATTAGTTCTGATATACCTATAAATATTTATTTATAGTGTTATACGCATAAAGTGTATAATATTGAAATATATTAACAAATTATTGATAGCCATTTATCTTTTAAATTTATTATAACCATTTAATTTTAAATTTAATAATTGCAGGGGACGAGGTGTTGGCGGTAAACGGTCAAGCGTGTCACGAACTGGCACATGTTGAAGCTTTGGCACTGTTCAAGGCTGTTAGGAGTGGACCCATTGAACTCAGAGTCTGTAGAAGAGTTAAGAATCCACAGTAAGTATTCAAATTAGTATCTAAAGTAATGGGGGCGATTCTATTTGTGCATCGCTTTATAGAATTGAAGCCATACACATCTCTTTCTATTTTAAAACGACGAAAAGAGAAACATAATCTTAAATATTGTTTAAGTATGATCACGAAATATTTTATAATAATTTTCAAGATGGAACTAAATCTTCCTCTAATTTAGATTGTAAATCATCTTTTTAGATATATAGATTTTAATTAAGTTTGACACAACAGAATTGGGCCCAGTAAATCGATCTGTACTCCTATAAATTTGACATACTGTATGTGATTGTGTCTTAAATCGTCTGGTATTAAATAATGTAATGAAGAGCATCACCACAAAATAAACAATAGTTCCACAACATCGAGAAGTTCCACTAATATTGTTTTGTTGTCTGTTTCAGATCAACCAAAGCTAAATCTTGCACGGATCTCCTCAATGACGACGAGTAAAGAAACTCTTACTTTCGCTGATGATTCATTTTCTTTTTAAGAGCCGCATGAACTACTTTTTCATGACATATTATTTACTTAAATATCGGTTATATAACAAATTTGCTAAAAATGTAATGTGGCAATATGTTATAAAAATTATATGAAAGCGTATATTTTAATTATTTATGTATGTATGCATGCCTTATTTGTCGCTATCAAATAGCCTAGTACTGATTATTTATAACTATTATTTGAAAATTGGGAAGGAATTGTTTATGATGTTTCTTTATTACTTACCTACGACAAAACTGTAACGTTACTATTTTGGAATGCTTAGCTTACTATATCGTCGTTAAATGTGCCATGTGTCCATTTATACTGTTACAAAATTGCACATTATAGAAATTCACTTAGGTAGAAAACCTTTATTAACAAAACACCTGTACCTGACTTTATCTTCTAATTTTTTTTCATTATGCGAAGCTCAAACCTAGTGGATACCTAAACAGAGAACCCCAAAGATAAGAATTAGGTTTTCAGTGTCGTTAGATTCCTATCTAAATGTATTCGATAAGAAAATTATGTAGTATTCTATCTCTAGATAACCTTAATGGTATTTGTATCCAAGATAGGCGATTGTTAGTAAAATTAACAATTTCTTTATGGTTTATGTGTCGAAAGTCTTAGACTAAAATCGTTATTTTCTTATGTATAAAATTTTCTTAGTTTCTATGTGCAATAATTATAAGTATATTGATGAAATTACTAAAAATACTTTTAAAGCTATGATCTGATTAAGTAAAACTGTAATTTTGATCAATATATACTACGGATCGACTACACTAGAAAGAGATGCTTGATGACAGATCCTTAAAATTACTTCTTTTAGTTAGTATGTTTATCTCGATTGATTGTAGATAATACCGAATAATTAAAATATCCCATAGCTATTTAGGTAAATAAAATTTATGAAATTGCAAAATAGATTTTAATCGAAAGCTAAAGCGTGGTGACAAAATATTACAAGTACATTAGAATGTTCGCTATGTGTTTAAATACCTCAAAAAGTCGATGCGACGGCACGTACGGTATTGTAATTTCTTTAAAAACAAGTACCTACCTACCTACCTAATTCATTCAGTAAAATGCTGCATACTGATATTAATATGACTTCTTCAGTATATAATTTTTCCATTTCTTTTTTATTTCTTACTTAGGTACATTATTAATTGTCATCGTATCGAGTTTTTGTGTGAAACTTATATTATGCCTAACTAGGTACCGACTTTGTTTGCGGAAAGTTATTTTCTTTTAATTCATATTCAAGAATATTATCGTAAAAATATTACGTTTCACGCAGTGTACCTCCACTGCAAATGAACGCTCATCAAAATTAATATTTAGTTACTATTATATAGTCTATTTTACGTAGAATGACGCGTGCCAGAGCATTTTACCTATATTTTGTAAATTCGAACATAAATCCTTTTTTGATTATGAATACGATATTATGTCTTTAAAAACAATAAATCAATCGGATTTTTTTTTTTGTTTTATAAAACATCATGTCACCCGCGCCATGCTACGTAAAACGGATTATAGCACGTCGTATTGTAGTACCAAAAGACTGAGCTGATCATAGATTACGACACAAACATAATCAATTAATTTCTTACCAATGATCTAATTTATTTATTTCAACAGAAGTCTGTTTTCCAGTGATTATATTATTTCATGAAGTCTATATTGTAATCCATACTCAGATTTCTATAGATAGAAGATAGTTTGATTATTAAGAACATTAGCCATATAAAATTAAAAATGTAATTCTGTAGCTATTTTCTATCTGTGGTTTTTACTAATGTTCACTCGCGTTTTAACGGGTGATTAAATTGTTCGACTTGTAGTATTAACACTATAAAATTAATGTAATTAGTGTCACGAGTATCAATTTGTATTGTTTAGAAAAGCTTATTATTTTAGATACATATCATCAATTGATTATGCAATGATTGATTATTTGATTATTATTGTTCAAATATAAACATTTTAAAAATAATGTTTTGTTTTTTATTGTTATTAAACCAATTTCATTTTTTATAAAGCATAAGTTTTAACTTTTTTATTTTTTTTTGACTTGTAATAGGTATATGTTAATTTGTTTAGGTCTAGTATTGCAAGCTGAATTAGAACCAGTTCTTATCCGACGGAGTTGAAATTTAACAAGTTGGTTCAGTTCCAAAGACATTGTATTTTTACTACCTGATTCTACATCCAGGATTGGTTCCAGGCGAAGGAACTCCTTAACGATCAACATCATAGACACGAAATAGCTTAAAAAGATTAGTTACTATTAATAATAATTTATGTTGTCTTTAACTCGTCGAGTTTACCAAAGCTTTACGAATCCTAAACACCTGTACCTACAATACAACCATCTTGTAAAAATGCGTCCATTTTAACAACTTTTCTACATAATCTACAGGTGTGTTTTATAGATGAGGATATTTCTGTTACCACTCAGTTCTAAAGCGGCTGACCGGATTTGAATGCTATTCGGCCCATAGCTAGAAAATGTTATGAGCTAACACGTTTTCTATCTCGAGGAAACATAATATCCATAGGGAATACACGGCAGAAGCTAGTTATCTTTTTTTTTGGCCCTTATGTATGTGACTGAACTCCTAAACGACTGGACTGATTTTATGAAATTTTGTACGTGTGTTTGAGTGGGCTCCTGGGTGTCATTTTTATTGTTTCTTTTTATTCATGTCACTTATGGAGGGAAACTGTATATTGAAAAGCGAGCACGTCGTTTTATTTTCAACATAAAAAGGCGTAACAGTTACTTTTATCTTACAGCGCCATCTACTGCGCAGAACGAGGTCTGCAGAGTCAGCTTGTCTACACAAATAAATAAAAAAGAAATGCTGTTCGTTGGTTAGCGCATATATTTATAATGTTCATAAAAGTCTTAATAAGGTTCATGTTTCGAGAGTCAGCCTTCAACTAAAAAGCAAGAAATTTTGCAATGTAATTTTTTTTTATAAGTTATAATAAGATAATAAATTAAAGGGATAATAATAATTACAACCAAATAAGCAAATTAGAGGTGCACTGTGCGGGGAGCAGCTATTTCCATCTTTATCTTCAATGAACTAACTTGTAATACGCTATTTCTCGATTGTAACTGGTTGTGTGGGTGTATGCGTTTACTACATGGAGACAATGAGGGTAATAATACCAAAGATGAGTTTATTTTACTAGCCAAGCTTATGTGGAACTACTCTGTTATTGTGGCGAATCCTGATTATCAATAAAGAGAAGAAGTTAGTACCTACGTACATTAAACAAAAGTTACTTGAATTACTTAATAAAAGTCACAAGGCCAGTATCGCTTAATTTTTCTTTTTGCCATTATAGGTACCTGTAGTAAGTACACATTATTTCCTTGGAATTAAATACCTCCTTTCGTTACTAAAATATTCCTTTTTTTAAAGATACGCGTAGGTAGTTTAGGTAAGGTTAATACAGGTTTCAATCTTATCTAATATATAAAATTCTCGTGTCACAGTATTAGATACCGTACTCCTCCGAAACGGCTTGTCCGATTCTCATTAAATTTTGTGTGCATATTGGGTAGGTCTGAGAATAGGCCAACGTAAATTTTTTTTTTTTTGGGGAGTTTTTATCCCCCTAAATGTAAAGGGTAGTCCACACCAATTTTTATTTTTTTTATTTTTAGATAATTTTTTATTTTTTTATGATACAGCATAGAAAAATAAATACAATCCTGAATTTTCAACCCTCTACAATCAACCCCTATATTTTATTTGTAAATTATAAATCTGAATTTTTTTGGCAAGACGTTTGTTCTTATTTTGTCATGACTTGGAATAAAAAAATATATATTACTCTTAATTTTCCACCTCTCTACGATCAACCCCTATTTTACAATTGCGATCTTCTTTTTATTTTTAATAATTACCTATAATTATGATTTTTTTCTCAATTCAATTTAATTTTCCGCCTTCGCCGGTCGATAACTGATCGATTGATAGTTGACCGTTGTCACAAAATACATACAACCCTGAATTTTTAACCATCCACGTTCACCCCTATTTTATATTTGTTAATGCGAAAGGGGGCTAGACGGAAAAAATTAAGACCAAAAGTTGTAACGACACTTTTTGCTATTTATTATTGCCAAGACTTATACTGACTTCACACTATTTTCAATAAGTTTCTTTTCACGAATTAACGGACTGACGGACTGATGGACTGACGGACTGTCGGACTGATGGACTAATCAACAGACTGCAAGGACGAAGATTTAAGGGTAAATTAATTTGCCACGTGACTACGGAACCGAAAATATTTGTTTCTTTTGTAACTACTAAGGTAGCAAACAAGTTGACAACCGGTCTGATGGTAAATGGTCACCGCAGCCATGTTTTATTTAAATAATCACAAAAATGATACTTTCTCATATCTATATATATAAAACTTAATCCATATTTCCCTTGGTCACGGCATCACGCGTGAACGGCTGGGCCGATTTCGCAAATTCTTTTTTTTTTGGGTTTGTGGTTGTCAGGAGAAGGTTCTCATGAGAAAAATATATTAGAAAGTTGCGCGGAAATTTGGAAAGTTTAACAAAACTTATTGACTTTACTAGCGCTTCTGATAATATAAACTTTTTTAATGTAACCTGTTTGACATTATTGTCAGTAGTTTGACAGTTGGCGCGATTGACAGAATGCGCGCTGCAAATATCGTTTGAAATAGAGGCATGGGTCGGAATTATATTGATAAACTAATTCATTTATAATTTCTTATTAACATTTCACAGTCGATTCAATCGGAAGATTTGAATTCAATATTCATTGTTGAGACAGGACGACGACTGTCGGGTCAGCTAGTTTTTATATATTATAAAGATTAATTTGTTTGCACAAATGTATGTTCCGCATTACTGAAATTTATATTCTTACCGAGCAATTTTAAAAACACTGCAATATAAGTTTATTTGAAAGCATTCTTGGCGCGTATCTTTAATTGTGTAGTCCGACTTCTAATTGAATAGTTTACCTAATAAAATTGTAACGTTATTATCATTGCAAGTGAATGTCGAAAGTTTGGCCCTGGCGATTTATTTAATAAAGCGCCATCTATTAACTCTTTCTAGAAATCAATTGAAATGCTTCTTGATATAATTATGATCCAAGCATACACAACATCATAAAGCTACTATCCTTTTCACATAGATGGCGCTGTTATGGACTTTTGATAATTTTAATAGATGGCGGTGTCAACATAAAGCAACTTGCTATGTTTTACAGCGCCATCTATGCAATATGATTGACAACAAGACGGGTGCAATACTTTTAAAAATAAATAATACAAAGCACCACGATTTACTTGATCATTAGGACCTACTAAATTACAAAAAAAAAATACTAAATTGTACTACATGTGTTACAAATCTGGTGCATTTTACACTGATCAAGGTGCGTCCATCGAGGCCGATTTACACTACAGATAGGAACTTACCTACCAATTTACTACAAAAGATTTTCATACAAATTTATAAAGTTGACATATGCATACGTACTTGGTATTAATAATGAAATGGACCTAAGGTACAATATTTTTTTTCACACTGAAAAAGTTACAAATTAACTTCTGGCATAGATTTATATTTATAATAATATGACAAGAGCCAATGTCTATAATCGTGAATGCCTGCGGAAAATATTTTTGTATGAAAAAGTCCGTCTTAGATTAAAATACCTATACACTCTCAGTTATCCTTCACGCCGACATTAGTTGGTTAATATCCATTTAACCAGGGTGGCTGGAGATAATATTTTTTTATAATTTATATTTTTTAACTTAAACGATAAGTCATCAATGTACCTATAATCGAGTGGCTGGTGTAGGTACATGACGAGTAAGTAATAACAAGGTGATGATTAACAACAACAAGTCCAATACTGCTTCACGGGGAAATTGGATATAAGTAAGCGGTAGTACTTCCTCGGACCAACTCTGTACTTAGAGCTCTACACGTTCTAAATAATAATAACTTATTTTCACTAAAACACAAAACAGTTATAACATTGATATGTATTGTATTTATATTATAAATGCTACATTCTTGTGATCGTGAGGTGCGTTTACCTCTGAACTTCGTCTATAAAAAAGCTCACAGATGATGGATTACACTCTACAGAATTTTGTAATAGCCCTGCCTATTGTTCAACGCAGAACCCAAGAAATCAATTAAATAATCAATTACGTACTGAACGTTTGTGTGCAAAAACCTTAACTTCCACCTTTCTATTCCCTGTGCCCATCAATACGATCTAAATGCTATGTGAAACTTTCTCTATGGTTACCTCGGAAACAATAGAGTGGCGTGCTAGACAAAAGCATCAATCGTTTTCATAAAGGGACGGAAGCAAAATGAAGATGTCGCGTGACGATGACGATTCGGTGTCATCAGTCTCACGTTTATGGTGCTGGAAATTGTTTCCGGGCCAACAGTTGAATATCAATACTATACTTTGTCTTTAAATTACCAACTTATCATATTATCTTGTATTTTAGCCTTTATTCCTTTTGTCACATCATTCAGTTCCATAAATCAATCAAAACGAAATGTCATTAGCAAAACTGTTCCTAGAGCTAGATACCGATGAAATTCAGTATGTTATAATACACCCAGTAAATAAAAAAATGTATATTAAAGGGGTTTATCAGACAAGTGTCATGTTACGTAACGGTGTTCCACACGTGTCGTGTAATTACCTCGGTTCTCGGTAAGTTCTCTATTTACAGCATCAGGAGCTTGCCTAATGCAGGCGACGTACTTTATCACTATGAGGAAACAGCGCATTGTTTACTTGATAAGATTTATGAATGAGTGTCAACGACACTGTCGACATGTTTCAGAGACAAGGTAAACCTCTTTACTCATGATCTAGTTTTTATTATGGAAAGGCTTACGTTTATTTGATCTCAATCTCATAGTGGTGAGAATTTTATTTGTAGTTTAAAATATTTGAATTTAAAAACGGATTGAAATATAGCTGTATTACTAAACAAGGCAATAGACGTTCATGGAATTAAGGTCCCCACCTACTTTTATTGTCTATTTCTAAATCCCTTTGGATAAAAATTAAAAACATACTCCATATAATATATGCACGCGTGTAATGACAGAAGCCAAACCACTGAACTGATAGCGTGGGTTCCGTTCTCTGCGTGCCTTAAATATAATCAATATCAGCATGAATTTTGCATAAGTTCAACTATTTTTGTAGACTGTTATAGCTAGATTAACTCATTAGTTGTATGTATGAGTTGATCTATACAACACGTTACAAAATACCCCGTAAAAATATAATTAATTTTATCAAAGCCAACAACCCTTGTAAGCTGTCATGTCAGATAACCAGATTATTTAACAGAAAGGCCTACGTATCTTTTTTACCTAATAATTGTCTGCTTTAATAGTTTTTCTATTTTTAATTCATAAAAATCAGTTTTTTTTTTTTTTTTGCGGCTTGTTTTACAGCGTTAGTACGGTTCTTAAATATTGTGAATGGACTCGTTATAAGGCCCCATTTAAACTCCTTTCGGCTTTACGGATAGTATTACCCTGTATAATATTATTCAAAGGGACTTTATAATCTGTACCATATAATTGGACCGTCGACGATTACCTGATAGTTTACATATTTCCGGATTCTGGCTACTTGCCCGACCTTCCTCCACTATGGGTAATTGGGCAAGTGCTAGATATTCAAATATTAATTACTAGCTGTCCGGGGTTTGTTAACTTTTCCAATACTATAAATAGCCTATGTGTTAATCCAGAGTACTAACTATCTTTATGCCAAGTTTCATCCAAATCAAATCATTAGTTTACACGAGTTTTAGAATTTCGAAAGGATATCAAATACCCATACATACTTTCATCCGCAGAAACTATCGCATTTATAATATTTTATTTATTTCTTTTTACATTTTTTACGGACTCTTAGTCCGTACTCTTTGAAGATTCTATGATAAATTATTTTAAGATTATATAATTGTATTGTGTTTTTATAAATTAACATCTTTCCGCGCTTCATTTTTATCTCATTACATTTCATTTTTCTATTGATGAATGCATGGATTATAAATAAATAACTTATGATTTGCTCAAACACTAACTGTATTTATTTTATTAGAAGGATTAGTAGGAAACTATAAGTTTAGTTACTGCATTCGTTTAGGGGCAAATTGCATTACCTTTGCCTCATCGCTGATTCTATAGTGACGGGCAGTTGGCTTGTTGGTCAGAGACCCTAACTACCATGCCCCCAGTTCGTGGGTTCGATTCCCACCCACGACATACATGTGTGCATGAACATGTCTGTTTGTTCTGTGTCTTAAGGTAAATATCTGTATAAGTACTAGCTGCCCGGACAGACGTCGTTCTGTCGAAATAAGTCCATACAAAAATGCAGGAAATCGCTCGCAGCGCCACCTACCAGGTCCAATTGTAAATCTAAACCATCCAGAGCGCCACCCAAACGCATATAAAAAAATTCATTCAAATCGGTCCAGCCGTTTCGGAGGAGTTCACCGTCAACACACGTACAGAAAAATTATGTATAAAGATATATATAAAAAAGTAGTAGGTAGTAAATCATCTGGTTTCCATAGTACAAACTCTGCTTGGTTTGGGACCAGATGGCATGTGTAAAGAATGTCCCTGGATGTTATTTATTATTTATATTTAATCCAGACAGCCTATTGAGGTATGCCGCCATGGCTTCTGTCATGGCTGATGCCGCTGCCGCTCTCAAGAGTACCTGGATCGTCACTTTCACAAACGTGGGATTTATTTTTGGGGCAGAATTACTAAGGCGGTTGGATTCGGATGCTCTTCATTTATTTAAAGAGGCCTTACGTCGCCTTATTGCGGTCTCACGCGAAAAGAGGGCTGGTGTCTATTTAGGTCAACGGATCAGAATTGCCATTCAAAGGGGCAAAGCCGCCAGCATTCTTCGCACGTTTCCGGAGGGTGGCGATCTGAAATAACTAGTTTTACAATTTAATATTTAGGTTTTTATACGAGTATTTCTTTATATTTTGTAGATAACATTGCGATTACAGTTTAATTTACATTTTAATTTTCACATTCAATTGAAAAGATAATTTTTATTATGATAGGTATTTTACTAATGTAACTAGCTGTCCCCCGCGGTTTCTCTCGCATTCCCGTGGAATGTTACATTTTCCCGGGAAAAAAAGTATTTTATGCGTTAGTCCAGGTTATATAGACTATCTATGTGCCAAGTTTCATTAAATCTGTTTGGTAGTTTTGCGTGAAAGAGAAACGAACATACTAGCAAACTTTCGCTTTTATAATATTAGTAAGTTAACTAACTACTTATTTTATTAATATGACTGCTATCCACTGAAGTTTAACCAAATCTCTTTAGAGCTAGAGTCACTGTTAAAATAATAAGAGGAATAGTCGAGCGAGCTTAATCTAAAGGACGGCCTTTGTGTTGTATCGTTGGAAACGAAATAGAGCGACCGAATTATGCGACCTCTTGGTACACCCTTCACAGACCATGAGGTTCAGGAAAGATTTATGGCCTGCTCAATATTCCGGAAAACACGACTGACTTCTGTGTAGATAGTTATCCGAATATATTTTTTATAATTTTATTTTATTTATCCTCACTTACAACTACTTTTACAGGATACTTACCTAATACCTAATACTTACCTAGTAGTGTCGACAATGTATGTAATATACAAAATATGTAATCAAATAGCTATACGTACGTATTGTAATGTGTTTTTCTGTCGACAGGCCAGTTGGCATGGTGGTTTGAGACCCTGCCACGCCGCAGGTCGAGGATTACATTCCCCACTACAAATATTTGTGTGCATGAACATGTTTGTTGTCTGGACGTAAATATCTATATATGTATGTATTTATAAAGCTGTATATGGAGTATATCAGTTATCTGGTTTTCTAGTTTGGCATCAGATGGCCTTGTGTACGAATGTCCCTGGATATTTATTATTTATTATATTTTTATTTATTTATTTTTTTTTATGCCACTTGGGCCGACAAACAAGCAGACGGTCCACCTGATGGTAAGTGGTCACCGCCGCCTATGGACATTTGCAACACTAGGAGCATCGCCAATGCTTTGTTGACCCTGAGACGTGAAGTTGTTAAGTCCCATGTGCCTGTAATTTCACCGGCCCCCTTACCTTTCTAACCGAAACACAGTAATACAATTGCACTACTGCTTCACGGCGGAAATGGGTAAGGTGGTAGTACTTCCCCGGACGAACACTGCACTAAGAGCTCTACTACTCTACTAAGAGCTCTACTACTCTAATATATATTTATAAATAAAACTTGTTAGTAAGGCAACAAGTAGGTCTCGAATGGCGATGTCATCTAAAAGTAAAAGCTAGTTTATTTACTTTTTAATACACCTGTTAGTTTACTAATAAATTTTTCTATGAAATTCATTTAGCGACCGCTTCGATCAAATTTCACGTGTAGTGTGGGAATGGTGGGAAGATAAAACGATTTTAAAAACGGAATGAGTATCGAAATTGAGTTTCATTCTGGGAACCAAAGCGAAACGTAATTGTTTTAAACACGGTAAAGCGAGTTTTTCTCTGTTATTAAAAAGCAGCGATTTTAAATACGTTAACAAGATATTTTTTACTTAGTTGAGATGCTCAGCTTTTATTAGTTTCTCATTACTTATAATGTATCTTATTAATAATATATTATAATAAAAAATATGCAAATTGTTGGTAAGCGCATCTCTCGTCTGGAAGTATAGTAGTAATAAGCTAAGTTTTGAGCTAATGCAAAATAGGAATGGTTGCCCAAAAAAAGTAAAATTCTTCCCGAATTTTAAGTTCTAAGTTTGGGTAACTATACACAGTAATTTATATAAAAATATAGATTGTAATCATATGTCAATCTACTAAAGATCAAGTCACACAAATAATCTGAGCATATTCTTTATATGGCGAGACTTTCACTTACCTTCCATGCTTGTGGGTGAAAAAACCAATAATTGTTCATTGTAAGTTTATTGAAACTTGACAGAACAACTTGTAAGATAGTATACCTATTAATATTACCTGTTAGGCAATTTATCTCTTGCATACTTACCTAGTAGACATTACATGAAAACCCTGCAAAACCCTACCTTGGAGCGGTCCAGTTCCAAAAGCCTTCCGTTTCTGATTATAATGATTTATGTTACTTTCGCTTAAAGAATTTTTCATTGGACCCGCACGAACAGCAGCTGTGAAATATTACCGCCAGATAAGGGTGACTTTTCTCGCCAAACTTTATTTATAACATTACGGAAACTTTTTCTGCCAAATGGTTGGAAGAAATCTTCATCCAGGATAAATGTAGGAACTATGGATCGACTATTATCTCATAGCATCCCAAATATTTATAATGGACAAAGTTGAATATTGCTGTTGGACAATAACCACCAAATATAAACATCTTTTTTTAATAATCTATTAAACTTGCGGCACGCTATGATGGCCGTTTTAACGTTTAATAATGTCAAAGATAAATAACCCTTATTCCTTCATTCATAAGGTGGATCTATTGATGCAGCAGCTAATTGTATGATGGTGGACATCAACCTAACTCTAAAGCAATACAGTTTCTTTTCCTATGATAATCTGAAACGTCAAAACGGCCATCATAGCGTCCTGGTAGTATAATAATAATCTAATGGGGATCTACTCTTATTCAACGAAAATCGATCGAAATTTGGTGCGTTTTCTACCACGGTTCCATTCGTTTTGAAACTTCGTACAAATGTACTTGTAATCCATGAATCTTCCGAACAAAAATTTTAATTTGACAGACGATTATTCGGAATTTTAACCTCAAATTTACGAATGTCGAAATTATCGAAAATTCTCTATTAGAACCGAGAATAATATTAGTGCCCGAAGAAGATTTAGAGGAGGGTCATATGCGAAATTTTGTTCGTTTGCAAAGTTTCGATTCGGAGAAAGAGAGTAGACCTTCAGGTGTCTTCAAGTGCATCTTCCATCTCCAAATAAATTGACTTTCATTAGTAAATAAATATTTATCGCCATTGATGATGTCTACAGACTGTTTCAGCATAAACAGAACACATTTCCTAAGAGACAACTCATACTTATGAATTATGTTTATTCTACGTCAGAACCACAAAATATGCTATCGCAACCGCGCTTTGAGAAGCCCCTCTTTCTGAAGACAATATGAGCTGCTAACAATGAGCCAAACATTGAGGGCCGTATTCTTTACAGGAATAAAATATATAACCGACGGTTAGAAATATATTTTAGTTGTAATGTTGTTCACAATCAAAATACAATCTCTATTAAAATGATCAAGTGGGTATTTAATATTGAGTACCTGGATGGCCGAGCTTTGCTCGGGTTTTCTTTACTAATGACAGGCCAGTTGGCTTGGTGTTTAACGCTCTGACTGCCAAACCGAAGGTCGCGGGTTCGATTCCCACCCAGGACAAACATTTATGTGCTCGTACATGTCTGTTTGTTCTGTGTCTGGGTGTAAATATCTATATAAGTATGTATTTAGAAAAAAAAGTATATGTAGTATATCAGTTATCTGGTTTCCATAGTACAAGCTCTGCTTAGTTTGGGACCAGATGGCCGTGTGTAAAGAATGTCCCAGGATATTTATTATTATTATTATTATTAGTAATGTGACTACTGCCGTATTATCTTCTTTAAACCACCGTCATATATACCTGGATACGAATAAGAAGGGATCATAAAGGGCGTACCTTTAAGTGTAAGTGCTTTTACCTTCGTATTCTAATGGTATTGTAGCAATTTCATTGCCTAAAAACACGGATAAAACGACGTTTTCTATAAATCAAGCTAGATCGATTTATCGCCCCCGAAAACCCCTGCATACTAAATTTCATGAAAATCGTTGGAGCCGTTTTCGAGATCCTAATTATATGTATAAATATGTATATACAAGATTTTTTCATTTAAATGTATTAGATAGATTTTATTTTTACTACAGAAGGTAAGAAAACGAATTGCATGAAGGAAAATCATTATATTATTTATTAAGGCTACTACCCCGCAGGGTTACCGTTTCCGGGATAAAAAGGAGCTTAAATCTTATTCCAGGGCATGCTCTATATTTGCGCTATGTTTCATTGAAATCGTGTCGGTAGTTTTGCTGTGAAAGAGTTACAAACATTCACAAACACAAACTTTACCATTTATAATAGGATAGGTTATTTAGATATGATTTTTTTATTATTCTTTGAAGTCAAGCAAAAATTCTGAAAAAAAAATCTTTTAATGATTGATAATTAATCAATTATCTCTCAAACAATTTAACCACTTCTATCTGTTCATTTAATAATACTAGCTTGTACAATATTCGCAAATAAAAAACCACAATGATTTACGTTAGATGTAATTTAGTGTTATCGAGAATAGGTCCGCGCAAATCGTATGTGTCGTAATTCTTAAGGCAAGTGACAACAAAGGGTCGATTTGTCGCTGCACTGTCGCAGCACGAAGACAAGTGGGTCGAGTGGCTACGGAACCACTTTAATGGGCCACAAAGACGCGCTCTGCTAGTCTTGACAACTTTTACTACCATTATAAACCTACCTACGACTACATAAAACATCATTACGTACGAGTATGAATTCTTTAATAATGTTGGATATGGAAACTGAGTTATATAAAGTGATTTCGTTTAAATGAGAATGCTCAAGCTACGATGCTGGTGAAGCATAAACATATCCAGGGACATCCTTTACACACGGCCATCTGATCCCAAACTAAGTAGAGCTTGTACTATGGAAACCAAATAACTGATATAAATTAGACTTTTTTGAAAAATATGCTTATATAATATGTAAATATACACACAGAACAAACAGACATCTTCATGCACAACAATGTTTGTTCTGGGTGGGAATCGAACCCGCGACCTGCGTTTGGCAGTCAGGGTCCACCAAGCCAACTGGCCTATTAAAATATCCTGGGAATTACTTTACACCCGGCCACCTGATCCCGAACTAAGCAAAACTATAATAGCTTGTACTATGGATACCAGATAACTGATATACTAAATAAACAATTTTGATTTTTTTTTTTCGAAATACATACTTATCTGGATATCCAGACAAAGAACAAACAGACATGTTAATGCACACAATTTTTTATCCAAGGTGAGAATCGAACCCACGACCTATGGCGTCAATTAAGGACTAACTAATTATTGATAAAAACATTTGTATTCCGTAGCATTTGCACACCACGAATAATGAAACTAGAACAAACCTCGCTAAGGGCTAATCATTTTGGATTATCTATCTACTAAATAAATAGCAAGCCAACATTTCCTACTAAAGGGCACTTAGATCTGCATCTGCAAATAATTTTCTCAGTATCAGCGCGAAGTAAATGTTCTTGGTAATATTTTTTGCAACGCTAATGTATCTGATATCGGAGGAAGTCGCCGCGGCCACGGGCGACGGAAATTGTACGACATTAGAGGTACATTAGCCGTTATAATAAAAGGGAAACATTCGCTGTGTTTATTCTAAGGTTATGAAACTTTTATTAAATACTAGCTGTCCCACGCGGTTTCACTCGCGTTCCAGGGGGATGTAACACCCGGCACAAAAAGTATCCTATGTTACTTCTAATACCTCCAAGAATATGTGTACAAAGTTTCATGATGATCGGTTAAGTAGTTTTTGCGTGAAAGCGTAACATACAAACTTACATTCACATTTATAATATTAATAAGGATTACTCATTAAAACTATTTATGTTCAAATTGCGAGAAGTTTATGAACAAATTCGCGCATATCTGTTGATCGCAACTCTTTCAGCCAGTGGGGGGTAAAGTTAACATGGCTAAATATGATAAACGGGCATTTTAAGTATAAAATAGTTTGAATGTACATTTCTTAGACTTGTTCGTTATAAAGTTTGATAATTACGTTGTAAAGCTCGCGGAATGTTTAACATTAAAATTATTATAAAGTTAAAATGAAGCCCGACATGATCCTTAACTCCGTCAATTCTTTCGGAAGACCAATATAGCTACCGTTTTTTTTAATTGTGGACATGTATTTACATCCTACCGTGTCTTCCGGCAGCTGCACTTGAAAGGTAGTTTCCTTGTACCCTTTTTGTATACATCCTCAGTGAAATTGTTGTCAAACACAATATATTGTAGAAAAACAAAGGCTATTTAACATATATCCTGAGACTTTCTTCACACACTGTCATCATTTCAATCTAATCACAGAAGGTTTGTTTTGTGGGAACCAAATAACTTTTATTTTAGGTGTATACATTTCAACAAAAAAACCTATACCAAGAAAACAAAAATCCAAGGTCATTCATAAAAATGATTGTCCTAGGCTGGGTACCTACACTAAGTCCTCACCAACAGGTTTACAGGCTGTATGAATGTGGTTGCAAAAGGTTATTTCAAGAAACTTCCGACAAGGTAATAGCTTTTGGAGAAAACCTGTGGCAGCATTTGGTGATTTTCTAAATTACAAATAAAGTACGGGAGGTCTGGATATTTTAGTAGTCTCATAAAGATATATACTTACTCTACGTATTATGGAAATTGGAAGTGTAGGTAAGTTCACTGCTCGTTCATGCATAGTTCAAATTATACCTTTTTGCCCCGTCAGACTGAACACCGCCCCACTGGCCTTGGCTTCGCTAAACTGCGGACATCCAAAAAATCGGTGGAATAACGCAGAATGACTCGTTTATAGCAGTGACTGTACGGTTTTGGGCATTACATAACATGGGGTCATAATACTCACAAAAAGGCCATTAGCGATGCTAACACTAATTTGAAGTTTACGGCCGTGAACCGACGCAACGCAAAGTCCATTAAATTTATTTAAAATATTCTAACGTAATCCTAAAAAAAGCCTATTGTCTTAAATATTCAAAATATTTTCATCAATATCTTGCTACAGTTAATAAACATATACTTCCATATTTCTCGTTCTCAGTAGCTACCTAGATCTATATTACAGATCGACAATATCTAATAGGTACCTATGGTCTATCAGACAGTTTAATGGCGCCTCAATGCCGCGAGATTGATTGAAAATAATCAACAGCGAGTGCAATTTAGCAATGGACTCAATCAGTGCGCCTAAATTGGCCTATATACGATATAACTACTGATAAAGTCGGAACAATATGATACCTATCTAGTGTAACTGATAGAGAACCAGGAAAATTCAGCACAGTGTGTTATCCAGTTGCCGTAAAGTGGATTGGATTGGCGAAATCGATTTCGCGAACCCCTATGTTGAATATTGGCGCGTTGACCTGTATAGAGTCTGATAACCTGGATTCTTCCTTTAAGGATAATTTTATCTTGTATAACAAAGTTGGAAACCGATATTAGGTACTTAATTTACATTTGGGTTCAAATAGCTCGAAATAATATTGTATGGGTATTATTACAAGCTGTTGTTTTCGTTGCAATATGAGTATGTTTGACTTTTATCTTCGAAGCCTAATCAGGTGCTCTCTCAACAATTCTCCAAAGTTTCATTCTCTTCTCTCTCATTTTCATCAAGTTTATTTACATGTAAACAAAAATATCTTAAATGCTAACTAAGGAACCGAAAATTATACAAACAACTGCGAGCCCTTTATGCAAGGTCGAAGAACTTACAACCGATGGGAAGAAAGGTTCCTGGATAGCGAACATTTACCGGAAAGCCCCGATAGATACGACCTGGTAAAGTCACTGAGAGTCGCTGGATGCAGACGGCTCAAGGACCGTTCAAGGTAAAGATCCATGGGGGCCTCTGTTCAGCAGAGGACTTCCCAGAACTCATTTTTTTTTTTTTTTTTTTTTATGCCACTTGGGCCGACAAACAAGCAAACGGTCCACCTGATGGTAAGTGGTCACCGCCGCCTATGGACATTTGCAACACTAGGAGCATCGCCAATGCGTTGTCGACCCTGAGACGTGAAGTTGTTAAGTCTCATGTGCCTGTAATTTCACCGGCCCCCTTACCTTTCTAACCGAAACACAGTAATACAATTGCACTACTGCTTCACGGCGGAAATGGGTAAGGTGGTAGTACTTCCCCGGACGAACTCTGCACTAAGAGCTCTACTACTCTAAATATCATATAATGTATAAGTCTTTTGCTCAAGGTCAATTGCTTGCTATAAACTAATATAAATGGAATTAAAAACGTATAGTTAAAACAAAAGTTATGGTATAGTGCTTCTTATTAGTTTGATTCTGCTACCAGATAACTTTTAATGGAAATGTGCGGTAATTTATTCCTATAAATATGGTAAGTTATGAAGTAACAATCCTTATTCATGAGCACTTTGGCTGCTTGTCTAACTAATTCAGAGTCCTTAACTACCTAATATAGACACAAAGCACGCAAGCTATGTGTCATAACCACCTGATAGCTATTTCAAACCACGATTGAACCAATTACACCACAAATAGTTATAAATGCGTGCGGCAATCAGTCAAGTCATCCGCGACACATCGATCGAGCACTTGTTTATGCGACCGTAGTAAATATATCTACTGACACACTGTTTACAAAGAATTAGAGTGACTTTGAAATGAGGTTGCTTTATAAATTACTTGGCATGACACTTAATTGACAAATGGACATATGGATTAATTAACCGTAATTTTCTTGGTCTATTTTTTAATTGATATGCCTAAGGTTGGTTACCCAATGAGTTTACTCATGTCGCGACCCAAAAACTATGAATTTGATGGGTAGGTACGGTCAGAATCGACTGAACAAAGATTTAATTTGGGTACGATGTATCTTAGTGTAGAGGTTCCTTCACATCTAACACATTTTTGTATTTATTCTCCTTTCTTCTCTAGTCTTACCTTCATACTCACGAGGTGTAAGAAAATTAGTTTACCTTCTTAAATGCAAAATTGTTAAACACACATAGATAGAGGCAATAGTAGGAGGATGGTAATTCTGCCAATCTATACAAAACCTAGGAAGCCACAGGCTCTCAAGTGCAACTCCCGGAATACTATGGTAGGTTCTATCTACAGATAGTAAACTTGAGAGAGAAGCTAGCAATAAGCGGGTAACAAAATACAATTCATGACAATTACATTTTAAATGAAGAAATCAATTAGATAGAAGTCTGCCAAATCCACACACCACTCTGGTTATACTTCTCTTGTCTCTAAAACTAAGTTTAGATTCGTATATTTTATTTAAGTCATAAAAAATTATAATGCGTGAAATATTATTCCAATACAAAAGTGTACGGTCTACTCGAATCATTTGCGGATACTAACAAGGTTAGGAAACACCAATTACATAGATCATGTATTACTTATTTTCGTAATTACAAACAGTAACAGTAATTCACATCAAATAATTCATTGCATTCCAAAGTAACAGTGCGTATCGTTTCGATGTCATCATTGGCGTCTCGTAATATTCCGACACGCATGCCTAACTATGCAAAAGCACTTGGTGTGCTACCACCTTGTATTTTAGACTAATACACTATGTTTGGCAATAAAAATATGAAGTTAGGCAAAAGGTCAACAGCGCAGTATCAATGGCAAAAATAGTGTAACGAGATCTTCTTGAGAAAGAAGTCTTTACTGTACACGTGTTTTATACTCTACCGAACTTTAGCCAGTCCTTGAAGTACAATTCATCTCTTAAAATATTTTTAACCCTGAAATCAAGTCTAAGGGACTTTTTAGCAGTTTCTGTAATTTTGATGTTGAAAAATCATATTTTACAAGGCTAGGTAGGACCTTAGCGCTTTGTTCAGATATGACAGACCAATTGGCTTGGTGGTTAGCGACCCTGACTGCCAAGTCGACGGTCGCGGGTTCGATTCCCAGCCAGGACAAATATTAGTGTGCATGAACATGTCTGTTTGTTCTGTGTCTGAGTGTAAATATCTATATAAGTACGTATTTAGAAAAATAAAAAGTTGTATATGTAGTATATCAATTATCTGGTTTCCATAGTACAAGCTCTGCTTAGTTTGGGATCAGATGGCCGTGTGTAAAAGAACGTCCCAGGATATTTATTTATTATTTTGTTACAAAATCCGAGACAACCTTCGACGAAAGTGACGTATCATCCTTATATTGGGCTATTAAAACTGAATCCAAGAGGTGTGTTCCATTACATTTTCTGTAATTTTGCTCTTGAAAAATTCAATTTTGTACCCCATATCCCCTTTCGTTCAGTGTTTTGTACAGGAAAACGCACGTAGCAATTGAGTTAGCTTCCGGAAACAACTGACGAAATCAAATACGCTACGTTGGAACGGAAAACCCAGGAGCCCAGAAGATGCGGGTTTTCACTTTAATTTAGAAAATTTATTCCGAAAGGTGCAGCCGGGGCGGGATATAAAACTGCTACTATAATAAATGTGAATGTAAGTTTATTTGTTACGCTTTCACGCGAAAACTACTTAACCGATCATCAAGAAACTGGGTACACATATTTTTGGAGGTAAGTATTAGAAGTAACATAGGATACTTGTTGTGCCGGTAAAATATTACATCCCTCGGGAACGCGGGTGAAACCGCGGGGGACAGCTAGTATATTATATGTAAGAAATAGTATTGGTGTATGTTATATCTTTGAAATTGTAAATACCTTTATTAGGTCATCATCTAGGTTAGAATGAATAGGCTCTTAATAAACAAGTGCGCCTCAACATCAATGATTGCATCACTGCTTACCATCAGGTGGGATCGCAGTCAAGCACTAGTTTATATTTCAAAAACAAAAAACATCATCATCATCAGCCTATCTCCGTCCACTGCTGGACATAGGCCTCACCTATGGCACGCCACTGAGCTCGATCTTCAGCTCTTTGTTTATTAGATACTTGTACATGAATAAATTCCACATGATGGTACTTAATGCCAAAAATCTAAAGCAAGGCTGAAACATATTTTCTTTTTTGCAAGTTTATGTCTTGGAGTTAAGTACAGATATCTAATCAACAATTTCTTTGTCCTTAGAATTATAGGTACCTATGTCTATGACTATTAATTTATAACTTCCCTTTCTCTTTACATACAGACATTTGTACAAATACTCAAGAGAGTTAATTATATTTATTTAGCATCAAAAAACAACGCAAATACGAAAACAAAATTTTAATTAGAAACTGTAAGGCGAACGGGAAGGGAATTGTATGTATATAAATAGAGTTACAAAAGACGTTTGCACCCCCGACGAAGTCGTCGGCCGTTTCTAATTAATTTACATTTTCCTCCCTTCTCTTTGTTACAAATAATTAACAGTTTATATCCCATTACGCATACCTACATCGTTTTAAAATAAATATACCTGTGATTGCAATTATTTTTGTTCTAAAATTTTTATTTGACTGCTGCGGTTCGTTGTCTTCACTTTTACTGTGCACAGAGTAAACAAATCAATAACTTATCCTTTCACTACCCGTCAATTACCGACGCGACGTTTCGAGTACCTACGGTAAGGTCTGGGTATCGATTCTATAAGGAAAATGACACTAGCCCAACTATGTATCGTCGCGGCATCTATACTCTGTCTCTTTCACTAACTACGCAATCCCGTGAGAGGTATGCTCTCCGAGGCCTCATTGCGTTGGTTCGCCAACGAAATTTGTTTTAGCCGAATAGGGGGTCTGAAAACGATACAACATATAACTGTCACAACATGTACTTAAATGCATATGCACATTATACATACACAAATTGTATCGTATGTATGTTCTGCAGTTAAATTATTGAAAAACTTTTAACAAGGTTACCTAAAATAATAGAGGTTTATTTAAAAGCAAAGCACCAAGAAGGCAGCAATAAAAAAGAAAAAGAAAACAAAGCGATCGAAATAAAGTCGCGTCGTCTGTTTATGCAGCCATTAAAATTATAAAAATGTGAGTTTATCAATAATTTAAAATGCTTTTAAAGATAACTTTTAAAACATCCACTTGGGTGGCAATTTTTAGGATTCTTTGAGTCGAACTTAAGAATTTTATTGCATCTCCAAAACCAGAATAATTTAAGATACCTACACTTGCTTATTTAGTTTTATGCTAAATATTGTACGAATGCCTAACTAAGTGATGGACCAGCTTAATAAATTCGAATATAACTATTTCTGTCCTCTCTATATTATATGTTAGATAGTTACCACGGACTCTTGCAGGACTTCTTAAAGGGGTTAATTCAAAAAACCTAAAAAGAAACTAGCTCTCACTATACACTCTCGTATAGGCTATGCTGGAGCACATAGGTGTGGACTGGCGATAGATCCTCAATTTAAAGGTTCCCATCGTCGTGCTCGAGGTCTCCTAGTGATTTTATCCTTCCTCGATTCTTGAAAATCATTAAGGTTTGAACTTAAGACACTATCATTTCCCTGAGGAAAAATACTTAATGTGTTTAGTTAACTTTTTCATGGAGGTTTCGATACCACGGAACTTTTACATTGAAATATTATAAAGCCTTTATTACTTCTGTAAAACAGTGTTGTCTCTTATAAAACTATTTTCATAACAACAGATTTTGAATCACATTTTGCGAGGATAGGTAGGCCATTAGGAAAGGTACTTAAAATTTTGACCACACCTTAGCGCTTTGTTAAGATATTTTGTTACAAAATCCGAGGCAACATTCGATGCAAGCGATCACGAATCTAAATCTAAAATATCATCCAATGTAAGTGGTAAGTACTCTTGTTCAACTGGTTAATTTTAAAGCACTTTGTCTGCTTATAAAAATATATCTTCTATCGGTGACCACTGATAAACATTTTCTTATAACGTCAATTACACATTTACTGAACGGGAAATCGTAGCTATCCAGGATCTCGACTCCAGAAGTGGTCTACTAGTAGGTATATAAATAATGTTTGAAATTATACTTATTATCAAAAATTTTTTTATTAGCCATAGATAAAGCAGCAGAAATCATCACATCAATAAGAAACATTTCGCTTCCCGGTAAGAAAAAAACAAAAGAAAGCTTTACGTGGTAAATCTATAATAACCTCATTTTTTCGTTTAACAAATAACGGGAAAAATATGGAGGAAATTAACCTATATCATATTAACGGGTATACATTTATCATAAAACTATGACTATTTGAATTAATATTGGACTAAAATAAATTACCAAGACTGTACTGAGTTGATTGCACGTTTTACACAAACAGTGAAGGCATTGATAGTGCATCGGTCGAAAGGTCCGCGGTTACGGAACGATCGCCTCTCACTGGTAAAGGCACTGAATGGCCAAATGTCATCGCAGGCTAAAGCTATTAAAGGTTCTATAATACATAGCATTAATACCAAACCTTAGGGCACAATTTATCAGTATACAATCCAATTTCAGACTGTGTCAAGGTTTACAATAGCAGAAAAGATCAATTTTGAGAGCGGTCGAATAAGAACACAGGAATAAAATGTCCATTACAAACTTCTTACTGTAAATTAAGAAAATACTGGCTGGAATAACTGTCTTTGGTTTTAAGTAAGTCATTAACTTGACTGATTGTAGGGCGATCTTGTTACAATATAAAGGGATATGCAATATGCATATGTATCGGATAGAGGCCGTGAGAGGAGAGAAAAAAAAGGATTTATGGAAAGGTATTTTCCAGTGGATAACTGGATTGGAAAAAATATTATGAAATGTGATTTAGGAGAAATGTTGATCCTGTCTCGTATATAAATAAAGGCATGCATACAAAATATTAAATTCCCTGTAAGAAATGATAGTATTGTCTGTTTTATAAAATGTCGTGTGTTTGCGACAAACGGTAGAAGTGAAAATTTTGTATTACAAATTTAAATTATTCATCAATCACTTTTGCATAGCTTAGATTGTGCTTATCATTCATTTATTTTTCGTCACACAAAAAGGTTGCGGATCAGAATTTCATCAGCCCTCCCAATAAGAAATTTCACATCAAAAATTTGTTTGAATTGAAAACGTCATGCACTATAATAAGACTTAAGAATTGGGCCAAGGAGCAAAAGATTGTGAATCAATGACCCGTATCCGGCGTATCACATCGGTGAGTCGGTGACACTTCCTTGCTTTGTTGTAGGTACCTCACAATGAATTGCATCATAAACTACCTGCACCTTTACAAGAATAATCGAGCATTGTTGCAGGTATGACATTGTTTTGTAGATTTTTGGTTTCGGCAATTTCATTTTAACGTAAAATAAGGCAAGCTTAATAACAAACGGGAAGTTACTAGTTCTATCAAGAAGACTATAAATAATAAACACTGTGTGGCGTCTCTATGGTCGCACCTTTTGATAACACCGTTTGGCAACACTGCCACCGGATCTAGTAAGATGTCACTCACGTACAGAACGAAAGAAATATAAGAATCTCAGCATTTAATTTTAACGGCCACGCCCTAAATGTTCAGACTTGGTGTTACAAAGAGTTCTTCTTTTATACCCGGTGGTATCCCCAAAACTGCAAATTTAGCCTTCTTATTGGGAAATATGTTTGATATGATTTTAACTTTTCAAAGAAATTATTCCATCTTGAGAAAAAACATAGATGTCTGTGGAAACTGGAAGTAAAAAACAATTTAAAAAAACAGTAAAATGATCGCAACTAAGCGACTTAGTTATGCCTTTCCAATACGAAACATGTTTGTATCGCCGTTCTGATATTCGAGAAAGGAGAATTAAAAGTGATTATATAATGGCTCATTATCCTTGCATTAATTTTGCGCACATAAAAACATTGATAACCAGTCTTACCATTGCATAATAACGTACCTAATGTAAATTAAATAATGTTAGTAGGTACTTGTTTATTAAAATCTAGCCTATAAAGTAGTACCTTCGCATAATTTAAATGTAAGAAGATACACTTATTCGAATATCATAATCATTTAAAGTACATATGTACTACATAATTTAGCATTTAGAACTATTCACTTTAATTAGCTTTTAGAAATACTTCGAGTCTTTTTGTCGTTGGAATTTAATGTTTAATCCATAAACAGATGTAGTTTATTTTTATTTGTCAATCTACCATATCCAACTATATTTTACAACTCCGTCCAAGCAGGAAGGTATAATTAATAGAATAACATTAACAGATCGTTAATAATACACATTTGAGCGGAAACAGATATAAAAATAATGTTAACGCTTTTGATTTGTGTGTTTGTAACATATTTTAAAATAGATTACTAAAATATAAAATGGTCTTTATAAATATGTTTTACTTATATCTATATATCTTTCTGGATATCTATCTATATAGGTATACAAAAGGAAAATGGGGTCCCTTTGACGCACCATCACCTCAAAACTACTGAACATATCGGGATGGGACTGCTACCATTCGACGCGGAATTTTTCCAAGATAGTTATAGGCTATATATGGTATCGATAAACGCTCGTGAAACCACGGGAGACAGCTAGTTCTTTCATATGTGTAGGTATCCATCGACCTAATGAGTAAACAAGTAATACCAAGCAATCATTTAATCAGTGCACAATGAGGCTTGATTGGTTATCATCACAGAACAGCTATACACTTTCATGAATATCTTCATATTGCCAGTAATTGATCAATAAACGACAATGATCTTTTATTATCATGTTGCCTTCTGAATCACTGTCTCTAAGCAAGTTCTTTTCTTATATATAGGTACCTAAATTGTAATATTTTTTTAAACAAGTCGTAGTCGTCATATGGTCTTTCTTATAATAGGTTGGGGAAAAAGTTCCTTCGCATTTTTTAAGAAAATTCAAAACATTTTTAGTATAGTTTATTTACATTTAACTAAAGTATGTAGGTACCAATTTGTTCGATAACTTTTTGTCATCTTGTAGGTAAGGACATGATCCCATTGCTATAGAAATTTTGGGACTTCTGATCAAAATACTGTGACAAGTGGTTTTGACAGTCCTCTAGTGATGTTAACCTGACACTGCCTAAAGAATTCTGAAGAGACCGAAACAGGTGGAAATCGGAAGGTGCAAGGTCAGGACTAAACGGCGGATGCATTAATACCTCCCTGCCAAACTACTTCTTGCTTTAATCTCATCAGTTGTTCGCAGTAGAGTTCAGAATCGATGGTCCTGCCTGGTGGTAACGCTTATAATGAATAATGCCCTTCCAATCCCACCACACACACAGCATCACCTTGTTGCGAGTTAACCCGGGTTTCGCCACAGTCTGTGAAGCCTGACCGGCCTTTGACCACGACCTTTTTCGCACGTTCTTGTCGTACGTGATCCACTTTTCATCACCAGTTTCAGCTTCTTCAAAAATGGTTCGGTTTCATGACGTCGTAATAAAGAATCACAAATGAGTACACGGTTCATTAGGTTTCTTTCAGTGAGCTCGTGAGGTACCCAAATATCTAGCTTTTTTGTGTACCTAGTTTTATTCAAATGCGCCAAAACTGTTTTGTGGTCAATTCCCAGTTCATCAGCTACGTCGTAACTACTGATATGCCGATCTTGCTCCACTTTTTCAAAAATGGCATCCATTTTATCCGTAATGGGGCGACCAGAGCGACGTGCATCTTTGACATCAAAATTTCCGGATTGAAAACGCTTAAACCAAATTTGTGCTACTCTCACAGACACTGCACTAGGTCCATAAACATCGCAAATTTTTTTCGCGGCTTGCGTTGCATTTTTACCTTTTTTGTAGTAAAATTTTTAAATGAATCGAATTTCATCATTAGATTCACTCATCTTGGCGATACGAAAAACAAATGCAAATCACACATTTTCCTAATTTGAATTTGGAATTATGTTCTTTAAAATTTAAACTTTCAATGATACCAAAACCAGCCAGATACAAATAGTATAGCCAAAGAGATTTTATTACAAGTTCATACATACTATAATGCGAAAAGACTTTTTCCCCAACCAATATGTATGAGATTTGCTGTCCCCCGTGGTTTTACCCACGTTCCCGAGGGATGTCACATTTTCCCGGGATAAAATGTAGCCTATATGTTATTCCAGGATATGTTCCATCTATGAGCAAAGTTTCATCCAAATCCCTACGGTAGTTTTTGCATGAGAGACTAACAAACATCCATACATACAGACATTTGCATTTATAATATTAGTATGATTGCCAGCCGCTTTCACCCAGAGTTATGATTTGTCTCACTCATTCAAAATAACATTTATTAAATAAGTTACTAGTTGTTCTGGGAAATTGATTTGTTAAGAGGAAATGAACGTACACAGCACAGGTGTAAGGGGAAGCCTTGATAAGGCAATACGACATCAAACAGTCCGTATGACTAATCGATGATAGATTTAACTACGGAACGAATTTGAAGATTCAAATGGGTATTTAAAATAATCACATTATAAGTTTGCTAGCTATATACCTACACCAGTTTTGTTTAGGTATAAGGCTTTTGTGTCAGCTAACATTAATTCTTAACCGGTTAATTTAATTAAGTACAGTTTTTGTTAGCGTAACCGAGTTTTGTTTTTAAGAAATCGGCTCTTAATCGATTTATGGTCGATATCAGGCCCTTGAAAAATCTGGAAAAAAATGATGTTTTTTTATAGTAGAAAGTTTTTATTTGAATAGTTCGTTTTTTTTTTGTTTCTTGTTTGTCAAATTCCATGCGAATCAAAGTACTGCAATATAATAGAGCCCAATCACTGTTGCAACATTTTTAATCTAGTTTGTTAACAAAACACGTATTTTCCCTTGGGCGCATAAAAATGCAAAGCTGAAATTTTACGGAAGAGTCGATGCAAATTTTATATTTTGCTTCTTTATTCTATGCACCCCTTTGTTTGGATAGCCAAAAGCGGTGTTTTCGCCATTTTTCCTGCTACATAATTCACACAGACTTGTTCTAAAAGCGGTAAAAATCTTTGTTTATTCGTAGCTAAAAAAACAGGATGGGTAATTGCGCAACAATGGCGTCCCATTAATTCCATACTCACGCTGCGAAAAAAATAATATTTTAACGTCCTATAAAAAGCGAAGGGCAAACAAACCCGAACGTAGGTACTTACCAAAATGTGCGTGAAATAATTTCAACTTGGCTACGATAATGATATTCAACAAATGCTTTCAAAGTAGATGTCTTCGAAGCTATCCCTCGTCACAAGCCTCACCATATTTGTTTAAAACATTACCAAAGGTAGCATTGTACCAATAATTGGGTGTTTGTTTTTTATTGGCAGCCCTGTTCGTGTCCCAGCCATATCGGAATGTTTTCCTAGATCGTGAAATGCCACCCGACAACGGCCCGACCACTTATTTATAACACTGGAATACCTATCCTTTTTATTTATTTACTACATACCTGCATTTTGTAATTAACTGCTTCATTCTCTTCGCATATTCTGATTATGAACCTAAAGATGCTGATGTTCAAATAAAATTGTATGGAGTATTTTTTAACAAGCTCATTTATAAGTATTTTAGTTCTCTAAGACCTTTCCTCTTTCGTGAATGTTATGTGTATCTCGATTGTACTAAATTGGTTTACTATTATTTTAACCAACTTTTATTAAAGCAATTGTAATGAAAATATTACTCGTGGGAGACGTGTTTGCTAAACAATCTTTTGCTTCATTTAACAAATCATAAAATTGTTACACACGAGATTCGTTCGTAAACTCATGTTATTTTATTGTGATATAGCCCAGGGAAATCAGGAAAGTTATATACTAATTTACATTGTATTAACAGATTGTAACTTTGTACATTAATTCGTTTTACTTGCGTTGGACTGAATTGGTTTTGACATTCTGTTGACTTAAGAATTTGGAGTTGATTTAGAGAAGTCGTTTATTATAACATTCCTACCCATAACAGCCGTATTTATTTTTGATAGATACAATTTTAATATGCAGTGTATCATCACAAGTAGGTAAAGCCCATTGTAGTTATATGACCAATTAGTTTGTGGTCGGTAAAAAGGATACGTACCAAATCTTTCTGCAATTAAATTTATTATTAATCTCCACTATCAATAATATCTTGATTATTCTGATTGTCTGCATTCCCAAGGCTATATAGATCAGAAAAAGCATGTCTTTATGTCCTTGACCTAACTTGTACACATAACAAGATCATTCTGAGTAAGCCTTTCTTAAACTAAGTAGATGCGATCAGTTGCATGAGAGTTGAAATAAAGCCATTGCAGTTTTTTCACCTCTTATACACTTAGTCATATCGTGGAGACCATTTGCGCTCACTAAGGTGTTTCATATGAAGCATATTTGGAATAGCAACGAGGATGATGAACTTTTGAACGGCGTTTTGCATTCTGCGTCTATTTCAGTATCGTCGGACGCATGTGCAGTTACGCGTCAAGCTATGTTTATAGCGCACCAGTGTTAAGTCAATTACCTACTCTCCACCAGTGTTACACATTCTTGTAGAAATATACTCTTTATCAGCTCGGTTAATGAGGAAACGCAGCTCAAGATTTACTGAGACTCCAATACATTGAATACTTAGGTATTTGTAGTTAAATCACATAGTTTTAGACGAGTAATGTTGAGGAAACAGAAGTAAGATGGAAATAACTAATTTAATTAAATACAGCGACTTGTTAAGAGCTACGGTAAATAGTAATGAAGGAATTTTATTAAATAATAATACACTCGTAACTTAAAGGCATCAATTGCAATCGAACCACCTGCTCCAAGTTTATGTTCGAACGCTGCCGTCCTTATTGCTATTGAATGAGATATAGCAATGACATCTAATAGAACCGTCGTAAAACAGGGACGTAATAAAGACCACCTTGCACACAGTTTTAGTGGCAACCAAACTAATACACATGCTGATCGATAGCTTCTCTAGAACGTAAAGATATTATCACAACTTTTTATGTTCGTTACAGTGAAGTTGCCACTTGGCTCGTCTCCACTTCCTTCTGTCCATTTTCGGACCACTATTTTAGGGTTGTTTGAAGATGCAGTTAAATCGTCTGTGAATAGACAAGTCCTTTGTGATGACCATGTATCTAATGCAAACCAACAGCGAGCGAGACTCTCGTAAATACTGCTGTAAAATAAAAGTACAAAAAAGTTTTAGTTTTAAAAACTTATAAAATTTCAGCCAGTGCGTATAATGTAATATTTGCTTTCATAGAATTTATATTGGCAATATAGTTAATCAGATTAATATTAACGAGACCAGTTAGACAAGGTCTGCCAGCGTCGTGGCTTCGTGAGGGTGTAATTACATCCGCGACCAAACAAATAAATAATCCACTCGCTAAGTGATGACAGGTTATTGGCCTAAGATGAAACCTATCTAAATAAATATCATAACATTCTTAGGATTTGACAGCTTAATACCATAGTTTTTAGGGTTCAGTACTAAAATTGTAAAAAAAACCCTTATGACACAGAGGTTTTAGCAACTACAAATGCGTATTTTTTTTGTAGTAGAGTTCTTAGTATAGAGTTCGTCCGGGGAAGTACTAGCACCTTACCCATTTCCGCCGTGAAGCAGTAGTGCACTTGTATTACTTTGTTACGGTTAGAAAAGTAAGAGGGCCGGTGAAATTACAGGCACATGAGACTTAACAACTTCACGTCTCAGGGTCGACAGCGCATTGGCGATGCCCTGACCACTTACCATCAGGTGGATCGTCTGCTTGTTAATCGGTCCATGTGGTTAAAAAAATGCTATTAACTTTAAATACTTAGGCTTGCTTGCCTGTCTTATCTATATAATAAAAATGTATTTAAAAACAATATCAAATATATTGTCAACGTGAGGCTGAATTCCGAAAATTGCAAATAAAATTATTTGAATGAGCTATTTTGTAGGTCCCAAAATGTAACATTGATATAGATCTAAAAACGTTCAAACAATTTTATTTCAAACTTGACTGTTTTTATGTATATTGATTTCTTGGGTTTGCTTTTTCTTCTCGTAAGCTTATAACAGGTTTATTACTTTAAATGGCGAATTAGTTCATGAAATTGACACTGGCACTTTTCAGATACATTATTTCCCACTTATTTTCTTACTCCTATTTACAGATGAAGAACTGCGTCGGAAAGCAAGTATTTCACAATTCGCGGATGAATGACGACTAAATTGATCTGATGTGTTGGTTTAATTGCTTCAACCGGCACATACCGGGCGGTTTTATTAAATTACAGATACTAACATCATTGAAATGCCATAAGAAAAATGCGTACGTATTTAAAAATCATATAATGCTTCATGATAACAATTAGTCATCTATAAATATGTTTTAATGCTACCTAAACTCATTTTTTATTTATTTTTTTACATAGGGGATATCACATTGTCCCGGGATAAAAAGTAGCCTATATGTTAATCCCAGGATATGCTCTATCTATGTGCCAAGTTTCATCCATATCCGTTTAGTAGTTTTTGCGTGAAAGAGTAACAACATACTTACATACAAATCTTTAATCTTTATAATATAAAATAGATTTATTGATAAAGAAACATAGTTACATAAATGTTTCATCACACCCATAAACCAGTATTGGTTTGTCTGGGAGTTGCAATTCCTCAGTTGACTTGACATAGGCACAAAACACATTATCTAAAAAATATATAATCTGACTGAAACTGGACGTATACCTACTTATCCTAACCATCTGACTTTCTACCAAAAATCATTCAACAAGACCTTCCATAGATAGACCTCACCATCCTTTAAAACAACACCAAGTGTTAGATTAGAATTCCAGATATATGCTGTGTTGACGACTATGGCTAACGATCAAAGACCGATCGATTCAGGACATCCCTCGCATAGATTATCATCGACAAACTTTGCATTGGCATTGAATAATCGAACGCCCGAATGTAATACATACCTATATAAGTTCTGCGTTTTAAGGAATATGTTATATTATAATTAGAGGTTGCGAATTTTATCAAAGAGTACAAATATAATAGAAAGGTCAGCGCGGACGTCGGCGGTCGACGGCAGATCGTGGTGGCGTCGCGACGGATCGATGCCGAGCACCAGCCGCCGCCAGCCACCACTAGGGTTATCACTTACCCTTCTATTACCACTGAACATTCTTTACAACCCTCTTGTTAAACCGGCACGCATTCTCCGACTCCCTTTTAGCATGACTGTGCACGTTTATTCTTGTGATTTAAAGTTGTCATAAGCGACAAAATAACTGCCTAGGGGGCTGTGTTGCAGTACCCCTGTCATGCGTAAATTAATTTGTATTCCAACAGATCTCATGCGGTGCAGAAATAAGAAATTATAGCCTACCTGCTAACCTCTTGTTTAGTTTATCTTTCGCAGAGAAAATGAGACGTATTCTTTCCCAGTGAAGGTTGTGTATCGTTTGTGTCATGGACTATCAAGATTCATTTTGAAATTTGGCAGACCATTCAGTGATTTTCAAGATTACTTACGTTAGGATTATATTGCTATATAATTAAGAGCTCCATTTATATTAATCATTAAGATAGGTAATGGACATATATACTTTTATCCATAGATTAATTAAAGTGATAAATATAAATAGTAATAAGTTCCAAATCCAAATGTGGTAACCCTAATGCTCAATATGTGTCTGCTCTTTTATACTCCGTCCCGAGATATGAGTCGCCGACCAATTTATCAGTAGCACCGTTCTTGAATTTTAAACACTCACGGGGAACGTAAAGGAGTAAATATTAAAATTGTTTTTGAGAAGGTAACAGCTAGGTGAGTATTTTATTTTCAATTTCATGAATCGATATTTTTAATTACTTTGTCTGTATCTGAACATTGCACCTAGGGTATGTTTACCTGCAACTACTTATTGATTTATTTCTACGACTTTCTAGCACTTTCTACTACAAAACACTTGTGCAAATCCATAAAATCAAGATTTTGTATATTTACCTCCCTGTAGTAAAAACATTAAGTAATGTCAGTAAGTTGTTCATCAGATCAGTTAACAAATAATCGAATAACAAGTCAATATTGAACATAACAATTTCGCTTACGTTGACAGCATTTTAGCCCCCAAAATATAGAGTCCATCCAAGTCCATTCCATTCATCAATATCATTCAAAATTATTTAGGTTTTTTATTTAACTGGTTGACGCCATGTGTTGACTAAGTTGAAAGAAAGTGTGCGCTACTCTGGTATAAATATTGTTTTAATTTATTTTACTTAGCTTAAATCAGCAGCCTGTTGCTATTCAATAAAGTTTAATGTCTTTATTAAATCGAAATTGACTCATGAAGTAGCGTGATGGAGAAAGTCATCATAACGATGGGCTTAAAGTTATTACGTACTTATTATACTTTAAAGTACGTTTTGTTCACACAAAATGTAATTGAACGAGTAAGTATTTATATGTCCATGAAATTATATTCCACAAATTATTGGATACCCTAATTTAATTCTGCAATTGCCTTAACGTTATCATCATTTACATTAGCATCACCCAAAATCAAATAAAACTTATAAACTATAACAAACATAAAAAAAAATACAGGCGAATTGAGAACCTCCTCCTTTTTTTTTTGAAGTCGGTTAATAATATTGACTAAAGATAGGAACATCCGGTCTTTTATATTCAATGATCCCTATTTTCACTCAACCTTCCGAGAACCCTTTAATGTAATAAGAAATCCCACCCTATTTTTATAGTATCGTCAAGACGCCGATGCAAATACTTGAGGCTTATTAAGTAGACTTCCATGTAAGTACAGTATACTCTGTCAAGATAAAAGTATACTCTTACACCAAATGAAGGATCAGGTGGCATCTGGTATAACATAAAGCCGGTCATTGATCTTTATTTCCCTGCCCCCTCCGTCCTTATTGCCGTTGGCTAGACATTAAGTCTAATATATAAGCCTTATCTTGGTCGGGACGACTTAGTAGTGGCTGTTTACACTTTGCGCTTAGACAGGGGAAGATGACCCCTAAGCGTAGCTTAGACGATCAACAGCCATACTTATTCGCTTAACACCAGCCATTACTATAATTTGTGATCAAAATGTTTTGGCAAAAAGTATTTTTAATTGGACACCAGTATTAATTGGCGGTTTTTGTTCCACAATAATGTTGTATCATTGTTTTAATCTCCATTAATTGAACGCTAAATTAGGCTCTACGGCATGAAAATGTTCCCACGCTTAGCCTGAATGTAACACTAATTTGCGAATACCTGCTGTCCATTTGTCCAGGAGATATAAATAGAAGCACTAATTCGGAAATAACTGGCAATTTTTTTAAACCAAAGACATCATCAAATTGATATCCTAATGGATAAGTACGAGTTTAATTCTCTTCAGTGATAAAAAGGCCCGTGCTTCTCAGTGATACATAAAGTTTGATATAAGCAACAAAAGGGGCACAAAGCGCACATAATAAACACGTGACCTACACGGTGATTTAACGCAACTTTATCGACACACCAGCGGGCGGTGATTCCTACGCAAAAAGCCAGAGGTACATGCATACCCCAACGGGAAGTAACACAAACGTGATTTCCGGAGAGGCACTGCCCGAGCTTCGGTGCAAAATCAATCGGATGTCGCCTATTGCTGTGGGGTTTCGATGCTCATAAATATACGCGTGTACCTAAAGGCTTTATTTCATTTGTCAAAATAAACGAGGCGAATAGGACGAGTTTGGTGACACTTAAGGTCACTCGCAGGTCTGACATAAATGTGGTTAGCGAGTTACTCTATAATTTGGCCTCTTTTGCCGTTCAAGTTATTATTGTGGTTTTGATGTCAGATCAAGCCATGACCGAGAATTGTGCGCGGCCTGACCGAGACCTGTGGTTCAGTAATGTAAGAGTAAGATACCACAGATCAAAGTTTCAAGGTGTCTCCGATATCTTTATAATTTAGTAAATCTTCGTTATTTAATTTCCATTTTTATAATATCATTAAATTTATTATTATTATTATCAATACTAGAATCTAAATACTAATTTCTCTAAGTCATCGAAAATAAATATATCCGAAACTAATACTAGTACGTAAATTAGGAGTGAAGGAAAAACAGGGGCTAAAATAAAAAAAGTTGGCTTCGACCGGGACAAAGCTCATATTAGTTGCGCGAGTGGCTCACTTTTTTGGTTTCATTGTAATCTACTGCACCCCCGAGACATGTCTGAATAACAAACATGCGAATTCAATTTAAAGGCACATCCTAAAATACAAAAGTTTTATTTATATTGTTTCCAAATGTTGATCCCTTTGAAATGTCGTCGTTGAATATTATGTATGTACCATTGACCTAAGCCTGCTTATCCTTTTACATTTAGATTTGCAAATCTAATAACTTGGTATATTTTACGCCGATGCTTGAGGAAGAGATTGCCTCAGACTCGCAAAGTAAGTTTCGTGTCAGCAGGAATCTCGCAAAGCTTAACGCAAATACGGCAATGTTATTTGAGACGTTCCACGCGAACTTTTGTTTGTTGGCTCTAAGTTCTACGTATTTATTATCATTCTAATAAGCACCGACTGTTTAAGTAAGCTCCATCGCACAACCCATCTCGATAACAAAGTAAGTATACTGAAATGTTTATCTTTTATATTTAGAGTTAATTATGTATTTGCTTTAATCTCTACATCACTACATAGTATAAAACAAAGTCGCTTTCTCTGTCCCTATATCCCTATGTATGCTTAAATCTTTAAAACTTCGCAACGGATATTGATGCGGTTTTTTTAATAGATAGAATTATTGAAGAGGAAGGTTTATATGTATTAGTATCTACATTGCACCTGAGCGAACCCGGGGCAGGTCGCTATGTATAAAACAAAGTCGCTTCCCGCAGTCTGTACTCTAAGGTCTCTTAAACTACGCAATGGATTTTGACGTGGTTTTCATCAATACGCAGAATGATTCCAGAAGAAGGTTTATTATGTATAATACATGTGACATTCCTCAACACGAGTGAAACCGCGGGGAACAGCTAGTTTAAATATATACCTCAAATAGAACAGTCTAGTTTGTAGAGTTAAGGATTACGTTTTGGTATCAAAAAAGCAGTTTGTTCATTATTTTCATTGTAAATGTATGGTTGTAAAGTCTTTTATTGGAAGCAGACTGCCTGGCGCCCCGAAGGAGTTACTTCATAGGCATATCTTGCAGACATTTATCAAGTCAAGCCATCGCTTATCGTATTGGCAACGTTCCACCGCAGTAACATGCTGACACACTTGTTGTTGACAGATCTTCTTTGTTGATCATCTTGATGCTAGCTTACAAACTATTTTATACTAGCTGACCCGACAGACGTTGTCCTGTCTTAACAATGTATATTGAATTCGAATCTTCCGATTGAATCGACTGTGAAACGTGCAATAAGAAATTATAAATTAATTATTTTACCAATATAATTCCGACCCATGCCTCTGTTTTATTTAAACGATACTGTCAAACGACATTTATGTCAAACACCATAAGGTTAGATTACAAAAGTTTATATTGTCAAAAGCGGTAAGGTTACATTAGAAAAGTTAATATGGTCGTTATATTTTCTTAAATTTTCTAATTTTCCGTGCATCTTTCTTAATTTTTTCATTCATAAGAACCTTCTTCTGACAATAACAAACACAACAAAAAAAGAATTAGCGAAATCGATCCAGCCGTCCATGCGTGATGCCGTAACTAAGGGAAATAGGGATTAATTTTTATATATATAGATAAAGACACTAGCTATCCTCTGCGGTACCCGCGTTTATCGATATCATATATAAGCCTATAGCCATCTAGGAAAAAATCCTCGTCGATATGTTCAGTAGTTTTGATGTGATATTAAGGACATATCATTTTTATAAATGTTAAATTTTTTAATAATAAAATACCCAAAAAGTCAGATTAGATAAAATTTATACAAAAAATATATTTTTTAAAACTTTGCTGATATTCTCGCCGGTTGTTCTCAGTTGAAGGCTGACTTCCAAACTGGTGGTAATCAGTAACTTTAAATTTGACTTTCATAAGTGCCCTTTAGTTTTCTTTTTTTTATGAATTCGAATTTTCATCTGTCTATCTATCCATCCATCTATCTTCTAGGCATTGTGTTAAGAGCTTCGGTAACATCATCACTTAGTATGATGAAGTTGTAGTCAAACACAAGACTATATCATTTTCAAAAGCATAGTTTGTATAGATCTCATAACCAACACACACCATACTAGCTTTCTTCCTTAATTTACTCTAAAGCTTTAATTGCCTTTTATTTCATTAAAATATCAAACTATATATTTTTGCTACTCACTATAAACTGATGATAAGAAACACGATTGAAAAGTTACAAGGCTGGCCCAAATTACATACTTAGCGTTTGATTAGTTTAGCTTCGAGCTTGGAAGTTACTCCATAAAAGTTTTTCTTTTACCGGAGTAAGTTAAAGCGTAGTTTTGTAATTTGTTGACTGGAAATATACAGTTTAATATAATTTGGACGGTAAATAATGATAATCGACATCTGTTAATTAAGCTCATATGTTTATGTACTTTGCGCAAGCAAACTACAAATCGCAAAAAGTAACAATCTAAACAAAAACGGAAATACAAAACTAGGGCTTCACTGATATGCTATTAAAATTATTAATAATAGTAATAGTATAAAATTATAAAGAGGGAGACAGCCGACTTTGTAAGTTTTATATGTGGAGTTCTTCGGAACCACAAAATCAAATATAATTTTGTTTTTTCAAAATTTTAATGGACCATTATTGCAGATGGACATGTTACATTGACTTTGTTATTGCCCCTGGATACATTAAATTCCTCAAGAACACGGTTGAATCCGCGGGACAGAAGCTAGCCTTGAATTAACTAAATTTTTTGTACTATAGGCAGTTGTGAAGAGAATAACCGATGAAGAAATGGATGAACATACTATGAATAAGAGAATGAATTCTGAGCTAACAAAGGGGTTGTATTGAATATTATATTGAGCCGACCCCAAATTACTGGGAACAGCCCCCTTATTCAGCTAATATATACTTCGTCGGCGAGCGGCTTTACGGAGGCCTCGGAGAGCTTATCTCTCACGTCATTAGTATTAGCGTAGTTAGCGAAAGAGACAGAGCACGGAGGCCGCGACGAAACATCCTCAAGTAAGTGTCATTTTCCTTACAGAATCGAGCCCCAGGGCACGCAAATGATGAATCAAAATAGAAATATATTAGACCCCATTAATCATCGACAATTCTAACCCACGCAAGCTGTATACACAAATGGCGTTAGATCTTCTAACCAAGTTGGGATCTACCAAGGTTCCAAAGCTCAATAATTACATTTTATAGTATTATTACGAAATTTCCAAATGTAGATAGAACATGGGTTTGTTCTTATGGTTTTATGTTAAATAACCAGACTAATTAATTGCGTTGAATGATGTCGAATCACATCCGCTGTATGGTTGTGGTGCAGATAGCTTATCGAGTGTTTTTGTAACAGGATACGAGGAGCTTATACTTTGCCTACATTGGCAGAATCCCTGGGAACACTGCGATACAAGAGTGTTGCCAGGGTTATATTAAGATTAAGGGCAACTTTCAATTAGATATTTCATTGCCCTTTGTTATGTGGGCACTCTTGGGCAAGCTCGAAGAAGTGCAAATTAGAACCTTATCACAATTAAGTAATGAGGATCTTAATTCAAATTAATCTTAAATAGTTAAGAGAATGTGTAATAAAAAAAAATTATAGTCAAGACATTATTTTATTTGGTTTTCAAAAAGTAAATAAAATATTTGTTCAGCAGACATAAATATGTATAGATGAATTATTTTGTATTTAGTTAGGCACGAGTTTGTAGAAGTAAGTAGCCCAATCGCCCCAACCTTAGTCTGTCCGGGGTGAGATAGTACCTATACCTTTTGAACAGATTCTCACGAACCTTTAAGCTTACAAAGCTAACGTTTCAGTCTCATGTGTCATTTTATGCCCATCACCACCCGAGCGCCAGGTCATTGTTCATTGTTTTATTTGACAATAGATAAAAATATTTTGTCGTCATCCCAATTGCAAAGCAATTTGCGGCATTGACCGATTGTTTCGCCGGCCATATTTCGAAACAGCCGAATTTCGCAACGATATTACGGCAATATATCATATTCTTCTAAAGTTTTAATTTGATATTGAGTTTTATAGCCTTTTTTTCATGAGTAGCGCTTGGGGTATTACTTGAGGGGAGTTCAGAACAGTAATTTCTACAATATCAGTAACTTTTAAAAATGAATATATACACGGTGGAAAGCTGAACTAATACAAATTTGTAGAACGATTTGGGAGCTTAATAAAATTCCCATAAGAGCAAAATATTGCATACTTTTCCCCCGCGGTTTCACCCGCGTTCCTGAACGATGAAACATTTTTCCGGCACAAAAAGTTACTTCTAATACCTCCAAGAATATGTGTACAAAGTTTCATGATAATCGGCTAAGTAGTTTTCGCGTGAAAGCGAAACAAACTTACATTCACATTTATAATATTAGTAGGGATTTATTTTCTAGATAGTGACACTGGCCTATAATTAATATGTTTTGAAGTATAACAAATCATTGCTTCTATCAATCGTCTTTGTACTTGAAGGTTGTAAAAAAAGTACAACAGCTAAAAGAACCACTTTGTATGACATCGCTAGCCCGTGGACTGCCAAGTATGGGAAGGGTTCCCGGAACTTTGGAGGCTCAACATCTACTGCTGAATATCAAATAGAAATAACGCAATTCGTCCTTCCGTCAATAAATACCTACCAACCAATCAGTAAACTCGGTTGTTTGTTTAATATTTGACACAATATACCTACTGTACCTACTACTATAAATTTGGTTGTGTATGAGCTTTGTATGGATAATGATAAAACCTGGCTTTGAGGGAAAAAATATATAATCGAAGTTCGTAGGTACTTTAGATTAGCGAGTAAGGTTAAGGGTAATAGGTCTTTATTTAATACTTGCTTCCGTCACAGAAACAATTTACCCTTATTATAATATGGGGTGATAAATAAATAATAAATATCCTGGGACATTCTTTACACACGGCCATCTGATCCCAAACTAAGCAGAGCTTGTACTATGGATACCAGACAACTGATATACTACATATACCACCTTTTTTTCTATAAACATATTATTATATAGATATTTACACCCAGACACAGAACAAACAGATGTTCATGCACACAAAGGTTTGTCTTGGGTGGGAATCGAACCCGTGACCTGCGACTTGGTAGTCAGGGTCGCTAACTACCAAGCCAACGGGCCTGTCCTGTAAGTTGTGTAACGATTACATCGAAATTCGTTCAGCATTACGTGTAACATCCAAACTTTTATGATATGAGTGGGATGCTTCATTGTGACGATTTGCAATAAAATAAAAGATGCGAGGTATTTTTCCATATTCAAATTCCCAATATTTTATTTTTGCAAAACCTGGACTTAACATCGCGCTTTTATCCCAAGAAAAAAATGTATTACTCGGAATGGCAAGTAAAACCGCGGGGCGCTACAACGCTAGTGGATACCAAGTAGTTCTGACGTCCAAAAAGGGCACTGCTAGTTTGCTCGACGCTTATTTACCGTTCAGTGATGAATAAGGACAACATACGTTAAACAAACGCGAAGGGACAGGTTTAAACATCTGTAAAAACATTACTCTTCGTAAGGTACACGAAGTGCACTATCTATTTAAAACATTAAAAAAAACGTAGTTTTAATAGTACGGTCACGCTCTCGGAGCCTGTTCACGAGTTTGTTTTACAATGTTGTTCACATACTGCTTAAATTATACACGCATGCGCATGGACACTGTATAAGTAATTAGTTTAGTGTGCATAATGCTCATCTTTGAAGCTTTTAAATACAGTTGCATTATACTAAACTTGTGATTCTAATGCTCCAAGGTAGTTACGCTTTATAACTTACCTATGTATTAGTGTAACGAATCACAATATCCGTGTTCATGCTATAAGCGCATACACTTGAGGAAACCATCTAAAATGGTACAACTGTTATAACCTGCATAAGTGAATGATGCAATTTAAACCCACAAAATACTGGGTACTTACGTAAATGAGTTTAAAGACAACTAGCATCTAAGTATCTGTACTTTTTTGGTGGAACCGCAGTCGCCGTATCGCGAATACAACAGATGATATTCTGGATGCGGTTATCACGATATATTGTTTGCACAATTACAGTTTTCGATGCATATCCTACTAGTATTATAAATTTTTATTTTTTTTATTTTTATTTATTTAGAAAACCAACAGCCATATTACAAAACATGTTTACAATAAAAAAATATAACTTATCATAAGCCAATTATAGGTTTTCCTAGATTAACAAATGCAAAAGTAAAAAGTAAGGAGCAGAAATTATGTATAATAAACGCGAAAGATTGTATGTATGGATGTATAGATATATGGATGTGTGTTCCTCTTGTACGCAAAAACTACCCAACGGATGTGGATGAAACTTGGTACACATATTTTTGGAGGTATTAGAAGTAACATAGGATACTTTTTACCCCGGGAAAATGTTAAACTGTCGGGAACGCGGGTGAAACCGCGGGGAACAGCTAGTATATAAATATGCCATAAAACTATCTCTACCTTATACTGACCGATAATACAAGCTTTTGTATAGTATGTGACAGATCAAGATTTTAGTGGTGTTGCCAATATAATCGTGCCCATGACGCCACACTTTAATTTTTAAGGGTAGAATCTATTTTTTAATGTTTAGTCCAAATATAATTTTAATAAGAAGTTCTAGTTATAAACTGACTCTTTAAAATTGGGATTTGTCTATGGTTTGGTAAGGAATTCTTATTTCAAATAAAATGTTGTTTAAATAAATGGAATTCTTTTTTTGAAATCTGCGAAATGTTTCTTGATTTTTGTTTTTATTACATTTAAATCTTTTTCGTCAGCATGTACACAACGTAAACAGCAATTTCATAGGTAAAGACCTAATATATATCCGCTATCTTAGCTGAGAAATCCTCTTATACAGAAAATATACTCTTGCCAGCATTCTGAATTACCCAGGAAATCCTATTAAAATTTACATATTCATTGAAACTTTCTCGTAATCATCCATATAAATAAGTTGTTAATTATACACTAATAAAATCAAAGTACTTGAGTTAATAGGCGGCTGTATATTAGTATTTATTTACACAACAGTGTCATAGTGTTCGAAAGAGCAGCTATTAGTAGGCCCAAGGTCTAAAGGCTAACCGCATGAAGGCGTTGCCCTCGACCTTGATGGCTCAATAAAATTAAGTGCCTATCAAGTCGCTATTAACTAAAAAAATGGTTACTTGTTACATGACCAAGATAACATTATTTTAAAGCTGTGCAGAATATATGCACAGGAAAGTTTTTCTGCTGCTGTGCAAACTGCAAAATATATTTTAGAGCAGGAAATTAAGAATGGCCAAACACAAACGATAGACTTGCATGTTTTTGATTACTTCGAAGTTGGAATTGTATTTTTCGAACAGAAACAATAGGTACCGTTGAACGGACGGAATTCGCCAACCCCCACTGCCCCAATTTATTCGGAACGGGAGGGTTCGGTCAAATAAATGGCGCACGAAAAATTTATATCGACAATAGAGTTTGGCCCAGATTCATTCCTTTCAACCATGTATTAAAAAAAGTCCTACTAATACGTTATTATTTTTTTGGATTTCCTATAGTTCCTTTAGTTCCTTTAGTATAGTTTGGTAAATAGCAGTTTATTATTATAACCAAGGCTAAGTTTGGGCGGGGTGATTGCTGAAGTACGAACATCGACAGCAAAATGACTATTATTAATCCTGGATAGCAATATGACTGAAGCACCTCGTAGATATATTACTTCTTCATCTTCCTCTGCAAATTTGAAAAACAATATTAATTTTATGGTAAATCTAGTCGTCTACGTTGTATGTACGTATAGCTAATGCAGATTTTTTGCGCACATTCAATAATAGTTACTTTGAGTATCTTATATAATTCGTGAACGCATGAGTATGTATCAATTTTACTTCCTCATTTATATCTATGTCGACATTCTGTAATTAAAGTAGTTCAAATATAACGTATGTGTGTTCTGTCACCGCTGTGTCAATATTAGGAGTACGACGCACTGTGGTCGCGACCGCGACGCGCGACGTGCAAACACCCAACTAGCCCAGCCTAATTTATACACGTGGAGCTTTGGAATTGGAATCATCTTTGTGTACGTTTTCATAATCATCACCAATCAGTCAATTAAAAATAATTTACCTACTCTACTAACGTAGTATTATTTGACTAAAAAATGGAAACATTCACTGATCTGATTCAAATTTGCAGATGTTTAAAAAAAATTCGGTACCCGTTTACAGAATACCTCTTACTTAGTAAAAATTAACTATAAATTATGAGGGGCATACCACACAATGACCTTAAAATATAATGCCTGTCTACTTATACCAGAAAACAATCTAAAAAGATTGTGACCGAGAACTAAATTTAGTTCGCTGCAGACGAGACGACGAGATGTGGTTATAAAAGGAAACAGTTCCCTAAACGTTGTATGCAGTTGTGTCACACACGGAACGTGGTGCGTGCACGCATGTTTACCCGTTGCTTTTAATTATCCATGAGTCGTAAATCCCGAGCAGCATTACCTTAATGTACACACGTGATAAATATCTAACATAAGCCACATGCTAACGTTATGTCACGGAACAATTATGAAACCTAGCAGCGTCTCCATATTATATCATATGAAATTACACTTGAGAACTGGTTAACGAAATACAAGCGTACATTCAAGTTGCCTAAACCAGTGCATTTTTATCTCGTTCACTGATAAAGCGAGCTGGGACATCTGGTGTGAAGCCCCGCGCTCTCGAGTGTTGTAACTCAAATTAAAAATAACTTATAATATAAAATAAAAACTTGATGAATTGAGAACCTCTTTCATTTTTTGTACAGTTGTACCGTTTGTTCAATTATCTCATATGTTACATCAAATTATTATGTGCCATAGTAAAATTGTTACGGCCCGAACCGTGATCGTGAAAATACATAAACAATACAAACTGCATTGTGGGTGGTACAGCATCATAAGTGGTGAAGTGACTCACGATCGGTAGTAAATACATAGTAAATATGCGCATCGACGACGTAAAGATGGGCCACTCGTCGCATCGTACCTTATGCTGAAGAATTGGTACCAATTAGGAAGTGCGAGGGTGCGGCGCGGACGTCTCCGAGCTGAGAGGTCGTCGCTCGCTCGCTGGCATCTCGCCAACTCGCCTTCAACTCTACTATTATTTGAACAATTTGCACTTAAATCCAACCCCGTACCTACGTCCTGCACATCCGCAAAGCGGCACCGACTCGGCTACGCTGCCAACAAAAAACAACGCGATTAATAACTCCCCTTTCCAAAATACGGACCGTAACAGGAATGATTGATGCTTGTTGAATATATCGTCATGTGTAATAACAACACTCTGAATTACAAGTGACATTTAATCTGCGTACAATTTCTGAACGGTTACATATTGAATATAATACTTTGATCATGAGTCGATGAAAGCATAATTGAAACCCGAGCTTCTGCTGCCTTCGATTAGTGCAAATGAGCGAGCGTGCGTTCTCGCCTTACTGTAATGTTGGCACCACGCTCGACGTTACTTGTATCAATTATTTTTATTACATCATAACATTACAGACACCATCAGTGGAATAAGGTACAGCTAAAATAATATTAAAATTCCCTCCGACTTATGATAAACTAGTCATTATTTGTCTGTCTCGAATCGAGAATGTCGATAACAATAATCAGCATACTAATCTCGTATTACAAGATTTTGTCATGAACCGAGAATACCGAATGGTTTACGGAAAGGATTTATTTGGTGAGTTTTCGATTAAAGAACGCGGAGCTAAAATTAAATATTGAGGTTTGGTTTGACAATCTTCCAGTGATGCAAAATCACGTGGACATACGAAGATGTAACAGGACCCCAGCTTATTAGTGCAGATGACTTGCCGCTTTATTGGTTCTCCATCGGCGGCTCGGTGTGCATAATACACGCAAATACGACCCCACGGCACGTTAGTGTTCCTTAACATGGTGTATCATTTCGGTAAGTCATCGCCTGCCTTTAAGCGAAAAATAAAATCTTCGCAATAATTGAACAACAGCTCTCGCTACCTAATTTATTTTACTGACAGGAGCTTTGTCCCCGGTACAGCGAAGTAAGATAAGCCACATTACAACAAAACCTGCAGCTCATTTAAATGAGACGTCTTATGGGTCTGAAAAACGTATTATTCATGTAATAATATAAACAAAGATATTCAATGGGTATAATGGGGCCGGTAATGGAACGTCATTGAAACGAGCAGGCTGGCTATAGTTACTGGCGAAGAACAAAACCGCTGCCACGCTCCTGTTAATTCCACGATACTTTCCCACTACAGTGACGTTAAAAAGGAAGTCACGGCCCAAGGTTCGTTGATCCTCTGCTTAATAACACCATCGTGGGCGACTCCAACACACATGAAAACGAAAGTAAAGCACTTTGGTCGGAAGAAAGTCGCCACGGTTATTGTGAAGCGGTGAAAATACAACGGCTTGATTAACCGTATTTTTATGGTTTATATATCAGTGTTACGGAGATCGTTATGGCTCGTTATCAAGAAAGTAATTTTATTGAACCTTTGTTTATGTGATAGTGTTGATAACTTGAAAGGATTTAGTAAGAACAGTTCTAAATATGGTAATAAGCCCAACGCCATACGGTATCAATGATTCATCAAGAAATTTGATACTTTGATATTGATACAATTTTGAAAATATTAATAGCCAAATAAGACTATAAAAAATATTTTAAAAGTTCTTCTCAGTTGATCTTACTTCCGAATCGGTGGTAATTTTAGTAGCTTTGACCTTCAAAAGTGCCCTTTTGGGCCTAAACTGAATAAATGGTTTACACTTTTGAATCCGTAATCTATCCGCTTCCGTCCCACAGACTTACCCGCGTCCCCAGGGGATGACGCGGGACTCACGGAACTGTCTCTACGAAGTTCGGTACATTTTATCAGTAAGTTTATATCAGAATATTATATGTATGTAAATTTAATGGAGATGGAATAAAAAAAATATCCCGAAATCCTATACTTCATTTATACAAGCTTTATAATATTTATGTATTTTGTTTTGGGGAGCAGCAGCGGATATAGAATCAATATTTATTATACAAAAAAGAGCAATTCGTGCAATTTACAGTATGGGTCCCCGTGAATCATTAAGAGATTTATTTAGGGAAATAAATATAATGACATTACCTTCACTATATATTTATGAAAATATAATGTTTATACGTAGAAACATAGGAATGTTTGAGTCAAAATTAGATATTCATAGTATAAATACAAGACAAAGGGAGAAGTTAGTTGTTCCATACTTTAGACTAACTAAAGTTAACAAGTCATTTCTTGGTAATTGTGTTCGTTTTTATAATAAGATACCGCTTTCAATAACCAAAATGTCTGTTCATAAATTTAAAAATTATATTAGGAAAGTTTTGAAAGAAAAAGCGTATTACAAGGTAGTTATATTGAAGATAAAAATGTATGGAAATAGCTGCTCTCTGCACAGTGCACCTCTAAATCTCTTGTTTAAGTTGTAAGTACCTAATTATTGTTATTTTCTATTTTGTAGTCTTGTCATATTTCTTTTTTTTTTGTTTTGTTTTTATTAATGTTACCTATAATAAGTATTTTGTAATTGTTAAATATAAAATTATGTAAAATTGAAATTATAAAATAGCCAAAAAGTCAGAATAGATAAAAAATTATATAACAAATAAAAAAGAATGTAACCTTGCTGAGTTTCTTGCCGGTTCTTCTGAGTTGAAGGCTGACTTCCGAACCGGTTGTAGCTTCAGTAACTTTAAATTTGACCTTCATAAGTGCCCTCCGAAGGCCTAAACTGAATAAATGGTTTTGAATTTTGAATTTTGAATTTTTTGAATTAAAAACGTACTTGTCGCCATTTCGGTGTTAACCTTACCTAGCTCGATTTTATTATTACCTAGAGATTATTTGGAAACCTTATTAACCTATTTCAATTAATATTCAATAAGCTAAGAGTATTTCCAATAGATCCCGTATTGTTTTTCGTTATTATTCATAATAAGGTTTTATTAAAACATCAACTACCTATTAATTTGAGCATCCAAAGTAGAATAAGTACGTATAAACCAAAATTGTCAGAACTGCTATTTATTATTCGTGGAAAACATACATATAATCGAAATTACATTAAATTCGTATAATTAATCTGCGGAATTGCCTTCATAAACGTGTTGAGGACATTTATGCGGCTTTATTTCATGTTAAGGCCATGAAAAGTGCCATGCCATATCGTGACCTCAATTTTTATTTAAAATATAATTCTTGCTCACTTCTTAAAATCAATCCGACTTATTCCAGTATTTTCATTACACTTTCAACTTGCTGTGAAACAACTTTTACTTTTCTTCCATATATTGAACTATAGCGCGTGTTACTCATACATAAAGATGAAACAATCGCAAAATTGCAGAGTCACCACAACGCGTTGAAATTGGAAAAATCATGTTATAAAACATTGTTATATACATCTAAGATGATAGAACTAAGCACCTAACAGTAACTGTACAATAAAAAATCTTAGAAGGATGTATTAGAGTTACCTAATGAATACAGTAATGTTGTGTACATTTGCGACCAAACCTGGCAGAATGTGTACAAGTTAGCGTTCCTCATCCGTACTTATAGTAAATCCAGTCAAGTAAGTAGCAACCACGAGATCAAATTGGAACCCTTTTTTGTTTAAACCGACAATTAACAAGGGGCGGTAGAGCACAAGTTAACTACCCGCGGGCTACTTGAATTGTTGGCCCTTTAATGCGACGACTTCAGAGAATCGATTAAAATATCAGCTTCTATTTTCATTCCTTGGAAAGTTGACGTTTGATTGCTAGAGTTTAGACTGCGCTGATAACATACATCTCAAACTTATTTTATACGTTATAATAACAGTAAAGATGCATAATAATATTGAAGGTAGATTTAAGCCTACTGAAGATGGAATGGTGTTATAATCTGAAATAAAAAAATTACATCTAGTAACTTTGTTAATATGAAAAACAAAAGTAAAAAGCAGGGACTGATAACGTATTAATTACAAACTTTTGAAAGTCCATCAATGATTAGGTGTGTTGGAGCGTCTTAACCGCGACGTTCAAACCGTAGGTCTGTATCGCCCAGGACGAGAAAGGACAACTCAGAAGCACTTCGGTCAGTCTCCGAAGCTAAACCAGTACCCATTAGTGAGTGCCTAGCCGCAAAAACAACAGGGAACGAATCGGGAATGCGCCCTGGATCGGACCCCATACATGTGTTGCTAGATGTAGATCTACACAAACACTTGTCCTTGCCATAGGTGAATAGAATTTTAAATATTGAATAAAATGTTGACTTCAAACCAATATACAGGTTAGTACGATTACCATGCCTCTAAAACCAATAATATTATCAACATTACCAAGTAATGAAATATATTTAATATGTGTGAAGTATTTCCCACCATATTTATAGCACCTTATCATATTCGGCACGTTATTATTGGACAATAAATACCTACTTGCCTGCAGATTAAGAAATACCTACATTCGTCACAAAACACTGTAAAAAATCTGCAGCAAACTGTAAAATTTTAATGAGTTACTAGAAATTTATGTTATTTATAAGTAAATAAATAACCTTATTGTCGCCAATGTTGAGGGCCAAGTAAAGTATCCTTAAAATTTTAGCGACACCTAAGATGACAAATCATATTGTCTTGTATCACCGATAGACATTCCATTAGGTAGTGAAATAGCACACGTCTTTGCAAGGACCTCATTTACGATGAATAGCCATCCGATCCTCTGAAATCCGGTTTTATGGTTTAATTACGCGTTCTTGAACGTAACCAACGCATTGTTTTGTATCTAAAAGTACTCGGAATTACATTTCTTAGAACGTCAATGGAATGTTGCTGTATTATCATAAACTTAACTATTTTAATAAGTATCCAAGCTTTTTGAATTGATATTTAATAAGAACCGAGACACCATATAACGGATAGCGTCAAGTGTTTATGTGTGAAAATGCGAGAACGAATTACAGTAGAACATTTTTTCTGAATCATGAATTTATGGTACATAATTACGTCAATTATGTTAAAAACCTCGAGTATAAAAGTATAATTTAAAAAATGGCGTATTAACTCGCTCATCGCACTATCATTAAGACAGGAAATATCAACACGAACGCGTCAAATAAGATAAACAAGACCACATAAATAAACGGAACGGAAGGCGAAATACCTAGATGAATTGGAAAAATTCAGAAGATCCAAGACGTTTCCCATACATCGTGAGACCGTCCAGAGTCCACTGAAGTGAATGACCAATTACATCTGAGGGCGGATGTGCGCGGCGATGCCACTCGAAACGTAATCTACTGGCGCCATTACCTTCACGTGCCAGCCTCATCAGCTACGTAATTCACGTAATAAACGCAATCTGTTGACACTCGCTAGCCCTTTATACCGCCACAAATTGTCCATTCGATTACGATCGGTGACTTCTTACTGCCTCCACGAGAATTGTCTGTGTGAATGCCAAAAAACCTCTTCAAGCTCTACAAAGATTTATCGATTGGGATAAGAGTCTCATTGAATTGAGGTTTTAAGATTTATTGACGAAATTAAGAGACCTACACAATTTGAAAGGTGCTCGGTAATGTGTTCTATTCATAAATTCCTTCAATTCCACTTATCAAGAGACGTTCGGCTTATGTTTACTATCTTGGTTGACAATATAAAACGAGATTTTTTATTTCTAGCACGTTACGTGCGTTTTTAGGGCGTTTTTGTAGACATACTTACGAAATCTCTGGTAGGAGGCACGGATTGAAGACCTATTGTTTTGACACCGCGGTATAGACGATGCAAAAACTTGCTGAAATGCTGCTCAGCCTCTATATTTTACAATAGGCTTCCTTTCCATCAGAATTAGGTATTCCTTATTAAACATTACAAGGTCTTATTCTTAATTGCAGGGAGATAAGTACATAATGATTACATCGTGATATCCCCGTTGTTGTTAAGACTAGGTGCAAGATAATAATTGTACATCTAAAGTTGTAATTATTTACAATAATATTATACATACCCGTTCTTGGGGCATGGTTCGACAAATATTGATGACCGCGAATATCTTGCTCAGAGTTCGCGGTATTGTAGTTAGGTTAGGTTAGTACTCAAGTCGCAAATTTTGTCGTAGTTCCAGTAATTTTTATTAGTAATAAATAAATCTTGTATCTCATATATCACAATAGTAACGAGAACAATACAATTTTATTTAAGTATTTTTTGTCAATCAATTTAAAATTTTTATCTAATCTCACATTCTGGCAATCTTTTTATTATTTAAAATTAAAAATTTTGAAAACAAATTTTATCTATAAAAATCTTATTATATAATATATATATTTTTTTAATGTAACCTTGCTGAGTTTCATGCCGGTTCTTCTCAGTTTAAGGCTGACTTCCGAACCGGTGGTGGTCAGCAACTTTAAATTTGACCATCATAAGTGCCCACCACGGGCCTAAACTGAATAAATGGTTTTGTATTTTCAATTAACTAGAGAATGCTATCAATAACCATTTTCATTATCACGCCGCAAGAACGCTGTTGATATCCTAATAAATAAATAAATCGGCAAAATGAGTTCATAGTATGTAGTACCTATAATATTTAAAAAATATAAGTCAACCGACTGCGCATAATTTTCCGCAGGGCATGTGTATCGTAAAGGTTCTAATACTCAACGGTAGCCGAGGCAGTTTGCCCTGTGGTAGGTACTGGAACGACCTCGAAGGACGCTCGTCGCGCGCGCATTGTACCCGCAGTTGCGCTATATCCGCATAGCTCGCCCGACCGCCCGACCGCCCGCCACAACTAATTAAAGACTATGCGTTCATATAACGCAGAACAGAAAGCTTTTTTTGTGTAATATTGATCTTTAAGTACATTATATTCTTAGTGTAATATAATAACATGTTGGCACTATGACTCCATCTCTCACTACCGGAGCGGAGATGATATACTTGATTGTAATTAGGGACCTGTGGCGTATTCTGTGGCATTTTTTATTATTTTATTTTATTTTCGTTTAGTGGTCTTGCACATAATCTTCAATAATTTAGGTAAATATAGCATCGGTCTAACAGGATTTGCATATTATCAATATTATTAAATACTTGTCGAGTTTCACAGAATTACCTGTACAAACTTGAGAATATTCCCTTACTGCCTGTGCTATAGATTCAAATACATCAATTCCATGATTTATACCTACGTCCCCATCTACAACGTATACCCGCATAATCTTAGTTCAATCTTGCCAAATAAATGACGATCAATGTCCGAGTCAGGAAACTATGGCATTCCGATACTCCAGTGACTCAGTCGTACGCGCACACGCCGCGTGCCGGTGTCTCTAATTAAACCTCCATCATGTGTCGCCAATCGCTCGCCTAGCTCTTATTTGCCGACGAGAAATAATTACCTTAATAGGTAGTTCATGGAAGAATCCTGAAGATTAACATTCCATTTGTTTCCTGGTTGCTTTCAACGGTCATTTACACTAATAAATGAAACTGTTCATTCAACGCGAAAAATCTACACACGTGGAGCTTGAAATTTATATTACATTATGTAGAAGGCAACGTACCCCCTGTTTTACCCTTTTTATTTGTTTATTGTTAGTTCATTACCATGGAAAACTCACTAGACTGTTCATAAAAACAAAGAAATAATAATGTTTTCTTATAGCGTCGTTGTACGAGGGTTGAATTCGCAACCTATTTACGGAACACCGTTTGGGTATACAATAACATAAAAATAAAACATCTAGGGCGGACCTTTTGCCAAATAAGCGATGCCTTCCAATGGCCTTATTTCGTACGACCTTTTCTTATTTCTAACTCGACGTTAACTTGAGAATGTCCGTAAGCGTATTACGGTTGATCAAAAATGTTAAAGCATACTAACTTGTGTTTCACCTCTAAATATTTACAGGATTTAACTTTTCGTAATCGGAAATAGTCAGTTTAATTTATTTGTTGGGCGTTGACAAGCAGATAAACCTAAGAAATCGTATAAACGCATTTCAGACAGATTGACAGTGTTAATACTGCGAGACTTATTGTAAAACACTAGGTCTTGTAACTATTCGTAAAAAGATTCAGGTACCATAAAAGCTACAATACGTTGTTAGCACAGATGAGGATGCATGTACTGAATATTATTTGATTATTTCGCTATTGCGTGAATACAAATTGTGTCGTAGTGAAAGCGCGAACTCATCATTATTACCAAATGCCACAACGATACGCAACATGAATGCGTTTTCTAAAATATTAATAAATAACTAATAACACGCTGTAGATATACCTAAGGTACCTATCTGAATATTCATAAAACCAACATAGCGCACACTTATTTACAACTGCTACCATTGTTACCATAGATAATAATGTTTCTTCTTTCGCGGCGGGATAATGCTCACAAAGGCCGATCATTTCCACCCATTCTTTTTTAATAATAGTTACCGGACAGAAACTGCATGACTGGTAATAAGAGTAAGTGTGTCGCGTGCGTGAAGATGCTCTCCAGTCGCCAATCATTCCGTTAATTGGAGAGAATCATCGCTGTAGAAAGTCCAGAACGGGTGCGCGGGCGCCGCCGCTGCGCCGCTGCGGTCGGGGCACGTCAATAGTGACGAGTGCGTTGCAGTGTCAACGTACAAGGCGGCCGCGACCGAGTGCAACAAACTACGCCGGACGGTCGTTCACGTGACCATTAATTTGTTCACAGCAATGCTTCGCCACGTCCACACCATCGCCACGCCACAGAAACATACCGATGTCGGATACATAGATTATATTAATATGCACGAGGATGCATCGTCATGACTTCAATTTCGCGATAGCACTAAAGCGACAACCTCGAGAATTATTATTCCAATAAAAACAAACCATAATATTATTCTAATCGGATAGTTACATTACAGGAACTAAATAATTCAAATACACTGGAACTATTTTAAATTCCATTACATAGAATTATGCATCTATAATTCTTGCAAGCATCTACACCTGTCGCATGGATCTAAATATGGCGACGTCGATAGATGCAAATCAATAAACGGCGTTGCGTCATGATTGGTATAAAGGCCTATTCATAGTCGTTCGTGAAAGGCGCGTGGGTACGCCTATGGAAGCGTAGTGAGCACATGAGGTCGCTGAGTCAGTGGCCCTTCCTGCGTTCGTGCCTTTTGGGGAAATGTTACGTGAGCTGTGGGACGCGATCTGCAACCCAATGCCACGACGCATTGTCTGCCGAGCCTTGGCTGATTAACGAGACATCGAATCGAATTGAATATCACTATATGTACCTTATTAGATATTGTCCTTAACTCTTAATTATGGATAAGAAGCAAACGCACCATTAGGTATATACCTCATGTTGCGTGATTACGAACATACCCATTTACATAAGTTACATACTTAATGCGCAATGTAATAAAATTACATACTGCAGCTATAATACGAACTCATTAAGTAATTGATCCAATGTTATTTTACAACTCTGATAACTAACTCCGATTGAGTTTATTTGTCGACACAGTTTATTGTTTACATTTAATTAATAACAAAGAAATAAAAACAATTGAACGCCAATCAAGAAGAATGTCAAATATTTGTTGAATAAACAATATTGTGATAGTTTTGTGATGGAAAAATTACAAACTACTATTTATAAAAAATATTTAAATTAGGTTCGAGTTCTAATACCCCATGCTAGGGACGGCATAATTCAACAAGACCTATTTTTTTATTTCCACTTTAGGTGCCTTCGTAATTAAAATAGACATAATGATTTACTTCGTGGATTTGAAAGGACTATTAAAGGAAATTAGTATCTCAACTTAAATTTCGAAATTTTAAATAACCACCTTTTATAATAGTAAATTGTAATAGGTACATATTTGTATCTGTATGCAATGATCGCGCGTCAAAGGACTAGAATGTCGCAATGTGTACGCATCTCGATTTGTCAACGTCACGAGACATCGCTGCGGTTGTCAGCTTCGTAATAATAAAAATAAAATAGATGAAAACGAAAGATGTATTGACACGTGATTCCGTTTTATGATAATATGAAGATGGGTTCTTCAATAGCGATTACTTAACTTTTGTCTGAATAATAAACAAGTCTTATCTCTTGTAGGTATGTTTACACTTATAACATATATGACAGGCCAGTTCGCTTGGTGGTTAGCAACTCTGACTGCCAAGCCTAAGGTCGCGGGTTCGATTCCCACCCAGGACAAACATTTATTTGCATGAACATGTCTGTTTATTCTGTGTCTGGGTGTAAATATGTATATAAGTATGTAATATAGAAAAAATAGTAGTACATGTAGTATATCAGTCATCTGGTTTCCATAGTACAAGTTCTGCTTAGTTTGGGACCAGATGGCCGTGTGTAAAAGAACGTCCCAGGATATTTATTTATTTATACGTAGTACTATACTAGTTGTGCCTCGCGGTTTTCCTGGGATAAATATATTTGGCTCTATGTGCTTTTCCAGACTGTAATCTATCCGTTCAGCGGTTCTGGTGAGATGGAGTAACAAACAATCCATCCATAAAAACTGTCGCATTTACATTAGTAGTAAAATAGAATGAATAATTTATTATATTCAATAGAATAGAAGATTATCAGTATCACCAAATTGATAGGTTATTTAAAATACCTACTCAGATATTCAATGACAAATAAAAGGTTCAAAGGAGTCCAAACAAAAATAACTGCTATTGTAATCACGGTATGGAATAAAGTGGAATGACTCGTTATTAGTTAAACAGTCGTTAAGAAGGACAGGTGTCTAGCTATGTTTTATTTTCTTAGGATGTGCAGTGACATTTTTCAGCCGGTTAATTGTTAAGTGAGATTGTCATTCCTGTATGTAAACCCTAGTTTTTTGAAGGTCCACTAATGGAATCTTGTTGATATTCGAGCACCTGTCATGTTCTCCCATAACCATACAACTTTTATGCATGTCTGTGTGAGTCCAGACGCTCTAGAGTAATTAAATGTGAGGACCAATTATTGTAAAGCAAATTCTTACGAACTTTATTGTAGTTGGATGGGTAGGTACCCACTTAACCGCATTTTTGAGGTATGTGTGCACCTACTCAGGAACCTTACATTACAAATTATTTGTATTCACTGAGCTTGCAACCTAAAAATCTTTGATTCTTACTTTACTTACTTTACTAACATGATCATACTAAATTGAATAAACTTATTCCTCAATGATTTTCACTAACAGTTTTGTTAAACTCTCCGGAACAAAACCCCAAAATCTATATCATTTTGGTATTTTGGAAGGAAGGGTTTACACTTATAAAATTACTTACTAAATTATTTTTAGTTTTATCAGTTGATCGGATATCTCCAAATACTTAGGCACCTAGTTTTATACGTACCACATTGCAAAAAGCATTGGTGTTTACGCATACCTATAGTTCAAAAACACCGCCCAAGCTAACAACTCTGGATTGATTTAAATATTTACTGGAATTGAAGTCACTATAAGTCGCGGTCTAGTAACGAGAATTTATATCGGCGCCTAGAGTAAACCTGCGGTTACAAAATATGAACGCGAAAACATCGGAAGGGTAATCAATTTGTCGAATAAATCATTTTGTAACTAATTCTTCGCCGATCAAATACGCATCGATCTTTCGACATTCGATTTTACAAAACGTAACCCCATTCCGACGTTAATTTCTATAATTTCTGACAGCGAAATATCTGACTTGTGACTTGGCCATTTACCATGACGTACTTAGATGTTTGAAACACAATCGGACATTGCATCGTATATGAATGTAGAAACATCGTAGGGATACGACGAATTACTAAAGCGGATATTTTCTTTAAATAAAAAAAATATTGGCTGTACAAACATAAACGTACTGTTATATTGATTGAAGTTATGATTAAGAAAACATATCGCATATAGTTAAACGCAGGAATATCTAATCTGTGCGTCTAATAGGTAGATAATAAACCCCCGTGACACTATCAACAACATCAAGGTGCCTCGAGCACTGAATAATATTTGACTTGAGAGCTAGATGACGTTCAGTCCAGTACCAAGTTATTTATTTTACGAAACATACTGTAAAAATTGACCACTGAGCTTGTTTGTATGTAACGGACTCATTTGGGCGCGATTATGATCCACTTTAAACGGTCAGATTTCATTCAAACTTTGTAGATTTATCGAGGACCGATGACAATTCAATATTTTAAATAGTTAGACCCGTTATCCTTACTAGGATAATCAGGATTAGTGATATTATAAAAAAATGTTTAAAAAAAACACGCTTTTATAGAAAATCCAACAAAAAATAGAAAATAAATTTGTATTAAGAATAGGGTAAATAAGAAAAAAATGTATTTTATTGTGAAAAAAAGCGTGGGTTGCTTTTTAACATATTATCAAAATGATAATCCTTCTACTCATATCTGTCAATAAAATATTTATAACTATTGACGCCATGCACCCCACGCTTTTTTTACAATACAATTTCTTATTCTCATTTACACTATTCTTAATTCAAATTTATTTTCTATTTTTTCGTTGGAATTTTATAATGTAAAATGAAATGAAATGTAAAACAATAGTTTTTTTTTTTTGTTACTATTTACAGTTGTGGGAATAACGTAAGATTCAGTCTTGAAATTCAGATATCATTATAAATGCCACATCCTTAAAACACACATGCTTTATTAATTAACAGAAGCAAATATTTAATCTTTATAAACCATCTCATGCGCATTATTCTGGTTTACAAACAACACATGTTACATTTATTGTTAACGCATCAATGATGTAACTCTAAGTAAATCTCATAAAAGTATTTTTTAACTACAATCACAAACGCAACATCAATTTTAATTGTTACCACGCGAGATAAACCGTTATGTATGTTTTTATCTAACATAACAAAATCTGAGTTAGCCTTAATTAAATTTTAGAGTAAGTATATAAACTACAAGCTGTCCCCCGCGGTTTCACTCGCGTTCCGGAGGGATATTATTTTGTTCTTTCTATCATGAATAGTTTTCGCAGCGCACGCGATGTTAGGAATTTTTTAGGTCATTTTTTTACAATTTGGGTTACATTATTATAATTTTAGTAAGGATCCCTATTTCAAAAAAAATATAATATAGCCTTTGTCACCCGGAGATTGGGTAGCTTCCCAATGGTGATAGAATTTTTGATATCGGTCCTGTAGTACTTAAAATTATTCGTTACATCCAAAAATACAAATCTTTCCTCTTTACAATACAATTATACATACTTATATAAAATATAATGTAAAAGTATATAAATGAATCATAATTAGCGTAGATTATTGTAGTCTTAGGGATATAAATTGTAAAACGATTACTATGCCCCGCAATTACTAATTGTTTACAGGAAGGTGAAGTATGTTGATCCTGTAAATATACATGTGACGTCAAACCTTTTCCCGTTAGACTTACCTTCAAACCTACTAGATGGACATCATATAGAAATAAACCACTAATGATTACTAAGAATAATTTGTTACAGGGAATACTCAACATTTAAGTTTTATTTTCCCATTAGACTTACCTTGAAACCTTCTATAAACAATAAATAAAGGACTTATGCTTACTAAGAATAATTAGTTATGGGGAAAATATCAGAACTGTTTATCTTACTACTAGTAATACTACTAGTCTAGATTGACAAATTAAGACATCGTTGTATGTTTTGAAATAATTGTAAACACCAACATCATAATTAACAGTGACATTCGAGTCAATCGCAAGTAAATAAATAAATAAAATAATGGGACACTCTATACACACGGCCATCTGGTCCCAAACTAAACAGAGCTTGTACTATGGAAACCAGATAGCTGATATACTAGATATACTATTTTTTTTCTAAATACATACTTATATACATATTTACTATATAGATACGATATTTATACACAAGTGTATTCAAACACCTAATATAGAATTGCATTTAAACCCATATCCTGAGACCACCAATGACACTGATGGCTCTACACCAAGGATACAAGTCGACTACTTATAAGATAAATATGTTGGAGTATGACCTTTCCACAGTTACACTTGTTCTGTAAAGAGGCTTACAAGCGATTTAGAGGTAACTTTGTAATAGTACTAGGTATAAATTAGATTACGTCGGTGCCGAGCGTGCACAGACAACATAAATCAGGATTTAACGCTTCATTTGTGCTATGCAACGACGACCCACTTGCAAGCCATAACTAAAAGACCCCTTGAAGTCCTCTGAGCAAAATTAGATGCAAAATGTTTCAAGCCCTATGGCTCAAATGAGTCAAACTCTATAGTTTGACAGACATAGAAACAGCTCTTTACTGCAGAAGATGCATAGAACATTTATACTCAGAAGATGTGTAAATATGCATGTTTACTCGTATTCGTCTATGTGAACGTTTCCAAAGATGAAAAATTAGTACTAATTAGTGGCGCTGTACGTCAAGGAAATGTCATTCTACGCTGCATCTTTAGATTTAGCTTTTACTTCCTAAAAGAAATAAACAACAGTGTTAACTATCACTAAGAAAGTGATGTTTATTTAATGTCAAAATATTAAACCGATATGCAATTGAAGCATTTTTAATAAAAAAGTTTTTCTGGCCTGGCAACATATTGAATATATTGAAGAGCAAAGTGTGGAGACTTCACATTGGTTTAGTTCCTTATCTAGAACATGCCATCCCATAAAATAATATACACACAGATTGTAGGGTGGAGGATATCACCGGTGTTGCAAGGTAAGTCTACCTATCCGATGTTGCCTCACTCTCGTAGGAAGCCCAGCGTTAACATCTACGTTTGGAAACCGCTGATAATAATGATTTATATTCTGATAATACATAAAACGCTAATTACGCGTGAATATTGCAAACTTTATTCACTGTTATTTCGTAACCTTAGTATGTGTTTGAATATGGGCAAATAAATTTATGGCTGATAAAGTTTCAATAACAATGTAGGTACATGAAGACAGGAAGCCTTTCAATTGATCTATAAAAATATATTTTTGGAATTGGGTTAACAATATCTGATTACAGTTAACGATAAAAAATCAAATAAAACCAATTCATAGTGGTGAATCGATTGAAGATTTTGCCAAAAAATTAAACATTAAATTTGTATGCCGACTTTAAGAAATAATTCCCTATTACCGAATCGAATGCATTTAGGAGTTTGAAACACTCAAAACAAATGACCCTCAACATACCTATGTAAACGTATTTACCTTCGTAAATAAATAACTATTTTGGCTTTTTGGTTGTGCAACAATAGTTCAAGTGTCAAATAGAAAGAAAAACTTAACGGAATTTCTTAACAATGACATAAACAAACAGCAAACGTGAAACTGGCTCATTTTTAGGTCGCCCAATGGGGCAAGCGACCCGAGTGCCTGGCACAAAAGATTTTCATGGCAACGCTGCCAACTGGGTAAACATAGTGCGCAGCAAGTAAGTAATGCAGTATTGTTGCCAATATGCACATCGTGTGTCCGAAGCGAGACTAACATTCCAGATAAATTGGTAAACTTTTGCCGCTGTAAGCAATTAGCGAAACATGGTATTGCGTGACGTGTACATGACTGTTGTTGGACGTGCACGTGCCCTTTATGGAAATACGAATTGTAGCTTTACAAATAAATTATGAATGAAAATGTCATAATGCTAAAAACAAAGAACCAGTGCCTTTGTTTTTATTGTTTTAAGGTGAAGAAGGCTTTTACACTCTTACGCGCACCAAATTTTTATTAATAATTTCAATTATCATTATGTTTGTTTTTTTTATTATGATCGTTAAGTCGGAGACAAACTAACAAAACTGTAGCATGTTGTTAAACTGTTTCTTAAAACGAAGGACAAAATAATTTACTACGCTCTATGCGGCGGCACCACATAGTTAGTTATTATCTTAAATACACGCAACAAATATCCAAGTAACCCAACAATCTATCTAGGTGACTTTAAATTATGCAAATGATACATTTCATAAGTGGCTGTTTGCATTCTACACGGGAGACATGTGAAATTATTGAAAATTATTCCAGAAGCGGTTACCTGTCCTCGCGAACATAATTAGCTGGCTTATCCATAAAGAAAGTTATTTATGGTCAGAAATGAAAAGTTAAACCAAAAACAAAAACAGTATTTAATATTCTAATTGCGTAGACTGTACACCTACTTTTTTCAATTAAATTACTTGCCTTAAATCTATACATTTTCAGGCTTTTTATCTACTTTTACTACTAGCTGTCCCCCGCGGTTTTACCCGCGTTCCCGAGGCATAACACATTTTCCCGGGATAAAAAGTAACCTATATATTATTTCAGGATATGTTCTATCTGTGTGCGAACTTTAATCCATATCCGTTTAGTAGTTTTTGCGTGTAAGAGTAACAAACATACATACATACAAATCTTATCATATTAGTATAGACTACAATGCTTGAAGCTCTAACAACCCACATACAATACGCGAATAATGTAGCAATACAACGTGGGTGATTTGTAGGTAGGTAAGTAGGTACATATACCAAAACAAATCATAAAACTATATTCTTTGGTGATGATGTTTAATCACTATTGTAATTCTAATTGTATCTAAAATTGTACCTAAAAGTGTACTATTTTTCAAATACAATCATTACATATGTTTCTTTGAGATCGTATAAGAAGGTACTCCAACAAATATCAGATAGGTACCTATAAAATGAGTCAGACTTTAACGCTTCATGGTTATAAATTACAAAAATGAACAGTGAGTACAGTGCTCCAGATTTCGTGCATATTAAAATAATAAAAAAAGATAATTTTAAACGTAAAACCGTTCGTTAGTTTTACAACACCGCCTAGTAAGACATTTAATTTGCTCGGTTACCGTTATGATCACCATGCATGTGCGCCACAAATTATATAAAAAATAAATAATATTTAGTAAGGTAAACTCATACGCCATTGTTACAGGGTAGGCCATCAAACCGTATAAAATAAGGCGTAGATCGAAGGCAAGAATTTCTTATCTAGAAGTAGGTACAAGTGCATTAAAAATTTACGCAGTTTAATCAGCGATGAAATATCGTGTCGACGCACGTGACCCGCGCGAGAAACGTGTGGATCCGCAGAACGGCGGAAACCTACGTCTAACCGTGACAGGCCGGCGCACACGTCGTGATCATTCCAAGCATTCAACAATCTTCGAACATGATGCTATGTAAGAGGATAACTTAATGAACCACACCCATACTTGGTAGGTTCTATAAATTCTGGTAAATTCTATAATTTCACTAGGTCCTAAATACAAGTTTAAGATGTAATGTTTTCTTGGGATAAAAACCTTTGTTTTTCCCGAATAGTTTAGCTCTATATTAGTGAAAGATTCCATAATCGGTCAGTACCCAGGTACTTCCAGAGATTAATCCTCAATCAATCAAACTTTTTCTCTTTATAATATTGGTGAAGATCTGAATCAACTTCTGACACCTAAAATATGTAAAGGTAAGTATGTATATGTTAAGTTTGCCAATTCATTCACATTAAAACACACAATTTCTCATTCCCACATTTCAAAAAGACGTGATCTAAATAGCTAAGGAACATGTCTCTGGCAAATGTAAGCAGCGGTCTTGTAAAATAGGTCACTGCACATTTCGCATGCTGATATTGCGAACGTAACATCAAAACGTTCAATCGGAATCTACCGACATTCGATTCGAAAACCGCTAATACATGAAATGAAAGTCTACGGTAAGTAACATAAGAGTAAGTAATAAAGAAAGCGTATGAAGGTGAACGAGCTTAACAAATAGATACTAAAACTTTATGAGCACAACATAAATGCTACTTTACGAAAACATCGATAAACAGTAAAAGTTTATACACATCCGACAATAATCGTTTAGATACCGATGCAGATTGTTACATTTGTAATCCAAATAACATTACAATATGTAAAAAGACCATGAGATAATGAGTTCTGCATAGGGCTGCCACCCGTCCGGGTTTCCTCGGATTTGTCCTAGTTTAGAGTGTGTCCGGGGAGCGTCCGGGTGGGGTTTTTAAAAAGAGTCCGGGTGACACCGCATCCAATAAAAATGTAAACTTTAAGTGTAAAAATATTTTTAGGCGTCTCCGGGATCCCAATTTCACCTAAATGTCCGGGATTTTTTAAGCTTTTGTCCGGCGTTGGCAATTTAGGTGATGGCAGCCCTAGTTCTGCAGGAACTTTCTTAAATACCCCAAATAATCAAGTCAGTAAACAAATCGACTATAGTAAGCTGTAAAAGCTGCACAGTACAAACGGTCCACTCTCTCCTTAGGTATAGGAAGATGCCGATGGCGTATAGGAAGGGAGAGTTAATGGATAGTGTCACAATAAGAGATATTCGGGGAAGTCGTGCCGACAGTAAACATGACAGGGGAGGGGCCGAACTAACCAAAAACAGGATAAAAGTAAAATCCAATAAGACCAGGTAAAACCAACACGGGATTTCCTAGTCGGTGATCTGTGTCAGTGTACCTAATGCTGTAATTAGTTATTACAATATTGAACACATTCGTAGGTCATTCGCTCCTACTGATAATGCCGCTACCTCACACTAGTTTCTTACAATTTGAAAATTATATAATTATTAACCAAACTATTATTAAAGTTTCTCAGCAAAACTAATGATTCATGTAATGTTTTCTGTCCTCGCATTACCTACTACACACCCACCTATTATTCATTTGTAATAACATAAGTATTCTAATTAATAAACGATCCAGTTTATAGAATTCAGATTTCAGTCAATAGTGACGCTTGTTTACAGAAATACAATGCGTACAGAAAACAATAGGCCGAGCTCGAGTCGTTATCATCGACGCTTTATTCATAAATCCATTGTGTGAAATGTTAAATCGGACGAACGAAACGGTAGAGTTGGAATGAATGAATGCACTTGTCGCATGCATGGGCCTCGAGCCTCGACTTATCATTGTCGGATAGTGTAGGAGTAGAGGATCGTCGAAATAACAGCGGTGCCGCAACGGCGGAGGCCGGGCCGCCGCCGCCACCGCCGCCGCCGGCCGTCAGTCGCGCCGCGCGCACCGTGGCCTCCGCTCACATGCTGTAGCACGAGCCGCGTCGCTCAGCCGCCGGTACCGGCCGTCTTCGCCAGTCGCACGCCGCGCCCGCCCTTATCAAAACATTCCCGCATTGGGATCGATCCGCATGTCTTTACGCGCCTTGCAGTGATAACGAGAACTCTCGACCGCTACGTGACTTTGTGACTCCAGTGACCCAAGTACCAAAATACAATTTTGTGTGGTGTTTTTGACATGTGATTTTTTATTTCACTTCAGTAAACAGTTGTTCAGGATTCATCGTTTTTCAAGTTCAAGTGACATTCAAGTAAGTAAATAATGAGACTAAGAAATTACAAACAGCTAATTGTTTATAAGTAATTAGATTATTTATTTAATTCAAGGAATAATAAAATTTGTCCACGGTTAATTTATAAATTAAATATTTGGAGACACTAGACAAATCAAAGATCTTTAGAGATACTGCTCTATACTTAGTTCTACAATAGGTACTAACAAATATATTTAATAAATATATAATCTTAACCATTACTTAATTACAAATTTGCTGTCCAAACTTTCACAAAAATTTTCAATACAATTTATTTTTAATAGCTAGTGAAAAACAACATTAGCAAAAAACTATACTCCTCAGTAAATAACTGGGTCAGAAGACACGCTTTGATAGAAATTTACCTCCAATATCTACCACATTATTTGAATTACAAACACATTAATTCGCTTATTATATTAACGCTCTATTTTTTATTTGATTGGAACAATTGTACATCGCACTGTCCCGACCGGGAGTGAACACTCATAAATACTAAAGAGTTTAATTAAAGAACTCATGCTTAGCCGCTTTTGAAATTTAACTCGGATCTTCAAAAGATGAGTACAGTTTCAGATGTTAGAGCGTCATCACACATGTGTATTTTTACACTCAAACTTCGAACATAAAAGAGTTACCGAGAGAAATGAAATGAGCAGCTGCTCTTAATGAAACAAACTTAATTTGTATTACTGTGAAAGTCATTTGCTGTATAGGTATAATATTATGCTTAAATATTTTCGAAAGCAGACGGATGATATCTAGTTATTTTCATCCTGAAAAGTTGAATTTGAATACGCGTATAGAACATTTGAATACATAAAGAGACTGTCAATCAAGTGCGTGACATTAAAGACCTTCGGATACACAACTTAAAGTTTAAACTTAACAAGCAGTGCTTTAAATTAGTAGGTACCAACTTTATACTATAATATTAGGAATAATAAAGATTACAAGACACGTGTTCATAATATCCACAAGATGTGCGGTAAAGTCGGTATAAGACAATCATGACATTAACCGGTTCATTCCTAAAAATCTTATCCCTGTTTTTCTTACTGCTAAATCAAATAGGTCACTACCAAGACCTAGTAAGTAGTAATTCAAACATTGAAAGAATAAAGTCGAATTCAATTTAAGATTAAGTTTAAATGCAACTTTAAGCAGTAGTTAAAAGAGTCTGAAATTAAATGATTGATGAAACTGCTTTATAGTATTATGTACCATCTATCAAGAGCATCATTAGTTGCATAAATACCTACATATTTGATTAATAATAAAAACAACGTTATAACTATAAGTAATAACGAGATCGAAATGATACACACTTGCTGCATCAAGAATCAAGATCACATCAGTGACTGGCACATTTATTAGATGCCTTAACGACCCCTGGCCGCTATTACAGTTTATAATAAACACTCTGAGATGACCGTGATTATTGTACCTGAGCTATCTGACGTGAGTGCTCTATGCTAGGCTTTTTATCTAACCATTATATAGTGTATGCACTTATATATAGCAATGTAAACGATGAAAGCTATTACGCCATTTCCGTTACGGGCTGTACAGCCACAAAAGTTCAGAGCAGTCTGGCACAAAGTGGAAAAAAAACTAAAAAACAAATGTTAAATAAAAGCTATTTTACTGTCGTTTTTAAAAAACGAAAAGAAATGTTCTTGAAAATTCGCAACTTTCCACTCAAGATTTGGATTCATTACAATGAAGATAGAAATAAATAACGAGCGAAAAAATCGATTCAACCGTTTCCGGTAATAATCTGCAATCAGTACAATGCTAAACGATTGTAACTCGACATTTACATAAACATAACTAGTAAGTATAACTCATCCATAATAAGAATGTATATGCTAGTTAATCTGCGAACATTAAAGTTTTTACATGAGAGATAGAATAGAGTTTATTCAGAGCATCCGCAACGGGGCGTATTGCGCACGCACATGCGACCTGGATGCCACCAGACCGTCTCGTGTATTAATCTGGACAACTCATCAACACAGCCCTCTATAATTACACATTCCGACTTAAGATGCTTGAGATTTAACTGAATTCATGATGAATGTATTTACACTAATAATAACACTAAATTAAAGCCGTCCTAATATTTACTTTAACCTACTAGTCAAATATTTAAGTAACCAAGGGAATTAAACACCAATAATTTAATTTATTGATAGATTGATGGAATTCATTAAATAATATTTAAATACTAGTACGACATGATCGTATTTACCAATTATGGTAATGTAATTAAAGGATACGTAACAGTTTTGACCTTGTCTCGTATTCGAGTTTTATGCATCAGATAAAAGAGATTGGAGCAAATAAATATCACTTGTACCACATCTATGGTTATAGTTATTAAGTGTAAAGAAGTAGATCGAAAATATAGAACACAGAAAATACTACATAAATTATAAAATAATTACCGATTCCATAAGGGCTTCTCCCGACCGAATTTTGCAGAAATTATATAAAACATCACGAATGACCAGTACCAATGTGAAAAAAATCTTAAAATAACATTGATCTAAGTACACGAGTAAAATAGAATTAAATATATGTCGTTGATAAGATAAGAAGCTATCCTCCAAGTTACTATCGCGAGATAAGTAATTACACTTAGCTAGACAAGTTATCGACACAAACTAAAGCTTTTAAATAACTGAGGCGTACTTAGATAGCGACAGGATCATCCAAAAGACCACGTTTATTATTTCAATACGCATAACCAGTAGCGTTTACTTTGTTGCACAACACATCCCACACGTTTTTGTGAACCTATTTTAATGATTTATTAGATATCAGTTTACAGTCAACAATTTATAAAGTTCGTAATTCATCATAACGATTTAAATATGGCTGTTGATTGAATAATACTCGAATTATAATATTAAATGATTTACGATCTAGCGCGCATTCAATTACCTAATTCTCCAAAGCGGTTACATAATGATAGACCGTGGACGAGTCATTGAAACATCTTAAAAGTGTTTTTAAACAACAAATTGGACGGCGGACTGGTTCGGCGTAACTCCGGAAGCGAACAGGTTCCACGGTCCCGAGATAAGTATTAATTGGAATTTTAATTTTAACTAATGAAAGATGCTCGTGAATGGCTCGATTGGGAATCGTTTTTTCTGAACGCAGGTATTACACGGATTGAGTAACAGTTCGGCTTTCACTGAATACGACCAACTAGTTATTACAGTCGCGGCGGCGGCACGCAAAGTTTTTAGGTAACTGAATGCACTAGGTACGAGTACGTTGACCACTTGACCGTTCATTACAATGTATTGGTTTGAATCGAACATAACGCATCGATGTGTGCAAATGTGCATGGAGATCGCATAACTCTTCTGTTTTGATTGCGTAAGTCGGTTAGCTGAAGTTTCCTGAACTGAACTGGTAATTCAAGTTGATGTGAATAACTTCACACCATTCCTACGATATAGCTAATGTGTAATTGTGTATGTACTGTGCCGTGAGATACGTAATTGTTACGTCAACCGTAGCATTTTACTTTTAAGCGACATCTGTATAAAAATTCTGTGGGATCTAAGGAATGTGTTTTTGTTAATAAGGAGTTCCTAACTCATCAAATCAGAACGATTAATAAATTAATTCAATAATTAAATAATAGAAGACATTTAGAAATAATTATAATCAGTTATCTTAATTGTTAATTGTACTGATAAATTCCAATATTACATATCCAATAAAAATAATAATAGAAAGATGATTGTGATGAATTTTAGACCAGTTAAGGCCAATCATTTTGTAATGTGATTCGGACATGTTTTACATAAGAATCCGTCAAAAAATATTCTTCGTGACCGTGAAGCATAACCAATTTATAAATATAATTGCTCAACTTAATTGGTGAATTCTGCAGATCAAACGTGGAACAAATCAGAAGCGCGAGTTCCGGACAATAAAACTAGACGTCGTGATCCGATCTACTTGTTTTGTAAAAGTAAATCGCGTGTTCATTTATTAACTGACGTGAAAACTGCAGAAAGCCACAAAAAACTGTTAGTAATTTATTTCCACGTGAGATATTAATAACAAAGTAAGTGATCCATTAAAATAAAGGCCAATAGTGTACCTACCGAGCGAATAAGGCTAACAACCCTACAAATTATACGACATGTGGAAAATGTTATGGAAGGAATTATTACATTATGCTAATTTAATCGTAAATATCTTCAACGTGAAGTGCTTGAGATCCAATTCAGTGACAGGAAACAGTCGAGTTTGTTTTATTGCCAGCTATTAATGTCTCATAGCTGGACGTGGTTGATTTACCTACGCTAGATTTACGTAAGACGAAGCCGCTTAACTTCCGATACCGTTGGGTTGTACATCGTTTTATCTAATCAACTATTAGGAGCATTGACCCTCATTGAATCTTTTAAGCAGATGGTACAATAGGTGACCATCCCGAAAGATACAATAACAAACAATAATAGGGATAAAACTACAAATTATTCAAGAAAACAAAAGAATATTTTTGAGTATAGAAAAAAGATTAGTGTTGGTTTTGTTTACTTTCTAAAAGGTACCATTTGCATTGTAGAGGTGTTAAAGTTTTATTAACGCGTGTTTTTTTAACATCATAAAAACTGCATCTCCGCGTAGGTGGTTGGGTAGTTTCGAGGAGCATTTCTCTTGAATGGGCATGTCCGCCCACGATGCGCGTGCGCCGCGTCCCGCCCACGCGCTAGTAAATTGTTGTCCTAACTGTACCGGCGACAAATTACCCATGTATCACACATAATAGTGGTCCTTTAATCTTAATATGACGGAAATTTATTCATTCAAGCATGATTGATTTGGAAATATGTGTAGGATGATACGAATCCAATACAAGTCTCTTGTATCCGATTCTTAAAATACATCAACGTGAAAAAGTAACAATGATTGCGACATCTATATGATTAAAGTTTATCGCTGGTTGTTCAAAATATTTATTAAAAGATCGGCAAATTTAAATAAAGGTAGTTATTAAATAAGCTTCTATAATTGTGGTGCAACCATACTAATCAAATGCTATAAAAAGCTTTCAGCTTAAAGCAAACATTTGTATGCTCGAACATCTATTTGTTTTCAGTCTGGGTGTTAAAAGTTACACCCTTACGCGGATAATTAGGTGTGCTAGAAAGTAATATAGTAGGTACGTCATTTAGTATAGTATACCAACAATTTTGTTAAGAATCAGAGGGCCACGAGTAAAGAAAGGTTCCAGGATATTGACTATATAGAATTTGCATTCTATTGAATAGCCGCTGACTAAAACTATGAGGCTTGCACATGCACACACAGGTCCGGAGAGTCGAGCCCCTTATTCAGCTAATACAAACTTCGCCGACGAGCCGCTTCACGGATGCCTCGGAGAGCTTATCTCTCACGAGATTAGTAGTATTAGCGTAGTTAGCGAAAGAGACAGAGCACGGAGGCCGCGAGGAAACGTCCTCGAGTTAGTGTCATTTTCCCTACAGAATCGAGCCCCAGCTCCTTAACATTAACAGCACGACGCTAATGATGTGCAAATAACAAACGGCATACACGACACACGTCTTTGAATATTACCAAATAGGCAGCAATATTAATGTTTACATACAATGTCAGAATTCTCTATTCACATTTTAAATAATTTGCCTTACATTGCGTGCGGGCAAGTCTTGATAATGAATAATTAGTAAAATAACTGATTTTCTATTTGAGGTGTACAATTCTGATTTACAGACATTCTTTAAGTTTCTTTATATGTAGAAATATACATAACAGAAATATGGATATATATATCATTGATGATATTATTATTTTCAATACGATTACAGGCAATTTTATACGATGAAATATCAAGCTTGGTTGACGAACTATCTTCAGCCTGTTTTGTAACCTTCTGACATATGAATAGTAATAATAACAATTTACTGCACGGCATTTTTTTTTAATACGCAAATTTATGACATCTGCATCTGATCAACTGCAATCTCCTATTTAACATTTAAAAGCTCAAGGCTATTACCCAATACCTCACTTTAATCGATTACGGTATTCAAAAATCTCTAATGATGATTTTAATTATTATACTTAATGTTAGTGTCGTATTGCTTTCTAAAAAAAATATATAAAACAGTACTAGAATACAAAAAATAATTACCTATATCCGTAAAATAAACTGTCATAACTTTGTAATAAAATTATGTCTATGCTAGCCGTCCCCCGCGGTTTCACCCGCGTTCCCGAGGGATGTAACATTTCCCCGGCACACAAAGTATCCTAAGTTACTTCTAATACCTCCAAGAAATATGTGAACAAAGTTTCATGATGATCGGTTAAGTAGTTTTCGCGTGAAAGCGTAACAAACTTGCATTCCCATTTATAATATTAGTAGGAATTTGATGAATTAACATAATTCGTCTGTTTTCCATTTAAATGTCCGTTCAATTAATTTTCTGCGTGTAATTTTGTCCAAGGATATTAAAAGGTTAATAAATAATTAAAACACGTTAACCTATACTATACCAAAGCAAAGTTACAGAATTACACAATTATTGTAATTATAATCACCATTTACGTTATTCGATACAAAGTAACGAACTCGCTTTACGGTATTCCAATCCGATCATTATGAAGGTCCCTTTACGCAATGAAACTCTATTGGTACCTACTAATGAGCATGGTCAGGATAGGAAAGCGAATACAAACATCAAGTTATTTAATAAACTTTATTTATTTTCCTCTCACAAAAGGCAATTAATATAACGCAATGTTAAGTTGGCATACAGAACAATGCAGACCTGCTTTGTGAGAGACCTAGTGCTTGTGTTAGGTTAAAAAAACCTTTTTCAAAACTCGGGGTATACTAATACTGTAAGCTTGTTTAATTATAAATAGACTTATCATTTACCCATTAACACTATCATTAAATGCAAATGAAATAAATTCTTAAAATGGTTACGTAAATTACGTGACCTTTTTTAACAATGACAAGAAGGACGGCGTTTTATTAGTAAGGACGTAAATGTCTGCTACAATTACAATAATAATAATATCAACCCAAAACATCACTTCAGGGCAAGGGCCTTCCGTCTCTTTCGCTACTCCCTGTTCATTACCCTAGAGGGTCAGACCTTAGAGAAGGCATCGAACTCTTCACCGCAGAGAACGCAAAACGTAGTCGCACCAGACCTAGACAGCAAGAAGCTATAGTAATTAATTCCAACAAATACGGTGTGTAAAGTGTTTTGACCTTAGCAACAAATATTAAATCTTCATTTAAAACGAAAAGCAAAACATAAAATACTAACGATATTCAATATAATCCGTATATTTACTACATTAAGGTTGCATTTATATTTGTCCTTACCGTGAATATCAAATGCCATTCGATTGCGGTTGCAGGTGCACCTTACGTTACCGCGGTGCTCACGGACTGTCTAATAATAAAGTCTAGTCTAGATCTATCGCTTCAACTAGTGCTAACTACTAACTTTCGAAAGCGCTCGTCACGCCGCGCCGTCTAGCCTAATCAACGTGTACTTGTCTTTACAGTTTAATCTACACTGAATTATTTATACGCTGTTTCTGAGTCTCTTCTCTCAGACATTGAATAAATTAACTACGCAGATATTATTGGTACTTCAAAGGGTAGATAATATTATTATTCATTTGAAAACATGTAAGGTAAAAGTCAATAAATATGGTATAAGTAGCTATTTAACAAGTATAAGGCTTTGTTTCAAGGCAGCAAGTCAAGTAGGCAAACGAAAAGGTTATAGACCTTGTCATGCTTCAAGTATATAGACCCAGGTCGTCAAGATTGATGAATTCTAGAATATTTATTCCATCTTACTAATATTATATTGTGACGGGCCAGTTGGCTTGGTGGTTAGAGACCCTGACTGCCAAACCGAAGGTCGTGGGTTCGATTCCCACCCAGGACAAACATTTGTGTACATGAACATGTCTGTTTGTTCTGTGTCTGGGTGTAAATATCTATATATGTATGTGTTAAAAAAAGTAGTATATGTAGTATATCAGTTACCTGGTAGCCATACTACAAGCAGTACACTCTGCTTAACTTGGGATCAGGTAACTATGTGTGAAGAATGTCTTGGGATATTTATTTATTATAAGTATAAGTTTGGATATTGGTATTTTGGGAATCAAGCAACTACAGATAAACGCCTGAACAGATTTGGAGATATGAAAAACGTACGATTTTTTTACATACAAAGGGTAAATAAGAAGGTTAAGCTAGTCATTCTTATATCTTGATGACACACAAGCAATAATATTTTTTTTTATAGACCTAAAGCTTCCCCTTACCTTCAGCTTAAGCTGTTTAGTGGTCATTAACATAAATAGCTACGCTTTGCTTAAAATTATAACGTTTATCACGTGCAATTTGTGAAATAACGTGAAAACAGGCATATGGCGTACCCTTCCTATATTCCAAGCCAAACATTTTACCGTAAATACAATGTTTGTATTAATCACGCCTCATTGCCGGCGTACTTGTCATTCGCAGCAAGCAGTAGCCCTGCGGAAGATTAACTGTGACCTACATACCGCGCAATGGAGATATTACAAGAATAGTAACATACGGTATTACATTCACACTATTTTTACTTTTCCCTTACGCACCTACTTTTTAAGCGTAAGACGTTCGCCGCTTACTTTTAAATGCGTGTCATCTTATAAACGATCAGTGATTTCTGTTCAAATATTTAAATGATTTTAGAAAATAATTACATATAAGAATTTTTATAAGAATTATTTTCAAAACAGCACCTCAAACATATCATTATTTTAACCAAAAAATAAAAATGGTTACTACATCTTCTACCTACCACGTTACATATTTACCGTACATTAAAAATAAGTGGGTTCCTATTCAAACTTATGTCATTTACTGAGAGAACTCAGCTGCATGTTTATTCTAGCCGCCTTTGTCGAACTCACTTATTATTCAGTTGTCAAATGCAAATCATTTTCACCGGAAGAACATTGTATTTTGTGAGTTTTTTGAGTTGTGTTCCCGACAAAACGTCGAACTGTAAGTCAGACGACATTTTTTGTGCTCATTGTAGAACTTGAGAAGTCTATTTGCATGTCATGATGCAGCACGGCTCAACCCGCTCGCTGTGGCGGTGTAGATTGCCATTAAGCACTCTTTCAACGCCGCCCTATTGTCCTGCAATAGATGGCGATAAAACACTCTCTACGTGATGGAATTTTTATGTTTCCGATCCTTAGACACCGTTGGCATTATGATATTGAAGGTTTTATACTTTTATAAACCATTAATTATGCGGAATGTTCGATGGATTTTTGTATGCCGGTGTGGTACACCAATATTTAAATAGGTAGGTATTATTGTACCTTTTATTAGCTAGCTAATAAATAAGTAGTAGAAATATATTATTCTTCTCTGGTTAACTATGCTAGAATTCTTAATATAATCATAATGTTAGTTAATACCTACTTTCATAAAATTACAAATTATTTGTTTTTACTCAATAATTAAATATCCCAGGACATTCTTCACATGCCTTTACGTTATCTGATCCCAAATTATGCTGAGTGTACTGCTTGTACTATGGCTACCAGGTAACTGATATACTACTTTACTACAAATACACAGCGATATAGGTATTTACACCCAGCCAGAAACAGAACAAACAGACATGTTCATGCACATAAATGTATGTCCTGGGTGGGAATCGAACCCACAAACTGCTGCTTGGCAGTCAGTCTGTAACCACTAAGCCAACTGGCCCGACGCTCATTCATTGATACCTACTCGTAATGTAATATGAACGAGTTTGCTACACATAACTACTCACAAAGCGAATTAACCCATTGCTCATAGTGCTTTGAGGCGCGTCCATAAACTTGCCATTGAATAGGTTATTTTATAAATGCCGATTTACTCCATAAGGTTTATTGCATGTTATATTTATGCAAAATATTGTATTAACCGACCGAATGGTATATCCAGGCAAGTGCGTCGCGTCGCCTGCGCCCGCGCCGCTTGAAACGCTGCCTGCCCCATGTGCGCTGGTATGAGGTGAGTCATCATCACACTCAATTTTAGCTGATCCACTAGCTTTTAAATCTGCACTTTAGATCAATGGTTCACTTTGTACTTGACTGTGTGTTATTAACTACTAGTTTTGCCCCGCAGTTTTACCCGCGTTCCCGAGGATTTTAATTTCTGTCCTCAGATAAAGCATTGATAACGACAAATGTTAGAGAAAAGCTCTCAAAAGGAATGTTTTTTTCCCGAGTTTGTCACCTTTTTCATTGATGCTCTGCTCCTATTGATCGTAGCGTGATGTTATATAGCCAATAGCCTTCCTCGATAAATTGACTATTCAACACAAAAATAATTTTTAATATCGAACCAGCAGTTCCTGAGATTAGCGCGTTCAACCAAATAAACTCTTCAGCTTTATAGAGTTCGAAAGATTTCGTAAAACATAAAATTACGTCGATAAGTGTCTCAGTTAAAAAACCCATTACAATTTAAAATCTACAAACCACGCTATATTTTACACTTTATTAAAGTGCGCATCTTCAATATAATTCTGGTTAAATTTGTCAAAATAATTAATTACTAGGTAAACGATCTCCCATGCGGTTATTGAACTATAGATATCAAATAACTTCATCATATAAAACAAGCATGTAACTATATGTCTATACTTGTAACAGATATTGTAGATACTTGACATCGATAAGTTAACAGATATGTTTATACAATGACATGATATGAAATTGAGGATATGAAGTGACAAACACACATGAAGACACGCACACACTCTAACTAACCATTAATAATCTTAATTTGTTCTTTATAAACTGTAAAATACATAATTATAAGTAAAATCTTTGTAATCCAATTGGGAAGTAGCGAGTCATTCCCAACACAAGTATCTCTGATTACTTACTGGGAAGTCTCGGCGTAAATCTTGTTAAAATGATTTCTGATATAAAACTACTTTTATTTATTATTATTATTATTTACTTAGATTGTTAGTTTTATATCCGTTAGTCCTCACTTGCCTTTAATTGATTGTATAAAATCTAGCTCAATCTACATTAACTTCCATACCGTGTGTAAAAGAATGTCCCAAGATATTTATTTATTTATATTGTCCCAGGATATTTATAAAGGGTATCTTTAGTTTGAGTAAAGCATATTTATTGTTACCAGCCTAGTTTGGGGCAGTTACCTTAATTTCAATAAAGCTAGCTTGCCACTGGGCTTTACGCACGTTCCCGAAGGATGTCACATTTTCCCGTGACAAAGTGTCCCAATTTCCATTCAAATCCATTATGTAGTTTGTGCGTGGTGGACTAACAAGCATATCATACACATCCTCACAAAATCCCCCATTCATAATATTTCAGTAGGATAAACATTCGGAAATAAGCCAATACAAAAGCATCATCTGGCTAGGGTTCCCAACCATACTGTTAAAAACAGTTTTATCCTTCTCTTGTTCGGTAATACTTTTTACTCTTCTATAAAAAAAAATTGTACAAAATTCTGTTTTTATGTCCGCTGAGTTGAGAGGTTTATGAAAAGAAGCTCCAAAAAATATTTTATTAAAAAGTAAAAAAAAAATTTATACTTTTCATTTTATTTCTCCTATCTTAATATACTTGATTTCTCGTACAAAATGTTGGGAACCCTATGTGGCATCTACATACGTAGGTACCTATATAATATTTAGGTACCAAATGTTGGTCGTGCACTTGCTATTAGCTCCTACCTACCGACCGAGACGCCGACGAAGCACCTGTCACGTCGCGATTCGATGTCAACGTCCGTCAAACGCGACGCGACCCTCATTGCGTCCTAAGCCTAACTACTATTATAATATTAAACTATAGGTATCTAATTACCTACTTTTCCACCCACAGCGTTATTCATGAAGGAATTGTGGTTTCAATAGGTATTTAGATGGGGAATTATTGAGAAGGTACAATAGTTCAATATTATAGTTACCTACATCCATTCGTTTGTTGCCAATTAAAAAAATACAAGATTCCAGTGTTGAGGTTGATAATAATTTGGCAATTTTTGATTGCGTTTAGATTTCGATCCTCTGATTTCCATCACAGTAAAATGAAAAAGCTTTTATTCCGTCGTAAAAAAATATTAAAAATGTTACTTGGCTACTACCAATATGATTACTAAAATCTAAAAATTATTTATAAATGTATTAGGTTGGGGAAAAAGTATTTTCGCATTATAGTATGTATGAACTTGTAATAAAATCTCTTTGGCTATACTATTTGTATCTGGCTGGTTTTGGTATCATTGAAAGTTTAAATTTTAAAGAACATAATTCCAAATTCAAATTAGGAAAATGTGTGATTTGCATTTGTTTTTCGTACCGCCAAGATGAGTGAATCTAATGAAGAAATTTGATTCATTTTAAAATTTTACTACAAAAAAGGGTAAAAATGCAACGCAAGCCGCGAAAAAAATTGCGATGTTTATGGACCTAGTGCAGTGTCTGTGAGAGTAGCACAAATTTGGTTTAAGCGTTTTCAATCCGGAAATTTTGATGTCAAAGATGCACGTCGCTCTGGTCGCCCCATTACGGATAAAATGGATGCCATTTTTGAAAAAGTGGAGCAAGATCGGCATATCAGTAGTTACGACGTAGCTGAAGAACTTGGAATTGACCACTAAACAGTTTTGGCGCATTTGAAAAAAACTGGGTACACAAATAAGCTACATATTTGGGTACCTCACGAGCTCACTGAAAGAAACCTAATGAACCGTGTACTCATTTGTGATTCTTTATTACGACGTCATGAAACCGAACCATTTTTGAAGAAGCTGATAACTGGTGATGAAAAGTGGATCACGTACGACAAGAACGTGCGAAAAAAGTGGGTCGTGGTCAAAGGCCGGTCAGGCTTCACAGACTGTGGCAAAACCCGGGTTAACTCGCAACAAGGTGATGCTGTGTGTGTGGTGGGATTGGAAGGGCATTATTCATTATGAGCTGTTACCACCAGGCAGGACCATCGATTCTGAACTCTACTGCGAACAACTGATGAGATTAAAGCAAGAAATTGAGAGAAAGCGGCCGGAATTAATCAACAGAAGGGGTGTGGTTTTTCAAAATGATAACGCTAGACCTCACACAACTTTAGCCACTCAGCAAAAATTAAGAGAGTTTGGCTGGGAGGTATTAATGCATCCGCCGTATAGTCCTGACCTTGCACCTTCAGATTTCCACCTGTTTCGGTCTCTCCAGAATTCTTTAGGCAGTGTCAGGTTAACATCACGAGAGGACTGTCAAAACCACTTGTCGCAGTATTTTGATCAGAAGTCCCAAAATTTCTATAGCAATGGGATCATCCCTACCTACAAGATGGCAAAAAGTTATCGAACAAAATGGTACCTACATACTTTAGTTAAATGTAAATAAACTATATTAAAAATGTTTTGAATTTTCTTAAAAAATGCGAAGGAACTTTTTCCCCAACCTATTATATAGTAGGTACCTAGCAACGTCAGTATGTACATTGTTTACAATTAATTAACTCGTAGATTTTATCAGAACAACTTAACTGGAAAACAATCAAGATACAGTTAACTTTGGCAAATTAGTTATGCTTCCGTTAGTAATAAAATAGGTAGTAGATACTCAGGTATAATACCCCAGTAGATAATTGCGCGGTAGACGGTTGCCTACACGTCTGGTACTGGCGCCATTAAGAAAAACGTAATTACTAAGTAGCAATGTAAACAAATCACAACTGAGAATGGTTACTTCCTCTGTACTACACTCACTAGGCATATCAAGTCATTAGCAGTCTCAGAATTACCTTTTAAATAAATACTATATGTTTTTCGTGGTGTCAGCGCCATTCAAGTTTACGGATAAAGTATTTCCTCAATCAATTTGCGTTATGAGTACTATTTTACTGCCATTTCTTAACAGGCGTGTATTCGGTGTTTGATTTTTTTTCGACAGCAAACACTCGCCTTTTCATGCTAGTGGAAACGGAATGCATCACATTAAGTATTGTTCATGAAACCACGACTCATGGTAGCGAGCGATATTTTAATTACACACTTCACCTTATTGGCTATTTTCGAACATACGATTAACAAACGTAACATGCACTCACGATCTTATAATGGCTATGAATTTTCTATTCATAAAGCAGCGTCGTTAATCTTCACTATAAAAATTTAATTTCCCGGTACGGTAATTTAAAAATGTTGTACTTAATTAAGAACCATGTGAAAGTATAAACTATTGAATTAAGTAATGATATCGATTAAATTATTATTTATCATTCTAAATAACAAGGAAGGAAATCTTGTGTGTTCCTAGCGGCCTTAATATCGACACTGAATTGCGCTGATGCTCTTAATGTTTTGTTTTAGAATAATAACCTCCGTCCCGCAGTTCCCCCATTTTCCCGAGAGTTAATATTTTTTCTGGGATTAGAGGATAGCCTAGCCTATATCATTCCGGAGTAATCCTATCAATAAATAATTTATTTTTACCGGATGAGTAGTTTCGGAGATTATTATTATTACCTCCTACAGCCAAACTTGTAAACGTATATCTTTATAATATTTGATTATAAGAATATATACTATTCTAACGAGCCCCCCCGACAGAAGATTTTGTTTCGATAACTCTAGATGTATGAAATGTGCTTTATGTAAAAAAATATTTTTGAAATTTTAGCACAAAGACATTGTCGTCATTCAAACTTGATAACCATGAAGTGTTTTGTACCTACAATAGATGCGAATGGTTAGCTTGGTATCCGGCCGGAAGGCGACACTTCCTTTGTTCCTCATACGTTACATCATTAGCGATACCTACCAACTGTAGACTAAAACTAAAAATAAATTGTGAAGTTAACGTCAAATTATTCATGAGACACTAAACCTAAAAACAAATCTCGTTTAAATTTAGGGCTAGAATGCAATAATACATAACATGATGATCAAATTCCATATTATTTTGCATATGCAAATATAATATGCTGTTGGTTTCCTATAAAATTAATATAAATGCATAATAAAACTGTCAACAGTTTTTACAATTTAATTACTGTAAGACTGCCACAGAACGAGATGTAAGTATGTAATCGCAACGACAAGTCGTGTTGAAATCCAATAAAATTTCCTGTAACGGACGTCGATTCAAATTAGATGCAACGTTTTGCTAAGATACAGTACTACTAAATACAGTAGCGCATAAGTGAAAAATAAACCTGTAGTGGCATGTGATCCAGAACTGGTTGCGGTCATAGCTGGTTATTAAATAACCTGGCGACTCTGAGCTGCATGGATTTCCGGCGATCCCGTCCTGTACAATCGCTACTGACTGTGACTCACTAAAACGGCCTTGTATCCCAGATTAGCACTTATATCTACATAGTTAAAAAGCACAGTAATCTTATTTAATGACGGGACTTGTGTCAATCATGCAGATTATAATGATAGCGTAGAACCGTAGAACGATCCACTTCCTTGACTGTCCTGTGGTTTGTCCGGTCGGCTTCAATTAGCTTTGTGCGACGTCAGTTATAAAGCTAGGAAGATGGCGTTTCTGGATGTCCCGCCAATTTACTTTACATTTCAATAAGACGAGATTACTATTAAAAAAGTACTTTTGTGGACTTCGAATTATTTTGTGAATAATATACTTTTGAAAATTTATTATTCAAATAAATATTAATATTATATTTATCATCTATAATATATTTCATTACAGTCTATCAGTAGAGCTCAAGAGAGGTTTGCATGTGAACTGCAAGATTTGATGCAGAAAATTGACACACAACAAACCAATTTACATTACCAATTAGCCTTTACGACGAATCATCAGAATCTACCGTCCACAGTACAAACCATCACTTTTTAGGGTAACGTACCAAAATGGTAAAGCCGGAACCTACGGTACTGTGACAGCTGATTTTTGAAAATTGGGGTCGGAATTGGAAAGTAGTAGTTACTACGGCTAGAAATTTGTTGCACATCTCCAGTTTAAATAAACAATCAAATTGGTAAATTTAAATAAATTACTTACGTATTATATGTATTACAAAATATTGGCTAGTGTGTATCATTTTAACAAAACTAAGCATAAATGATTTAATTTTCCAGACCAGAGAGTGCGAGCGGTGCGGCGCCATGGTTGTGTGATCGGTCATCATGCGCCTCTTCCGCGGGCCGAAGCGCAGGGAAGTGACCGGGCCGCGAGCCGTCGCGACGCCGACACCGTCTCCACGCCGAGACGCCGCCGACGCCGCCACCGCCGCCACCGCCACCGCCGGCGCCCCGCACGACTTCACGCTAGTAACCGCTCTCCCAGCCATGGTTATGGAGGATGACGTTAGGGAGATGAAAAAAGGTGAGAATTGAAAAAAAGGAGGAGGTTCTCAGTTCGATGTGTTTGTTTTATTTATTTTGTAAATTCATATTCAATTCATTTATATCTTTAAAATATTGATTTCATTTTAGTGTTCGCTACGTGGGGTCGGCGAATGGGAAAGAAACTTGAAATGTTAAAAAAGCCAGATGTCAAAGAAACATCACAAGAATCATCGCCTGGTGAACAACTCCAAGAATTATCTACACCAACAATCACGGGCCAATATAAGAAAAAGCAACATTGGAAAATGGGTCGAAGTAGTTCAGACTCTACTTCGTTGAAAAAAGACAATGACACTGATTCTATTCGAAGTGGGTCGAGGGATAGATCTCCGAGTCCATTTAAATCGTTCTTCCATAGAATGGGTTCAACAGGAATGTTAAATTCTGCCAAATCTCAAACGCTTAATATGAGCAAGACTCCAGAAAATTATCCAGTTGCAAATGGACCCTCTCTGTATCGTAGTTGTTCGACTTCACATTTGTCAACTTATGTAAAAGCTGATGATCCTTCGGATGATATAGATTTACAAAACGCTAGTAACGATAGTAAAACTTCTCCTTCGAAACACAGTAACACACTGTCCGAAGAAACTTTAGTGACCTCTTCTACTAAAGCCATAAGTTGTGATAATATACCAAATTTAAATGACGGACAAACCAATAATGGTGCATGTAAGAAACCCAATTTTCCATACGCGTTTTTGAGGTCTAAATTGTCAGTATTACCAGAAGAAAATAGTATTGCATCGCAGCAAAGATCCAATTGCGTTAGACAAAGCTTTTCAGAACGAATGGACCGTAGGTCACCCAAGTTTCGAAAAGAAAGAATGTTCATAACGAATTCACGATCAGAAGAACGATATCAAAGTAGTGATAGTATATCCATCCATGAAGATAACGTGCTACTCAATTCTGCTTTAAGAAATGATTATGACTTTTCAAGAAGTTCTATGAGAAGTATTAATGAAATTGACGGAAGTATGATATATCCTATGAGGAGAATGGAGGACGTACCTCGGAGATCATCAATGATATCACAAAGACCACCGCTAGATTACGATCCAATGTTAATACCAAGGAACCGAAACAGTCTGCCAGTATATGAATATAGTTCAATTCTTGGGTCCGTTCGTGATTTAAAGTCCGAACTTACATCTTCTTCTCAGAGTATTCATCACGGACCCGAAATAGCAGAAATCCAAACCCATCGACTAAGCAATTACGTAAGTTCAAATGAATCTGGCTATGATAGTGACGGTAGACCCACAGATGAGCATAGCAACCAATCTCCGCCAGGATATCCATGTCATTTATCAAGTGGAGAAATCCGAACAGAACATATAGACAATAATTCAGAAACAAATCATAACTTTTCCAGACAATTGAGTTTAAATCATAAGATTAACGTGAGCAGAGTCCAAGTTCCTGTTCGGCGAAGTTCAACTCCATGCGCTCTATTTCCTGTTGAAAAAGCGGTTTCTTATGAATATGAAACCCAAAATAGGGAGGACAATAATCAATTTACCAATAAAAGTCATCAAAATATATTTGAACACATTGATTCTAAGCCACCGCCACTTCCAAAGAAAGCTATCAATAAAAAGCCACCATATATTTATAAAACAATTACTTTAGATGAACGTGTACAAACAAGAAAAATAAAGTTTTTACATTCTCAACTACTTCCAATAAATCAAACATTAACTCCTGATACTGACAATATCAGTTTATCAGAATCTCAACCACAAATGCAACGAATTCCTGAAACAGATATTTTTGGTAGAGGTCCTTGCATGAAGCGGTTTAGGAAAATAAGACTATTGAAATCTAGACTAGATGAAAGCTTAGGAGTTTATTTAGCACAGCATAGAGTAGACTTCGACAGTAGTGGTTCCAACTATGAAATACGCTACATCGTGGTTAAACTCGACTTCGATGGAATAGCTCACAGAGACGGAAGATTGAGGATAGGAGACGAAATAGTAAATGTAAACGGAAGAGTTTTAAGAGGTCTATCTTCATTGAAAGATGTACAGCATATAGTAAACTGTTGTTCTACGGAAGCAGCCTTGGAAGATAGTGCATTATTTCAAAGATATCAAGTAGACCTTGTAATGGCTCATGACGAAATTGCTCCTATAACATTAAGCAGAATAATAAATAGCCAGGCCTGTGATCAAAATTCTCGCAATATATCTCCTATACCACCGGATATAATCTCACAAACTGTACATAAACCATCGTCATCCAATCATCAAATAATAATTGAGACCCATTTTCCTAGCGACAATCAATATTATAAAAGTAATGCACCAAATATTACAAACAGTCGCGCCAGTGAACACGGAGCATTTGAAACCCATAGAGGGGAATTTCATCAAAAATGCCAAGTTGGTGTTCAAGTTAGCAATGGACCGATACATTCAAATCAAAAAAGCGACGATGAAAAATTACTTGAAAGGCATACCAACACTCAAACTTCTACATCACTTCAAAATATAACAAACATAGAAATTTCCATGAGATCATCTCCCATCCCAAAAAATATGCAAACCAACAATTACAGACCTATATCACTACATAATACTAGACCACAGCCAATAATCGGACAGTATCCCATTTGCAATGACAACATAAATAATGAAATAAAAGAGAATTCCCATTACATAAAGCACGTACCCAGACTTTATCAAAATAGGTCCTTTGAAAGTATACCAGAACAGTTGAGAAATAGCCGAAGTAGATTCTTCAGTCGAGTGGGATCGCAACGATGTTCACCAAATCATGGTCTACATGTGTCACGACACCAAGAATATAATTCATCACTACATCACGAACCTCAGCATGGTGGCCAATTCTCAAATAGTTCTGTACACAAAGCACAATTTTGGAAAGGACCTGGCCACAAAAGTCTCGGTTTTAGCATCGTAGGAGGAACTGATTCACCAAAAGGGCAAATGGGAATATTTGTCAAAACTGTCTTCCCTAACGGTCAAGCAGCAGACCAGGGTACAATATTTGAAGGTAAGGTATACAATTAATTGACTTTGCTATGATATTATGCTCATCGATTATAATATGATTTCTTAGTAAGAGTATAGCTTCACATTTCCAATTATTTTTTCAGGTGATGAGATCTTGTCAGTCAACAATGTGCCAACACGTGGATTAAGCCACGCTGGAGCCATATCGCTTTTCAAACAAGTAAAGGAAGGGAAAATAGAATTGACGCTTTCAAGAAGAAGGTAACCAAATATTTCGGATGACTTTTATCTATTGGTAAATCTTGTATCTATGTTGTATAGAAGTACATCAGTAACATTGTTTCAGAGCACCTAGGTCAAGATCTGTGGAGCCTCTAGGTAACTTTCGCAGCGACAACAAAAGGGAATAAAATTTAGTATATCCACCCTCAACCCCCAAAGAGACTTAAGTTATCCTGTGCAATAAAAAAAATCATTCTTAATATAATATTGTTATACATTTAGCCAAAGGCAAACATTTAGAAGCTAAAATCTGTTTCAGTTAATTTAAGCGAAATGTAATCGAAACGAATGATTTAACATTAAGATTAGTAATAAGTTAAATTTACGGAAATAATCGAAACTTATTAAACTGACTATTAGACTGTATTAATGGAGCATTGTCATTCACATTACATTAATTTTGCATGACTATTATTGTACTTATGCGTTAGATTCTACAAACAGGAATCGTACTATGCACGTTATGTCTGTAAAATTTTATATTTTATGTTAGCTTTGTATAAAGTGAATATGATAAGACTGTATGTATTATAGAATTGTAGCTATTAGCTAACTTAAATCGTAGAAGTATGTTATACAATACACCTACTTACGGCCCTACTCATAACATTCAATTTAACAATTTAGATACATTGATTCGCAAAATGTGATCATGTTAACATGTCCATTTAAAAGCGTTTTAAATAATTAGAATTTTATGAGTAGGAGTGTTACTGTATAAGGAATAATTAGGAATGCTAGATCTCGTTATTTACTGTAACTTTATTTTATTTCAACTAAAACATTTGTATTGATATAAGGGTGAGTCAAACGAATGGTCTCTGGATTTTGAAGTTAGCTGATTTTAGGTATCGGAAACGTTATTTTTACAGCACAATTCGCCGAAAAGAATATTCGATATATTTATAAGTATTCATTACTTAGATTCGTGGTATTTTATTCAAAGTCAAGGCTTATCAAACAGGATTGATCGTAATAAAATACAGTAACGATTTGAGCTTTAATAATGCAGGCAAGTAACTAAATGCTTTTCTCAAATTCCTGTTAGTTCGATCTAGTCTTTGGTAAAGAGAAATTTTGGACTTTATTAAGTTACTACTCAATGTTCATTTTCGAAAATTTCCCACAAAGTTTTTACTTAAACAGAAAAGGGATTCGGAGACGCGATGTTGATAGATTTTTCCTTCAGGGCCTCTTATTTGACTCATACTTATAACAATAAATATGCAACATTTTACGCAAGCAACAATTGTATCTGACTTGTATCGAAATAGACTGATATCAACTATGAACATTTAAGTACCTACATCACTGCCAATGAAATTTGTGGCCTACAAATTATGCTATTATAACTGGAGAAGTCGCTCAAAGCGATCGGATAATAATGGTTATAGACATTTTCGATGAATACTTCCATATATTACTACCAATAGTTACTACAGCAAACGATTCAGCGAATCGCCTCCGTCCAATGATATTGGTAGCACATTGTTTTGAATTATGTTGGTTTCTTGCATGGCATCATTTTGTTTAGTTTTGTTCATATTAATATAATTTTCTACGGCTGTTAATAAAGTTTCAGAACCACTCAGATGCTGACCGAGATTTAATAAAATGTTATTGTTAAACTACCCATCTACAGTATTGAAAAATTACATGTCATTTTTTGTAAATATAATAGTATTGTTATAAATAAATAAATGGCAATACTTTTGAAATCGTTATTTTTGTATTTGTCCACAATATTTATATAATAAGAAAACGTGCATTCGAAAAATAACTTTATTCAAATAAATGGAATTATAAACTAAAAAAATACGCCCTATTACAATTCACGACAAGATTAATATAATATCACGTGTTCAATACACATTCTTGTATAGAAAGAAATTATAAATAATAATTAATTAATCTATAACATAATTTTATTTGTGCATATTCCAAGCATACTGCATTGACCATTTTAACAACACGGGTGTAAATAAATAAATAACTTCAGTATAAAAATGCTAACCCCGGAAATTATCAACCTGTTATAAGTTTCCAATGGTTGGGAAAATACACGCAAGTCCATAAGCTGTTAGTATCCAATTCGGTTTACTTTATGTCGCACAAGATGGCGACTCCCCTGAGAACCCAATGATCAGGATTCTTGATCGTGGGCAACCAGAGTGGGGTGATGAAAGTTAGCCCCGTCCGAACTGGTTTCTTGTAGACTGGACACTAAAACGTTATATATTTAATTATATTTGACCTATAATGGGATCCGCTAGAATAAAAGCTGGCTGACGGGCTAGTTGGCTTGGTCGCCACAGGTCGTGGATTCGACAGGACAAAGACTTGTGTGCATGAACATGTCTGTTTGTTCTGTGTCTGGATTTAAATATGTATTTAAAAAAGAAGCAGTATATCAGTTGTCTGTCATAATAGTACAAGCTCTGCTTAGTTTGAGATCAGAGCCCCAAGCACGGGCATCTATCGCAAGGGTAGCGTAATCGAATCGATTGCGCTAAAAAAATCAATGCTATGGGAAATTGAATTGTTCAATTTTCCTTACAAACCAGGTTCGTGCTCAGGGCACTGATGACCGTCCCAACGGAAGAACGCAAAGGTAGTTATTTAATTAATCGACTAGCAGCATTGGTCGCAAATAATAACTGGTGAAAAATCTACCTCATAGAGCCTAGGGTCCTTAGGGGCGGTAGAGTTTATCGCATATATATGTATCACCGGCAGGGCAGTGTACAGCACTTTGAGCGTTGACTCGCAAAGGCGTAAGTTACGCCGGTCCCACCCGGCACCGTCCAGAAATACACCGTGGACGTAAACACCTTCCTATAACAAAAATATTGACCTTGGAGTAGCTATAGACACAGCTTCATAAAAATAAACAGAGGTATTGTGCGACAAATCGTTATTATAGCAATCCTAGGTACATTTGTCCAGTAATAAATAATAATGTCACCATAGTAAGTAACCATGTGGCATATAAAACCGACAAGGGGTTGAAAAAAATACATATAACATAGACACTCACCGGTGGCGGAGCTTTGATTTCTTCATATGTATATTTAGTGACATCATTATGTAGAGAAACCATGTCCAACGCCCAACCTTTGTGCGCTCGAGTCACTTCTTGTCGCATCGCTGTTAAGAATCCTGGGACAAACAAACAGAATATACGAAATGGAAAATAATAACCTGGGGATATGCAGCGAATAGAGCACCGGACGATGTAATAGAAAAGGCAGGTCTAAAGGTTTAAATTGACGACGACACTGACGTTATTAAAGAATAATAAAATTAAACTTATGTGTAAAGTTAAATACGACAGTGATGACACTATTGATTGGGATTTAATAATTAATTTTCAATATCTCTATAGGTATATTACAGTCATAAGTAGGTATATTATAGTAAATAAGTATACCTTGTGGATTAAAGAAACCAGTCATCCAGAATGAATTAGGTCTACACTGGAAGCACCAAGTTGAGAATTGTATATTTCTCTCCAAAAACTCAGTGAACCAGAAACCTAGAGTCGAAGATGACCACGACCCTTTTAGCCAGATTTGAGGAACTCTTGCGTCGTAAATATTGTTCAGTGAATCACGGAGTGCCTAAATATTAATAAATGTTTTAAATTTTTTTTAATTTATAAATGTTGTAATGTAATAAAAATATTATAGAGTAGTAGAGCTCTTAGTGCAGAAGCAGCTCGTCCGAGGAAGTACATTGAAGTGAAGGCATTACTGTGTTTCAGTTAGAAAGGTAAGGAGGCGCTGAAATTACAGGTACATGAGACTTAACAACTTCACGTCTCAGGGTCGACAACGCATTGGCGATGCCCTTAGTATTGCAAATGTCCATAGGCGGTTTTAATCGTGACCTAGGTTAAAAAATGGTATTACTGGTAGGTAAAAATGGGTAAAACTGTGAAAACGAGTCCAAGTACGAGTTGGACGCGCACACGATGGACTCCGTACCACCGTACAATATTTAACAAAACGTCAATATTGTATTTGTTGTTATAGCAGCCATAGTTGTCATATTCTGTGATAATTTCAAGTGTTCGTTCAAACGATACAACCCAGCCACAGGCTGACGGACGGCCTGACAGTAAAGTCTTAGTAATTAGGTTCCATTGACGTTCATTGGTTATGGAACCCTAAAAATGTATCGATTATACCTGCTGCAGAGCATTACTTATTATTGAATCCATAAAGGTAAACATACCTCGTTCATAATAATAGTACCGTCGATAGCCAGCAGCAAATCTTTCAACGTCGTTCTAACTAATGATATGACTTTCTGCATGCGATCTATTTCTTGACGTAAGAATATTACCATAGAGCCCAACATTCCGTAAACTTTCAACCTAAAATAAGCATATAAATAAGTGAAATTACAGGCACATGAGACTTAACAACTTCACGTCTCAGGGTCGACAACGCATTGGCGATGCTCCTAGTGTTGCAAATATCCATAGGTGGCGGTAACCACTTACCATCAGGTGGACCGTCTGCTTGTTTGTCGACCCAAGTGGCATAAAAAAAAAAAAAGCATGTACATTGTGTAATTAAAAGCGCATTAGACAGTAGATTTATATAAAAATAAGGTGAACTTTTCAATTGTCTAATTGGCAGTTACATTCCAATTAATGTTTAATTCCGAAGCAATGTAAGCATTTTAAAATAACTTTAACAAAGCCAAGATCTAAGCATGTTTGAGATATATTATACGTTACAAAATTGTTTGACTTGGGTGTAAAATATCAACATAAAAATGTATTGAGAGAAGGAGTATTGGCATAGGTATAGTATATCAATTAAGGTTTCCATAGAAGCTCTACTTCATTTGGGATCAGATACCAGTGTGTAAAGAATGTCACAGGATATTTATTTACCTTTCCTTAACTTCATGAGGGTCGAAATTAGGTGGTACTTTTTCAAGCATTTCCTTTGATTGTCTGTAAACTGAAGCCTCGCGCGTTTCTCCACCGCCCGAACTTGACTCCTTGGGTTGTATAGATAATATTGTATCTAACAGCTCTTGAGTAGTATTGCGCTGATAGCTACAATGTGAAATCACAAGTTTAAAGAATAATGTTCGTAATTTAAACATTGACAATCAATTCAGTATTCTCACGTTATATCAGCATTTGTATGCAACCCGTAGGCCTGAGGTGGATCAACAGTTTTCATCTTCTCAATCTCTTCAACGTATTCCGGTATGTTCTTGAACTTCATAATACCGTAGCTTTTGTAGAATTGAAATTCATCAGAAAATAGTTGGTCTGAGAACCACACACGACAGAAACAGGATAACAAACGATTATCGTAATCATCTGTCACACGCCCACCATATTGTACAGCAGACACCATATATCTGAAATATTTGAATTACTTTCATAAATGGTTTAAGTAATTGTATAAACTTTTTGACGGGCCAGTTGGGTTGATGGTTAGAAACCCTGACTGCCAAACCAAAGGTCGCGGGTTCGATTCCAACCCAGGACAAACATTTGTGTGCATGAACATGTCTGTTTGATCTGTGTCTGGGTGTCAATATCTACATAAGTAGGTATGTATTTAAAAAGTAGTATATGTACTATATCAGTTACCTAGTAGCCATACTACAAGAAGTACACTCTGCTTAACTTGGGATCAGTGAACCATGTGTGAAGAATGTCTTGGGATATTAATTATTTATTTATTAAACTGAGAACTTCACCCCATGCATTCACCATCCAGACGTTATCCATCTCGTTCCGTAACCATACCATGAGTCTGCTCCGGCAGAATATCTTTGATTTTTCTACTCCACCATAGGGCGCTGCACGATTATATTATTATAAACTATAGTCGCTAACTAACATTGATAACGATACCGGACCAAACGCTGACCATAGCGAAAAAGTGAGGTATGCGCAACAAGTTTTCTTTTTCGATTTCTGCCTATCAACCGACATTCGACACATACAAATTTGCAATTATTCGGAAAATTTTCATCAGAGCTTACATTTCACCGATGTTTTTGTCCAATAGCACCAGAATCAAAGTACACAGTTCATAAAAGTAATAATATTAGTTTACCTTACAGTAGTCCAGCTAATAAACTGCCCAGGCTCTAGCGCATCCAAATGATTCTGTACAAACATGCACGATGACAACCAATCTGCTGAATTAAACTCATAGGGGATATTCCAGCCGAGTGGACCAAACTTTCGTCTCTCTTGCACCACAGTATGCAGGAAAGAGATGGTGTAGATAAGCGGCAGATAAAATGGACTGTCACTGTAGTCAAGGAAATCTTGACTCATCGAGTCATACGTTCTCATAAGACCAGCTTTAATACCTGAAAATTTAAAATGTATATTTTATCAAAGGCTCTATACGTCTTTTACTACAAGGCACAAGCAGACTATCACTTATCACTTTAGGCAATTTTTTATACTTACTGTAGTATAGCTATAATATAAGTAAGTCTACATATCAAAATCCGATTTACCTGATGGTGGTTCACAAGTATACTTGATAGACATTTGAAGTAAGCTTATAGGAAACTCTGGATGTACTTCTGTTGTAATCCATAGCCTAAAAAATATGTAAGTTACAGGATAAAACTTTCTCACTTATTAACTAATATTATTTCCACAAATCACTCTTGTTTACCTAAACATTTCATGAACCTTCTCTGGTTCCTTTTCCAGTTCACTGAATTGTTCCATTACTTCCGTCATGTATTCTAAGCCCAAGTGACAGTTTTGCAATAGTACCCACAGACCCTGCAACAAGAAAACAGCAAACAGAGATAAATAAAAGCTTCCATATGAGAATAGTTTAAATAGTACTAAATTACCTCTTTCAGGGCACGGTCGATGAGTTTTCTGGCGTGTATCTCTTGACCCTGACCCATAGAGATTGAGGAGCAAAGATTCTCCATTCGCTTAGCGGTCACCTCAATAGATGGTGTCGGGTCAGAGCCCATGGCTAGGAATCCAATAAGTGGCACCAGAGGGCGAGACTCGAGAACCATATGCTGAAAATATAAAGAAGATGTAAATGAAGAAGACGATGAACAGATGAAGATGAAATTAAAAGGTAGGTATTACATAATAAATTGTACTTGTTCTAAGTAAAAGATTTGATATTGTTTTTGTGAAATGCAAATGTGAGCGAGAGCTGTAGCGCAATTTTTAAGCAAAGATGAAAGTAAAATGAATATTTATATAAAGTAGGTAACTTTACCTCGTAATTCACTATGACAGCTTCAGAATATCTACTTCCCATTGAATGTATAACGTATTTCCTTGAAACACAAGTAATAACAATATAAAACTATAGAATATATATATTTTTTAAATTGGATATATGTCGTAGAAATTATATTAATTGGTTATTTTCGTGGGCATTAACATGTGCTGAACAAAAAGCTGTTAACTACTTGGACCGAAAGTAACTTACAAGCTCTGGGCCAGTGCTCTATCAGGACACCAAGAGCGAACAATCAGTAATTTCCTGAAGACATCCAGCGTATGATATCCATCTGGTAATGGCTCATCTTCTGGAGCTTCTTTATCAAACCTACAAAATAAAATGATCTCCATCACACATGAACTATTTTATAATAACTTATTATGAAAATCAAATACCAAATAAGGCACTAACTAACCAAGACTTCCATCCTTTCTCGTTATTTGCGACTTGATTCAATATATTTGTGAACTGTCTTAAACAAGAGAGCTGTACCAAATTCAACCATGACATGTCTGTGACCCATTTAAAAGGCTTAGGCGGGCAAGCATTTAAATCTAACGCAGCACCACCTAAAATACGGATAATTACAAATTTGTTATTGCTACCTTTTTCAACAATATTGAATAAGTGGATATTTTAAGTATAAATAGACAGGCCAGTTGAAATGAAATGAAATATTTATTCAAATAAGCCTTCACAGGCACTTATGAATGGTCAGACTCTAACACCGGTTCGGAAGGTAGCTTTTACTGAGAAGATATACCTACTATCAGACAGCTAATCTATCTATGGGTTTCAAAGCTTTAGGCCCCGCTTGGTTCGGGACAATTTAGTAAACGCCACTAGACTTATATTTTTTATTTAATAATAATAATAAATATCCCTAAACATTTCTTTACACCTACATGGGCTGATCCTAAACTAAACAAAGCTTGTACTAGGCATTATGCACACAAATGTTTGTCTTTGGCGGGAATCGAACGCAAGATATAAGTAACATGGTCAGGTACGTAACCACCACGTCAACCGGCTCGTAGAAAATTGAAATACGTTTACCTTTTATAAATGTTTGGAACTCGTCAAATGTTACGTACTCTTTTTGCATATCGATCTTGAGCGTTAACAGTACTGTGAAAAGATACTTATGCTTCTCGTAGAAACCTCGGCAAATGTACTTGAATACATCAAACGTCTAAACAAAAACCATAATATAAATAGACCATCAAAACCAAAATGTTGAGATTTTCTGCAAAACGTTCAAAACGTTATGTTTTAAAACATTAACTGGCTAATACCCCATGTTAGGTTTACTCCAAGTCTCAGCGACTTGATTCTTTGCACAGGATTTGCTCACAGGGCGGAAGACTTGACTCCTAACCTTTTCGGAACCTAGTTCTAATATAAAAGGCCAAGTTGAGTCTGTCAGTTGCTGCTTACATATCACGTTAGTTTTTTATTAATGATATGTTTCTTACCAAATAATCAATAATGAATCCAAGTCTCCTTGTAGTAATAGGACTTTGTGGCGACCTCTCCAATGATATATCGAAACGTTCAAGGAACTGTGCTAGCGAGGTCTGGTACATGTTGCACACGAGTGACATGTTACATACGAGGAAGTAAAGCACGGAGCCACGTGTAGCGACTGGTCGGAACTCTTCGCGAGCTAAGTTGATCTTTATCTCTGTTTCCTTTGCGATGTCCAGTTTTTCTTTTACCTGATTATTAATATTGTCGTAAGAATTTGAATAAATTAAAGAAAAATGAGTGCAAGGTATAATTTAGAACAGTGTTTAAAATTAGATTTTTTTAATTACAAGATTAGGCACCTACTCAAATCTTTACATTGAAACATAACATGTGGCCATTGACTGACGGTTTTAACAACGGTCAGACCATAGGGCCCAGCAGTTCCATAACATATTATGTGAACAAGATTTAGGTTTAGAGCTAATTTTCAGAAATTCATTCCGTAGGTGGATAAATCGGGAATACAATTTCGAACCCATGGAAGTTGATTTTCGAAGTGAAAATACAAAAGAATTTGTTAGAATTAACGCGATTTATGCTACAGTGCTTTTGGCCATCCAACGTCCAAAAGGGGGAAAACAGTGCTGAAAATTTGTATGCGATATTTAACCGTAAGCGTTTTCTTACCTCAGTAGCCGTAGATTTAGTAATATTCAACACTTGAATCAGTGAAACATCTTCAACTAGCGAGCCCTGTATGGTTGTGAGCTTATGCAGCAGATTGGCTTCTAGTTCCTGCATTTTTCGTCTATTGGCGGTTACGTCCATAATCAGTTGTGTGCGCTCCGCCTCCATCTCTGCCTTCTCCGTTAATATCACGCGCCCTAGTAGCTGATCCTCCAGACCTGAACAGATTTGATTTGATTTATATTTTGAAAGGTTATTAGTCAAATAGTTTTCATTCCTTTGCCAATAACCAACCGACATACATACAGCATTTGTTTTGATAAATATTGTTAATTATAATAATATGTCGACATTGCGATCAGAGTTTTACAAACAGTTTATGCCTTTCAGCGGATCTAACCTAATCGTCTAATCTTAAATCATTTTTATACTTCGCGGGTTTTGAAAATTGTAACCTGCAGCTTTTAGCGTGCAGTCTTAGTCGAGTTGCAAAATGTCGATAAATATATTTGTAGACATGATATTCATTCTACCGACACTAATGTCACATTCAATCTTCATTGTAAACTATAGCGGACATCGGTCACCATCTATTCTCACCATCTGTTCTATTGAATTTCATAGATTTCCGCAATAGCAAGTAATATTTTGCTAACCAGACATATTTATTGGCTAACAAGTTTAATAGAAAGAGAGAAAACAATATTTTATAACGACACACGAAACGAAACGACACGAAATTACCCTTATTAAATTAGCATTGATATTAGGTACACTTTACCTTGCATGGTGACGGTAAAGTCTATTATAGAAGTTCGAGCTGAGATCTCAGGAGTATATGCTGGGTTTGGCAATTTCGTTGTGATGTAGATTTTGTGTCCGGCTGTGACATCAATTTCCTTATCTCCTAGTTTTACCTATAAGATTAATATAAATATATCAAATATATGTATGTATAATAGATTACATTATGTAATGAACTTAATACTATGACATTATTTACTTTAAAAGAAGAGCCAATTTTAATATAATTCTTTTCAAGAATATTGTCTAGGGCCGGATCTAATTCTTCAGCGACATCCTCGATCAAGAGTGGCCGCCCCAGCGACACACAATCTTCAATATGATTCCTTATAAATAAAACAAAGAACTAGATAAGGCATCAAATTATGGTAATGTAACTTAATATTGCACAATAAACATTAACGCATACGCAAGCACACTCACCCTTATTCATCCACCCATATTTATACACACGTGTGTGCACCCCGTTGACAAACTGTTATTATAAGTGAAAAACAAAATACGGACGGGATACAAGATCTTTCAAAAATTCGATTATTTTCCAAATTTATTGTTAACGTTGTGTAGTTTATCACAAGCATGTAATCAATGGAGATAAATAAAAAAATATAGTATTATAAGTATTTGATCAACTGAACCAGACCTACCTGAAGTATTTATGATTGAGCGTAGTAACAATAAGTTCATTAAATCGCTCCATATTCTTAATCCATATCTTTCCCTGAGTCTGAGGGTCGATAAGCAACGGGAAGCGAGCCGCCTTTGTAACAATGATGCCGTTTTGTATTGACAACTCGTCCGTGGGGAGACCGCACAAATTCCAGTCACCAATCTGTATTATTTATTGTTTTATTTAAAACAGTGTATAATTGCCTTGGAAATATATATATATATATATATATTTTTTTTTTTTATACCACTTGGGCCGCCAAATAAGCAGGCAGTCCACCTAATGGTAAGTGGTCACCGCCGCCTATGGGCATTTGCAACACTAGGGGCATCGCCAATGCGTTGTACCGACCCTGAGACGTGAAGTTGTTAAGTCACATGTGCCTGTAATTTTACCGGCCCCCTTACCTTTCTAACCGTAACACAGTAATACAAGTGCACTACTGCTTCACGGCAAAAAGAGGTAAGGTGGTAGTACTTCCCCGGACGAACTCTGCACAAAGAGCTCTACTACTCTATTTACTTATTACTCTATAGACTACATATTGTCACTTACGTTTAAGTTTCATAGCAATCCAGTATTTTTTTAATTAACTTATACGTACCGTAGCGGTATCAGTTAATTGATCCGTGATATTTAAATTCATAGACACAGGTATTTTCTTTTTCAATAATTCGCTAAGCCAGTTACTTATAAGTAAAGAACGGAACTCTTGATTGAAAGGGCCCGAGTATGATAAAAATCTGAAATAAAACATAACAATCAATATTTAATTATGTATACTTTCATCAAACACACAAACATATAAAACAGTTAAGAACCAAAAAATATGTTGCCATCTCATTTAAAATATGGCTTAGTTAAAGCCAATCTTAGGCTTAAGATGAATAAATAATTTATGAAAGAAAATGCGAGTATTATCAACGCCTTGAACAAAAAAATACGCAAGATATTTAGGATCACAGTTAATTATTTACAATCAAGTTATTAATTGATTTGACGTCTTTGCACACATACCCAGTTAAAAGTAATATATCACCAACAAGGCGTTCAATCTCTGATTTGAACAGTGCCGACTGCTCAGTCCATCTCACTCTCTCCCCGCTGAGGCCGTTGATGAGCGCGGTGGCAGCGTCCATCTTCTGCTGGCATTTGGCTGCGTCGTCTAGCACAGCTTGTTTGAGAGTCATAGCCTCGTCGAATTGTTTTTGCACGCCTGCTAATTCACGCTGAAAAAAATATTACATTGTTGAGGAACACCAAAAAACATAATATGTATATAAAACAAATTTTCTAAATGATATCTCTTGCTATTTATATTATTAAACTTGAGACAAAGAGGCTTTTAGTCACCTCTTTGGCTTGCAGAAGACCTTCAGCGGTTTCCAATTCCCTTTTGGCCGCCTGGTACTTGCCCTGCATCACGGCAAGATTCGCCTTCAGTGGCAATACGTCTTTGTTCACAGAGTAAAACTGCGCCATAGCTATAGTCCAAGATATTAACCCGGCAACGTTACCGCAAGCTACTTTAGCCGCCTCAAATGTGTATTGGCTAAAAAAAGGTTTAACGTGAGAAGTATAGATACAAAACATATTAATGTGTAGATAGAAATATTCCAACTTTACCTGAAATTAAAATAAGGTTGAAGTAAATCTACCATTTCAGCATTTATTTCGTCTTTCGGATAAAACTTCAAATTATTAAGAAATCTTGAGTCTGCCATAACCTAGTAATAAATAATTATGGTGAGAGACAATACAAAAATACTGTAGGGAAAATCAACTAGTAAAAGTTCGCCCAGGGAAGTACCTCACCTGTGTATTGGATAGAAAAATAGAGGACAGATGAAATTAGGTACAGCTGCCTGAGATTATTATTATTATTATACCTTCATATCTTAAGTCCTTAGTAAGCAAATCTCGAAATAGAAAGAAGTAATTATAAAAATACATAATTATGTACTTGATAACACGTAAATTTTAGCCTAGCTTATAAAAAGTCTTACTTTCAATGACTCTGCCCAAGACGACATCAAGAAGTTCTTTTCAGGATCTGGTTTAACTGTATCGATTCTCTTTCTGAATAGCAAGATGACAGCGTCCATAATCAAGGTGATAAGATGCGGAGGTTTTCCCAATTTTCTCACCGTCGCAATATCAGCAGCATTGATTGTCTATAAAAATAAAATGTTGAATCCCTCTGCATTTAATGTGTGTGGCCAATATTATCAGAACTGTATGTGTTTATATGCGTATTAGAAAACAAAATATAATAATGTAGTGTTCTTCTGTTTTAACTATGTAAGAAGCATTTTGAATTTAAATGTGAGCCAGTCGATATAGATGCGTTATAGGAAAAAAAACATATATCGTTATCAAATACGCGTCATATTCGAAATATTATTAGACTACAATCTTTAATTATTAAAAAATCCATAGTTCGGTCGCCATCTCCTTGCTTGGGTTGCCAGGTTCAGTTTTATTTCTGACTTAATAATGTTTAACTTATGATTCGTGTGAATTACCAGTAAAGCAGCTTCAGCGGCATCCAGCGCTGGCTTAGCCGCAGCCAGTTTCTCTTCAGCTATGGCTGTTTCAGCTGCAATAACGCTGACGAGCTTAACAGCACGATCTTTCACTTCCAACACTTCGGCTTTTACTACTTCTGCTGCTGCTTGCGAATCAGCTACTGCAGCTAACACCTATCAAAATAAGAGAAAGCATTGTACCTTCTGAACCGATTTTTTAAATCATTTTTATGTCCTTGTTGTATAAAAAAATATTAACCTCCTCGGCTTTAGCGGTCGCAACTTTGATGTCGACTTCTTTAAGCTCCAGTTCTTTCTTCAGTATATCGACGCTTGCTGCCGCTTCGACTAGCTTATCCAATCCTGTAGTCATTCTTACAAAAAATATGATTATTAAACCTTTTCAGAGAAAATGGAAGACAGCTATGACCTACAGAAATAAATATTAAGTACCTTCTTGCCATCTCCGCAATATTCACATGTTTTTCTTTGTATAACACCTTGTATCCTTCCAAGAAAGATAAATAAGACTTTGGTGTAACGTGTGTTTGTCTTCTAAATCGATCGTAGTACACAGAGCATGTGTCAGCTACGCAATCATGTACCATGCCCATGATTTCTATCAAGTTCTGCTTGGTGTCCGCTGTGCACACCACCTGGCAATAATCGTCATAAAGTTTAACAAAAAAGTGCAGACTTTACCCATAGCTCTGAAACGAGTAAACCTGCTCGATTAGTTGTGAAGCGATTCAAATAATGTTTAAAGCACTACCAACGTCAAAAATAAAGGAAACTTTTATACTAACATGGAAGTCGGACAAGAAATGTTGCGCTACTTCTATGAGTGCCTCTCTTGGCCATTTTTGAAACCAGTCCATAATTGAACCAGATATAAGGCCAGGGAACTTCATCGCCCTGCTCCGGAACTTTTCACCCACCTATTGAAAAGAATTGAGGTATCATGAATTGCATATTTGGAGATGGAACTTGAGAGGATACTTATGAAATGTTAACTTTTTATTGATGTGATTTTTAATATATTACTTTGATTGTTCAACTCTAGTAACAAATAGGACCTACCTATATAATCAGTAATAACTTACCGGCGAAAAACACAATACAACGTGCAAATTAGATCTTGACCGCATAATGAAATATTCATACAATACGTCCGGTACAGGTATTCTCCTCGGGGCATATTTCTTCATTATTGGAGTCAGCTCATTCAAAATCTCATCTAGAATTTTGTTATACATACAATCTCACATCACACATATATAATAGTATATATAAATCACATCAACATAGCAATTTGCAACTAGCAATAATACTGTTGTTAGAATATATTAACATATTACCCATCTCGTCTTTAGGGAAGAGATTAGCAATTTCTCCAGAGCTGAGAATATTATTAAGAAACTCGAGAAACTGTTCATCTTTGATATCGTTATCAGTGAATATAAAGGTAATTCCGAGGCCTTGCAGTCCTGCTATGCGGTATAGTATCTTTATATCGTCCATGAAATTATTAACATTGTACGATCTAGAAATTACAACAAATAGAAGAAAGAACCTTTGAAAAATACTACTATTTATAAAATTATGATAAAGTTGAGAAAGCTGATCGGATGAAACTTGGTATATAAATGGAGTAACATAACATAGGACAATTATAGGGGAATAACATTAGGTTATTCTCCGTGTAAGGGAGTTAAATCCAACTGCGGCTAACACTATTGAGTTATAAAAACCTTCGGTACAGGAATTTCCAATGTGAAATTATCACATAAAATGCCAAAAAGAACATAAGTACATAATTAATTACCGGGTCAATGTTATTTGATAAATCGAAAAATTGGCAATAAAGGAAGCCAGTTTTGTTAAACTCTGTTTTCCAGAACCACCAACACCCACGAGCAAAGCATTACCTCTGTAATTAAGAAGAGAAAGTCAACTAGCAGGTTAATAAAATGAAAAAAGAACAATCACCGCAATGCGAACTAACCTGGGAGTATTAATAATTCGTGAAATTATAAACAAATGCACTATTGCGTCGTGGAAGAATACCAGATCTAAATGTGCGCCTCTGATTTGTTCATTGAACAGATCTTGAAACTGACCAAGCTTCATAAGCACGAAGTCCCAACTGAAACAGATAATTTTTAAATAATATAGTATACGATATTCAAAACTTCAGTAGTCTACTGCACGGCGTCTAGCTCGTTCTGGAAGTTCGGGCCCTAACTTCACGCCGTGCAATAATGGACAACTTAAGTCACAGCTATCATAATGTACTTTATCAACTTACGTGGGTAGCTCTTCGTAAACTTTAGGAGCATCTGTGCTGAAGTCCTCATCTTCGTCGCCCGTTGGCTCGATGGGTTCCCGCAAAAAGTTGACGAAGAATGTTTCCTGTTCAGGAAATTCGCTCACTACATCTGGCAACTCTTGTGCTGCAGTCTTCCAAAAGTTTGCCACAAACCACTCCTTATCTTCGAATGTAGTAAATCTATAAAATATACTTAACCGTACATTTAATGTTTATTATATAACTGACCCCCAAGATTTCAACGTTCTCGTGGATAAAGAAGAGAATTGGATTTTGTTAACAATTTAAATGGGTGGTATGTTTAAGTTTTTTTATGAGAGCCGCCTTATTTACTCCTTGTACCAAGTCCCGTCAAAATCGGTCCAGCCCTTTCTAATAAAGTAAACGAAACTAAGTCACAAACGACAGACCGACAAAAATGTTATACTTTCATATGCATTTAGTAAAAAGCATAAATAATAATATTTATTAAATATATTTATTTCTCTAGATTATATTTCTTAAAAACATAACATACATAACATAAAAACAGTAACAAACCTATCAGAAATAATCCTTAAGCACTCGTGGAACCACAACTTGATAGCAGTTTTAATAGACGGGAGTTCTTCTCTCTTAATAAATAAAATCCCTTCCCAAATACGTGATAGATCACGCAGATTGAAAACATAGTGAAACTTTGCTGGCGTGGGCAACATTTTAATCTACAGAAATAACAATAGGTAAAGTATACAGACACAAGATCAATACAAATAATGAAATTATAAAATAATAAGCACAATACATAACAATCATAACGACTGCGAATGTACTTAGGTTTTTTAGGTTCCGTAGCCAAACGGCAAAAAAATGTTACGGTTTTTCGAATTCGGATTTATGTTACACATATTAATATGGAAGTTATGTGTGTTTTATGAATAGCTACCCTACAGTGATCGGACTTTAATGCCTGCTCGTCTGTCCGTCCGTGTGCCACAGCTAAAAAGTTTTTCAGTGTACATTGCCAAACAGTCTTCAGTAGGAATTTATGTTATATTAGAGATAAAATATTTTACTGTTGAATAAATTTTACAAATAATTATATTAAATTATAAATATTTGTGGACTTACTTTTGTCTGCTGCCAAATCATACGAGTAACAGGCACGAGCCTAGGCATAAATTCCACTATCTTCTTATCAAAACGAGCTTTGCAGAAATAACCGGCGCTTATTGTATCTGCAAATATTGATTGTATGTATATTGTTTAAAAGATTATTATCTTAAATATAGATGATTTTTTTATGATGTAACTTACCGAAAATTCTGTCCATTGAAATAATGCTTGGCAGAGTACAATTAAAGATATTGAACTGTCTCTTCAAACGAGGTGGAATATCATTTCGACCACCACCTGTAATTATGATTACTCTATACTGTAATAATCTCCGCACACGAATAAATCATACTAATATAATAAATACGAAAGTTTGAATGTATGGATGTTTGTTACTCTTTCGCGCAAAAACTACCAAACGGATTTGGCTGAAACTTGCCACTTAAATAGAAAATACCCTGGAATAACACATAGGATACTTTTTGTGTCGGTAAAATGTTACATCCCTCGGGAACGCGGGTGAAACCGCGGGGGACAGCTAGAAAATTCTATTATCTATACAGTGAGTCTGGGTATTATCGTAATCTGAAAAACAACTGACCAGGATGAATCATGGCACCAAACATCTGTATGTCCGCAATAGTAATAAAATCTCCAGGTTTTTCCAGCGAGAAGAACCCACCACACTCCATCATTTGTCTAACAATTTCATTTGTGACCTGAAAGTAACAGATTTTAGTTTTATTCTTAATTTTTCAATTTACCTGAAAATTGTTATCTGCCAATTTGACAGAAAAATAGTTACCTGGTCACCCCATGCATTTACAACAGGCATATTGATATCGTCTACAAACACGGTCATTGATCTATTTCCGGGTGGACCGTAAGTCATGCCCACTCGCTTTTCTACGTAAGACTCCACAATTCTCTGTTATAATTCGATAAATAAATACTTCATTAAACTTTGTCATTTATTAGAACAACATTGTCAATAAAAACAACGACAACTTACCTGAAACATATTCGGTGTAGTGGCTGAAGAGAAATTGATCATCTTAAACAGTTTAACTTCATTGTCATACTTCTGCATATAACTCTTCAACATAACTGTCTTTGCAGTACCTTGCTCACCAATCAACAGTACAGCCTTGTTTTGTTTAGCGATAGTTTCTATCAGAAATGAAATGCATACGTTATCAATATTTGGGACTAAGATCGATGAATATTCTGGTATACTATCTGGTGGGTATATATAATCTTCGACGATCTCGGACCTGCAAAATATTTTTTTTATTAATAAAAATGCATTAACGGTTGTTGTTATATAATTAAAATAATATAAATTTTATGGCAATTATACAATCAGTATCCATATAATTTTTTTTTAATGACTAGAAGAAGGTGGGTTTTGAATGCCTAAGATGATTTTTAAATCGTTACTCTGATAACCTTATTGATAGTGTGGAAGTGGGGATTAAATAGGATAACACACATCGGTACTGTTTACTTACCAGTGCTGCCATACTCCATACTCATTTACCATAAACTCAAAGGGCATCACCCACTCTTTAGATTTAGCGCCAGGCCAGTCCATTTTCACAGGCAGTTTGGTCATATATTCCGCCATGCGCGTGCGCATGTCTAACTCCAAAACCGCTCCCAGCGACCACATCATTGAAAATATAAATAATCGCTCTAAATGACGCTCTGTGTGTATTTCTGTCGACAACAAAGATTTATTTGTATTAGAAGACTTTTTTACAATTTCAATATGGTTATGTACGGAATGTTACTCACTGCCTCCGGGTACTTCTATAAGTAACAACCCAATCAATACATCTATGCATTGTCTGTAACAAATATATGAGGACATACATGTTAAACACCAATATTGCAAGTAGTAGGTAACAATGAGCATAAATATAACTATCTTAGTTTTGTTGAATTTTATGTGAAGGGTGTTAAAAGTATATATTTATGCTCGTAGCTGTAGTTACCATAGTTTTATTCAGTTAAACGATAGCGTTGAAATGATGCCCAAGTATAAACTTGGAAATCATTTTAACCATGTGATGAGAGGATTAAAATTCTGCAAGCTTTTATTCGGATTATGACATGTCAATACGATTCAATTTAGTGATGTCTAATACTTTATTGTAACACACTAATTGAGAACATTTCTCATTTTTTCGTTCTTGTCCTCAATATAATACCCCTTTTTAACAAATTAGTCCCACTCTAAACATTCACACTCACACTCTACACAGAGAATTAAGGTTTACCTGATATAAATAGCCTCCAACAATTTCATTTTTGCTGGCAGTCTTTGCTGAACATATGAATGTATGTCATCGTAAACTTTGTTAAAAGCGTTACGCAGAGCATCCGCTTCCTTTTGAGTTCGTTTTTTCAACCAACCCTAAAATTGAAATACTTATTATTCTTGTCCATACCGGTGACAGGTTTTGATCTACAGGAAATTAATTGTCTTAAATTTATATTTATTGCCACTCCGTCCGATGGAAACCATTTTAAATACTAATCCATGCTCATTATGGTACATCCAAAAGGATTTTACCATACCCAAATAAATCATAACAGTGGTAAAACAACCTTCTATTGGAAAAGAAGCCAGTTAACTCACTTCTAAAATAGGTTGCCATTTTAGGACTGATGAAGACAGAAATACCATGCCCATTCGGCTGACGGTGGCCGGCGACGCATTATCTACGTTGTCCGGTTCAAACACCAGCTTACTGTTCTGAGCCATTGTAATGCGATCACCGTTTGCCAGAGTTAACGTTTTATTATCATCTAGCACGGAATTCAAGTTTTCGATCCATACAGCGTCTACGGGACCATCTTAATAGACAAAGAACGCATTAATAATTAACAAAAAACATAACACTTCCAAAGCAAGATGAAATAGTAATCTTCATACCCAATACAATCCAAGTGGTATCAGATTTTTTAACTTTTAAGGCTCGTCTCCACAGGGTAGAGAATATTCCATCTGTCCAATCATTGGTTGCCACGTCTAAACGTCCGAACATTTGTGGAGCTGTTATAGCCTATAGATTCAATAAATAAATATGGATCAGTAAATACAGCTGCAGATACTGTGTTATCCTGTTTTAAAAGGATAATTTTTGTGGATTACCTTTGGGTTCATCCTCATTTCCTTATGTGGTTTGCCTACTTCAGTCAGAGCCGCCATAAGTGTGTGAATACAGGTCGTTTTCCCAGATCCAGTGGGACCCATGGTCATCAGGCCGTGACGCACCAGTGAGGTCTCGAACAACTGAACAATTTTTAGGTTCCAATCCGGATGATTTACTAAACCTGTTCGATCAGCTACTAGAATTATTGCACGTTGCATTTCTCTGAAATATAACATGACATTCTACAGGTGTTACATGTGCTTTTTTTTTATTACTGAAGATAGGTAGACCATTTGACAATTTTTTTTATAATTTTTTTTACCTGTGCACAGTTTGACTGAGCTTCATACCCGGGAACAAATCTTCAATTAAGGATACGAATAATGGTTCATCTTCGTCAACCAGTTTTGAAACATTCATTTCCCTGGAGGTTTTAATCCATTAACATTTTTACAAAATATAAATTTCATTTTTAAGTGGATACTTGCAAATAAAGAGGTGAGTTGAGGCGCATAATATGCATGTTTCAAAATGTGCATAATGTATAACGTTCCTTTCGGATGGGCCATCCCAAGGTCAGGTTATGTGACATCTATTACTATTTGTACTATTTGTACTATTTTTACATAAAGGACCAAGAAGGATGAAGAAAAAATATATGAATTATTTCATGACCTTCACTTGATCCCTTGATTTGAATGGAACTGTAGTGTTTAACAAATTGGACAATGTCAGGGCGTAATTTGTATGAAATATTCAATAAAGTTTTTAGGTGGTTTGGTTTAACAGTATACTTTACTACTAACACCAAACTCATCTCACACTTACTTCAATACTCTCATCATGATATTTTCTTCCGTGCTCTCTGGATTGGCGCGTTTCTGCGAACCCATAGTTCTTAACACAGACAAGATATTTCTGAGTCCAAAATCATAATGGACCTGCTTCGACAACTGTTCCTCGCATAACTTGTATAAAGTGAAGAATTTTCGGGCTGTTAAAATATGAATTGTTGTTTTTAAGCATAGTTTATTAATCCCAATTAATATCATAAATGCAAAAGTGAGTTTGTTTGTAACGCTGGCACAATTAGTGACTGAACTGATCTGGCTGAATTTGGCACACACAATTTGGTATGGAGAACGACATGGGCCACTTTATATCCCTTGAAACTGTGGGGGATAGCTAGTTTAACTTTGAGTGCTTACCAAGCAATATATTTTCTTTGAAACCACAACTGGCCAATTTCACTCGAATAATGATCTGTCTGTCAGGCACCATCATTGCAACGGACCGGAATTGGATCTTTAAATTTTCAGGCAATTCCTGCCGTCCGGCGTAACCAGGGTTCATGGTGATTATAAAAGCAAACTCTGGGTTCAAAGTAACGGTATCACCATCGCTAGACAATAATTACGAAGTAATGGTTAGCACATTACAGAATAACGCACTAAAGAATTAAAATTACTAATGATGAAACACTTTCCATATGTGCAGATCAGAGTAAGAATGAGATGTCTATTACTATCATTTGTTGTTACTTAAAATCCAGTTCAAGAGATTGACCGGGTCGAAACTCTGCAATGTTGTGTTTCATACCTGAAGATAAAGAATTCCCTTTTCTCTCTTCTAGCTGTGAGACAAATGTAGATTTGTTGCGCAGCTACTGACAGCACGGGAAGCTCAATGCGATTAAACTCATCGAAGCAGCCCCACGTGCCAGACTGAGCCAGTCCTTTGTAAATACGACCCAAACCTTGCGAAAAATGATTACTAGTTTAAATTGTCATGACTTCAAATGCTGAGAGAAGACTGGAAATGTAGACCATGATAAATGTTAGTAGTGATCAAACTTCCTTTATGGTGACCTCAAATTCCGACACGAAGGTTATAAGATCGAATCTCTTATGAGATGCTCTGTTGTACTCGCCTGGCTACTAACTACCCTCAAGTGGATAACATTAACCCGAGAGACAATTGGCTTCTAGGCGTGGTCGTCAACACATTCGTACAAACATATTTATACTGTCTATAGGCGACAGTAAATGGCAGTCTACATACTTGATCACTAATCGGTACTTTTTGTCACACATACCTCTAAAGTCCATCTGATCAGAGCAATTAAACACTATGACCAGTTTGCCCAGAGTTCTGCCCATATCCTTTGTGGTCTCTGTCTTGCCGGTGCCTGCGGGTCCGGCGGGTGCACCACCCATGCTCATGCCGATGGCTTGTGACAGTGTTATGTAGCAGCGATCAGTTAGTGGCGTAATTACCAAACGCTCTGTGATTCCAAGGTACTCATTCTAAAAAAAATCAAGATTAGAAGCCATTACATTTGATGCAAATTTCAAAGGACCAGACTACGTAAAAAATTCATCAACCTGTATGTATTTATTTTTTAAGTATAATGTACCTGGTATATAAAATCGACATCTGTTATGGAGACAATGCAGTCATCATTGTCTTCAATATAGTAAAATCGAGCCTGTTTTTGCCATTCAAAATCTACCGGTGTTTTTATCCTCATCCTCACTAAATCATCAAAGATATCTCTGAAAATTTCAACAACAATTATTGCATTATTAGATGCTAAAATCTCATGTTGTCTCAAACTAATTTCCATTCCGTACCTCTGATGTACATGTATTGTTATCATGGTTTCTACTCTGGTTCTGTCCAATGAAGTCAAATCTTTCACGGTTTGGTCTATAAGTCCATTAAGGAGATCAAGGTTCTTTTGATTAGTCACTCTCATTATAAACCGATCAGCTTTGGCCTTTTTCAATGCATATTCTGCATCTGTCGTCCATAGAATTTGCATTCCTAGCAATCCAGCCTTAAATTTTAATCAAATAATTGTATAAATTGCAGTACAATTCTGGAATATTCCTCATTTCTATATGGAAGGGGCCCTTTATTACATATTTACCTGTCCGGGGAAATTCCAAAACCCAACCAAAAATTCAAACTCAGGATCTCCGGACATCGTCTGAGATATACTCGCAATCATGTTTCTTACAGTATCTTTCATTGCATCCAAAAGAACGTTTAGCCAAATCTGTAAAAAAAGAAAATTAAATAATCAGAGAAGATATCTAGGTTCACCTAGCAATAGAAATAATAATTTAAATTGTGTTTTTACTTCTACGCCTCCAACGCAAGCAACTGGTTTCTCCAAAGGTATTGTCTCTCCGTTATTAGAGTTCATATTAATTATTCTCTCTTTATCGTCAAAGTCTACTGTATACATGGCATCAAAAATACTTGGTAGATGTGGCTGTCGGGAAATAAAGTTATTAGTTATTAACAAACGAACAAATCTTTTTTATTTTAATGTGATATAACGTTTTATTGAGAAACAAATCTACACATACAATAAGTCTGTTGAAAAGTCGTGTGTCTATGCCAAAAGTTTTGGAAAGAATAAGTAATCCTAAATAATAGGACAAATTGAGCGATACTGAAGCCAATGCTTATTACTTTTCTTTGTCTATTTGTCCGTTTTTTTTAACTCATGATCTACCGGACAGATTTCTATCAAGTTTGGTATACAGGTAGATCATGACCCTGCTAATATTTAGGGTACATATGCGATAACGATAGCGCCAATAGAAGAGTGTTGTTTTTTTTCTATAGTTTTCATACAATTTTCATTATACTGACTAAGTATTATAGTTAAATATTTAATCACAACGATGGAACGTCGTCACGAATAATCATAGAAGACAAAACTGTATCTCTCGAGTTTAGAACCGCGTACCAACAAATAATGTATACAAACATAATGTGAAATACCAACCTGAATAGAATGTGGATCAGACGCCTGGCCAAGGATTTCAAGCAATACTGGATCAGATACAAAGAAGAATCTTGGAAAGATGAGTCGCTTAGTTTCAAGATAGCCCGTCAGTGACTTCTGACATGCCTCCAATTGCTCAAACAGATGCGGCAATAGTTGTTTCAATGTGTCGTCTGAGGTACACGTCTCTACGCAATTGACTATATCGCGGGCACGGTACATGATCTTCACGTATGTTTTGTCTATCGTCTACAAAAGTTCAGGAATATTTACTCAAGGTTAATGTACTTTACTAAAATTCGCTCTCTGTTACTTTATGATACCATATTGTCGAACAAGAATTAAAAGAATAATAATTAACATGATGCTTATCCGAAATTTATTTATAACCATTATTCCTGGTGTTGGTTTCAGAAAGTTGACAGAAGCTTAAAATTATGTTATATATTTTGTGAACTTCAATATCACCCCAAATCTTTTGGCTTCAGCCGGCAATTGTTTAGCAATATCACCACCAACAAATACAGCTTCTAAATACATCCATAGATTCTGCACTAGCAGCCACTTCTCCAATATCTCAGTCGTGCTTACTAACTTGTTGATCCACAGCAGAATATCCCGTTTAAATGGAGCATTGTATCTGACAATCAGTCATACATGTAATAATTTTTTTAAAGATATTATTTTAAACAAATTGATTTAGTTATGGGAAGTGATGTAGACAATATAGAAAGAAGATTTGTTTCGGTAAATCTAACCACAAATTTGGTATAAGATATACTCAAAGTTAAAATGACAGATACAACCATTTAAATGGGTTATGATTTCTATGCATTGAAATGGTCGTGCTTTCATACACTTATATTTCCTTTAATTAAGGTATCTTGTTTAAACTCTTAGTTGACAATTATAAAGACAAAGCACAAAAATTCAAACAAATTGCGATATCTAAAAATTAGGCAAGTTCCCTATTCGGAAGTAGAAATAAATTGCTAAGGTTTCAGAAATCTTATTACAAGTCACACTGATGGTTGGAAAATAAAGTTACGTCAATCCTTGCTGTAACTTTAATCTTAGCAAACACATTTAACTAAAGAGCTTATAGGTAACCTGGAGCGATCAAGACATCATAATATTTACCTATTTGAGGCCAGAGAATTAAGAATCATCAACGAATCTTCAAGTAATGTTATGATATCAAGCGTATCTTGTGGTTTAACCAAAAGTTCTCCTCTATTCTTGAATGGAGCAAAGGTTAGATCAATAACCGCCCAATCAGCGATTACCTGCTTCAACTTCGCCTCAATATCTTTCTCTTTAACGGCACTGATGCAAATATCCTGAAATAATAACCAATTACAAATCCTTCTCAAAAACTGTTAACGAGCCTAATGAAGACATGACTTACTTCAACGTCTTCTTTATTCTTCAATAGAGGCGCTTCCATAACATTAGCCAATGTAAAAGCTTCGGACTCCACGTCTAATACACAATCTAAACAAGAATTTAAAAACTATTAATAAAATATAGAATACAAAGCTAAGCTTTTTAAATGTGTCTGGCGCAAATTTGTGGTTTCAAGTATGAAATAAATTTATTAATGACATAATCCATACTCATAAGCTTCTCGAGCCTCCTCCAATGTCTATCCTTCATAGACTTATCAGCCATCAGTTCCAATAAGGGACAGGTTTCATTAAAATCATCAATTTTTTTCTTCAATTCAATAAAAGCAGGCCAGTCCTTCATACCACGCGGTAACTTACGACATCTGATTGGAGGGTAAAATAGAAAAATGAGCCATGTCGATTTAATCTAACTCCATAATAAAGTTACAGGTAAACGGCTTCATTTGACTGAAGCATTTTACTAAGCAAAACTACTTTTTAGTGAAAGACTTTCGGTGCTAGTACCTATGAAGTAAAACAACCTGTGACAGACAAAATCATAATAAATAGTATTTTATACATTTATCTAAAATAGAAATATGTAGAAAGACTTTTCACAAAATCAACTTTGATCTGACGTTGAGTTGCTAGTTTCCATAGTTTTTTTTTGTTTTTTTTTTATAAAAGCTTTTTGTTTTTACTGAAGGAATCACCGTTAGTAGTTCCGACCAGGAACTGTGGCATTCTATAAAAGATATACCATATCCAAAACCGTGAACGGACTGGACTGGTTGTTCCTTTGAATTTTTATTAAATATAAATTTATATTTAATTAATTAATAAACAAATAAATAATATTTAATAATTAATTTTAATCTTACCTCATATCAAATTCAGCCAATTGCGCAACAATTTGTTCAATCTCTATCTCCACCCATGGTGTTTCAAAATAACCATCGATAGAGTTCATAACAGCCAAGTACAAGCTGTACCTATAAGTGAAATATGAATTTGGGATTAGTATCAGCAACTAACAACTTTGGAAGAATGTCGAGAATGGATAGCGAAAAGGTTTGGTGCGTTTGGTCACCCGTTCCTAATAACAATCCTGAAGGACAATCAAACCCTTAGTCAGATGAATAAGTCGTTCATTCATAGAAAAGGGTCAATATATGAATTTTATTAAAAAGTAATCTTCTTTTTTAAAAATTCTTTGTGTAATTTGTGATGTCAATGAAATTGTCTATGTTGATGCTGTGTGAGTCCAAAATAATTGTTTTCTTTCTTTCTTTTCTTTTTGTTACTTAATTAGGCTTCTGATTTATATAATTCAATATTACACTTAATTCTTTATTGATTTATAATAGATCTTTATGCTACTAAAGTATTTCAGCATTCCAACTTACAGTTTGCTTAACAAGTTAAACTCTTTCTTCTTCTGATGCAAAATGGGATAATCTTTCACTTCCATTCCAAATAACTTTTCACCGTTGGAATACATTTCAAACCGTCGCCACAACTCATCAAATCTTGATTGGAACATTATTACTCTGAAAAAGAACAACGGACAAATGGTAAATAATAACTCACTCTCACGACGGTTCTCAAACGCAGCTGCAACCGAAAAACACCTGTAGGTCCAAGGCAATTCAATTACTCTTAGGTAATCGCTTGTTAGAGGTGTACTACATATTATATCATATTGTTTTATATTATTATGTTATACCTGTCACTAGCCTCTCGTGCAGTAAGACCTGGAGTCATGGGTCCAAATGCATCGTAATCAGCGTCAAACTTCAACACGTCTTCATAGAATGTAGACACACCGCTCGTCAGCTCCGACTGTAGGGGCCCTTGCATATCTACTATCTTCTGCTGCACTTGTTGAGACTAAAACATGAAATGATAATAAGCATCATCGTCATGACCACAGCTTTTAAAGGACAGTTGACGGGTAGGCCACAGATATTCAATCTTAAGTCCGTTTGCCTTTGGATGTTCTCATACGTATGTATTAACGCAGTCGTTGTAAAGAAGACTTCTAGAACTACACCCAAACGACTTCTTTAAATGGAACCTTGTGTCCCGTTCTATGTCAACGATAATAATCAGTGCACTTACTGTAAGTAACATATTTTGGAAAGAGTAGCGCAACCCATAAACCATGTCAGCATCTTCTTTCGGTATGTCAATATTAAACTGATGGAACGTTGCGTAACTTTCTTCTATGAGATCCAGTTCCATATCCATACTATATAGAAAGGATTTTTAATTAAAGTACGTATGATTAACTTATTATTGTTATGACAGGAAAAAGCAACACACCCAATAAATTCCTCCCGAATAAGTTCAAGACACAACATCGCCACTCGAACATCGTCCAAATCCTTAATTCTCTTGCCCATAGTCTTCATTCGATCATTGATGAACTGCATCAGTTTTTGTACACGTTCCTTATAAGCCACGCTTAGCAATTTTCCTAGAATTCTTTTCCATTCAACTGATTCTACGTGGAACGCCAACTTAATTTTATCTGAGAAAAATATATTTTTTATTCCTCTATAGGTATAAATGTGGATTAGACTAGAATCTAGCCTAACAATGAGAATAAGAAGAACAAAGTCTACAGAAGAAGCAAGAAAGAAACAAAAATTACCCATATTTATTTGTATAGAACCAATAATATGTCTTTCTGGCAAATTAAGAACTTCTTCGGTCTGATCTTCATATTTCTTGAACATATCTCGAATTATGACATTCAAGGGATTAGAGTCTACAAAATCTTGCACTTGTTGCACCCTGTCTTCCGCCCATAAATGAGCAAATCTACCATATGCCTGAAAAGTTATGTTTATATTGTTTTAGGGTTACGTACTATAATACTAATTTCAAACCGGGTAGTGCGATTCAAGGAGGGTTCCGTCGTATTATAATAAAAACCAACTTAGTTTTGTATGGTTGACTGACGTACATTTTAATAGAATTTTTACAGTATTATATTATTAGATCATAAACGGAAAGGTAAAGAAAAAAACGTTTGCCCGCGTCTTGTATTTTTACCTTCAGCAATTTCTCAATATCAGGTTTAAACATGTACATCATTCCTTGCAAAGCCATAACTGATCTGACAATATCTTTATGTTCGGAAACCATCCTAAAGTAATTTCTAATCCCAACTATATTTGAACCTGTCCGTGATCCTGCAGAAAAAGGAACATTTTTACTGTCTAAATCAGAGGCCATAAAGTTGAAAAAAAAAATGCGTTACCTTTCGCAGATGGAAAATATATTAAAGAAAAATGCTTTTTAAGTGGTAAAACAAAAAGTCTCTGGAGAACGGCGGTAAAACCTCGGATTTAGGTCTAACTCAATATATTGTTATATTGGGATTCAAAGAATACATACCACTCACGCTGCGCGTCACAGTCAACGACCCTCCCGCCATTCTCTCTTTCTTTATTTGTTCTTGTTGTCCCCACATAAATACATTACGGTGAATATCCATAATGCAGTTCAAAACCACCTAAAATAACATAATTATGATTATTCATATATTTTTCTCTATCGCTAAAACTATATCTTTGCAATACAACGAAAAATACTTGAGAAAACGCTGTCTGTATCTCCTCTAGTGTTGGTTTGATCAAAATCCTGGGTATTTGCAAATACATCATGGTTAACATTAGTGGTCTCAATTTCTTTTGTTCCTCTGGATCCGTCGTCATTGTCAGAAAGCTAAAAAAGTGATCACAAATAATATTCGATATAAGATAACCTACTCGAATAGTTAGTGCAGGTAATAGTCACCTGGACACAGACGCACGTCTCCTCAATAAATCAAGACTCTGCCTTGTACATTTAATAAGGGATTCCAGACATTTTGTGGCAAAGTACGCGAACAACTCATTACATTCGTTGATCATTGGAATGACATCAAAACGATCAGGATTTTCGATCTCCAGGAATGCTAAAATATAATTTATAAACTATAGTATAAAACAAAGGTGCTTCCCACGTTTGTACGCTTAAATATTTTAAACATCTCATACCCAATATACAGAATTATTCAAAAGGAAGGTTTAAAGGTATAATACATACAAAATATAGGTGAAAAATGCAAGAATTACAAAAAATTGCCAGGAACACGGGTGAAACCGTGGGAGACAGCTAGTAATTTATAAGTTATGCCCATCATAAGCATATTAGATGTAAACTACTACATAGTTGTAAAAATTACCAGCATCTTCGGGGAATACTCTTGTAGCAGAAGTTACTTGTTTCAAAGCTTTCTCTATATCCAACCTGTGTAGATAATAATTACATTATAAATATTCATAAGTATTTATAAACAATTTATAAAAAGTAAAAATTACCAGTTGTCTTTCAAATCGTTAATTTGTTTAGATGGTACACTATCCAGGAATTTGTTTATCAGTTCAATAACAGCAATTTCAGCATTCCACGATTTTTGCTGCAACTCACACGCTACAAGATATATAAATAATATCAGTATCATTCGACTGAATTGCTTTTTATGAGATGCAAAATTAAATAGTTCTCTTGGACATACCAATTTCATCACGTCTCACCAAATTCTCTTCATAGAAAACAGCAGGATCAACTGCTTTCTCTGGCAAGTAGACTAGTAAGGTCTTTGTAATGGATTGCATTATAGCATCTATTCTAGCTTCCTTCATATCGACAACTTCTTTCACAAACAAATCTACTTCATCTAATACTGTTTCAATTGTATCGCAATATGAAGGGATTTCTAGAGAAGTCCAGGTAATAGTAGACAAGCCGGGTTGGAAAGCTTTCTCTATCTTGACTAGTTGTGCACGAAGGAGTGGTAAATATAGCTTTGGCATGCTCCTGTACGGAGAAGGGTTTAAAAAACATGTATAGTTCACAGTATTTTTAACTATTTTAGTTAATATAGGTATTTTACTCACTTTCTAATAAGATTGTTTCGATCAACCAAGTATTTTATTCGCTCATAGCTCCCTAATATTTTGTCCTTGCAAAATGCAACAATCTGAGCACCGTCAGGGACATCTACAAAAGCAACAAAATCTCACAATGTTTAAATATCTTAAAATTTTGTTTTTATTCGACCCACTTTATTTCTATTTTTTCACTGTGGTAAGTAATGATGTAACCGAAGGTGGTAACCACAAAGCCTAGCTGTCAAGCGCAGGTGTTGGAACACACCGATAGTCGCTTGACGACAGAAAGATCTTCACGCCCATTATCCCTGAAAATGTAGGCAAAGTTCTCTGCCTGAGACCCACATTCCATCGAAGACAAGTGGTAAGCATCGGTCTGGCACTTATCAATCTCTGGTAATCCTGTCTAAACAAAGAAGCGTGAATATTACCTTTCCCGACCCGAAATTAAAACCAGGACTTTCGGGTATGTAGCCGACCTATAAACTTCTCGACCATAGCGCCTCGGTGTACTATGATAATATATAAAAATACAAAATAGTATATAGTTATAAAAGTGTTGCTTACATAGTCCCAACTGCCACATGTATTCAACTTCTCTTATACACTCCGGTATAAACACGCTGAAGTTTACGATATACATATTTGTCGTCGGATGACGAATTAGTAGTGGTGCAATTAACCCCAGTCTTACCTAAATAATAATAAATAAATAAATATCCTGGGAGATTCTTCACACGGCCATCTCATCCCAAGCTAAGCAAAGCTTGTACTATGGAACCCAGATAACTGATATTCTACAAACTTTTTTTGTAAATACAAAAAAGTATATACAAGATAGATAATTCCTCCATGACATAGCACAAACAGACATCACCTATGACTTGGCAGGCCAGTTGGCTTGGTGGTTAGCAACTCTGACTACCAAGCCGGAGGTCGCGGGTTCGATTCCCACCCAGGACAAACATTTGTGTGCATGAACATGTCTGTTTGTTGTGCTGTTGTCTGGGTGTAAATATCTATATCTGTATGCATTTAGAAAAAAAAAGTTGTATATGTAGTATATCAGCTATCTAGTTTCCATAGTACAAGCTCTGCTTAGTTTGGGACCAGATGGCTGTGTGTAAAGAATGTCCCAGGATATTTATTTATTTATTAAACTACAATTTTATTTAAAAAAACAAATTTATTTAACTTTTAATAATGAAATTGCTTTGGATAAAACATACTTGTTCAACATTTTCAGCCCACGCACGATGATATATCAATTCAAATTCGGTATTAACAATACTCATAACATTGAAAAGTTTGATACATCTTTGTGTATTCTGTAAAAGATTAGTTTTAGATAACGTAGATTAACGTAGGATACGTTTGCACACATCATACTGTAGGATCACCGATTTTTCATTGAATATACTGATTAAAGCGAAAGCGAAGACAAAAAGGCATATTTTTACTCGTAAATGAACGTTAGTTTGGAGCAACATTTAAATACCTACACCGAAATTGGCCACTGGGAAGAAATTATATCCTAATCTAATGGAAAACGCCCGTTAGTTAGCTCCAGATATTACGAATGAGCTGTGATCTTCGCTAACAATAAGTGTATTTATTTTGAGAAGTCCCCGCAAGCGGGATACGGAAAGCTATAAACATATTATATAATTTATAAGATAAATATTACCATATGAGTAATAACTTCATGGTGTTGCATGAATGTTTGCATGGGAACTTTAATATTTTTATCATAGAACCTTATCCACATAACTCTTCCAGCAACCGGAGGCATATTTCTCGGTAATTCTGGATTTTCTCTTTCTTCATTATACCTAACAGTGTTGAATTGGTTTAAAATAATGCTTTTCATGAAGGAAATCTATTGTGCACAAAAAACAAAATGCTGATTGAAGCATGCCATATCATTACATGTGTAATAAAACAGTGCTTTTTTTTTAAATCAACGGGTTCGTATACTGGCTAGGAATATTTATTTTTCACAAATCTAATGAAGTAGTTTAAAATTCAAAATCAGGCCCGTGAGTCCTTTCGAGTATTTGTTACTATCCGTTGTTCCGTAGTTGCGAATTTTGGCATCCATGTCATTTGAAAAATACGTCCTGTATATTTAATAGTATTAGTCTAGCTCAAGGGTCGCCAAATGGTCCGCATCCGGACCGCCAACCCATTTTGTGCAAACCGCGTGAACACAGCGACTTGCACTACAGAGTACGTCATTTAATAAAATATGTAAAAAAAAATACCTTTGTTATTTACGTAATTACATTTGTTTAATAAATATTTTTTTATATACAATGTTGTGCGATCCGCGATGGCCATTCCATTTTGAAAACGGACTCCGAGCGAAACTAATTGGTGACCCTGGTTCTAGCTATTAAAAATATTATAGGTGAATTTTACCTGTCCCTTATAGCTTCTATTTCTGCTGTATAATTACTGATCAAATCGTAATACTGGTCTTCTAAATATAAGCAATCCAATTTCAGTGTTTCAAATCTAGCCAGTAAATGCAATGCTATCTCAGTCGTCGGACACTTGTTCACACTCTGTAAAACATTAATAGAAAACCTATTAGGAATTTACATATTATATGCCTTTCGCCTGTGAAGGAACGACGGTGAACGAGTGTTTTGTGTTTTGAAAGCGCGGCTAGAGACCTAAACCTCCTAGGTATGATTTTTGGGTCGGGTATGGTCGATCTTTTGTTCAGAAATGATTGTACGTAGATACGTTGTGCCTAAAAATATCGTCGCCAGAATTTAGTCCAATACTGAGACCTTCCTCTTCGGGGATAATGTGTAAGAAGACATGTTATGTGTGTTGTGGTATGTTATGTAGTTGTGTGCTTAATAACATAAAAGTGAGAGAGAGAAAACAACATAATTACATTAATCATAAAGTTTTCCAACAATAGTTCTAGATTCGCAACATTGTCTTTGTAAATTTTATAATCCTTGTCAAAATCTGGTCGCCTGCAAATAAAATACTAAAATTAGTAAACGGAAGCCCAATCAAAAATGTACAGCAAATCAAAACATAATAATTAGCTAAATCAAAGAGTAAGCAATTGGGGTATAATACCCACCACCTTTCATATAGGATTTTGTTACCAAGAAAAAACAATGTTTTGAAAATTTTCACCTGTGATCTAAGGCGTCGTAAGTTTTTGAAGAAATTGTTTTAAATAGTTTATTGAAATTTGTTGCAAACTCTTCAATGCCTTCAAGGGTCGTCTTATTCAAGACATAATATGTTATGTACGTTTGAAACAAATCCATTATCTGAAAAACGTTGTGTATCACGGTATCAATTCCAGTAAGTGTCTATAATATATGTCTATAAATCTAAAAGTTAAGGGCCATACCTTCAATAACCTCTTTCTAAAAGTCTCAAATTTTCCAAAGATATACATTTCGGAGCAATCAAAGGGCCGTTCGTCTACAGCCTCCATCATTTCTTTTTGTGTGTCATTGTAGCACTCACGGTAGAAGCCGTACAAAGCTAGGCAAAGCTGTAACAGTACAATTTAGTTGTGCGTACATGCGAGACATATATTAATATGGGCTGGGAAGTTATATAGGTGATTATTAGTGCATTCATTAATATTTTTTATTTATAGATACTTAAATATGGAAACAACACAATTTAAATCGGAAATCAGCAGCATAATAATAAAGAAACATTCAAAACCATTAATACATTTAAGCACACAGAGGGCACTTATAAAGGTCAAAGTAACAAGTTCGGAACTCAGTCAGCATTGATGACATTTTTTTTTATACCACTTGGGCTGACAAACAAGCAGACGGTCCACCTGATGGTAAGTGGTCACCGCCGCCTATGGACATTTGAAACACTAGGGGCATCGCAAATGCGTTGTCGACCCTGTGGCGTTAAGTTGTTAAGTCTCATGTGCCTGTAATTTCACCGGCCCCCTTACCTTTCTAACCGAAACACAGTTATACAAGTGCACTATGGCTCACGGCAGAAATGGGTAAGGTGGTAGTACTTCCCCGGACGAACTCTGCAGTAAGAGCTCTACTACACTAAAAATAGATTGAAACATAGGCAAACAAATAAGCTTGGTACTATTACAAAGAAGGTAGGTGCCGAAATAAACCTGGACACGGTGTAAATTCTCCATATCTAAGAACTAAGTCACAAGTCAAAACAACAACCAACCCTAGCTTTCTTTATAAAGTTGAGCTTATCTTGGTTCCAAATTGTCTTCCTGCCACCATTAGTGAGAAAATCCATGCACATATTTAGAATCTGATTTGTCACTTTAACCAATAATGTTGATATTTGTTTCGTAGTATTATAGTAACGAGATGTAGCGAATATCATCCGCACTGTGTATAACAGGCCTGGTATGTATTGCTGCATTGTAAGGGGGTCACATCTGGGGACGTAGAATAGGTACTATTTAACTAATCATATCATTTAATTTTGCTGCTGCCGTTGATGATAGTGTGATGTAAGACACCACAGGGAAAGCCTGAAAGTTTGAATCTGTCTGTTCAGGCTGCATGTAATCGAAATTTCTCTTCTAGACTGTATGACTAACATGTTATGACGGTACTATAATGTAATTGCAGTCTAACGCAATCCTTCAAAAATATTAAAATAACTAAAAAAATATTTTCAATACGAAAATCCAACAAAAAATGTTGGATTTTCTATAAAGCGTGTTACTTCGTTTTTTAAACTATTATTTGTTTTTAATTTTTTTAGTAAATCGCTATCGAAATCTGACCGTTTAAATTGTGTCAAAACCGCGCCCAAAGGAGTTGGTTACAAACATACAAACATAAAGGTGAAGCTAATATAATATATACCTGTACAGAGGTTCACAATATTTTTCCAAGGCATACAAATACTTCACATTGTCGAAAGCTTCGTTATAGTAATCTGTTACTTGATTATCCAATAGTCTCCATTTCTGAGGAGGATTTAATAAGTAAATATTTATGTTTTAAGATAGAAAAATCACCATTAATTATGCTACATCTAAAGTTATTATTACACGTAAATTGTTATCAGAAGGTAAAATATAGCAATCTAAAAAAAATTTACTTACAATAATGATGAGAAAAGAAACCGCGGATTTTAAAGCCATTTACCTTGATAAGTTTAGATTTGGCTCGAATGAGAGTGTGTATGTACATCTGACAAGGATCACTTTTGATATGCTCAATGATGGAGGTGAAGGTGGTAAGTTGACGTCTCCAGTGGTCCAGCTCGGCTAGGGGCCCGATGTTAGATCTCTCCCGGCGGAGCTGCTGACTTTGCACTAGCACCTGTAAGTTATTATATTGGTTTCTTATGCTATTAAGTTCATCAAATCTGAACTGAGAATATTAACCGCTGTTGATTTAGGTATAGGCGTAAATAGGGGGGAGCCGGGTGTAGTTACGACCTAGGTAGATACATAACAACAGCTTATATTGACTCTGCTTGATTACATCGGCCACGGGATCCCAAGGTCCAGGCCTTCCTGAAAAATAGCCTTAGAAGGGCCAATGGATTAAGGAAGTTCCATGTTAGGAGACGAGACTATTAAGCATATGAGATAAATAAGAAATATGAAGATGTCGTAAAATTAAATCAAACGTCCTAGTCGTCCTTTCAAACCCGTAAAAAAATATACATTACTCGTGCAACTTTGATCTAATCCTGATATACCAGATCACACGAATGGGGAATTCGATGTAGATATTTAGAGGCTTTTATTTGGCCCGGCCTTAATAGTAGGTTTAAAACTCATAACAGAACAATATCATGATAACTGTTACCATTGTAATCTGTCGAACCCACTGTTTAACATAAGAACAGATCTCCTCCAGCACATGAGTTTTGGTTATTGCTAGTTTCATTTTATCTTGGTCACACAGCTCGTCTTCATATAGTGACAGGTTTATTTTGAATTTCGTACAGCAATCAAGGTCCACTTTCGTTTCTAAACACAATTAGAAAAATAATTAGAGAGCCTTTCCTATTGGATCTCTGTTGCCTATTGAGACAAGTAATTATGCATGACTTTGAACATAAGTACAGCCCTGTACAAAAACCTTCATGAAATGTGCTTAGGCCATAAAATTACTTCCTATATTGTTCAAAAAGTGGGAATTATTAATCACTACACAGTATAAAACAAAGTCACTGTCTCTGTCCCTATATCCCTATGTATGCTTAAATCTTTAAAACTACGCCACAGATTTTGATGCGTTTTTTTTTAATAGATAAGAGTGATTGAAAAGGAAGGTTTTTATGTATTATACATGTGACATCCCACGGGAACGCGGGTAAAACCGCGGGGGACAGCTAGTACAGCTATATGCACTGGCTAAAATTACTAAAAAGTAGTTGTCCCTCGCGGTTTAACCCGCATTCCTGGGGATGTTACATTTTCCCGGGATAAAAAGTTGCCTTATTGTTATTCCAGGGCATGCTCTATCTACGTGCCAAGTTTCACGCAAATTCTGATCGGCAGATTTTGCGTGAAAGAGTAACAAACATCCATACATACAAACTTTCACATTTATAATATTATAGTAGATATGTGAAAGACAGAAAATGTAAGTATCAATAATACATTTGTTATTTAAGAAAAATTCAGGGCTCACTTGCAAGATAATCAATAAAGAGCATTATCTTAGAAATGTATGACTTAATGATTTCTTCACTGTTAGGATTAGGAGGATTGAGATCTCCCCAAGCTTTACACATGTGAAGAGCTGGCACATATACACGATTCATTGTTCTGTATATACCAGATACAACATTCTCAGTCTCCTGGTTCATATCAAATACTACTAAAAAGTAATCCTAAAAATGAAAAACAAGGCTTAGTATCAAGATATAAATTAATAAGATATAGCATAAAATAAAAAGCGATGGATGTACCAAATAAGGAGGTTTAATAAAAAAAGAAATAGTTGAACCCAAACTCAAATTTGCTTGCAGACCAATGTCCTCTCTTCTATTTACTGCTTATGCCTTAATAATTGTACTATGAATTTATTCTAAATTTAAGGGCACGTAAATGTTTAACTTTTAACATAAAGCTTCCCCATAAGGTTTCCCCTTGCCCTCTGTAGAAGAATAGAAAGTATGAAAATCTACAAATATTTGTGAGAAAACACTTACATCAGCTACATTTTTTATGTCAACAGCTTTGTTCTTAATTCTATACATGGCTACACACATGCCTTCTGTACCAATTGTTGCAACATCTGATAAATAGGCCCTCTCCATTTTGCCTTTCTGATTAGGAATAAATCTTCCAGATTCTATATAAAAATAATGGAAATTTAAAACAACTTTTTATTTGTGGGTCCCAAATAAAAAGTTCTTGTGTTTTTACAGTCAATTTGGTATGTCTCTGGTTAAAGCAATCAACAATGATAAAAATAATCAGAAATAGAATGGACACAATTAAATAACATTAGCTATGCATATTGAAGATGGGCCTGCTACCATCAAGGTAAATTACAGGTGGATTTTGTAACAAAAAATATTGTCAGTTACCCATTTTTAATGGAGGCAAAAGAGCATCACATAATACAATACTATTTCTTCCACCCTCAGCCACAGCACTTTCTAGCAGATCAATGTGAATATCTGCATCATATACACCTTCCTGTGAAATTAAGGTTTTCATTACATGCATTGACTATTGATATTTTTCTATCTTGACTTTTATGGCTTTTTTGGTAACATTTATATGCATTTAGAACAGAAATAATTAAAATAAAATAAACATTTTTAATATGGTTCTCTTTGGTGCAGATTCATATAAAATTAATATAGGTGTTAACAATTCTTCAATCAAGAACTAAAAACTTTATCCTAAAAAAATTCACTTTAATCAATCAGTCACTTTTGCTTTCAATTAAAATTGAAATGTGACATCCTTCAGGAATGTGGGTAAAACCACAGGGGACAGCTAGTTATTATATTTATGTATTATACTTACTAAGACATAATCTTGAGATTTATTCAAGATTGCAGCTGCATTTTCTAATAAGAATCTATTCTGAGTTTTAAGACCACCCATGCGATTATTACGAGCTTCTTTAGCCTTTGCCTACAAAACAAAAGTCTTAGATTGACAACATACAACTCTACAAATAAAACAAGTTCAGTAAACTAATTTTTAAGTTTATTTACTTGCTTGTCTTTATAAGACTCATGAGCTAACGCCAGTGTACTCATAGACACTTTACTTTTCTTCTGAATGTCCTGTATACGAGAGCTGACGTCAAGAATAGCTTCTAACGCTGTTCTATCCACAATGACTCGTTCAACGTCTCCAGACGATACGCGCAGTTGAGAGGCTTTTTTCGACATTCGACGAGTAATCTCATCGATCTTTACAGCAGTATGCGACACATCTGCAGCGTGATCTTCGACCTCTTTCTCTACGTCGACCCCAGCATCAGTGCCTTCAGCTTTAGAAGCTCCAGTTTCAGGAGCCCCAGCTTCAGGCACTGCATCTTTGGGAGGTGCTTCCTCCCCTTCCATAGATGGTGTTATAAAAATACAACAAAAAAAGCTAATAAACCTTTAAACAATACTCAAACTGACTTTCTCTCTCTTAACTATTTGACGCTTATGAAAAAGTCAACAAAAACAATCAAAAGCAATTTGTTTGTAAACATCTGTCATTCGTGTTTGTATTTCGTAATTTGAAAATTTTGAAATATTGGTAAATTTTGAAATTTCGAATAATTGACGGACGTATAGCAGAAAGTGCTGCCAGGTTAAATAAACATTTTAACTTCACTTAATGACAAACTGGGGCGAATCATACGCGCTAATTGCAAAACTTCATTCTAACGCTCGTACCAAACTCGTATGAACATAGTCAAATAGACTTATCAACTTTCTCATCAACTCCTGGAACTACTCTCCAAGAGTTGATGAGAAATTTGCTTCTTCTGAGCTAAGTTCCGTCTGATATTTTAAAAAGGACTCATTGCTGTTTTTTAAATATTTATTCACTTACTAATTAAGAGACACAAACAGCTTATAAAACTAAAATGTATTTTATATAATATATAATAATCATCACTACATAGTATAAAACAAAGTCGCTTTCTCTGTCCCTATATCCCTATGTATGCTAAAATCTTTAAAACTACACAATGAATTTTGATGTGGTTCTTTTTAATAGATATATATAGCAATAGAGGTTTTTATGTATAATACATGTGACATCCCTCGGGAACGGGAGTAAAATAATATATAAAATTTAAAGTTTCTTTTTCTTCTACCAAAATGTTAATTAATGACACACGGAAAGTCGTATCGAAACAGGTTGTGTCCAAAAGACTCGCGATAGTAGTGATACTTTTGGATCACAGGAAAACATTTTGATTATTCATCAAGAACTTTTGAAAAGTATTGATTGTGGATATAATTTGTTTATTTAACGTCACAAAAAAAGGTTATGGATCAGAATTTCAAAGCCCTCCTATAAAAGTTTCTCTTCAATAGAAACATGAGACACGAATCAGCTCCCGCAACGCAGTTTTAATAGCTCTATCTGGAATATAAAGAATAAAAGAATTACAATTATTGTATGTAATGTTCGTAGGTAAAAAAAGAATGTCCCAGGATGTGTTGTTATACATGAAATAGAAAAATATTATATATTTCGTTGTGTTAAAAATATACTTTGAGACTAACTTTTGAAAACATATAACAGACTCATACAAATAACCCGTGAAGACACTGAATACTTCAACAATTATTTTGCATAATTCAATATCAAAACCATCAATAAACTTTCATCGATTCATTTTATTCAATATCATTACTTGGTTCCCTTTAACAAAAACTGGCAAGACATTCATAAACTGTCAGGTAAGTACACCTGACACCTGTGGCTACTGAACTTTGCTGAAATATTTTGAAAAAAGTTTCAAAGTTTAGAAAAAGCTTATAAAATACTGTTGTATGTATTGTATATATTATGAGTAATTGACTTAATGAGGAGAATTTTTTAGGAATTGATAAAGGAAGAACACATATACACTTAAGATGCGACGTAATTGGAGAGGCCGCTATAAAAATAATTGGACTCGTAATAAGAACAAGGCTAATAACGCAGATAACAGAAGTGTAGTCAATTCATCAACTTCATTAGTGGCCAGTACTGCATGCTCTTCTCGAGCTCCGGCTAACCGTTTACCTATTATTGTTCCTATTAACTCCGAAAATAATACATGGAAGCTGTATTTTCCTTCTGATGGTAAGCGATTTTAACTCAAATGTAAAATTAAGGTTGCTACTTGGCTAATTAATCACTCTCTATGTTACATTGTACTTTCAGTATTTTAACATTACATAATTAAGTTAGTACTCTCTAATTAAGGTCTACATCTATCCTGCTCTTAATTGTGTAGAGCTAATTAAATATGAAATATAAATAACTAGCTGTCCCCGCGGTTTCACCCGCGTTCCGGAGGTCTGTAATAGGTAAACTGTCAAACACGCACAGTTAAATAGTTCTTTAAAAATCTCACATTTTCTCAATAATAAAAAATCACCATTGAATCACTCTATCTATTAAAAAAACTGCATTAAAATCCATTGGTAGTTTTAATTAACTAAGCATACATAGGGAAGCAACTTTTTTATACTATGTAATGATAATATTGTTGGCTTTACTCATGATTCCAGATGATCCAACCAATGCGGATACAACCAAACACATCAATTGCTTCAAAGATTATATAGATAAGAACAGAAACCTTTTTGATTTAGAGAAGATAGACCAAACTCGCAGTGTGCCATTAGATATCACAGTATTATTTAATGACACAGAATTCGCAAATGTCTGGTCAACCTTCAATTCAGATTTATTTGAAAATCCTGATAGAACATTGCGCCTTCTAGAGTATTGCTTACATGAGGTGGGTGCACGTTATAATGTAAATTAATTTGTTGTATTTAGCATAGTAATTTAAGTTATCTATAATTTTCACCTCAGTTTTGAAGAAAGCTTAGTTAGTTAGTTATACTGGGCTTCCTCCACACTTAGCCTCTGGAATGGGCCATTGTGCGTCAGCCTCTTACTCCAGCCATCCCAGGTTGTCCCAGAAAGCTAGCAACCTTTTCAGGTTGGTGCAGGCGTATTGACGAAAGCTTAATAACTATTTGTTATTATTGGGTCAGCTCATTATTGAGCCAGAAACAAGGCTGAGAAAAATTTTTGTATGTTGGTACTGCAATGAAAAGATAAATAGTTTCACCAGCTTTACATACACTTTTGTCAGCTTCACTTCTATTAAAATCTTGACAGTCGATTTACCCCGACTTCTAATTATCCTATTGATTTGAATCATTGCAAGTATAAGGAATCTGATGATGGAGCCAGGAGGTGGAGTGTGGAAACATTCAGTGGCTTCTTAACCTTTAACAAACGAGCCCAATTCCAGGCTAATTTGTTTTGTTTTTTTAACAAGCCCTATACATAACATTTGAGAATGAGGGTCTATTGTATTTTAGTTTTCGATACTAATTATTTTTAAAATAATAATTCTAATAAAATGGATTCAAACTCATTAAAATATTTCAGACATTTAAACTTGAAGCAAAAATAAAAGTAAGGGTGCTAAATCATCAACCAGTCATCCCTCTTAATAATCTGAAAGTCAATTACTATGGTGAGCATATATTATTGGCAATGCTATTGCGAGATTTTTACCACCATACCACTTTGATATTACCTAGTTATCACAATAATCAGTCTAGTTATATAGTATAGCTAATGATGCAGATAACTCACGAACACTCGAGTTTCGGCCATTTTTTGGCCGAAGAAACCGGCACCAGGGGCCGAAACTAGATTTCTTGGCCGAAACCGAACTTTCGGTTGGTCATTTTTATCCTTCAGTATCAAAAAGAAACTGCTAAGTTATGGTTGAGTCTATAAATATACAGAATATTTATATGTGTACTTACAGTAATAACAACATTAATAATCTAATTTTCTTTTACAGGAAAATTAGTAACAATTAAAGGCACAGTTATTAGAGTGGGGAGTGTTGGTCTGATTTGCACATCTATGGCTTTTGAGTGCTCTAGCTGTCATGGGGTACAAGCTATTGTACAACCTCAGGGAGTTTTTACTGGTAAATAAAAAAATCCTTAAAATAAACCTATAAAATATTAAATTCAAGTATAGTTTTTTGTATTCTCAATACAACAAAAAAAACTTATTTATTATTTTGATGAAAAATATGTATAAAAGGGGATTTATATTATTTTAGTAACTTTTATAAAATAACCAACAATAATTTTAATTTAATACAATAATTATGCTCTTGCTTGCATCTATGCCCCACATCCTTCATAAATTGAAATATGGTTTACAGCTTAAATCTTACTGTACTAGATAAATATATTCAATGCTAAGCATAGGCAGTATAAATAATAATATTTTGTAATAATCTTATTACAAAATATTTTTCAGCACCAACCTTTTGTTCAAGTTGTCAAGGAGGTGCCAAGTTTGAACCATTGCAGTCATCACCATTTACCATTACAACTGATTGGCAAACTGCTAAAATACAGGAGATTCAGTCACAGGTATTTCTATATTCCATCACATTTTGCATAATAGTAATAACAGTACCATTATGTTCAGTTACTTATACCTACATAAAAAATTGCTTGGTTTGGCCTCAGTTGGCTGTCTGTAGAGAAATGCCCAGCATATTTTTTTAGGACTTAGAGTGGTTGTTGTATACTCTGACAATCAGGTTTGATTCCCATTCAATTGTGTGCCCTGTGCTTGAATGCAGTGCCGGATTAATCAAGCGCGGGGCACGTGGCAAATTCTATCGAGGGTCCGTTTTTTAGTATAGTTTTTTAAGTATAAAGTGACAAAAACAACATATGTGAGGTTCTCGGCCTCAGATTTAAACATAAAAAAATTATGCTCAGGCGGGGGTGGGCGACCTTAGTCACGTGGGGGCCCCATTTGTGCGGGGCCCGTAGCTATTGCTACTCTTGTTATGTGGTTAATCCGGCACTGCTTGAATGGTCATGTCTATTTGTGCAGTATATCATGGAATGTAATAGAATATATAGGATCTATAGTATTAGACCTGCTTAATTTGGGATCAAATATGTGTGAAGAAAAACCTAGGATATTTATTTATTTATTTCAGAGCATATCAGGGACAATACCAAGGAGCGTTGAAATAGAACTTCAGGGAGATCTTGTTGGTACCGCATGTCCTGGTGATGTACTATCTGTTACTGGCATTGTACAGGTAAAATATTTTTACATTAAACAAACTCTAATACATATAGCAGTGACTGTAAATAGTTTGATACTATATCTAACAAGGTTCATATAACATTTATTGACAAAACAGTCTATCTTACTTAAGGTACGTGGAGAAAGTAAGGGAGGTGAGGACGGAAAAAGAGCAGCGCGACTGTTGCAACTATACATAGAAGCTGTTTCAATACACAGTCAAAGAAACCTTAGTAATCCATCATTGTCTTTTACATTGAAAGACTATTATGCTATACAGGTAATTTATTGTATTACTGTATCGAATCCAAGTGTAAAAAAATATAAACACACAAGGCATATCTAGATCAAGAAAATAAAAAATAATGGTTTTAGGAAATACATGCCTCCGAAGATGTCTTCCGACTACTGGTACACTCGCTCTGTCCCTCCATATTTGGGCATGATGCTGTGAAGGCGGGTCTTATACTGGGTCTGATCGGTGGAACGGAGCATGATAATGGACCCAGATCGAATCCTCATGTGCTTGTTGTGGGAGACCCAGGACTTGGCAAGTCTCAGCTGCTGCAAGCTGCGGCACATGCTGCGCCTAGGGGTAGGTAAATATCTAACCCTACTATTTACTCTTTAATATTGATTTGATTAAAACGAATGTTTTTTAAATATCCTTACAAAATCATCAGTCAGTCATAGTCGAACATCATTGATTCGCATTTCGAGAATTAATTTTCCGAAGATGATAGCACGTTAGTATAGTAGTGGCAGTAGTGTAGTAATCCAATTTAATAGGTTAACATTTATGTTAAAGGTGTATACGTATGCGGAGCGTCTGCTTCAGCAGGAGGGTTGACCGTAGCACTGGGACGGGAGGCGGGCGGGGACTTCGCGCTCGAGGCCGGAGCCTTGGTCCTGGCTGATAAGGGTGTCTGTTGTATTGATGAACTTGACAAGGTATTTAGATCAAGACAGTCGTGATGTACCAGCCAGTCTCGTCTTGTAGGAGGGGTCTGGGCCACCCCCAATAATCATTTCTCGTGAGTCTACCGCAACGCCCTGAGCCTAGTCTCACAGCATCAGCGCAGTATCATAACTACTAGGGATGTAATACCCGTCACAGGCTAACAACATCTAGTCCATTAAATAGTAAAAAATATATTATGGAAAGTGGTGGCGGGCCTGGGCTTCTTTTGACATTGGCAGTATGAACGAAACTAATTTAAAAAAATTCAATTACTATGAATAATTTATAAATATAATTAATAATATGCATCTCACGCAGTTGCGTGTACTTAATATGCTCAAAAAGGGTAATACAGAATTTATGGAATTTCCATAGTTCTCTACCAGAAGAACTAACTAGAAAGATCTCTCGCATAATTAAATAGCTAGGTGTAATCGAGCGAATTGTATTTCCAGATGACTGCTCATCACAGTAGTTTGCTGGAGGCTATGGAACAGCGGCGAGTGAGCGTGGCTAAGGGCGGAGTCGTCTGCAGTCTAGCCGCCCGAGCCACTGTACTAGCCGCTGCCAACCCGGCGGGTGGCAGTTATAATAGGTGACAACACATTTCAGCTAAGAGCCTCTGAGCTCGCCGAACTTATCCGCGTAAGGGTGTGAGAGCCACCAGAGGCCAATAAACAGAAATGTATAATAGCTCAGTGAGGGACCTGGGGGGGGTGATGTCATACTTCCACCGGGAACGGACAGTCTCAGTGTCGTGCGTCCGGCTCCCCTTTACAGCGCAGATGGCGCCCATCGTTGGTATTAGCTCTTACGAATCTAATACAACCAGGCGGCTCCGACGCGTTTAATAACTCATGAGGATTTCGACTAGAAAAAGAAACGCTGATTATGACGAAATATTGTTGCACCAAAGGACCTTCCCTAGAAAAGGTGGAAAGGCTTACAAGGTGTATTTATTGCACATACATATTATCATTATTATTATGAGCCTGATGTGTTCCACTAAAGGACAAAAGCCTCCCCTACCTTACTCCAGTCTTTAGATATTAATGTAGAAAATATTTACCTACCTTCATTTTAATACCATTTCAGAGGTAAAACAGTCGCCGAAAATCTGAAACTTAATTCCGCACTTCTGTCAAGATTTGATTTAGTTTTCATTCTTTTGGATCAACCAGATGAGGTAATGAAAATGTTTATTATAAAGGTTCACCATACCATTTAACAGTGACGGTTGGGCCACTCTTGTTCACACAACTATACAACCTTATCGCACTGAGCAGGGACTGATCGAAATTATGATACATATTTTTTGAGATAAAACGACGATCGATAATGACTATAATTTGTTGGCAGAAAATGGATGCAATGTTGTCAGAACATGTATTAGCTCTTCACAGTGGCCATAAAGTCAAGGAATCTTCACTAGCATCAAAACATGATGTTAGCATTGTTAGTCAGATTAATAATGAAATGTCTCTCTGGTGAGTAACTTGATGACTTGAACTACTAATTATTAAATTTGGTATTTAAATTTAAGAAGTTCTCATTTCTCATCAATTTACCGGCGGTAACTCTAAAGCGTTATGTTTTTCTGCGCAACGTACCTTCGCTCCTTTTACGTTCAAATCATGTGTGTTTACAGCCGACATGTACAGGGAAGGTAGGCAGCGCAACAACTGCCGCATGTAGGATGTATGATATATATATAAATGTAATCTTTGTCTTTACAGTCAAAGACTACGTTTGAAACCGGGCGAGGAATTAGATCATTTACCTCTAGTATTATTAAGGAAATACATAGCTTACGCTAGAAGATATGTACACCCCAAACTTAGTACCGAAGCGGCGAATACTTTGCAAATTTTTTACTTAGAACTGCGTCATAATCATCAAGGTGGATCTCAGGACGGTACACCAATTACTACTCGACAACTCGAAGCATGTATACGATTGACGCAGGTAAAAGTATTCATTATTAGTTTCCGGGACCTTCTTTGTGTTTGTCTAGGAAATTGTAAAAAAAATATCAGTTAGGTAGTAGCATAGTAGTTAGTAGCCTGCAAAATTTGATAAAAAACTGAAAATAAAAATCGCATAGCCACGCATGGAATAGTAATAAATAAATGTCTACTTTAAGTGATATTTAAGTCAACTACTCGTTTTTGTTACTTATAATTACACATTTTTATAGACGCAATTTTAATTTTACGAAATAATCTTCTTTGTTCTTCTAGGCTCGAGCAAGAGTAGATTTAAGAGAAGAAGCTACGGCAGAAGACGCTAATGATGTGATAAGCTTAATGAAGCATAGTCTAATAGACACGTTTAGCGACGAGTTCGGCAATATTCAGCTGTCCAGGTCGATTAACGGATCAGGAGTCAGTTCTAAGAATAAGGTATAAATGAGCATTATTATTATTTAATTATCAGGCAGGCAGTCGATTCAACTGTTAAGTGAACTTTGAGATGGTTGTCAAGTCGGTTTTTGTATTGATTAAGGCCAGCTTACTCCAAAAAACGTAATTTTTTTCCAATACATTTTATTTATAGTACAAAACATGTTGAGTAATCAATTTTTTTACATATGAAAGCACATATATGAAATTATTTGAAAACAATTTTTTTTTGTTTTTTTTCGAAATGGCGGTCCTGAAAATGGCTGTTGAAACTCATCTGATTCGTAGATGGATGACATCATTTCTTGGAAAATAATTATCTGAAAGCAAAAAACAAAACGGTTTCCCGTTCTGTATCGAATTGGCTATGGCCTCAAGCAAAATGAAACATTTTCACTGAAAAAAAAAACAAAATGGCGGACTTTTGAATTTTTTTTCACTTTTAATTGTTTATAACTTTTTTAAATAATAATGAATATTTTTGGTTCTAGAAATGATGTCATCCATCTACGAATCAGATGAGTTTCAACAGCCATTTTCAGGACCGCCATTTTGAAAAAAAAAACAAAAAAATTTTTTTTCAAGTAATTTCATATACTTTCATATGTAAAAAAATTGATTACTCAACATGTTTTGTACTATAAATATAATGTATTGAAAAAAATTACGTTTTTTGGAGTAAGCTGGCCTTAATATTTTGAGCTGTTACAACGTCTTCTGGGAGCTTGTTCCACGCTTTGACCACTCTGTTGTTTAGGGTATATATTATATATTTGTGAGGGTTGTTGTTTGAGAAACTAGTGCTCAATTTAAGAATATATTTACCAGAAAACACAAAAGCTTAACTTTGCTAAACAAATTCGTTGGCGCACGGAGCGACGATTTAAATATTAAACGTGATCATCCACTCTGATAGCTTTTGGTTATAGGGCTAATTTATGAACACCAGCCCAAACTTAAAATAAAACACTGATAAAAAATACTGATCTGTCAGATCTTTATTGAAATCAATAACTTAAAAATTACAACAATTTAAAATATACGACAAATGATATCTACCTATGTAGTCTAATGTCTATTTCTTTTCAGTTGAAAAAATTCTTGGATGCATTAACAAGGCGGGCGCACCAGTTGGGAAAAGATATTTTCACAAGACAAGAAATGATTCAAGTACACAAAGCAGCAGGTGTGGCGGGAGACCCGAATGATCTCATTGAAGCGATGCACATACATTCATACTTATTGCTAAAAGGCTCTAACACATACCAATTGATAGCCATATAACATTTAAACAGACAGTTGTTTTTGATTATAGTCAGGTACTTCATGATAAATGTTAATTTCTTAATAAATTGTTTTAATTGATAATACTCACAATTTTTTTTATTTCATAACATCAAGGATAAAGTACTTTTAACATAGTTCAGTGGGATCAAAATAATTATAAGTAACTATTAATTAAAATAGACAAACATTATCTAATTAACTTTATTTATTTAGTAGCCATTGTATCTAGTCTCTTAACATCTGTTCTTGATGGAAAATCTTTCAGAGCTATAGACACTTGACAACATGAATACAATGATATAAGAACTATGATAAAATTATAAAAGGTGGGACAGTAAAAGAGTCCAAAATAAATGTTTGCTATTTCACTACCAGCAAATAGATAGAAATTTGATATAGCTGACACTGCCAATAATGGACTACATAGCAAAGCAGTTAAACGAATTTCCATTTGATCAGTCTTTAAAAACTTTTGTTTAAAATGTTTGTATCTATCTGTTTTTGAAAATGCTTGAGCACTTTGTTCTAATAAAATACCTATATAATTCAGTACAGACCAAATAAATATATTTAGCATGGTGCCATGCCATGTAAATATGAAAATAAATGTTGCCAATGATGCTATCAGTTTGTAAGTAATTTTAGATAGTTGTACATATCTTGTTAAGGTCTCAAATCCTGGTTTGTAGATGTATCTGAAAGATAACAAGACATTAAAAGATGAAATAAATAAAATTGATATAAATTTGTATGGGTGGGTTTATATAACTTACTTTACTAAAAATTTATAAAGTCCAACATCAAAGTATCTCCACATTTGTGAATAAACATGTATCCTGGCTATACAGCGTGGAGTTGGAGGTGGCTCCATATTGTCAAGTCTGGCAAAGGCTGATGTTGTTCCATAAGATATCACATACTTCATGTGAAACTGTAACCCCATCCATAGGCCACCACCACAAAGTGCTAATGTAGACATTTTACTGATAGCCTGGAAATTACATTCGTTAGTAGCAATTTCTACATCTTTTTAAGACTTAAAGATTAAAAAAGAATTCATTATCTCAATATATTAATCTTGATGTTCTATAAAATTATTCTTATAATACATAAAATATAGTAAACTAAAAGCATACCATCACATTATTCTGCATTGCAAAGAAGTAAAAATAATGCAGGGCCAAGTCCATTATAAAAGTGTAAACTGAAAATAGGAACATATCCCATACAAATCTCTTCAGCCTTAGCAATATTTTCTCATTTTTCACATAGAAACTTTTTTCAAAATCTTCATAGAGGATAATTGGTCCAACATAGAGTAATGGCAGATATAATACATAGCTAAACATATCAATAATTATTTGAAATATTGCAGGTTTCTCATGAACTTTACTTTTACTGGTTATCAGTCTTTCTTTCTTCTCAATATAATCGATACAAAAACTGATACATCTCAGTTGGATCCAAGCAATGGAGAATAAGATCAAATATACCTCTTCATCCTGAGCAATTCTGTAATCCAAAAAGTTCCAGAAGAAACTTTTATACTTCAGGGAATTATAACTTCCAAGCACTAGTATACTAGACACCCAAACAGTTGTTTTTTTGCCCCCACATAATATTATTGTGACAAATATTATGGGTTGAATGAAGATAATAATCATCTGTCTCATTCCCATGTAGAAGCTTACAAAGAGTAAACTTGATAATATGTACCAAAACTTCAGATATGATGCAAAGTTTCTTCTTATCATCTCTGACACAAAAAATTGAAAAATTAAGTAACACCAGGATGTGTGTAAAAAATATTTCCAGCTAGTCCATTCCACGTCTGATACATCTTTTGCTCTTGATAAAAAGCTCCAACCTGGTCTGAGATCTCTTAAAGAATTTTCTAAACTAGGGTTGTTTTTGAAAATATCTGCAACAAATTTATAGAAAGATAAAATTAATATGAATTTGAAATGGTATTTTGCAGTACCTATTTTTGACAAAATTTATTAATTTAGTTCTGGAAAAAAAATATTGAAATAAATAATAGGTTGTTTTACCAGTTTGTGCTTCAATTAACTTGAACAGTGAATAAAAATTGGCCGATATCCACAAAAAATAGTACACAAACAATTCTGGTGAATTAAGTTTACTTTCCATTTTATTTATCGGTAAAAACTTACTTAAATAGCATTTCTGATTAATGTACAAACAGTAATGTTTTGCGAAAATTTATAATTTCACTTGTTAACAATTTCAAATAATTCGGTGTTGTTATAATGTTTGAAATTTGATTGATTTTGATTTGATTAAAATTGTCAAATGAAACGTCAAGTTCGACCACAATAAAAATAATACCACAAACGTTGACGTAACAGAGTAACCAATAGACAATGGTATATCTTCGACCTCACTTACACGAGAAACTCTTATTGGAAATACACGTTAAAAAACGAGACAGAGCTAGCATTTTTTGTTTCGCTTCACTTGCGTGCCGGTTTTTCAAGGCCGCCAATCAGGCATTTAGCGAAACAATAATGTATGGAGTATAGAAGTAAAGGAGGACCATCTCAGTGTACTAAAATGTGTCCCTTGAAAAGGAACAAATTAAGGTGGCTCTGCTGTAGCAAGTGGAACAAATTTTAAATAGAGCGCCACGAATCATTAGAGTAGGATAGAAAATTAATAAAACGGAAAGAAACATTTCCGTTTTGTTACAGCGCATTTTTTTATAATTATTATAATATATAGACAAATATGAGTATGGAATAAAATTAGTGATAAAAAATACAGTGATTTTAAGTACCTCAATTGTAAATAGGAAATAGTTTTAAAAAATTACCGGAAACCAACCCAGCACACTTTACTCTGTTCATATCATTTCCACTTGCTACACTAGCGCTATTTCGGTGAGAATTCGAAACCTAATTTGCTGTTTACAAGGGGACACTTTTTCGACTAATCCCCCATACAAGATGGTCTTCCTTTACTTCTACACTCTATACAATAATGACATTCATATGACGTTTCATTGCATATTGCCAACTAAAAATTTCAGTCTCCCACTCCTGTGTTCTTGGTAATAGATTAAAACTAATTAAGTTTTAATAAAAAATATTTCAACTTTCATGAAACAATAAGACATAAACGATCTATTTGACGTATTTTGTGTGTGAAGAATGCCCTAATATATTTATTTTTAAATGTTAAATAATGTTTATGTCCAAATTTTGTCTTAGGATCTTTATTACATTTGGAACTCAAATAATAATTACCGCAAAATCGAGGAAAAATAATATAATTGTGACACCATTCCTATATATGTATGAAATCGTATAAAAAGATATGGCACCTACTATATCTCAAACCAGTACGCTATCTCATACTCTATATACTTTAACTCTACGACCACAAGGCGAAGAGAGATGCTAAGTTCAGTAGGGGGTGGCGGGGCAGATTATTGTCCGCGTAAGGGTGTAAGAGCGTATCACAATCTCCAATTACAAAAAAAGGGCAATATATTATAATGTCAAGGATAAAAATTGTTATAGGTATATAGTAAAAGAAAAGACTAAAATGTAAATATACTTCATAAGTAATTTTAATAAAATGATAGATTAAAATTTTTATATAAGCATGTAAAAAAAGGAAATAATATAATTAAAAGAAATATTATATATACAATACAAATAAATTCTATAACAGTTACGTTTTCACAGGTCTCATAGAAAATACGAAATAAGTCGTCGTTTTAGTGAAACGTAGAAAGCGCTCCGCGACCTGACGACAGGTGCCAGCCAGGTCGACACGTTGTGCTGTACCAGTTATATTATATTTAGAAAAACTATTTATTATGTCAGTTGAACCTCTCTGTCGCCTCAATTGACCGAAAAAAAAAGTATTTATACGCTTTTGGCTTTTCTACTATAATCTAACTTGTGCAGGGGCGTATATCTTTACTTTTTGATAAATTACAATGACTCGACATTGGCAAAAGAATAACTATAATTGTCCGGCGGTCACTTGCAAAATGTTGAGATTTCGTTTTTCTTCATAACACAGAGCATTTTATTAAGTACGGTATACGAATACGTTACTTTTTAGATGTTTCTAAAAGCCTGCAAAAAGTTTTAGGAGAACGGCCACGATTTTACTGAAAAACCGTAATTGGAAAAACCTGACTATTATGTGGATGGTGACCGACTTGAATTTGTGTTAGTGATAATTAAGAGGTAAAGGCTACTGTCAGGGGAGTAAGCATTCCATAGGTGCCACCAACATTTTAAAATCTTATGTTTTTGAAGTGAAACATATCTTAGGCGCGCCATGAGAGGGAAAAAAGTATTGGCGTTACAATTTTTGAAACGGATGTGACGTTTTGGATGTTACGGAAATTAAATTTTTAATCTAATTTTCATGCTTGAATGTTGTATTGTCATTATCATGGGACTGGTTTTTTAAATAGGTGTTTTGGTTCAACTGCATCTGGATCTGACTGCAGCTGATCCACTTATACAAAAATTCGTTATAATATTAGTTTAGATTAAGCCAACAACCATGACTCACGATGATACTTATTTCCTATTGAGTTAATAACTTTTATCAAAATATCGACTCTATATTTTAAAGGCGTCTTAATATTTTAAAATTATAATTCAGTAATAAATTCACTATCTTTGTTATATGGTAGAACAAAAAAAAACTGCATATTTACCAGTTTGAGCTTGAAGCAAATTACTTAAAAAGTTAATATTTGCTAATATCCATCCACATATATATACTTTGGTTTCTAATAAACACAATTTTTTCTCCATAATGCAATTTTTTGTTAGCGGGAGCACGAATACAACCCAAATGCTATGGTGCCAAGTAAACAATAAGGACAAGTTGTGTGGAAACATGGGGTTTGTCCAGAAACTCACTCTTATCAATGTTATCTCAAAGTTTTAATTACACGAGTTTTATAATTACAATAAAGTGGTAATGCAACACTAGCGCGCCACTTTTACAAGAATGACTTATGTAATTAATGCTTAACACAACGATACGATATCGACCCGATTTTTAGATACCCATCGTACGATCGTTATTAAGCATTTCCTGTGGTCGCGCGATGACTTCCAAGCTGCAAATACGTGTGTATAATCTCATCATGCGACAAAAACGCATCTATCCATCGCACGATCTACGCCAATTAGGACGTCGCCTCACTGCTTCACGACGGAAATGGGTACTTCCCCGAACTTCTTTTGTACAGCTAAAGCGCGCGACCATGAGTTTCGACTGAAGATAAATGATAAAATAATTACATCAGACATTGAAGTAGCTACCGCGTTCGAGTCTTTCTTTGCTGATATTCCAATTTCAATAACTATGTAACTAAATGTACAGATTACTTTACATTTTCGTATGTTACCTCTGTAGATATAATTAAAGCTTTCAAGCTAATTAATATGAAAAAAACTGTTGACCTATGGGGACTCTCTGTAAAACTTATAAATTCTATAATTGATTGCATTGCGCCGCATTTGGCTTGCATCTTTAATAAGTGTATTGATTGTGGTGTGTTTCCTGATTTAATGAAATGTAGTAAAGTAGTGCCTTTATTTAAAGCTGGTAGTACATCTGACCCTACAAATTTTAGACCGATATCTGTACTACCTACATTTAGTAAAATATTTGAAAAAAATATTCTTAATCAGCTCACGGTACATTTTAATAGTAATAACCTTTTACATAATAAACAGTTTGGTTTCACAAAGGGTCGCTCAACAACTGATGCCGGTGTTGAGCTTATGCAACATATTTTTGCTGCCTGGGAGGATTCATAAGATATTTTTGGTGTTTTTTGTGATCTGTCCAAGGCATTTGATTGTGTTCGGCATGAGTTGTTAATCAGGAAATTACATCACTATGGTATAAGAGACCAGGCGCTTAACCCTCTGAAGTCATACTTAAGTAATAGAATTCAGAGGGTTGATGTGAATGGAAAGCTATCCCCTGGATCAACAGTTACGATGGGCGTCCCGCAAGGCTCTATCCAAGGACCTTTCCTTTTTTTGATATATATTAATGATACCCTAGTAGAAATACCATGAGGTAGTATTGTTCGCTGATGATACTTCACTTCTTTACAAAGTGAAACGACATGAACTAAATTATGACGATGTGAACAATGCTCTCTCTGAAGTGGTAAACTGGCTCACTGTAAATAATCTGCTTTTAAATGAAATGAAAACTAAATGTATCAAATTTAGTCTACCGAATGTACGAAAAGTAGATACCGACATTCAAATAAAAAATAAAAAGATAGAACTTGTAGAAGCCACTGTATTTTTAGGTATCACTTTAGATGCAAAATTTCAGTGGGCACCTCATATATCTCGATTGGCGAACAGACTCAGCTCTGCAGCATATGCAGTAAAGAAAATACGTTCTTTTACTGACGTGGATACAGCTAGATTAGTTTATATTAGTTATTTTCACAGTTTGATGTCCTACGGCATCCTCCTTTGGGGTAGTAGTGCCGATATAAATTCTATTTTTATTCTGGAGAAGAGGGCTGTTCGCGCAATCTACAATATGAGTCCTAGAGACTCTCTTAAAGATAAATTTAAGAACATTAATATTCTGACAGTGCCGTCACAATTCATTTATGAGAATTTAATGTATGTTCGTAAAAATATAAACCTATTTTCCAAAATTTGCGACACTCATAGAATTAACACTAGAAACAAGCACAAACTCGTAGTACCTGTAACTCGTCTCAGTAAAGTAAAAAAATCTTTTAAAGGGCAATGTATACGTTTCTTTAATAAACTACCTAAAAACATACAAGAATTACCCGTGCATAAATTTAAAAAGGTGGTAAAGAATACTTTATATCAAATGGAATTTTATAGTATATCTGATTATTTAGAAGATAATAATCTTTGGCAATGAATTGTTCGCCTGTCAAGCTACCCATTTAAGTATTTTTATAAGTGAATTTATAAATATATACATTTATATTCTATTCTAATGTACCTAATACGTAGGCTATTACTTTTATGAACATGTTATAGTCACAGTGATAACACTTTGTGTGTATTTTAAAATTCAATATTCCTATTTTGATGTTAGCAAGCTTAAGTTAGTCATGCTCACTTAAATGCCTTTGCTTGCGGCGGCGTTGTGTGGCGGGTCGCCCACTTCCCTACATAACAGTATGGCGAGGAGGGCGATGGCTGCCACATGCGTCATGCTTGTGAACTGGTGCTGCTTGTGGGGGCTGGTCAGCTTTAGTTTGTTGTATTTTTTTTATTATTAGATATTCATATTATTATTGTTTAATAATTCTTCACTCTTGCAATACAACACAGGTTTTGTCAGTGAGACTAAATAAATATTTTGTAATAAATCAAAGATTGTTTTTAAAAAGAGTAATTGCTGAGTTTATTGCCGGCTCTTCTCAGTAAAAACAACCTTCCGAACCGGTATTAGAGTCTGACTATTCATAAGTGCTTGTAAAGGCCTATTTGAATAAAAATATTTGATTTTGAATTTGAAATCTTTGCATTATGAGGTAAGATATTAATAAATACCAATATATTAATATATACTCTATAACTGTTGTTCATTACATATTTTGTTCTATACTAATTCGTTTTCACTGCGCACGCGGTATTAGGAATTTGATAGGTTTTTTTTTTACATCTTGGGTTACTTTATTGGAGTTCTCGCAGGGATCCCAATTTTTAAAACTAAAATATAGGATTCATTTTAATTAGTTCTAATCTTTTTCTTTTATAGGTTAGTTATATTAGTATAGATAGATACAGATAATCAAGGTATTTGTCGACGTATTAGTGTAACTCAGGGCAAAAAAGTTAAACGCTTACTTCGATTTAACCAGCAGCAGCCTAATTTTACTGTTCGGTGCATTAATTGAAACAGATAATATAGCACCTTTTCATTATAATTGCGCCTCTCTATAGCAGCGCGCTCTCCGTTACTAAGATGATGACTCAAGCATCACGTTCTCGTTTTTGTATGACTGACATTCGAAGCATTCGACTCGAGCGTTGTTCAAGCGAAAGTCATGTCAATACAACAGACTGAGATTTAAGATCGTCTTAGTTAGTCAGTCAGTCAAACTCGGACATCCTACGTATATACTATACTCAAATCGTGTAATGACCAAATAATAATCGTGATTATTTCTTACCATTATTAAGAAATTAGTGAAAATCATGAAGATTTATCTAATTATTTTCATAATAGGAATTAGTTTAACAGATCTGAGTCTGGGTAAGTAGGTATTTATATAATCTTAAAAATATTGTGATCGATGTTGTTCAAGGAAAAAATAATGAGTTGACCCTATTAAAGAATAATATTTGCGATAGTGAATAAGATTAAACGTACTAACATGTAATATATACTAGGTATTTAAAACTGCTGAGGTATTTTCCGTTTTGTTTTTGTAAGTAATACATTTTAATAAGTAATGAAATTCCTCAAAGTAAGTTAAAATCAACGTGAGCACGTCTGCAATAGGTACAGAAGAACATTTTTTGTTTTGAATGAATTTGATAGACTTTTTAGTAAGTATGTATTTTTGTTGAAATCTCGATTAGATGATGAGTTTTGTAACATTTTAAAATAATGTAAATTTTATTTCTGTAGCCCGCGAAATTCGAAAAATTGTTTAATTTTTTAACTTAGGTTAGGTATCAACAAATTGATAATGAAAATAATGATGACATATCTATTAGAGGCACGAATCACTTCTAAATAATTTAAAGCTATTAATACTTATTACTTTAATTTAATGACAATATTATTCTAATAATAATCTTTTCAACAGTGAAACTGCCATTATCAGACCTTGGTTTGAGTTCTACTACGTATTCCATACGCATTGTTATGATTTTAAAATTTGATTGTTACCAACCGCTACCTACCTATCCACACATAGGTACTTATAGAACAAAGTTTGCGTTAACTTAGAAAAACTGTTTATTTTTTTAATACAAATATTATTAATTTATTTTAAAGATTAGGTGGTACGTATTAAAACAAGATAGCATACCAATAAACTTTTTCATAACCATAAAATAAATATTTTAGGTTTTCTACGTGCTTTGAACTGAATTTATACCGACTTATTTTAATTTAATGTTCATCTTACCTCTCCTACATTTTTTATTAAACTGTCGATTGTTAATTATAACCATTGTGACCATAATATAAGTATATATTCATATATTAATTAAATCATAATTTTGTCTATCTTTATAGGTTTAGAATACGCCAGACAACGTTATAGTGCAAATAATGATTTCCTTTTGCATGAAGGGGCGATCTCAAATAGCCCGAAAAGAGATTATGTAGCACCTCAACCTTCTAGTTCGCCTCCCACTGTTGCAAAGACAACAAATCAAGGTACCGGAAAGCGAGACTACGTTGCCGAATTTCCTCAGTTAAGACCAGCATCACAAAGTAATAATAATGTGAATACCAATTCTGGTGGTACAATACAAAATCCGCAATCAAACAGTGGAAAACGAGATTATGTTGCACCCCAATATCCAACACCTAAACCAGTGCAAAGTAATTCTCAGCCTTCTACGGGAAAGGTTAAGGATTTGATTAACTTTTATGACACTAAAAATACGGGGCAAAATAAACCACAAGGAGCACCAAGTTATAGCTCTATTTTGCAAGGTTCGTCTAATAAGAATAATCCCAGTTCAGTAACAACTATTTCTACATCCCAGACTACACAGAAACCATCAACACCAACGCGACCTATGAGTTTTAGTTCTGTTGTAGCTGGTTCAAATAAAAATGGTGCCCAAACTTTAACCACCATAACTACATCTAAACCATCAACAAGAATTCCCACTAATCCGTCACCGTCGAGACCGGGAAGTCCCGTTTTACCTAGTTCGATATTGAATAACAATAGAAACACCAATCAAGGCAATACTGGAAATGCACCAAGTGATATTGAGCTACAGACACTTAGTGAAGAGCTATTGAGGAAAGATGTAAATAATGCTGCAAAATACATAACTGTTAATTATCAAGAAAAGACTACCTCGCATTCAAAAGAAGACAAAGCTCCACTACCGTAAGTAACACCTAATTGTCAGTTAGAATTGGAATAGGATAAAATACTTTAATTTCATTGGGTATGTACTTATGTTGCTACATGAGCGTGTATATACATGTGCGCGATAGGTGTGCATCAATCTAATATAACATTTTGGATTTATTCATACAATATGTTAAAAAAAATTGTGTCCAACATTTAAAAATATTGACATTTATAGTAGGGGAGCCCACGATGCTAAATGGGGATTTACTCGAGCGTCGTAGAGACCTATTGGGTTGCAAAGCTTAGATGATAACAAGAAAAAAATGTTAAATGATATATACCTTTACATGGGTGGGGGAAGCGGCTATAAATTTTTAAATATGTAAAAAAAAACTGTTGCATGGACATCCTCGAGCACGTCAGATATTGATAGCATCAATGCCCTACGTATTTGCAATAATATATGTATGTTAATCTGATCGTTTGCATGATGCGGGTGGTTGTATGTAAGGGTTGAAAATGAAAAAAAAAAAAAAATTATCGAGCGCGTCAGATTTTCTAAGGGAGTGTTAAGTGCACCAAAAAAAAGCTATCACTCACTAATCTGACGATTTCGATGGGACGCAAACTCGCGGCCATTTTCATAATGTGCAAAAAAAATTCGCCATTTTGAAATACTCAAGCGCGTCAGATTAAGATATATATGGTTCATCTTTATGTTCTAAACGAACTGTCTCATAATCTGACGATTATCTAGAGGGATTCGCCTGATCTGACAAAAAAAAATATAAAAACGGTTCACCTTAAAGGCCATCCCTGCAACTTCCCGCTAATTCCATTCCTGGGCGCTTAAAATTGTACCTATGACATTTTTGAGCTCAAAATATAATTTATGTGATATTTTGAGCTCGCTGAGTTCAAAGAAATAATACTTCTATGCATTTGATTTTCTCTCCCAGCTCGAAAGTCTGATAGAAGTTTCATAGAACACTATTTTTGGAATTTTCAAACCGCAATAACTTTTGAATGGATCAACCAATTTTCACGCGGTTAGCCATTTTAATTGATCGAACCACAAATTTCGGAGTAATCCCGAAAAAACTTTTTCGGGTTTCTTTCGTTCACGATATCTCTCGAACGAATCAACCGATTTTGACCAGCTTGGTGGCGATAGACGTGGTTTTTCAAGCTCCATCGACAATTCGAGGTTATCATATGTTCCTCGAGACTTTCGGATAACCGGCTTGCTCCGACGATATTCCGAAATATTTACACATTTTTTTAATGTTTCTACTGTAAATTTAATTGTTTTTGTAAGGTACTTTCACCACAAAATACACATTTTAAATTAATATCACTCATATTAAATATTTATAAACTTTCATTCACACCAATAATATTAAAATAGCAAAAAAAGCCAAAACCTTGGAAACACGTTACATGCGCACATACTGTATGCCACGAACGAGTCTTTATGATCAGCTGTGATGGCGTCATGGCAGCAGAAACCAGAGTGGGGACGGAGTGAGAGAGTAATAGATAGAGAAAGAGTGAGAGAGGAATAGAAACGCGGAGAAGGAAATGTAGGCATCACGCAGCTGCACGCATTTAACTTTATCGACGAATTTTTGTTATTTCGGCTTGCGGAAATCGTCAGATTATATATTTTTCATTATTCTTGAATTATTTCCTTCAAAATAAAAAAAAAATTAGCTACGCTCGAGAATGTCGAGATGACGTTTTTTTTTACAACTTTGCTGCCCTAACGTTTCTTTACGTCACTCTCAAATTGTCAGATTAGTGGAATATACACTTTTTAGGATGTAATTAACTCACCCTACCTTAATCTGACGCGCTCGAGAATTTCTGATGGTCAATTTTTTTTTACTAATCTGATCCTGTATCCTCCACGGGCGGCCTTATATATGGGCCTCATGTTTTGTGGAGGTACTTAACCGGGTACAAGGTATCCCCCTGTATATTAATCTGCCGCGCTTTAGTAAATCCCGAAATCCCCGCTTGGGCTCCCCTACTATTATAAATATGTATTTTTTCTAAAACTATCACTAGTTGAGTCACACTTCAGAAAATCTTGATCGATGTCATGTTTTAACCATATTGCAAACATTGTTTCAGATTGCTCACTATCTCACCTGAGGTGTGGAATATTCCAACAATACAAACATTTGTACCATTATTAGACAATTACGAAAGGGACACATTGATAAATGAGTATGTTACGCCACAGGTAAATACCTATTTTTATAAATTATAAAAGTTTAATTATTTTTCCTCATAGCATTCATTGAATATGGGATAAATCGATTTAGGGTTTATTTTAACCATTTTTAAGATGATTTATTCCTCATTTTGTATTTCAGGAAAGGAATGAGGAAAATGCTTTTATGGACGCCATTATGGCTACGTCAGTTATTCGCCATTTGATGAATTTCTTTAAAGATAAAGGTATAATACATTTTAAAAGCAACGTAATGCTTGAGTTAATGATTTATTGATTGAAAAGTTAGCTTAGCTTATAAATTAAGTATTTAGATACTACATATCTATTATTAATTATTTCAGTCGAAATATTGTATCGATGCCAAAAGGAAATTAGATATTAAAAAATAGAAGCAGATTCGGTAGATGACTAAATGACATACTTGCTAACGCATAACAGGTCAGTTGGCTTGGTGGTTAGCGACTCTGACTGCCAAGCCGAAGGTTCGTTTCCCACCCAGGACAAACATTTATGTGCATGAACATGTCAGTTTGTTCTGTATCTGGGTGTAAATATCTATAGAAGTATGTATTTAGAAAAGAAGTAGTCTATGTAGTATATCAGTTATCTGGTTGTCATACTACAAGCTCTGCTTAGTTTGGGATCAGATGGCCGTGTGTAAAAAATGTCCCCGGATATTTATTATTATTATATTAATATTACTAGATCTATCTATTTTGCTTGTTACCTACCACGTCTGACATTATGTTTTGTATTAAAACTCATTTAAGTTTTTAGTTTTCATAAATTTTAAACTAACTCAATAAAAGTTTTGGCATAATTTCATAGGTTACGTGACACCAGACCCTAAACAGCAAAGAGACTATTTGAAACAGTTATGGTTCAGTTTATATTCAAGAGGCAAAGGAAAGATAAGCAGTTCCGGGTTTGAACATGTATTTGTTTCTGAGCTGAAAAATGACGGAGTTATAGGTATTTATTCATGATACATATTTCTATTTGATCAACCTCATAAATATACAATAATTAGCTGTCCCCCGCGGTTTCACCCGCATTCCCGAGGGATGTAACATTTTTCCGGCACAAAAAGTATCCTATGTTACATGATGATCGGTAAAGTAGTTATAGCGTGAAAGCGTGACAAACAAACATACATTCATATTTATAATATTAGAAGGAATTTCTATTTTTACACGCATTTTTATATTACAGGTTTACATAACTGGATATATTTTTCAAAAGAAGAAGCTGCAAATCGCTTAAATTACTTGGGATACATGAAATATACTCAACTTAATGATGTAAGTCATTGTGATAATGAAATCGTTGATAAAGTTTAAAACAATATTTGATTAATATTAACCAACGAATTTACTTTATTTCAGAAAGGAGCGGTGGTAAAATTACATTTTTCACAATCAGGCGTAGACAAACCAGTAAACTCCTTGTTTATTGGTTCTTCCCCTGAGCTAGAGATAGCGCTTTATACACTTTGTTTTGTTACCCGTACAGATAATGATTGTAAACTGAAACTTGCTAATAAGGATGTGGATATTGTTACACACACCTTCCGCTATCGTAGTAAAAACCTCATTGGTAGTGCTTATCCGCAAATTTGAATGTATACGATTTTTTTTTATTATTTTATTTGAAATCGTCATTACTATTACGATATATTATTATATTCAGACAGAACCTAAGTACTCATTACATTAATTTTTATTAAATATTAAGACCAACTTTTCCTACCTGCATAAAAGATTTAAAAAAATTGATGTTGTTTGTTTCATTTGTTTTGAGACAAATGATCACTTCCGATGTTATTCGAGATAAAAAATTATTTATAGGTCAGTATCCACATGGTCATTTGCTGACCGGTAGTTATAGTTCGTAAGTTCCGCCAAATAGCTACTTATCATATTAACGAGAGTACAAAGGTCTTCAGTTCATAGGTACCTCTTGGTACTGTATGGACCTAGTTATGTAGTACCTACCGGTATATTGTGTTCCATCAGTCCTTTGAGTCAACAGTTTCATTGTCACGCGGAAGAGGAAGACCAGAGGAAGATTCGAAGCGATTGGAATGAAGAAAATAATAGATTAAAAACGAATAGTTTGTTCAACTTCATTCAAACAACAGTTTTTTTAGTTACTTATATATAGTTCTTCCCTTCAGTAGGTACACAGACACAACTCTCCAATGATTATTTTCAATTTATCAAACATGGGTAATTAGGTTCTACATTAAAATGAATTATATTTATTCAAATAGATTCCTACAGGACTGGATGATAATGATGGTCAGACTAACGCCTGGCTTAGAAAATTGTTTTTGCTAAGAAGAGCCGATAATATACTCAGGAAAAATTCTATTCAAGATAGGATTTTTTTACCTAATAAAGAGGTATAGGTACCTATTGCAAAATAATTTCGTATGTTATCAAAATGTTGTAATCAACTACCTTGCTAATACTTAATAATGTCGCCACAGCAATTATGCAAAAAGCGTGAAGACAAGGTCAGTGAGTTAATGTCTAATGTGTTAACTTTACTGTTTTCCTTAAATCATCAGGGAAATTAAAATAAACTTTATGTATTTAAGATAAAGTTCAAGTGTGTTTAATCAAAATAAACTTTTATAAATTCCAGCTAAAAATAATATTTATTTATATATGTTTTCTAACATTTCGTTTGTTAAATGATTTAAACTGAGTCTGATTTAATTCCAAGCGTAGGACATAAAGTTTAGCAGATTAGTCTGTTTGCCGTAAAAAATCACAGTCTATAAAAGCATTACGTCAATTGTGTCTACAAATAATTAGATATGGAAATTTAAACGTCTAAAAAGCGCGAGTTAGTGAATTCGTACTCTTCTACGGAAGATTAGGTATATTAAAAACACGTTAAGATTTCTGCCGGTATTAGATCAAGTGGAACACGACGTTAAAAATGAAACTGTTTTTATTTCTCAGTCTTGTCCATAATTAAAATCAACAATATGCTCATGAAGTGACACTGTATAATAAATCGTAAAACTTTAAAAATCGTTTTTTTTGTTGCAGATCCGCCTTTTTTAAGATATTTAGGCTGGGCATACTGGTATTATGTCAAAATTGACAAATTGATAAAAACAGTTCACTCGCGTAATCGGGTGGAATGTGTAATATTGTTTGAACTGGGATTCGAATTATGCAACGATTTTCATTTATTTAAACAGTAAAAGTTAGTCACTTTCTTTCATAAGTTAACTTAACACCATATTGATAAAGATTGAACGTATCATAATGGATTGGATTAATTAATCTTTCATTAAACATAGATGCCATTGAAATTAATAGATATTATATTTTCACGAACGTAAATATTTTCCACATAAGATGTCGACTATTAATGTAGTGCGAAATCATGTATTTGGTGGTATAAGAAAACTGTATTGTAACTACCCAGAAGTTAAGTCAAAAATATTGTTAAATTTATTATCAACAAGACGGTTTTCTACGCGCGAGTTGTTGAGGGAAGCATATTGCCGCACGAAGTTAAAATGCAGATGTAAGTATTGCTTACCAAAAACCGACATGTACACTAAGTACCTACATTTTCTATAAGTCCATGACTTATATTATTTTTATCAAAGTATACATATTCACCTAATGATATTATACCTAGCTAAGAAATTACCTCAAGATGTGAACCCAAGGGGAGTTTTTGCCTGCAATGAGCTGGACCTATCAGAAGTCAAAGTATATGGATTTGATTATGACTACACTCTGGCTCACTACAAGCCCACTTTAGAACACTTATTGTATAATCTTGGCAGGGAAGTTCTTCTGGAAAAATATAATGTAAGTATATGTACAGTTCTACATAAGTCATGTTGAGTTTTATTGAGTATGGTTTTTTATGACATGCTTATCTACAACATTTAGTTTTAATTAATATTTCACATTTCATGTCTGTATTGAACTTGCAGTATGAAAAGGTATTCTTGTAAACTAGCAATTTTCTATAATAATTTACCCATTCTAGCTCGCTGTGACCAAATTTTATGTGATATTTTATTTCTTAATCATATTCCATATTCAAAATTACCATAACAATAGCTAGAAAACATCCTATTTCAGAATCGTAATATTTTTAATTAACTCTTTTACATAATTTACAGTATCCAGCTGAAATATTGCAACTTGAATACAAACCTAACTTTGCCGTTAGAGGTCTTCACTATGACATTGAGAAAGGACTACTTCTGAAATTGGATTCATTCCTACAAATTCAATTTGGTGCAGTTTACCGTGGTCTCACACCAGTCTCCACTGATGAAGTGCTCAAACTATACAGAAACAGGATCATTCCTATAGCTTATGTGGAAGGAGACACAAGAGCTCATAAAGTTAGTATAGTCAATAATTTTTTACATTCTTTTATATTTGCCTAGAAAATGTGTAAAAAATGTAATACTTCAAAATAATATTGTATTTAATTAACATATTAATAAAGTATTAATAACATTGTATTTAAATTTGAATATGTACAATTATTTTACTTATTATTGTACTCAAAATACACATACCTAAGTTTTAGCCTATGTATGGGTATTGTAAAGTTAGTACTTATAGTCAATATTTTTTTACATCTCTTACATAATAGATAAGTCCCTAGAAAAAAATGTCAAAATTGAAATAATTAAAAATAGTGGAATTAAATTTAAATTAGAATATGTACAACTATTTAACCATTTACTTTTCTAAAAATCAATAACCATAATTTTCACATTATGTCTCGATGTGTTTATTTTAATTCCAAAACCAACATTACAAGGTGTGAAATAGTTTTATGAGCGGAGACAAGTGGGTCACATTATTGCATATGTGCCTACATATAGAAATCCATATGCCAGACTAGACAGTGACTAGTAATCACTGGCACTTGTAGGCAATCATTCATTTATGTTCTCCCCTTCGGTACTAGTTTAATGCAAGGATCAAGTCTGTAGTATCATGTCAACTAGCTAATGGGAACAAATTGTAAACATCTATTTTAGTATAGCTACTGTTAGTAAACAATTATCTTCTTGATCGCCACATCAATCTTCATGTTATAGCTAATTACTTTGTTTGTGTAGTGATCAGACAATGTTTTTTTTGTTATATATGAATAGGAATTGAAATATAGGGGTAGATATCCCCCACAATTATCGAGATCATATATTAACATCTACGGAAAATCCGCATCAAATTGTGGCAGTCCCATCTCAATATGTTCTGTAGTTTTGATGTAATGGTGCGTCAAAGGAAACCTATTTTGCTTATCTTAATATATATAAATCTCGTGTCACAATGTTTGTCCTCAATGGACTCCTAAACCACTTAACCGATTATAATAAAATTCGCACACCATGTGCAGTTCGATCCAACTTGAGAGATAGGATAGTTTAAATCTCAAATTATAGTCGCAATTTTAATTTATTGCTAATTATTTGTCTGTTATTATTTGACAGTCACAATTATCTGTTAACTCCAAATGATTCTAAGAGATGTCGATACCTTTCGACTGGGTTGAGTAAGTCATCAATAGATGGCGCTGCTATGGTAAATCTACGAACGTGTCATATAAGCTACAATTCAATATCATGATTACCACGTGTTATTGAGGCTAATGTATAAATTAAATTTATTTTGTAGTAAACGAAATACCGTGAAATTCAATTATTTCTTCTTTTTTAATACGGCTGGACCGATTGGAATGTTTTTTTTTGTTTGCGTTTGGGTGGTGCCCTGGATGGTTTAGATTCACAATTGGACCCGGTAGGTGGCGCTGCGAGCGAATTCCTGCATTTTTGTATGGACTTATTTCGACAGAACGACGTCTGTCCGGGCAGCTAGTGTATATATATAGAGTACCTGGATGGCCGAGCATTGCTCGGGATTTCTTTACTAACGTAACTTCCACCGTATTGTCTTTTTTAAAGCACTGTCATATATACCTAGATAGAAATTAGATGCGATAATAATGGGGTCCCAATACCAGTATTTCTCACAAAAGATGTAACTTCAAAACCTTATCTTCTAATTACATTGTAGCAGTTTTCATTGCCTAAAAACACGGATAAAACGACATTTTCTGAAAATGAATCCTAGATCGATTTAACGCCCCCGAAACCCCCTGCATACTAAATTTCATGAAAATCGTTGGAGCCGTTTCAGAGATACAGATTATATATATTTATGTATATGTTATAGTCAAACATCGAAGCTTCGGCGCTTATAGGTTTGGCTAGTCAAACCCTAGGTCTGACATAAAGTCTTAGGCAAAGTCCAAACCAATATCGTTTTTTTACCTTTGACTAACAAATTTTTGTCTAATCCTAAGAGTGACTAGTTTGGACAGTCAAACGCCGAAACTCATTAACGTTTGACCGCATTTGCCTTAGTCGCGTCTAGGATAGACTAGGCAAAACCCGAAACAGATTATTTTACTTTCAACGTTTGACTTGGTATTTCTAGGTTTGACTAAAAATACATCAGTTTAAGGCCGAAATTAAAATATATTTCGTAGTTTGCCCAAAGGCGCTGGTCAAACCTAGGATGAATCAGTTATTTCGCGAAGAGACTGCACATCGATCTTTGACTATAACATATATACAAGAATTGCTTGTTTAAACTATTAGATTTAATTGCTGGTGTTTCTGGTGGTGGGGTAAAGAATGCTTGAGATAATATTAAACCTATTATTATACAATAAATTATATGATTGACAAATTTGTATTATAACTAGCTGTAATGGTAAACTTGTTCTCATGCATGTAATAGTTGTAAGTTTTTGTAGAGATTAATTTCTTTAAACCTTAGTTATAGGTCCTTCGTTTTGACAATACTGTAAGGTTTATATTATCCTATTCTGTTTCAGGCTAACAGAGCTAAAATGGTACATTTAGCAGATTTATTCTCAGTACCAGAAATGGGCTTACTCTGTAATGTGGCTGAGTATTTTATCAAGAACCACATTGATTATCATCCTGAAATTCTATTTTTGGATGTAAAGGTAATGATCGAAATCTACATTCTGTTAAAATGCCACTAATTAGAATGAATAATAATTTACTAATTATGAATTTCAGAATTCAGTGCAAAGCTGTCATCCCATTATGCATAGGATTGTTGCTCAAAATGTTGAAGAATATATCAGACCTAATCAAGATCTGAGGAATTATTTCCAAATGCTACAAGACAGCAGTAAGAAATTATTCCTTGTGACAAATAGCCCTTTTCATTTTGTGTAAGTATTTAATTTTCATTTAAATTGTTACATTGTAGAGGTTTGATTAAAGATGATTGCAGTGGTTTACGTCAATTTCAAAGCAACAGTTACATATATGAGGTCAATTGGATCATCTCATTTGATTGGTTCTAAATATATTGCATACTAGAGATGCGCTCGGTTCAACCGTTGAGTTTGGGAGATATCATGAAAACAGGCTATTTTTTTCAACTGTCGCTAAACTGTACCAAATACTCAACTATTTCTCCCAATTTTTAAATTCATTTTGAATATCAGCATTTAGCACATGCTATTAGTTCTAAAATCGCAGCCAAAGATTTTCTTCTGAACCGAATTCATATTATACCTACTCGGAACTTGGTAAAACTTGTACTCGGCGCATATCGGCAAAGGTTAACATGTACAAGCAGGGCAAACAAGCCCGACAGTCCTAGCGTGTCGGTTGCTATTATTTAATCAATCATATTCAGCCTACAATTATCAGCTCCTGTAGAGTAAATAACACTGCAATGCACGGCAATGTTTTGTCGCAGTTGTTTGTTGTTGCTCTACATAGAGGCTAAACTATTTAATTAGGGAAATACGTGAGAGGTCTGGTTGCTCTGGCCAGCCGACTAAGTTTGTATGGAACTGGGGTGCAATTCTTTAAGGTGACAATAACTCGAGCTTGTTTCGTGGACGCCTCCGTGATCTCTTTCGCTAACTACGAAATCAAGTGAGGCGTCCGGTCTCGAAGTCGCGCCATCGAAGTCTTCTCGCCCCCTTATTCATATACTGGCTTTCGACGTAGATTTCTGCAATACAAAAAGAGACATTGCAATAATTTGAAATAGTAAAGTAACGGCCAATTAGTTACTGAAAATCTTAAAAGCTGATATGCATTATGCACCTCATAATTTTCAGAAATGCCGGAATGGAAATGCTGGTGGGCCACGACTGGCGGGAGTATTTCGACGTGGTGATAGTGAACGCGAACAAGCCCAAGTTCTTCACGGAAGTGTCGCGTCCGATCAGAGTGTTCGACAAGAACGCCAACACGCACATATGGGAGAAGGTCACTTCGTTGGAGAAAGGGATCATTTACTATGAAGTTAGTTAGCGTTGTGTGTCTAAAGCAGAAGGGATAAGATATAGTTTTCCAATCCCTATCTGGTAAAATTTGTTCAATATCTACCTCATTGATTGCTGAATCCGATGCAGACTTAGATCCGTGTATTTTTTGAATTTTTTTATTGGCTTAAGCTGCTCTTGTGTCTCTATTGGTGTATATTATAATACAACTGTTATTTTCACTGTAGAGGCAGAGCTACAAGCCCCCGTTACAATGGGCTGTGATAAAACTTTGGTACTCGACAATGGTCCAGTGTGACTACCTACAAAATTGATGATTTTGATGATTGACTACTTTTTAATGAGAATTACAACAAGCATGTGGTTGCTTTATGTTTGTTAATTGTTCATCAGCATTATTAAAATCCCTTATCGCTCATCGAAATGTTAGCTTAGCCTGTAACAAACCAGAAACGATTACGCTCCTTCAAGTATTATAATAAAAAAATGGTAAATATTCATTTTCTAAATTTCCAGGGTACCGTGAAGCAGCTACAAGACCTAACAGGCTGGAGTGGTCACCAGGTACTATATTTCGGCGACCACCCATACAGTGACCTCGCTGACGTCACGCTTGAGCACGGCTGGCGAACTGGTGCCATTATCAATGAGTTAACGGTTAGTTGAGAGTATGTCTTTACATGACGTATTGGGATGGCACCTAAGAGATCATTATATCTCGCTTGTTTCACTCGAACATAAACCGTAGCGAATAATCAAAATAAATTTTCCATAATCTATTTAATTATTGCTTACCATGTCGTGCATTTGATGTTCAACCCATGTTGATCTGTTTTAAACCTTCAGATGATCACAATAAGGTTAAATATAAATAGTCATATTGTATTTTCTTATTGTTTAACGCTATTTCTATTAAATATTTGCTTAGTATGTGTGAATTAAATTATATACCTGACGCATTGCATAGTCGTCATAAACAGCTCAAACCATAACACTTCAAAGGTGTGAAACTCTCCTTACAACGAGGGTCTTATGACCATAGGTTTGCCATATTGACAGGCCTCTTGGTTAGCGATCCTGACTACTACGCCACAGGTCGTGGGTTCGATTCCCACCCAGGACAAACATTTATGTGCATATATATGTCTGTTTCTTCTATATCTGGGTGTAAATAACAAAGTATTTATATTGAAAAATAAAGTTGTAATTATACAGTAGTATATCAGTTATCTGGTTTCCATAGTACAGGTTCTGGTTAGTTTGGGATCAGATAGCTCTGTGCCAAAAATATGTATAAGTGTCCCAGGATATGTATAGTGCATACTGCCATCCAGTCGCGCGCCATTGTCGGTATACCTATTTCCAATATTTTTTACTGGAAATTGGAAATCCCATGTATATCCCTCATTCATCGATCTTATTAATTTTAATTTTAAAAAATATTCAAGATACTGTTAATGTTAATTTTATTCTGTTTCTATTTTGTTTTTAGTCTATTATTGAGCGAGTAAGTGATATTGTTTAAATACAAATGCTATTGAAACTTGTAATTGTCATGTTTACAAGAAATGTTACTGTACCTAGATTTTAAGTTATGTGCAGTCAATCACATTTTCCTCACACAGTCCGAAGCAAGTCTCAGTGTCTTAATTTAACTTTATAACCCAATCCAGAGGCTCAATAAAAATTCGTAAAAACACCATGTATTTTCAGCATGAAATCAACACACTCAACACGCAGTCATTCAAGGAAAACGCTAACTGGCTGCAGATGCTAACGCAGCTCATAGAAGATCACCAGGACTACAAGGAGCCAGATGCACTCGAGGTCCTCGGCGACTGGATGAACGAACGGGATTATCTTAGGTAATATTCCTTTACTTTTTTTTTATTTGATAGGCTTAAGCTCAGGCCTTTGCATGATAATATGAAGTGGTCGAAAGTGAACCACACAAAGTTATGTCGAAGCACTGAAGTGCAGATGTCGTAACTGATTTTGGACTCGAGGGTGGGTTCTCAAGTTCATCGTAGGATTTGAACCCTCGACCGTAACTGCGGCAGAGAGCTACCATCAGCTGCTTATTTTGACTTGACAGTTATGTCTCTTAATACACAAGGCAAAATGATACATACAAATTTCTCTCAAATATATCTGTATGTAATCAGATGGTCCACAGACAATAACCTGATTTATTTGGCCACCTTACATTGGGCCTGGTTCATATAATTATATTCGTTAGTTAAGAAGCAGTATTTATCATGTCGTTGTAATACACTTAATCGATAAATTCACTTTTACCGTTAATGACTGAATTCGCTTATTAACCAATGAATTACACATTACCAGGCCTAATGTGAAGGTGCAATTAAGCGTGGTTGCGGCTTTCTGTTGATGACAAACTATGATTTTATACATAGTTTGTTATTTAGAATGACTCCAAAATCTGCTCGAGCGGGGTATTTGAATCCTAGCTTTGTGATTGTAACAAGGCAATTATGGCCTTAAAAAACATATATCAATATTGACCATGTTAAGTCTTATCAAAATTTGTAATTATACCTATTGATGATTGGCTGTAAATAATGCTTGTATTTTTTTACCTTCCACGCTGACGTTTTGTAGGAGCTCTTATATCGCTTCCAGGAATAACATAAAGGCGGTGTTCAATCCTCAGTTCGGAAGCGTATTCCGAACTTATCACAACCCGACATACTTCTCTCGACGTCTGTTCCGCTTCGCTGATATCTACACCTCGAATATAACCAATTTGATGAATTACTCGCTCACTCATACCTTCTATCCGCGTCGAGGTGTAATGCCACACGAATATGGCTCTTATTTCGTATAGATTTAAGTGCAAATTATGTTTAATAGCAAAGGTACTATGAATTCAGAGAGATCAACCTAGACAAGTCGAGCTATTCTCAATTTATTTTGTCTTTGCTAAACACCTAGTGCAATATATTTTTGTTATTTTAATATTGATATAAACAGTCTTCTTATCATTCTAACAAAATGGAAGTGTCTCATCGTGACTTACCAAACCAATGCATTCAACTATCTACTATTTAACACTAATCATACCAACACTTACTAGGTACGTATTTCTACCATAGCGGGTCAAATGTGACTTTATGTTTCCTGCTTGAGTGTATGAAATATAGTTGTTAGGAAGGGAAATAAATAGTATAACTCTATATTAATTAGTAAGAAAAAGTCATGAAGTCAAATGTGCAAAAGCAATAAGATGATACGTGCATTTCCAATGCAAAGTTCAAAATGGGTCATTTGACCCGGTTATGGTATGTTTAGTGTTACACTAAACTGTGTGTTGTGTGGGGTACACTATGAGGACTGTCTGTACAATATTAATATTTATATATAAATAAGCATTTTTATTAATTTGTCGATCATTATGATCAATTCTTCTAAGCATAAGAAAGATCTAGATGAAGTAGGTATATTGCCAACAATATTTGTACTATATTTGCTAAATACTATGTTCAAAGCAGTATTGTTTTTATCAATAGTATGATTTGTTTATATACAGTATTTGTAAAAAATCAAGTGACCAGCGAAAGCTAAAGTAAATGTGTTTTGCATTTTAATCTCATTGGATGTCTGTATTTTTTATATTAAGTTGTACATACAATTCAACTTAAATCCATAGATATTTAATTTGGTTGTAAATAATATTATTTATTTCTATACTCTTTATACATTTATTTGTATTTAAAATTGAAAAAATAAAAGACTAAAATACCAATTTTAAGGGTATTAGAATTCTTCTAACAGTTTTCTAGTCACGAGTATTTTAAATACTGTCTCATAAAATTAAGTTACTTGCAAACGTCTATCTACATATCTCTATTATAGGCATTTTGTTCACTAAACACCTGTGTAAACTCAATTACTAGCAAATATTTCTCAATAGATAATTACTAAAGTAAAATAGTAACTTTAAAGTAAGTTAAGGAAATATAAGTATTCTCGAAATGATTTAGTATTTTGATGTTATGACAACTTATTACGGGTTTCTAAAACTGAAAATTATAAAAATCTAATCAATTTACACTACAGAAAAAAAAAATACAAATATTAAAAACAAAATCGGTGTTCCGAATTTTACTTTATTGTAACATCGATTCTTTCAAGTAATTACCATTCATATGATAGAATCGAAAGTTATCGATATTGCTCAGACTATAATCGACGGATTAAAGACAAAGAAGAGTGAGTATTAGATATTTAATTATATTGTAGCAGAAAGGTGAAACAATATTTTGAAGGACATGATGGTATATTAAGTAAAAAAATTAAATAGAAAATATTTTCAGAGTATCAGAGTTATAAGCATACATTTCAGGAAAACGCTATTTATTGTATGGAATTTCTCACTCGGGAAATAAAGAAAATAACCTCAGGTGTCTTTGTATACGTGAGATCAAAAACTAAGGAAGAGCTCACATGAAAGCTCGTGTCCAAAACATGTATGTTGACTTTATCAAAACTGTTGGGGTTTCGGCTCTTATTCCTTGTCTTGGCGAAATTATCTCATTTTATAGTTTCACCTTTCTCTTACGTATAAGTTATTATGTAAAATGGATTATATTATTGAATATGTATTTTATAGTGATGTATTTTGTCATTTATGATTTATTATTTGCGATTCTATATTATTTTTTGTATCGCCATCTAGCTAGTCACTCAAGCAGTGTATAAGAATTTGGTATTTTGATCGGAAATACTTTATTTGGAAAGAGTTTCTTAAAAATTCTCACTGTTTTCTTGTCTGTTAAATTATTACTATAAAATAGTATCTCCAAACAATTTCCTTCAAATAACGAACTCGCCGAGAAAGCTTGCTTTTATTTATTTTTATTGTGAAGTGTAGTCTATTGTGTGTTAGTGGAACTATTTATCACTGTAGCATTGTTTACCATTATTATAAAGTTTTGGTGCAATAGAAAATATATATTTATAATGATGAAAATGACTGTAAAACAAATTCATCATTATTTCTGAAATTTCGATACCGTGCAATTAAAGTTAAAAAACACGCATTTTTATTTTGTTATTTAAAGACTAAAAATTTAGTTTATCTTTTGTCTTTTATGTGCGTCAAGATTCATGATTGTTATTTATTTATTTGGATATAAGTTCCTAATCTCCTTTCTTCTGAGTAGTTTCTCAAATAAGTAGGTATAAGTTAAGTGTATTTGGTAGGTCATATCTACATCATATCTAAACATATAGATGTTTAGGTTACTGCGGTTTATCGTAAGCGTTATTAAATGTGACACGTTGATAACCTCATTTATGTTGTGCCATCACACTTGACAATAAATCATTTTTAGCAATGAAGTAATTGGGTTTTGTATTGTGTATTTATAAGCAAAATATAAAATCATGTCAGTAACGATATTGTTTGTATGATATTGTAATACACTGTTGTTTTTAATTAGTTGTTTCATTACTTCATATACCTAACATGTTTTCTGATAATGTATCTTTCGGGGCAGGACCTGCGAATTGAGTTTGTTTGATAATACAATCGTTAGCAACAACAGCTTAGCACAAAATAAGAATCAATGTGTATAAATAAATTATTATTTTATTATTTGTTACATTTATTTTGTTCAGAGAACAGCGTTGATACTGCACTGTTCACTTACCCAAGAAAATATCAACTATATGTTTTGATCTAGATTCTGTATTTTGTTCTACAAAATTGATCTAAAGCTATTAATTTAGAAAAGTGGGTAAGCGGTATCAATAAGCTGAACATTATCAGCTCTCAATGTTTTGGTCTGAATTGTGAACTGAACATTGTTGTAACGGAGCTTGCAAGGTCTGTCAGGGCGGGCCATGAAGCACATGGTGTATAACGCCATCTCCAACTCAGGGGAAGTGCCTACGAACATGTTGACTTCTGGAGCGTCCTTTGTCTCGCTCAGGACTGAGTGCTGCTTCAGAATCAACCCTTTCTGTGAAGAAAATAAAGATGATATTGTTTATCGAAGATTGATGTGCAAATGATTCCAAAGGAGTATTGGGTATAAAAGTTTAACTTACGCCACTCAAGTCCAGTTTGTCAATATGTCCCAGGTAGTTTGCTTTGTGGTCTAACTCCCTTTTTGCGAAAAACAGCCAGCTGTGAAGACCTGCGTATATAAAATTGTTATCATTATCATCATATGAGCCTAGGGATGTCTACCGAACATAGCCTTCCTAATTGGTACCATAATTAGTATGATAGGTAGGTACGTATAATTATGTTAGTGTACCCAGTTTTAGGAGAAAACACCGGAAGTTCCAGAAGAGCTGTCTGTCAAAATTACTAACAATTCTGACCATGAAAACTCGCGGAGCGGGGCGAGTGTTTCAAAATCAATCTATACATATAAGTCTGTTCAAAAGTGTCTATTGAGAGATACCGAAGCCAGATTATTTTTATTTAGAATTTTTGTCGGTATGTCCGCTTATAATTCAATATCTATTGGACGGATTTCTATGAAAGAAATTTGATTTGCAGGTAGATTGTGACCCTGGTCAACATTTTGGGCACTTTATCTAACCATGACAACGCAAAAAAGATGAGGATATTTAGAGTGCCTGATTCGGAGCGTCAATGCCCACGAAGTCTAATTCTGTAGACACATGATTTTACAATAAAAGAGGTTAGCATGTATTTCACTGGTAGTGGGATTGGGCATTATAAGTCCATAAAGTTATGATATCTCCTTGTTATGATGGGCCTCTTCAAAATAATATGGGTCGCAAAATATGTCCTAACTTACCGAGTACTTCATTCGATTTCAGCTCTGCCATAAATATATTCTCGAATGCACAACTGCACTTGCACAGGCCAGTCCAGTGGCGAGCGTATTTGGTGAACCATATCTTCCTCAGTAACTCGACTTGTTCAGGGTATTCATTCAATTGGGTCAGACCTGTTTAAAAAATACTCAATGATATTTGGTTTTATTATGTATGCTTTAAGTAAGATTGTCAGTGGGTGTTTGTTCGTTCAAGAATACCTGCGCCGCGCCGATAGTAGGTTACCTACCTACCTACCTATGGAATATAATACATCTAAGTATGTTTTGTCATTATCATCATCAGCATATCTCCGTCCACTGCTGGACATAGGCCACACCATTTATGGTTACCATTATATGAGAGTTAATGTAGCGTACATTAACTCCCATAAAATATACTTACTGGCTGGGCATTTACTTTGTCGTGTAATATATCAATGGCTATATTCCACATTATCCACTTTTAGGGATATGCAGCATATTTTGTTTATCTAAGTTAATTATTAATGAGATGATCTATTGGCTTCCAGAGTTTAAAAAATTATGCCACCCCTTCTCGTACTTCGATTTATAGTTTTATCCATACTGGTACTACTACAATGTAGTGACACAGTGAATAACTGTGCGTGGCACATTCTGACACATACTTGGACGATGTTTGACTATAGGCCTAAACTACTTAAGTTCCATCTTAAAAGGCGCTCCTTATATTTACAAAGGTATAGGTAGGTATAATTTCGTACGATTTCCTGCATAACTTTTCCTGCTTGCTACATAACAGTTGTACATTGTTTTTCTTTGTATTTTTCTTCATTACCTACACGTTAATTCGCTCCTTTTTAGTTAGTAAATTAATAATTTCGGACCTAAACCTACGACTATGTATGTATTTATAAATAACTATTCAGAATATGGCGCGACTAAAGCTATTAAGATTCTTAAGTCAACCTTCCCGCTTGGCATAACAATTAAGTAAGACCATCGAGTCGATCGAGGCGCAGTTGCTTTGAATGAGTAATATTAATAAACTTTATGTACGACTTTAAATACACAAACAAAAACATTATTTTTCTACCACTAAAAATATATTTACCTACCTTTGCTTACTAAGAATGAAATAAGACTTCTGATAGGACCGGTTGCCAGAATAGTGTTGATGTAAGTGGTTTGTTCCGTTTCTTCCTGCAAACAAATGACATCATGATCATTAGTTTACTTAACTGCATGTGCCTGTTATACAGGTACGTATGTGTATATCTGTGCATGATCCAATTGCATCGTTTACTCACACCAGGTGTGACGAATTCAGGCCTTATCACGTTTTTGTGGTAGTTGTCGAAAAGAGCCACGAATGGTCTGATTGTGGGTCCGTTCCACACATTTTCAGGCACGTTCAATAGGCTGTAATGATAAAAGAACATTATTTTGTTTGTGGTTTTATCCAGCATTTACCTACTAACAAAGCAATCAAATGTTATTTTACGTTTAGCTGTCCCCCGTGGTTTCACCCGTTCTCGAAGGATATTACATATTCCCGACATAAAGAGTAGTAGGTGTTATTCCAGGGCATTATCTATCTATGTGCGAAGTTTCATCTAAATCTGTTCCCTAGTATTTGCGTGAAAGAGTAACAAACATCCTCACAAAATTTCGAATTAATAATATTAGCATTAATTTATGATCTATAAAACTAAATAAACAACATTTCGTTTTATTTTTTATTGTGTTTTGTAACTCTTTATGGAATGGTCGATACAAAAGAATAAATAAAATAAAATTTAGTATGCCGTTTGTTTTTAACCTATGGTTTTGAAATTTTAAAACTTCCTTATCTTCGATACACGTTGACCTACACTTACTTTTAAGTCTCTAATTACCTTCCTACCTGTGTGCATGTATAGGTACTTATACAATTATAACTTACAACTTTATGAAGGTTTATCTAAACTTCCGATATATCAAGATCGTTTTAGTAATGTTAAATGTTTTATATCTATATAGAAAATATGGACATAAATATGTTTAAGGTAAACCTAATAACATTAAACTGTTTTGATAATAAGAATGCTAACTACTTTACGGTAATAAGCACATCTAAAATATAGGACTATAATAATAATAATAATAATAATAATAATTTTTATTTCATAATAAATTTGCACAGACACTTAAACAGTTAATATTTAAAGCAAATAATTGGGATGGTAATAACTAACTACTACTAATAAATAACGACTAGTATATAAATAAGGATATTAACAGTTTCTTACTTTGAAGGCGCTTCGTCGTTCTTCGACATGGGGCTAGTTTTGCCTTGCAGGTTCACTTGGATATAGTTGAACGCATTGTTGATGTCAGCGTTGAACATCTCCTCGCTAACACGCAGCAAGTCATCGTCGGTGGTAGAATCCTGCACTTGACGTAGCAGATCCTCGTAACTCTTCTTCTTAGCGTAGTCGACCACACCGCCGACCACGGTTCCGATGTTTTGGAGTGTATTGGTCGCAGTGTTTCCCTGCTGACCGGTCACTTGGTTGCCGATCAAATTCGGTAGAATGCTGTTGAAGATCTGTCCAGCGGCTTGGCCTAAATTATCTGCATAACTAGCCGCAACACAAAGGAGAAAAACTAATGTAATCTTCATTTTGGAGTAAGGTTTAGTACGTTATGTTTAGCGCGTCCACAGCGCACTAGTGATCTCTGCGCTAGCGTCGAGTGGGTGATACAACGCGACCTTTGCGTGACGTCATATCCGAGTATATAGATATGGCATGTTGTTGAGATTCAGCTAGCGAAGTAAAATTTTTTGCGACGGTGATTGGCCTGATTGGGTACCTAACTTTATCCTTATCAAAATCCTTACCTCATTGTTCCGTTGTCAACAAAAGTGTCCTCCGTGTCTTGACTACCTTCCTCCAAATACTATGTAGCTTTGCGAACGGGCGGTCTTACTTATAGTGAGTTCATTCGATACGTGCATAATGTCTATTTATAAATAAGCATGATGCATCTCCTCACCTTTTTTAATAATCCATATGAATCTGGAGTTTATTATACCTTCATAAACAATACGAGAAGGACTTAGGTACATATAAAGGTAGTAAGGAATACCCTACTTATCAAACTTTTAAAGTATTTATGTATACCAATTATTTTTACATCTTGTAGTTAAAACTAAAAATAGATGTAAATATTTCCCTTCATAGTTGGGTGGCAGCCAGATATCATCACGCAAAATAAAAAAAGAAAACAGAGTACATAACAAAGTTCTCCAAAATGTAGCCAGCAATTAAAATAATAGAATAAAAGAAAGTCATAAGAAAGGAGACATTATCAGAATGATATCGTCCCAGATGAGCGCGCACGTGTAATGCAGGAGTGGCGTGCGGGTGCGGCGCAGACGTACTGCGGGAAAATCGTATTTTACCTTATGTATAATGTAACAGGCTCTCGGTCCGATCGATGCGTTTGCTCACCACTAGGTGCTGTTAAAGAACTGTATACCACGGTAACCGTTCATAATGCATCTTAATTTTCACGATGAACATAGTGATCATATTTCATAAAACTGTGGTTATAATAATCTGATTAACGTGTCTAAACGATTGTCATCGGTATTTCAATTAATGGAAGCATCGAAAATGTTAAAAGTTATACACAAAAATCGTCAAAATCTTTGTTTTCTCTAGTATACCTAACCTTGCCTACCTTGTATGATATACGTAACTAGGTACTGGCTAAATGCTTACTTACTGCATCTAATGAGAGAGTAAAGTATATATATATATATATATTTATAGTATAAATTCACTTCACTACTTACTGTATAATTTTATTGTTTTGATCCTAGATTGGAGGTGACAACGCGTAGAAACTAGCACAGACAGAAGTTTGATATCATAATGATACCCAAGTTATATTGTCATTAATTTGCATGTCTGGCAACTGCAGCTAGCGCCCACACTCTACCTGTCATTTAGACTCTAATTGGCTAGATTTATATAACGTGGCATGAAGACAGCAATTATCCTTTATTACTTATTGTTTATAAGGTTCCGTTAAATAATGCTAAAAGAAGAGTAAAAGGAACACTTAAGCTGTCTATTTGTGACACCAAAATTTTAATACATCTATCGACATGAAATTTGGCCTATTTTTTTAATTTCCTTTCCCACTTACTTATTCAAATGATTTATACGTTATGTGATATATTTATTGGGCACGGGGGGTCGAAATCTAAAAGTCGGAAAATGCAGTGTTTTATAATTTTATGCGACATTGTTTCTGGAATGAAAAATAAGTGACTAAGTTTCAAAGGCCTAAAAGTTTGAATTAATTCAGATTGATAGATCTGCATTTTACTGGCAAATAATACAGAATTATAAAATGTTACCGAATTTCGGTATTCCGAAAAACATTAAATATTTCAAGATATTGTTGCGACAATTCACTGTGATAAAAGAAACGTAAACATAGTTTAATACTGAGAAACATGTTATCGAGATGAGGTCATGACATGCTGCGCACAACTCAGACGTCGGCAGGCAGAGGTCGCTCGCATCACGTCCAGTAGGTAAAAACAGCCAGTAGCTCGCAAGAGGCAAAGCTGAATTGACCCTGAATAGCACGATACCATTGACTGTCAAATCTAAAGTATTGCAAACAAAATATTCACCTCCGTCAGTGCAGATTCGCATCAAGTTCCGTGCGCTAGTCTCATTGGTTTACTTACAATGAAGGCCGCGGCATTTTTGTTGTTGTTCGTCATTTGTTCCTTTGAATGTGAGTATGTAGTTTAAATAAGCGGTTTTTTCAAATAATAGTTCCTTCACGTCGCCTCGCAATGTCCCGTATTTATTTTTGAGAACCTCTCTCATCAAATCAATAATTAGGCGCTCTGCTTTATCTTTTATTGCTTGTAGAGACAAAATCAGTATTAAACCACAAATTATAATTTAGAAAATTTTGTTCTTAGTCTAGTATAGTATTAAAACAAACTTGAATTTTAATTTATTAAGAGTGATACTAATTCTTGAGTGAGTGATAAGTTGATTTAAGAAAATACAAATAATACATACATATCTATAGTTGTAAGCATTCGTCTAATGAACCGCGGAGCATACAAAACGTGTAAAGGAAAATCAATTCTATAATTATGTTATGGGTTCGTTTAATATATTCACTGATTATTTCCAGGTCGTAAGGTGGTTGTACCACTCGACAAACATGCCAACATTGATTTTATCAACATGGAGGGTGGTGGAGGCGTGAGGCCGGGCGCCCGTCCCGCCGTCCAGGCAACACCAGCATCAGTCCCGGCTGGCCCGCCTTCACCAGGGCAAGCACCGACTCCAGCACCAAAATTACCCGTCACCACTGCTAAGTTACCTCCAGCGACTACTGCCAAACCAATCGCTCAACCAACGACTACAGTTAAACCAGTACAGCCCCATCTAATTACTCCAAGACCTGTGTACCCAGCTCCCGTGTCAAACCCTATCACCACTCCCGGACCAGGAACTGTGAAGCAGCTCGTCAACTTCTACGACAGTCGTGGTAACGCCAGCCCTATTAGACCATACAGCTACAGTCAAGCCGTCAAACAGGGTTAAAATTGAAGTATAATAAGAATTTCCTAGTCATGTAATATAAAATAATACTCATTAAATATTACGTGGAAAGTTATCACGAAATCAGATATGTCACATTTTATTATTGTATGCATAAATATACCCTTGATGTGTTATAATTACCATTATAACTACCAATTACGCAACTGTAGAAGGTATAGCAATTACTTGAACAGCTACAATTAGAAAAGGAGTCAACGACCGTCACACCAGCCGGATATATCTAGAAGCGACATAAAAGGCGCATTAAGAAGATATAAACAATCGCAGTAAAGCCTATTGCAGCCAGTGAAAGTGTGTGGCTGAGAGTTGTCTTGCGCTCGCGGCGGATGTAGTCTTTGTGAGCGCATTCTCTTGCTCTCATGCCGTGTAAACTTGCACAATAATCAAACGTTTTGTCCCTATGAATGCTTTAGAATTTAGATAATAATCTTTCTCTACAAAAACTGCATATGTTTTCTATTTGCTTCACTAAAAGCGTGTATTTTTCCTACTTATCTACTTATAAAAATATAATGTCCAAAAAATATATTGCAGTCAATTATGGTTTTCTATATCGTCGTTTTCTCTGTCAATTTTAGGGCGGTAAGTAATAAGGGAAATGTGAAATTCGAAAGGTTTGTTTGAAAATGTTTAAATTATGAATTCTAGATCAAACTTTTGTAAAAAAAATGTGACTTAGGTGTTAGAAAGTGTCAAGCAACCGCAATGAGTATTTACTACTTGTTGAAAATACAAAATGAGGACGGCTTTTCTTGCGTAGATATTAAGCTTAATTTGTAAATAGTGAACGATTGCTATAAACATAAAATATAAAAATTTCTCATACTTACATAGTTATAACTAACCAATTTGTCGACTTAAAATTAATGAAGAAATAATATTTTGTTGTATGATTTGCTACTTGCAAGAGACTTGACACCTTAGGATGTTCTTTCGTATTGATATTCTGAGTTCGAACAATATCCAAAGAATTTTTTTAATGCCACGCTCGCGTCGTTTTACAACAGTTATTTTATTATGGTCCAGTATCACTTCAGGGTTTCATAGTGTTACGTGTTTGTTATACAATTTATCAAAAACCAAATAAAAATACCGTTAACATAGTATTTTATTCGATTGGTTTTATTTCGTAATTTCTACCTCTAATAAAAAAATAACAGCTTTCATTACCTGTGTTTTATGAAAAATATATCATTCTGAACAGGTGCTGGTTGTGAGGGCTGGTCTGCTATATATAGGGACAAATATTGTCACCAAGTTTTAATGCTTTAAAAGTGTAATTGCTGAGTTTATTGCAGGCTTTTTTCTGCTGAAATAACCATCCGAACTTCGTATAAGAGCCGAATAGAAAGAGAGAAAAAATTAATATTTTGATTTCATTTAATTTTTCATTAGGTACATCATGCAGTTGTGATACGAGACTATACAAGTTGTTGTCATATGGGTGGTTAAACTCATAACATCCTCATGTAACCGAATACTCATACATTAGTTAAGTATTTAGTCGTTTTCGGTGATTTACTAATCAATCAAGTAGACTTCTACTTAATATAGCAAACGGAACGTGTGCCTTATCGTAACTTTACTATCAACGTACATACATCAACGAGCAAATAAATCAAACTAAAATGCATTCCTATATCATGAGGGCTGTAATGTAAATTAGCTTTTGTCGCGTTTCGTGAAGCAGCGAGCAGATAGGGCTGCGGGCGGGCGTGCACGAAATGTGCCACTTTCACTCTCCGTGAATCATACGCGCGGTTACGTCTACAGGACGTCTTATAGCTCTTACATGTGCGTGGTAAGCGACGTATTGTGCAACACGGTCGCATTTTGAGTTTTATAACAACAACAGTGACTCATTTGCACGGTCATAAATTTAAATAAACTTTTAGACATCTTTAGGATATAGATGGAGTGGTCGATTGTACAGGACCTATGTAAGAATGGGTAATGTATGAACGTGCTATTTGGACCCATTTCTTCGATAAAATAGTTTATGTCATGGATTGACATTTGCTGCCCATATTTACGTTACCTATTATTGTGTAGGAAAAATAAGTCTATGACTAACTTAAGGTAAATACCTATATATAAGTTATTAAGTCATCCTATTATAATAATTTTATTTTTGTTGTTGTTTTCGAAGGACATTAATTTCTATACGCTTTTTGAAAATTAAAAAAATACCAGTAATTATTAAAAGTAAGTAAGTACAAAAAGCGCCACTTGGTTTCGATTGAACATTTTGTGACATGAATGAACATTTGCTCCTTCTTTACGTTAATGTTGTGTAAGAGTAACATAAATTTAATTTAAAAAATAATTGTTGGCAATCTATTTATATACGAGTATATTATATGGAAGTCCATTTGTGGATGTATGTTCCCTATATACTTCGAAACGGTTAGACCGATTTTGATGTAATTTTCATAAAATCTTCAGATTCAGCGGACAATCCAGTGATGTTTGATTATGATTTGACGACAGTACTTTTGTTTATGCAAAAAAAATTGCTTAGGTACTTGTCTTTTGTTTTCGGAAATAGCTGATTCGGCGGAAAAAGACGGAAAAGTAGCGGGAGTTATGTGGAACAGAGTGGCTCAAGAAAGGAGCGATAGGAAAAGGTTGGAGGAGGCCTTTGCTGACTGGCAAACAGATCTAGGGATGATAACCAAGGAGCAGACATTAGTTTAAATGGTTATTTAGTTTAAGAGCATTAGTTTTAAGTTTGAATTCATTGTAATTATTTTTTTAGAGATCTGAATAAAAGGCTATATTATTATTAACTTTAATCCTGGGGCGGCGGGCGACAACGCCGGGCGGAAAACTAGTTAATTATGTAAGTTAAGTCATCCTTTTACATTATTTTTATTATCATAAGAAAATCGATCGCATGACATTCTATACGCTTTCTGAAAATTTACGAAAATGCATGTAAGTATTCGTAACAAAGAGCGCCACTTGATGACTGGTTAAATAAAACTACTTATAAATTAGGTATATTAAACATAACAATGGATGTAACATAGTTAGTTTCACACAAGTTCCCATTCGTGTGCACTAACGAACAATGGGGTACCCCCATATCGATGTGTTGTTAGTGCCAGCTAATCTGCACACAATCACAAGTTATAATTTTATGGCATTATACATACATATACACACATTCTTGGACGGGCGAAAGTAGCATTACTTTTTATTTGTGAAAATGCAATTTCATGGAACTGAATGAGCGACGCGACATGACGCGTGTAGACTATTTTATACTACCTACATAGCTCACAATACTACACTAATAACTATGGTTACGTAATGAAACTGCTTTCTTGTCAAAAGAGAAAATAAATCTACATTTTTATCATCTTTTATCATGTAAGTCAGTCATGACGTAGGTATATACATATATTTGATTAATTTATCTTACCCGCTGACATAACATCAAAAAATGATCATATATATTTCTTCGAAATCACATCATTTTAAGGATGTTGGGGTTTACCTTTCTACATCCGTATGACTTACTTTCGTCATGGCGTGTCTGAACCCACTAGATGTTATGAAATAGCTATGATCCGACCTCATTCTGCATGCGTCCGCCTCGACGACGCATTCAATTGAATAATCGCAGCCGCCTGGCCCATTCTAATGATGCTTTTGACGTATGTGTTGTGCAACCAAATAATAAGTTTGGACAAAGGTCAATGGCGTCTAATGTTACGCAGTAGCGGCCGCCGGTTATGCCTTTGGTTTAAGGGGTTTTTTATCTATTACGCGCATGTATCTCTAGCCCACGCGAGACTGTATGAACTATTCTTCTAATTACCTAATGTTCTAGGAATTTACTTTTTATGAGCTCTCTTCTGACCTTGGTTCACTTCAGAAAATTTCGTAACGTGTAAGATAGAGAGTAGCTGTAGCGAATCCTCAGCTACGGAGTTGGCATTCTATGAGTCAAACGAGTTTGTTACTTTCAATATCTCAATGGGCAATCGTTTAAACTTAACGACCTCTGTGCCACTGGCTCGTTAAGCCGCTTATCCTGGCTTTCACCATTAATTATTTCTGGCAGGATGCAAGAGACTTTCGGGAAAAATATTTTTAGAATATTGGTCAATTACTTACTATTCAAAATTATTTAAATATGTGCATAGGATTAATAAAAGCTAAGAAAACATCCTAGACAAACCTTATCTTCATGGGAAGACATTATATGCCTTGCACTATAATCTTTTAGCTGCCTGTGTATAATTTATAAAAGAATAAATAAAAATTTGGCTCTTTAATAAGAGCAGTTAAATAAAAGAAATCTGGAAAGTTAGTTTGCACCTGTCTGTACATAATTAAATTATGTGGCGTGCTAATGTAAACCATATCAAAATACAACATAATAATATAGGTACATACAAACATCCTATGTTTATAAAATTAAGGCCGGCTTTCACTTTCATTAAGATGACGATACGTTTCAGTATACGAGTACAGCTACAGTATTAGCACATTTGCAGTAATGATAATGCCTTGTTAAGCCTCTTATGTAAATCAGTACATGCGACATAGATAGAAATGACTAATACGAGTCGAATTCAGGCTGTGTTCCGTTTACAAGAAAGTTGTGACACCGTATTGTTATGCAAAGCGGATCCGCTGGTATGGCAGGCATTTGGAGTTCGCAACTATAGCAGGTTGTTCAATTAAAAAGTCTTGACTTGGATGGAAATTAATATTAAGTAGATACCAAGCTTTACCATTTAAAATAGGTATACAAAATAACTACTATAATAACATAGATATTCAAAATTCTTTATAAAAAACTAAAACACCTAACCATTACATATTAAACTACACAACAAATCTTGATACTAACAAAACTAATTAACTATTATATAAAATAAATTGTAAACTGGCATTTTCTGGAAGATGTAAAGGAGTTTATTTTTATTTTATTTATTTATTATGCTTTTCTATACTTGTCAGTCGTTATCGATGTTTGTTTTAGCGAAATTGAACGCCTCACTTTATATCTTTAGACAATGTTGTTTTAAAATGTATATATCGTTGCCAAATAATATAATTTGCCACAATCACAAACACCTAGGCGTGACACAAAACAGCGACGGTTTTAATAACGGCTTGTCGATGAGTAGCCGGAATGCACAATGGCTAAACGTAAGTACACCGCATTGTATACTCCTTTTTGATTTTGGATCAACGTATAGCCAATATCCAATTTGGCGCGCCAGTATGATTTCAGTTAAACTAGAAAATTTATAGTAACATTTATAAAATAGTATAAGTTAAGTAAACTCGTAGTCATAATAGTTAATAAATGTATATATAATATCCACAGGTAGCACATACCCCTATCTGAAAATAGGGAATGGTTTTATTGGACGTACCTAACACCACCTGCAACGTTGAGTGTTTACTTTACTTTTATCCACACTACATAACAAAAAATACAAAATGTTTATTTTCTATAACATGTTTTACATTTTTCAGTACAGTAATTCGATGCCTCAATTTAAGTATAGAATACCTGTATTAGGAGCCATCGCTCTTCCTTAACATACTTTAGATATTTTTACAAAAGACAAAACCATTAAAATTTGATATTACTTTAAGAATAAAAAAAAATAAAAAAATTACAAGAAATCAGGTAGGTAATAAATAAAATTACAACAACCGTTTACTATTTTAAAACAATTTGTTCTATCTTTAATCTAAAATTATTAATTTATTTGAGGGTAGGTTTACATAAACTTCACTAATGTGTTGATGTATGGTGCAAGTTGTAAAGAGAGTGCGTTTGAGAAGTGGATGTTAGTGTAGTGAATGTATGTAGTTAGGGGCCCTTGAGAACACCAGTCTCATAAGAGCCTGGGCGTCATGAGCTACCTAGTGTGTGAGTGGTGTGTGTTGTGTGTTAGTGTAATGCTTGTGTATGTTGGGATGCTAGTATTAAGTATATGTTTGCAGTATATTTTTATGTTTAAATTTAACTAACTTATAAAAGTAATAAGAATATCAGTAAAGGTAACAGTGATACGATTATTATATTATAATATATTAACACATATTATTATTTAACTATTTCTAGAATTATTTCCGTTTTGTGATAGTCAAGTTGCAGTAAATATTTGGCTATGCTACTTTTACATTCGTGATTATTCATTGAGTAAATATTCAAAATTTTATTTAACTTATTGTATATGTGCGTAGATTTTGCTACATATTGACGAGCCGCAAAAGTAGATTTAAAAAATGGATTTTTTATAATGTTAGTATTTGGTCTTATTTTATTCTTTATGAGATGAGGGTTATATTTTAACGATTTGTGTAATTTAGTAACTGAATGTAGTATATATAGTTTTCTAATAGATAGTGTATTTTGTATTGAGTATAACATTTCCGTCGGGTACCTATAAAGTTTAAAAAACATAACTTTAAGTCTTTAATCTCTGCACACGTTCTAGATTTATAAGATATGTTTTGTTCGCTCCTCCCCAAATTGGTATGCAATGGGTCAATATAGATTGAACCAGAGCAACGTATATTTTGTGAATAAGGTCTTGTGATGCTACATGTCTTAAGCTTTTAAAAATCCATATTAGTTTTCTAGTTCTGGTCATGAGTTGCTCGAGATGCGGATGCCATGATAGTCGCTGGTCAATAGTGACTCCCAAATACTTAGTCGTCTCAACTTTTTTGATAGTTGAGCATGAGCACAAACAATTGTTCATACCACATTCGTGGATCTTAACCGAGTAGTCACAAGCAGGTTGATTACGATTGTACATAGTAAAGCACATATAGTTTGTTTTATCTACATTGAGGGAGAGCAGGTTCAGCTTTAGCCAGTTAGCAATTACCTCGAGACCTTTTTCAGCTCTTATTTTAACGTCGTCCCACGATGATCCTGCAAAAACTACTGCCGTATCATCTTTACCCCTTTTTCGATTTTGGATCAACGTATAGCCAATATCCAATTTGGCGCGCCAGTATGATTTCAGTTAAACTAGCAAATTTATAGTAACATTTATAAAATAGTATAAGTTAAGTAAACTCGTAGTCATAATAGTTAATAAATAAATAAATTTATATATAATATCCACAGGTAGCACATACCCCTATCTGAAAATAGGGAATGGTTTTATTGGACGTACCTAACACCACCTATAGCTCATAACATGTAAAGTCTTCCTATTCAAACCACTTTATGTCATCTAATCACGTTATTATTTGAGAGCATTCACCCGCCGCTGGCGCCGGCGCATTGTGCACATGTTCTGATGGAAACAGAAAGCAATACTTACCGAATTCGTGCATCTAACTAAAACAATGGGCAATTTATTCGATTTCACTCTTTCCGCCAATTTCATATTTATTCTCGGATGCGCGCTCGGCTGAGCTCTATGAAACGATATGGCACTACAAATCAGTCAACAATAGATACCACAAATCAGTCAATAACAGGTACCTTGTCCAACTGACGATGAGGAAGGGACGTATTCGCTCAAGAACTTAGCAATTGCTAGTATATATTCAAGTAAGATTTTTTGGACAGATATTCTGTCACAGTAATTAGAACGAAGATTTTATACTAACGTACTAGTAATTTACAACCTGCTAGGTTTTCTCTGGTTCGAGCCTCTCATGATTTGCGCAAATTTTTCGGTCCGCTTAACATCACGATTTTGTACCTCTACGAATAATCCAACAAGCCAGTCGCAAGGCATATTGCATCTTTCAACATTTCCATAATTTAGTTATTTTAAGTAATTTCCCGTCAATTAAAAACACACACTTTTATAAATTCTGTGGTTTAAGCAAAATTTAAAAAAAAGTAATTATCCACTCTTTCCTCCCTGTGTATATTTCACCATACTGGGACCTTTAGGACCAGATTTTAAATGATTAGATTATTGTGAGTACGTTCTTACGTTTACGTACGTTTTGGAGTAGTAGAGCTCTTAGTGCAGAATTCGTCCGGGGAAGTTTTACCACCTTGCTCATTTTCGCTGTGAAGCATTAGTAGACTTGTACTTCAGTTAGAAAGGAAAGGGGGACAACAACGCATTGGCGATGCCCCTGGTGTTGCAAATGTCCATAGGCGGCGGTGACCACTTACCACGAGGAGGACTGTCTGCCTGTTTGTCAGCCCATGGTACAAAAATAAAATGTACTTACACATGCATTTACAGTATTTTCACTTCTGGGCCTATGAGAAAACAAGCGCTTCAGCATCTATTCGCTGCAGCATAATGCAGAATATAAAATAATATAGGTAATAAATTCAAATCCATTTATTCAGTTTAGGCTCTCGGAAGGTACTTATGTAGGTCAAATTTAAAGTTACTAAAGCTACGAAAATAAATGAGATAGTTATTTTTTAGCCTGACGCAGCTCTTGATTGTTGGCTGTTGTTTGTACATCTTTCGTTGCATAAAACCAACATATGAATGAAGAGTAAAAATATCTCTCATCTTATGATGCAGTGCAGACTTTCGTATACAGACCCTGATTGTCAGTCGGCCCAATTGGATTGGTGGTTAGAGGCTGACTGCCTCGCCATCGGACGTGGGTTCGATTCCCAATCAGGAGAAACATTTGTCTGTTTGTTATGTGTCAAAAATGGTAAAAATGTTTATGTTGTATATTAGTTATCTGTTTCCACAGTAGATACATGTATGTATGTACACGCTCTGCTTAGTTTGGCATCAGACGGCCGTGTGTAAAGAATGTTCCAGGATTGATCCTGCTAATATTATATACCTATGAGAAAGATTGTATGTATGGGTGTTTGTTGCTCTTTCATGCCAAAACTACTAATCGGATTTAGATGCAACTTGGCACATCGATAGAGCAAATCCTATAAAAAAAATTATCTCGGGTAAATGTCACATCCCTCAAGACAGCGGGTGAAACCGCGGAGCATAGCTAGTTATTTATATATACAACGTGTTACAAAATACCTCGTAAAAATATAAATAATTATCAAAGCCAACAACCCTAGTAAGCTGTCATGTCAGGGAACCAGATTATTTAACAGAAAGGCCTGCGTACCTATTTTACCTAATAATTGTCTACTTTAATAGTTTTTCTATTTTTCATAAAAAAAAACAGTTTTTAGTATTTTTTTGGGGTATGTTATACAGCGTTACCACGGTTCTTAAATATTGTGAATGAACTCGTTATAAGGCCCCATTTCACCTCCTTTCGGCTTTACGGGTAATTTTCTAACTCAATACGTAATTTTAATGTCAATAATTTCATTTTTGCAGTATCGCATAATGACAATTTAAATTTAAAATATCGGTACGTTAAAATTATCTCGCGTTGAAATCTTTTGTACGATCGAAACCAATTCTCTCATTACATTCAAATAATTTTTATTTTTAAGCGCATTTCGCTTTCTGTTGGTATTCGAGATCTTAATTTCACGGTTGATGAATATATGATAATTAAAAATGATACGTGACACAAGTTTTGTTTTGGACACAGTCATTGATCATAATGGGTAATCACTCTCTGCGATATACGTTTTGACTAGAAACAAAGGTCTATAGGGTATTGAATACAAATATTAAAATTCTTTTCATGTAGGTACTGAAGTACCATTCAATTATAAAATTGTAATGTGAATAAATAATGAATGAAATAAATAGGTGCGTAATTCTTCTTATAAGATTTATGTTTCTCACTTTGTTCTATTAGAGCTATGGGAATAATCATTGTTTTGTAATGAGCCTTAATGAATCTGTTTTCCCTGATAACTAATCAAACAATACATGTCATTTTTTGCTTATAACAAAGTTTTATATTGTCATCGTAGACCAAACACTGGGACGTACTTCAAGTACTTTTAAAAGTTACAGTATTATGATAACCATACTAACTCTGTAGGCTCTTAATTGTATATTACTCCTTTTTTTGTTAGAGACGGATATAGAAAACATAAATGTATGACAATAAAATACCTACGCGAATTGTTTACTCATCACGATGACATCAATGGCGTGTCCAAAGGATTTCAAAATCGGAATCCGCGCCAAAACGGCTCGTTCCGGGATAGAAGCTTCGTCGGCGTGATGCAGCCGCGGAACTTTCACGCGTATAAAACCGTAGCGATGGCGGCGCCCGCGACCAGTGTGCCCGACATCTGTGAACCTCCGCGCACGAGCATGCGCACAGTGGACCACGCAACACGCGCCCGCGAAAACGAAAGTGACAGATAATCATATCCCAGACTGTGACAAGCCAAGTGATTGTGTGAACACTGGAACAGTGATCGGTAGCTCCCTCTGTTATCCTGAAACTGTTTCTTCGATTTGACTCCACGATTTGAAAACTCACCTGAAAAGGTAGATTGGATTTTGTGTTTTCTCTTATTGGATTGTTAATGTTATTGTGTTTATGAAGTGTCATGTGGAGGTGCAAGGATCCGGATTTAGGGCTCAGAGAGTATTAGTTTCAGTAGGCGTAATTTTAACCACCGCCGCCTTAATGCGTCTCATTCATAAAAGTCTACAAATATATTCTGACAGTTAACAAATTGCCATGATTTTTTTAAGGCAGAAAAACCTTCTTCGCCAGGCCATTAAATTTATAGCAAAAATATGTCATGTAATTTTACCCTGCGGGGTGACAGAGCATTGAATTTACATACGTAATTAAAATTTTAATATATGCATGCAAATGTATTTTTAAAGTTTACTACGATATTACTACTATAGAGATATTTATAAAAACTGCATACAAGTATATTTTCTCCTCAGTTAAGTTATTAAATTAATAATAAAACTTTTCCATTTAGTTGACTTAAAAACTTTCGACAAACATCATAAACATACTATATTACGCGTTAAATCAGCATCATTGTGTATCCAATTGAGCGTTAAAGTATCTATAGGTATGTAATTATTTTTCGGTTGTAGAAAGTTGCGTAATTTTACTTTCACTCGGACCAAAATTATGTTTCGCATATCGCAAATATTTGAAACACACAATTTGCATGTACTCAACAGTTTTTACTATACGCAGCTGGCGATTTTTTTTGTTGTTTTAATGTAGCTAGTGTACACGGGGAGTTGTTCTTTATTGCCTTAGTGCTAAGAGCCACCTGTTGAGGCGACATGTGGTGTAGCCGGTGTGTGGAAAGTGGGTCATGCGTCACACAGCTCGCATTTTATAGGTGTACCTGAGGGGTTTCTCGTTTTACGTTAATAGGTATGTGAAATGGTAGTAGCCAGTATTGCAAATATTACCCCGAGATACAATACTGGCCGAAAAACCTTTTCAAATATTTCACGACAAAATAATAATAATTTTAAGTTGGAATAAATAAATAAATAAAAATAAATATTTTAGTTCAATCTGATGACACGTGATACCGACAATATCTTGTCTGATAGATTATGAAAGCTTTGGGACTCCATATTATCGTGATGCTGCCTAACACTGTCCTAAAACAAGTATAAAACATGAAAGAATGTGGAGAAGTAATTTCTACTGCATTAACAATGTCGTAAGCAATTTTTTATTGCCAAACTGACATTAAAATTGCAGAATGGCGTTATAAAACATGGGACATAGGACTCATTAAGATAATGATAATCTCTGCTTACCGGATGTAAAGCAACAAACTTGCGCTACAACAGTAGTGGTTGCCTACATTGTGTATTGCAAAATTCGTCCACATATACACATCAGGACTTCCCATTCTATTGTTTGAATGCGCTCAAGTTTTGTAACTTAAGTGCGGTTTGCGTCACGGTGGTGAACCATCTCCGGGATTGTCTTGAATCTTGCGCAACTGACATCACCAACGGTTGCAAAAGCGCATATCAGCATCACTGAAAAAGAAAATGAGTTTAAACAAGGTCGTTTAATAGTTCTATGACAAATAAGGCGGTGTTGTGCGTCTGTAACGCGTGTCACGTTTATATTTCGTAGTACTTTGTATGGCTTCTTGTTCATCACTACATAGTATAAAACAAAGTTGTTTCCTTCTGTCTGTCAGTCCCTATGTAGGCTTAGATCTATAAAACTACGCAACGGATTTTGATGCGGTTCTTTTAATAGACAGAGTGATTCAAGAGAAAGGTTTATATGTATAATACATGTAACATCACACGGGAACACGAGTAAAACCGCGGGGGACAGCAAGTACAAATATAAACCAGCTTCATAATAATGTTTGTTGAAATGGACAATAATTTAACTGATTTGTCAGTACGTTATGCATATTTCAAATGCTTTCTTTTGCAAATATGTGTTTTTACGTTCATGAATGACCAAATAGTGTTCCCACTTGATTGTATCTACACGCAGTCACCTCAAAATATTTAAAAATGTGTATTTGTTTTAGTTAATGACAGCTATTTAACGTTTTCCCGTTCATTACGGTATTTTCCAACTTATATCCATTTTTTTTCACGCTGAACTTAAGCACGATGTTGCGGGTAGTAAAAATCTCTCCTTAATTTGCATTACAAGATTTCCAAGCTAGCCGGACCAGTTACGTTGCATAATATTATTATATATGCAAAATAATATTAGCTATTCAACATTATGTCAAATGAGTTTGATGCGCTTACGAAGATTATCGAATTGGAAATTTTATATTATCAGCTGTGACATTGGATATAATATAATGTATACATGTACATATAATATGAATCGATGCTTTCACTTTCCCAATATATATATAGAATTCATGTTTACGAAATAAACGTACGAATGTAACGGAAACGCAGCGGTGAAAGCGTTAATGAGCATGTCCAGTTTTAATTTCCGTCAAGGCGACTTAAATCTTAAAAAAAGAAAATAATATAGTGATGTACAGTCTAACGCCATTACTATTAACATATGAAATTGTTTGCGTTGCTTTATTACTGGTAATACACCTGCCCATACAGCACATCTGATTATTTAAAATATCATGATTTGAGGTTAATTATTAATTATTATAGTTTTATATTTATAAAATGTATAAAAATATTATTTTATAACATTATGTCGAACCCTTCACGGTCCTATTATAATAATTTAAATAAAATATACATCGAGCAAAAAAAAATTTTTTTGGTCATTCAGAATTGAAAAATGGAATAAAAATGCGTAACTATATCAGCAATGATACTGTCTACACGAACGCTGATACTTAAAAATTGTAAGACACGCGAAGCTATTTTTTGTCATTTCATTTCGCGGTTTTTTGTGTGCGGACTTAATCTTGTAAGTAAGTGGATGCATTTGTTAAACGATGATAATGATTAGCCATTTTGTCGTGTCGCTAAAGCTGCGTGTAAGATGTGTATGTATGAGCTGTACTGGCAGAATCTCGATGTTGCGCGTGTGTGCGTAGTGGAAAGCGAGTCAGTGTGTCACCACCACGAAGCGCTCACCGCTCCTATCAGTCCATCTCTGCACCTGATTAAAGTTTAACTAATCCGTACGTATTATCATTGTAAACATTATTTGATGTGTTTTGATGTATTGTTTGAACGTTGAAAGTTTTTCGATTATTGATGAATCATTAGATAAACTTTCAGTTCAAAATATGCTTTTACTGATTAAAGTAATTCACTCTGTCGTTCATTCCACTGAACCATATTTTATACTCTTTATAATACCAAAAGTATCAACCGAATATGTATTATAGAGAAATAACATTTTAAAAATAAATTAATGTGAATTTATACAAATAATGCTGATTACTGACTGTCTTATATGTATTTAGGTCAGTTTAAGAACTAGATTAAAAGGGAGCAAATGGGTATTATATGTTACAGAGTAGCGTAAGAAGCTGGCTAGTTAGTGCAAGGCCAGTTCCTCGCATACTGTCACCCATAAACAGCGAGTAATTGCGTTTACACATGCATTGGGAACGGTGAAAAATATGGCATTAAAGTGCACCAGATTTTTATCTTACCCGACTTGTTTATGGTTATTGAATGAAAATCATTTCATTTTTATCATTCGTGGTATTGTGAAGTGAAATTAAAATAATTCTTTATCGTTCCCTTCCTCATTATATCTCGATTTCCATTTCTTTTTAACCTTCAATATCAGTTGTCAATCCCCTTTAAATGTACTTGTAGCAATGTTGATTTATCGAAACAGGTTGGCTTTATTTTATAAAGAAATATCCCGGGACATTCTTTATACACGGCCATCTGGTCCCAAACTAAGCAGAGCTTGTACTATGGCAACCAGAGAACGTACTACATGTACTTCTTTTATTTTTTCTAATTACATACATATATAGATAATTACACCCTAGATATGTTCATGCACACAAATGTTTGTCCTGGGTGGGAATCGAACCCGCGACCTTCGGTTTGCCGGTCAGAGTCGCTAACCACCAAGCCAACTGGCTTATTAACCAACCTAAATTATTACGGTACACCATTTATATGATGTATTTTATTTAATTGTTATTTTTTAATGTAATTTACGTGATAGTGATTCCTTTTCGAAATGATGCAGATTTTAGTTTAACTTATTTCAGAGAAGTAATCTTAATTAAAAGATGTGAAATCGTTTTTTTGTAACCATTTCCGTTTAGCGAGTTGTATTCGCGCGGGAGCTTGCTTGCTTGGTATTGTTTAGAAGCATAGTTCGGAAGTAGAGCTGTTTTCTTTTGCTTGGGAAATGATCTGCTTGTATCAAAACACGGTCAGAGAAATTAATGATTGTAAATTATAACCAACCAAAAGCCTTATTTTAATTAAACAAGATAAAGAATTAACTCGATTTCTCAAAGCCGTCGTTTCCGTTTTTCTTATATTTAAGCAAAGCAGTTAGGTAATGATGACAGTTTAAAAAAATGAGATTTCCCTTTTAACTTTCATCCATTTCTCCATAACATTATGAGGTGCCATAATTATTGCGAGATTTCAGAAGTTAGGAATGTGGTTAAACTATTAAATTACTTGCTTTACATATTTTTAATAATTGTCGTGGTTGATTCATCCGATCCGAATCTCATGGTTGATTTTTGGCTTCGCCTCACCTTACGCCGTAGGGTGGCCATCAAACAGTCATTATTTAAGATTCTAAATCACTTAAATATCATAATTATATTATATTTATCGAACTACAGGCGATTATTTAATAATCTGGTATCGATTTATTTTTTAATCTCCTATAAAATGTTGCGTAAAAACTTTCTAGTTAGTTTATTGCATATTAAGTACATATAATATATGTAACACTATTAATTGTCTCTTGATATAATTTCTTGAATATTGCCATGGGATATTGAAAAAGAAATTATATAAAATTATCGTAATAAAAATGATTGCAATTAGAAAGCGCCAAAGTGTTTTGCATGTTAACAACATAATGTGTGTAATAAACGAGAATTGCAAACGAGGCGAGCCCCTATCACGTGTAACGAGACGATAGGACCCCCATGCAGTCCAAATCACGCCAGCGCCCGCGCTCTCCGCGGGGAAACATCATGGATTTCACTTTTGTTACAATACTACAGTTTGTAATCAATGGATAGGACACACATACAATCGTTCTTTCTTACATAAAATAAAATTATATTGATAATTCTTCAGTTTTAACTGATTTTACAATATATGTACATTTATAAAAGGCACTCTCCATGTGCTACAAATCCGCAGCTCCTACAGAGAAATTGTAGTATGTGTCTTTATAGAAATAAACAATTATGATGATATTATTCACGTAGCTATCTTTAAAGGTTTACGATTATTTCAATATTTCAAAGAAGAAAGCGAGACAATTAAGAAATGCTCAAGTTATATTCAGTATTATTTTTTACACTTACTACGTTATATTTAACAATTACCTTAAATACACGTTACTTAGTGGCCATTAAGCATGATGTAATCTGCTTTCATCTTGGTGGCTGACACCAAAAATATTAGAAATTAACATCAGAGCGGTTCCGCTTGTAATGGAAACCATTGTTTCAAAACGTTCATGAAGAAACCGAAAGTATTAATTAAACTCAGGCATGCATGTGTAAGTTTGAATTTTTATGAATTATTTAAACGTTGGATTGGAGAAAGTATCTTAAATTATTGTGCTCCAATTATGATATGAAGTTTTATGTTACGGCTAATGAGTTTGTAAGGTCTGTGAGACGGCGGATGCGGTGGCACAGTGGGTGACGGCGCATTTTATTCCAAACCGCAAAATACATGCGAGCGGCGCCACTGTAGCTTCTAATGCGTTAGTAATAAAGGTCAAAGTTAAATCAAAAGCCTAGCCACAGGCCAATCGATATGTGAATACAGTGGCATGACTGCCAGAACTGACAGTATCAAATCACAGCACGCATCCATAAATCGATTTCAACATTGGTTGAGATAACAATCAGTTCAGAAAACTGACGCATATTATTCCGCACGCGTGAAGTCACGATCCGAGGTACAAGTTTAGGTAGTGTAAGTACCTACTATACATTTGTTTACATACGTTGCCTACTAAATCTTATAAAAATAAGTATGGATAATAATATTCAGAAATAGTACTGTCTTTTCACATTTTTATCCTTCGCTGTAATATTTATTAGAGGCTTTTTATTGTTTGATTGATGATTCTCCAAGGAATTATGAATTCAGTAAAATGTTGTAATAAAAATTCGACAGTTACTTCACAGCATGGAACGTCGCGACGATAGCATTTATTTCATCTAAATCACTTTCACTAACATTGCTCAAAAAGGAAAAGCTATAGTTTAAATTAAGCAGTCAAAGTTAATAGCCATTCTGGTCGGTAACTCGTTCAATTTTTTATCTAACGATAAATCGTTCAATTTAATCTTCCGGCAATTATCTCAAGAGCGTAGACAGTTACGAGTACTTTATAGAACTGCACCTAGTAACAATATTTCTTGTCGAAATGCGACTATATTAGAACCAGTTAGACGGTTTAAGGGCTTGCTTGCTCGAACTAGTGCATTATTTATTATGGCGGCGATTTCTCGCGGCCCGTCTAGAGATTTCACCACTTTCATCTCGTATTTACGAGTATGTACACGCCACATCCATCCTCCTATCGGCTCGCATTCTTTGTACGACATGACATGTACCTACAACTTGTAATTCTTTTATGAAATTTTATACTATGTTAAAATTATTAGTTGTGTATCGCAACATTAGGGGAGGACCAAACATACAATTGATTACAAACAAGGCGGTCTTATCGCTAAAGTGATCTCTGCCATGTAACTTTTTTATAAGAATACGTAGAAAATAATGTCTTAAACAGAGGATAAAAATAGTTTATATATATTTCAGAAGTTATCCATTACCATAAAAAAAATATTTCAAGACAAACTCATTTGTTCAGTGCATATAAGTTACGACTCACCACGAAACCTTTCAGCAATCGTCAGTGCGCCATACTTGCTTTCACTTTCACGTATTTCCGCCAACTCAACGTAGCGTCCCGACACGGGAAGGCTGCTTATCGCGTAAATAGCTTATTGTCTACCGACCACATTGTTGTACCAAGGACGATTTCACTTGTCACAATGCTAGGCAATGCACCATATAACTTACTTGGTTAATGGAATTATTGTTTATGACATAATAGAAAGACAATAGCACTACCGCAAATAGAGTTGTTGATGTTGGCATAAAATGCTTGCTATAGGCGAGGATTGGCAAGTGCATCGGCTATTATGCATTGAATTTCCAAACGAACAATACCTTTACTAGGTTGATAAAACTTCCCAATTTTACGACGAATAAAAATATTACTTACTCTGTAGTCTCCGAAGCTATCGAACTTCTTGAAAAGCAGCTCCGTGGTACTGTTACTGTGGTATTTGTCAGTTCAGTATCGACCTACTACCACTTCATTATTATTATTTAAGTTCCAAAGAAAATCGCATTGTTTTAAAACAAAAAGGAATTTAGATGTTATGCTGATTTGCCACAGATGGAATGAACAATATTACCTTTTTCTTCCGCCTATTAGCAGTAGAATCCAGTTATTTAATAAATTTGCAGATAATATTAAAGTATTTATAATTTCACAACATTTTGTCACTTTATGACTTTCTTTTTAGATCTTTATAAGTTGGTTATTGCATAAGAAGAAAGTAGAATATAAATAAGTTAGCCATTCGGATCTTAAATATAGATACAGCGAGCTTTCTTTAAATCAAATACAATTATGTAAAAATGTTAATTTAAGAATACATTTTCTGCATAAAATTACATAATACTATGTAATTATGCTAATATATAGAAATTGAAATAGGCAATCGATTGATCTTTAATACTATTGTATTTTATAGAAATATTTTCACTAATAATTATACTTTTTGCTTTATTGTTAGTTACACTGCCTTTATGTACTTTATGTACATTATTCAAACATGTTTACTTTGTTACAGGTTTTCGCACTTCATTTCACACGCAAATTTATGACACCAAGATAATATTTTCGTAAGTATCAAAAATAGGTTTACTTTCATATCTCGAACCACCATTAATTTAATTGAAAGCGTCAAAATAATATGAAGTACGACTCGTATAAGTAATTAATTACCTTTCAATCCCCTTTCTTGTTATGTAATAAACCAACCCACACTTAAAATCGGATATCGTTGTGTAACCCGCGTGCAATGCTCGTTAACTGTCGGAGTCATCTGTGTACTACTCGATCATTTCTCGCCGAAATGTATCGACTTTCACTCGTAATAATTACCTTTGCAAGTACGATTGTGCTGCGATATTATGCAATGCCTCTTTTCAGTTCATATAGAATAGATACCTTTAGTGCAATTGTTAAAGAAATATAATAAATCGATACTAATTATATGTCATCCATAACTGCCAAATAAAATTACACGTGATATTCAAATTCGAGCTATAAAAGATATGTATATATAGGAAATCTACGTAACATGCTACACGCTCCATGTAAATTATGAAATCGACAATGAACTTTAAAATGTAAGGAAGATCAAGTGAAAGCAATCAAATTCCAAACGTTTGGATTGGTCAGAAAGCGGATCGGAGTCATCGTCCTTAAATCGGCATCCGCATTGTGATTTCGACACAAACATGCTTCTCTGGGGAAGCCAGGGCAACGGTCGGCCAGTTCGGACGCAGACCTGACCAATTATCTCACGGTGTTACGCAAGTAGGGAGCGACGCCCTCGTCCTTGGCCTGTAAACGTGAACCAACTTTCTCTTCCGTTGCGTCCGCACCACCGCGGCACCGGCACCGCCCCACGTCCGCATAGGATGCACATAAATAGTTCTTTCTGACCGAGACGATGATGAGCGCACGACAGCGATCGCTAATGCGCGTTAAGATTACCCGAAACGATAAACTCTCACTAAGTACTCACTTTATAATGACTTCACCTAATTTTTAAATAGTCAACATGAATTACGTAATAACGTTTACGTTATAAGCCTGAATTTTGATTAAAAAGGAAAATAAGTAGAAAAGCACCTAATGGAAAAACAATTTCCGTAGTTTATGGCACATGAGTTGGCACGCACGTAGAATATATTAGCATAGATAAAGGAATACACCGTTGATAACATGCACAGCCGACTACCGAGGAGAGCACCGGTACTGAACCGGGCGGACACAGTGGATCACACGCATCTGTTTGTTTGAATGACACACATATACGTTAATACTTTATGGTCATTATTATTCCTTTCTATCTGAAACTAGCAACTTTAGCAATACATAACCTATAATGCATATTTTAATTACATCTCAAGTAAAAAGATTTTTACATGGTACAAGTAAAAGTTTCGTCGCTGAATAAAAGTTCACATTCGCTCGTCAACAGGACGTTTAGCTATTGAAAAATCACTTTGAGGCGACTTAATCTTTAATGACGAATTGCCTTCAAGCTAGACTTAGCCACAATATGATATTTAAGTCAGATAAGCTATCTTTAGTCATTAGGCTTGATTGAAGCAGCGGCAATGGATACACGATAGCAGGTATCAATTGTCGGGAAAAGTGTAGTCTAGAGTGATATTATAGCAAGCGACGTTTCTCCGGAACTTCCGGTTGCGCGGGAGTGGAAAAGGAAATATTGACAAGCGCGACCACTCTGCTCTACATCAGCCCTTGTTAAGATGCTTAGTGAAAATATAAAGAAAGCAGCACGTATTCAATCCAACTATTTTAAGGTTAATCGAAAGAGTTATTGTTTTATTGCAACGAAACGAATCGAATCTGTCGAAAATAAACTATTAAAACGAAAGCAAACTAACTAACGTAACTTTAATATTTAGAATTATAAATTTTGATGAATAAGTGTAACTAAATTTAAGCAAATGCTAAGTTATTATTTATAATCCATGTATCGGCAATAGAAAAATTTAATGTAACACTATTATTAAGGAACCACAAGCCTCAGTTCAAAACAACGAGCTGAGCACGCGCGGAAAGATGTTAATATTTAGAAACACAATACAATTGATCTTAAAATAATTCATCGTAGAATCTTCAAAGAGTACGGACTAAGAGTCCGTAGAAAATGTAAAAAGAAATAAATTAAAAAAAAAAAAAAAACGAAAGCAAAATAAATAAATAATAATAATAAGAGATGAAGACAAGCTTGTCGCAAATATATATTGTAGTTAAGTAAGATCATTTATAAACACTTAATTCCTTACAAGCCCATTTCCATAATATAGCTGACTAAAGCTTAAATACAGTGTATAATAAAGCAATTACGTGTAGACAGTAGATAATTCTTTCAGATAAAGTTGTCTTTATACAAACCACTTGGATCATGCAAATAATGCAGTTTTCTCGGGAAACCGTGTCAGTTTCTACGATATAAGGAATCCTGGCTTCTGATTTGGTATAAAACGGACATTGGCGCCCTGGTTGCAACGCTCAATCACTTAACGGTATATGTAGTTGCAGATTTAATTACTTTAGACTTACCTTTCTTAGCTCGTATAAACTTGACCCACGTTCTCTGGTTAAACGAGGCCTAGTTGAGGTTTCGTAATGATAGTCGCTCTTTACCGGCCTCATAGTAAAATTATAAATGTGTAAATTTGGATGTTTGGGTGCTTGTGGCTTAAACATGCATAAATAACTGAAATGATTTTAAAGTAGTAGTAAACTCGAGTAGTAGAGCTCTTAGTGCAGAGTTCGTCCGGGGAAGTACTACCACCTTACCCATTTCTGCCGTGAAGCAGTAGTGCACTTGTGTTACTGTGTTTCGGTTAGAAAGGTAAGGGGGCCGGTGAAATTACAGGCACATGAGACTTAACAACTTCACGTCTCAGGGTCGACAACGCATTGGCGATGCCCCTAGTGTTGCAAATGTCCATAGGCGGCGGTGACCACTTACCATCAGGTGGACCGTTCGCTTGTTTGTCGGCCCATGTGGTATAAAAAAAAAATTTAAAAAAAAGTAATTTGGCATTGATTAACAATTATTATACTTTTTATTCCGGAAAAGCATAAGTTCCACAGGAACTCCGCAAAAATCACGGGGCGGCATAACAGCCGACCGGCCCGTATTTTTTTAAATATCATCTAAGCAAGCGTATATTTTAAGAAAACAAATACCATTAATATAAAGAACAATTAGTAATTATAAGAAATTACAGGCACATGATACTTAAAAACTTCACGTCTCAGGGTCGACAACGCATTGGTAATGCCCCTAGTGTTGCAAATGTCCATAGGTGTTTGCCACGGTTGTTTGTCGGCCCATGTGCTATAAAAAATATATACATCTACTAGATATGACATCTCGGTGAGCACTTGACCGATATTTGTTTGAGCTGAATAAACTGTTTCTGACAAGTGGTTTGATTCTACGGTAGCTAAATGCCTAATCTAACACGACCCATTACGAGAAAAAGTTGATATGACAGCCTGATGTGTTATCATATCACACGTCATAGTTATTGGGACCAAAAAACCATGTCGAAGTGACAACAAAAATTTATATTATTTATACCCGTTTTTTGGTACACAAATAGAAATTAAATTATTGATGAACAGTGTTATGGTCCTACCTTTAGGCACGAGCCTCTCCTAACAAGGGTCCCCCATGAAGGACCACTTCGAATTGAATTGTCACATAAAGAATTCTTTCATAGAAATATCAAAAGTGATACCAGAAGCTTAAAACTCAAAGTCGGTGAACCATTTTGTACGTCAAGTACCTAATGGCTCTTAAATTAAAAAAAATACCCACAGCACTTTAAAACATGGTGTGTAGTAAAGAGACACGATGGAAGTGAAACTTTTGTTTTACAGGGAATCATTTTAATTATTCATTGATTATGACGGGCCAGTTGGCTTGGTGGTTAGAGACCCTAACTGCCAAACCGAAGGCCGCGGGTTCGATTCCCACCCAAGACAAGCATTTGTGTGCATGACTGATTGTTCTGTGTCCGAGTGTAAATATCTATATAAGTATGTATTTAAAAAGCTTAATTTGGGATCAGGTACCATGTGTGAAGAATGTCTTGGGATTTATTATTTTATATTAATTGTGTCAATCATTTATTTTTCGTTACACAAAAAGGATGCGGATCAGAATTTCAAAGCCCTCCCATAAGAAGTTCCACTTCAAAAATTATTTTTAATGGAGCTATTTAGACACAAGATTGATGTTTTTGAGATTATGAAATAATTATGTTCTCAATGATGAAACCTGATGATGGATCATTTGTCATAATACAGCATGCTATAGATAAAATAACCCCTGGGTACTTTATGTAACAATATTGATAAGTAATAGTTGCATAACAATGAGACTGGCTAATTGTAACGAGACGGGGGCGGCGGTGTTCGGTTCGAATGCTGGACTCGACACGATCGCACGCCGCTAACGAAAGTTACCGGATTTTGTCCACCTCCAATGCCAAGTGCGGCAAAGAAAGCGAGCCCAGCTTCCCAAACGAAACATCTCAAATATACCCGTCTCACTCTCTATACCATGGTCATAATACATAAGACAGAGACAACATGTGCTTAAAAGAGAAAGTGGGCCACGTTATGTTTCTCGGTACCATTAACACGGGCATTGAACGTAAACGTCAACGGATAGCATCTTGGAGGCGAGACACGTCATTCGAAACTCGTCGCTATTACCGTAACATTTGGGTGGCATTTAGTTTGTTTGACCGTAAGTGTTCCAAGGTGTAAGAATAAGCGTTTATTCATTGATACTGAGAGTACGGAGACGCAGAATTGGGAGAGCAACGAACTGCAAGCGAGAGAAAGTGTTGTGTGGCGTAACCTTGAGCCCACGTCGCTCTTCATCTGATCACCTAATCAATACGTCACAATCACAACAATATATTGTGTTCGATTACCGGTAGGAACACCTACACTTATATTTGGAGCAGACATTTACATAATAGAGATTAAAATCATTGTATGTATTAATAATATTTAACCACTACTACTTATTATCAAATATGTATATTACTTATAATCACAAATATTTTTAAATGATTGTTTATTTAAATTAGTAAAAAAAAACCTTGAATAACCTTATTTTGTGGTGAGTTCAAATAGTTGCACTTGAGAGCCTGTTTCAATCATTTTTTTTTAAATGTAAATAATCAAATCAAAGTGCTATGATAAGAGCTTATTCAAAATATGTTTAACAAATTCGATTTGAGATTTATTTTTAATAGTATTGTGAAAGACTTCAACGAAGTTACTGTGACATAACCTGAATATTATTAATAAAGATTAAATAAACATTTTTATTACATTAAAAACTGCCATGTTCGGTTTATCCCTCACTATCACCATAATCGGTTATCATAGCTCATATCATCGATAACTCCATTGGTTAGCCTTAATGACACCAAAATATACGTGATGTGAAAAACAAGCAAGACAATTTTATTCTATTGAGGTATTGAGGCAAGAATTTGGCGTTAGGAGATCAATCGGCCACACGCCTCGCGATTACCGATTTACTCTCTTAGTAGTTCTGTTTTTGAATCGACCTGTACCGGGCGCATGTAATTTGATTAATACGAAATCTACTTGGTAAACTCATACAAAAAACCCAAAACTGGGTAAAGATCGTTTTTCAATGGATGTATTTTTGGCATTTTTAATAATAGTTTGAGGTTACTGTAATAACAAAATAAAAAATTCGGATTTATGTGCTTCTTTAAAATCAAATCAAAGAAACATCACCTTCAAAGAATTTCTGATCCAGATCCTACCAGTTTTATTAAATTACAGTTTAAGGAATTATTAATAAGCTATTATCATGTCAAACTAGTGTTATGTAAGATATTGGTAAGAATTCCATTTTAGTACGTGGATAGCTGTAATTGGTCTCATAATTAGAAGTTCAAACCATGTAATTTTTTATAGTTTAAGACTGTTGCTGTCCCAAATAAAGAAAAATAAAAAAATAAAATAAAATAAATAAAGAAACCATAAGTTTAGATATAAATATTGGCATATTATGATAATGTGTCAAGTTTCATATTATTCGTATCGTACTTATTAAGATATTTCTTATCATTCTTTCGTTTCTGTATACTAAATACATTATTTTAATAAAGTATACCAATTTATATCATTTAATTAATGCTATATTCTATTTAAAAACCTAATAAATATTGTCATTGCAATATCCCATACAATGGCGAAAATCATTTTTTTGTTTTTAGCCCCCTTACATTCAAAACTTCATTTTATTTTATTTATAAAACGGATGTAGTAGTAGTACGCATTCTTTCAAATCCCTAACAATTACGGTTTAAAAGATACAGCCCTCTGATAGATAGACAGCGAAGCCTTAGTAGCAGGGTCCCATTGGCACCCTCTGAGTACAGAACCCCACTAATTATAAGTATTATGGTTTAATATCAACTAATAATTTTTATCTTACGGTGACAAACTCTTACGACCAAAATCAATTTCTCAACGTGTCTGTCCAATGACCTAATAAGTGAAATCGCCATTAACAGAGTCTGAAGACAATAAAAGTGACAACGTACGTTTTTCATTCGAAACGAAAGCTAGTAAAACAAATTCAATGGCATGTTTTACGTTTACGTTCTCAGATTAGTTCAAGACTCGTAATTGAAGCGATATAAGGCTGCAAATCATACATTTTCTTGGAAACGCATGAATAGAGTTTGATTATTTATCGTTTTTACATTTTGATGCGGGAGAAATCAACAGCAATGTGATATTATGAATACATGAATCGTTTGACGATTTGTTTGTGATGCCAAAACAATCAACAGGTGTTTTTACATCAACATACCTACGCTCGCTTTCTCGCATTGTTGTGCGCCAAAAGAGTAATGGCGAAGAGGATATAGTCTCAGGTATCCATCAATTAATTAAGTTACACTTTCAGTTTGTTATTTATAAGCTAATTAAAAGTCGTGGCATCTGCGCCTGCGCACCGTTAAACAGAGACGAAAGTGACTTAACAAACATCCAGATTTGCAATCATTCTCTACGCGCGTGACAACCTGTAACAATAACACCTAGTGGACACTTAATTTTGCGTTTTCTACTTAATAAGCATTGGATATTCATACATAGCCGCATTTTCTGTTGGAATTTAACGCTTTAATAACCAGTCTATTAATAAGTCAGTGTTGAGAAGGAATATCCGGTGTCGCATTTATCAGAGGAAAGATTTATTTATGCATAAAGTTACTTTATGATATTGCTTTGTTTTATCTCTATTTATAATCATAAATATTATGAAATTAATGCATAGGTATATTAATAATCTAATTGAACTAATTAGGCGCAATACAAATTTACCATCGGGTCGGGTTTATCAAAAAAATATTGTATACAGCCTGAAACCGGTTACCAGTAGAATATAATAGTATTATTAGCGTCGAGATATCATGATTATGATAAAACGAGCATGCCATCATCTCACAAGTAATTGCTTTACGTGACTTGACTGCTTTCTCGAGCATACAGTATCCTCAATGAAAAATTAATAATAAAAACTGTGAGAACAGAGATGTTTGGAGACATCACCGTAGTAAAACTTGTTCTATAATGTTTGTAATGTTTTAGAGAGCAAAGCAAGTTAAAATACATAGAATGAATAAAAAAGAATATTATAAGTTCCGCTACTTAAAAGAAACATTTTGTGAAGATGTGCTTTTCTACAAGACGGACAAATTCCTAAAACATACAAGAGAAAATATTATTGGGATATGTAGGAATTCAGGTATTTTCCAGGTTTGGAATAAAGTAATACCTCAGTCATAGCTTAGCATAGCTAACTATTTTATTTATTTAAAATACTGAAATAATAACTAGAATGCTGTGCATTTTATTGATCAGCATATTGTCGAACGTTGCGTCGGTTAATTGAAACAAAAACGGTAATTGAACAAAAGTACTGCATTTTTTCTCTGAATATTGACTAGCAGATTAGTAATGGGTAGAAAACGAAAGTTCTGAATAAAATTACAACTTGAAAGTTTTTGTAGATCATCTCGTGTGAAATCTGAATATAGTTTTTACGTTATTTTTAATATGCGAGTCATACAATGTGAGTCGCGTCCCACGAATTGCGAAGAAGCCGTATTAGTTAGTAAAGATTAATAAGTGCCTTTTTATTATTGTTCATCCATAATTAACTTTTCTATACGGTAAACTGTGACGAAACTGGTTGGGTATTTCTACCATTCAAATGCCGTAGGTTTGGTAGATGACACTGACACTGTCAGGTTGATCAAACTTAGTACTTTAGTGAGCAAAATAATGATTTAGAGCAACTTTCTCTGAATGCTGGACGTTGATCAATGAGTGTTAAATTGGATAATACGTCCGGACTTCTCGCTGGCGAATGGCGACTGATGAGTATTTTGACAGAGCAATTAAGGAACTTAAAGCGGACGCGTGCAAATAATAGTTTGCCCACAGGCGAAGTAGACTATTCAGCTATTGATGCAGATTAATGGTTCATAGATTGGTTGAATTTTGTGCCTAAAACTCTTAGTCATTGATTTGAAAAATTCCACAAATAAACATAAATACCAACAATTTCCTACTTGTCATGAAATCATTTATATGAAAAATTGTATCGAACTTGAAAGTTTATAAATTGAAAATAAGCTACGTTTATGAGTCATGGCAGGTTTAAACCGCAGAAGGGTGTGCGTTGCGGTAGACGTAGATATTTCGACGAGATCTCACCACGTTTATGGTCTGAATTTGATTGGGCGACCGGTGGCCCACATTCATCATTTCTTGTCGGAGGTGCTTAATTGAGCGCGGCCAGCACCTACTATAGCGTCTATTATTATAATATCGCCGCAGATTACAGAAAATAGAAAATGCCCGAGGGCCCGCTTTCTTACAAGTAACTAGCTAGCAGCCTAGTTACAACAAGATGGGTGCAGCCGTCGAGAAAAAGTAACCAATGTCTAAGACGAGCTATGTATTTATAGTAAGATTTAAATTGCATAACAAGTATTTCAGAAATGAATTATATATCATGTAGCATATAAGTCGTAGGATTAAATTGTCACCACTATAGAGCCATGTAGCAGGGGTAGGGATGGGTCCAATTTTTCTGATAATTTTTGGATTGTCAGATTTTGAGGAAGAACTGCGCGGTTTCGAAATAAGAGCATAATATTAACCAACGATTTATCAATGTGCTGGTCATTTAAAGAATTGGTAGGAGTATGGATATTGTATCAAAATGAAGCATAGTATCTAACAGCGTGCAGGCACTCGACTATGTTCTCGCATCGACAGATGAGACTTTCTGTGCTTTCTAACCGGCGAGCGATCGAGTGTCTGGGGTGAAATCGGCAGCAGTGCTCGCGCAGCCACCCGGCGGCGATCACCACGCATGTCCACCGGGGCCCGCCGCGGCCGTGCGATACGTTCACGTGGCTACCAAGTGCCGACGAAGCACACTATCAAGCGCAAATACATTATTAATATATTAAATAAAGTATAGATTTTAACGAACAACGTAAAACAAGTTAAAATACCAACAACTTATAAAACAAACCAGCTAAAGATTCAGTGGGTAAATATGTGATTTGTGTAGATTTATTATTGTTATGTCTTATGATGTTGGTAAGGACCCAAAATCAGCTAAAATTATTGTAACTATAAAAAAAATATTTACATCTGACTATTGTAGAGATAAAAACGGATAATACAAACAAAAATGACCTTGGTCTTGTAATAAGGTGAAGGTCGCGCGCGGTTTCCTCTCGACGCAACGGGAGCGTCGCGCGCACTCTGTGTAGTGAAAGATGCAGCCGGTGCAGTTCCGGCGGTGGCCGCTGCACTCGGTCAGTGGGTCAGCCCCACTTGGCGCGGCGTGGGTGGGGCGTGTGGCGGTAGCGCGTCTCGACAGCCCCAGTGCGGCGAACACAGTTGCCGCCGCCATGGCTGCCGAGCTCGCTCCACTCGCGCCAACCGCCCAGCACCACTAGTGCCGATGCCAAGCGCCGCCCGCGCGCCGGGGCCCTAGGCTTGTGTTTACCTGAACGTGTTCCCTTGGTTGCAGGGTGCTGACTGTCTGGACTGTGACTATGAAGAGGATCAGATTACTGTTGGTGCTTGCGGTGCTCCTGTTACAGGTCTGTACTTTATTTTTATTTATTAATTTTGTGAAACTGAGGCTGCTGATAAAATCAAGGACCAATTTGAGTGATAGAATAGTGAAAAAAATTCAAATTAAATTTTCATAAAAAATATTTAAGAAAACAGAAAAACCAAGGTAATTCGGTAGAACTGCTATTTCAGCGTATTAAAGTAGCTTTAAAACATAACTAATAGCAATGGTGGCTTTTGGGCATAGATAGCAGAACATTTCATGCTTTCGGGAAAATGAAGAATAACATCATAATGATATATCCAGGTAGACCCTTCACGTGCATTCATAAATTCAACTTTGTTCAACTCTTAGCCAATTAGCTACACTTTTCGCCAGGCTACAGGTATCTAATTCGGTATCAGCTTTGACCGATTGAGACATTCTTATACATTTATATAAAGATGCATTGCCTCAATGCAATCCTAGTAAATCTAATGCAATCTTGTTAGCTCCGAACATCTATTGCACTCGGTCAAGCCAATACCGTTGACTTAAACTGAACACTCTTGTGATTTAACAGAGCACCTAACAGTCAATCATGTTGGTGTCTTGTGTCTCTCTACCGGTGTTCGTATTATACGTTAAATTCATTGAATTATCCTCTAAAATCAACAAATCTTTATCTATCAATTATTTTATTTAGTTTAGCCATTTAGATCGGAAATTAACCAACTTTTGTAAAAACAGAATTTTAAGTACGTATTTTACTAAGTAATTTAAATCGAGGTTAATATTTTTAACCTTTTTTGAATCCATAATGACAGGCTGGGTCATGACTGAATTAGTCTTCTTTTATTTTCAATTTGCGTTCGCAAATTCAATTCATAACCTTAATGTGAAATAAGGTGTACTTAAAATTGCATTACCTGCTTAAATAATTGATATTTCATGATGCATAGCACCCAATCTACGGTTTATGTATGGACATGAAGCACGATGTGCTACGGTGTGCGTCTGCGCTACACTCCTACATAATTCAGCTTTTTCCGCTCGCGTTCTCGGCAACTAGGCTAATGATTCCGTTAGCACATCCACAAAACACCGGACCATTGGAATCTAACTGCGTATGCTGATATGTATATTGAATGCCTATAAGAGAAATTATCGTTTGGAGTTGCTTTGTTAATCGATAATTAATTATATTGTATTTGTTGTATTGTATGGGAGTACCACAGTCTCTGTCCTCCTTTGGAAGTTCGGAGAAAAAGAAGACAAATCGTTAGGTCCTTAAAATTCAGTGATTCATAGTCGATATTTGACGGTTTTTAGGTCTCCCAAACTTATATCTTTGTCATAATTTTGCTGAAATCCTCAGTGACGGTCTGTTGATCATTATAAGATAAATGTCTCGTGCAAAAACTTTCATGTAATACGGAAACGATAAGTAGCGACCAAGTAATGGAATTTTCTCGCTCTATTTAATTTTAAACACCTTATTTTATTGATTCCTGGATCATCTAAAATGAAATGTGTAATAGAAGAGGTTCCGTTCCAATTTTTTTTTAATCAAAATCCTTTTGTTAGGCAAGGACATAAATGCAAGTATTTCTAGATATAAAGGATTAGTGCGCTGGATATCTGAAAATAGTCCTTGATTAACTATTTATATATAGGGTACCCATATGTACCTACATAGAATCGTTGTTGACCATATTTCCGTACTGACGATAGATGGTCTATGCGGAAAGCACAGAAAAACTGATGCACCGGTACTTTTGGCGACAGTTTTGTATCTAGCCAGCCTGTAGGACTGCACTTTGTACCCAAAGTATGGAATCATAGTGCTCAATGGTTATTAATGTTATTCTTCACTAGAAACCGTAGGATATAGGAGGAATATTTAAAGTAGTAGTATTTTTTGTGTAGTCCGGGGAAATACTACTTACACATTTCTGCCATTAAGCAGTAGTGTACTTGTATTATTGTGTTTCGGTAAGAAGTTTATATGGACATGAGACATTGGCCCTCGGTGTTGCAAATGTCCACGGGTGCTCTGCCTGTTTCTGTTTCTATCGGAACATAAAAAAAAGGATGGCCGTGACATGGCATGACCGATGGCGTGGGTTCGAGGATAATACCAAATGTCCCGCCGCGTTTGTGTCCAATGATCGGAACACCGCCTTCAGCAGAATTCTGGTAGAACAAGTAAATACATTACCTGAAAAAAGTTAGTTGGCTGTTTTGGGACATACAACTAAGTAAAAGGAGAAGAAACGAACGATATTTTTCCCGATATTTTTTAGCTATTGAATGACTTTATTGTTTCTAAGCCAATAACAGGTAGAAAAAAATTAAGATTGAAATTATTCACAAATAAATATTTGCTAAAATAATTATATTTCCAAATTCGATAAATAATATTTAAATCATTTTTTTTTATATTTCATCTTTAACCGCAACACAATCCATTTTGAAACTTTGAATTCAAGTTCAGTTCGGAATTCTGCCAAAGTAGTAGTAATAGTCATAGCTTCTGCTCCGCAAGAACAGCCGATGCCAAGAACATCTGGTGCTCTTTCGTGGGCTGGAACGTCTCGACGTTCTTGCTAACGAGGACAATATCGGAGTTGACAGTTGTGTACTGCTTTCGGTGTGCCACAAGCTAGCTGTAGTCGTCTCAGAAACTGTTATTACGTCTTCAGACTCGGCAAGGACGAACCTCGGTTTGCGCACGCATTACGCACTTAAAAAGGGATTAACGGATTTCGACCTTTACTATTAATGGATTTCGGTGGTTATTGGCTAAATCGAAATGACGGTGGGAAGCCCTTTTCATCTATTGTCTGATTTTATAAATACTGCGGCATGATTTAAAGCTAATAAACATACAAAAGATATCTTAGTGTCGAGATTTTTAAATAAAGCCTTGAATTCAAATCAATACAGTTTTTACTTCATAAATACTTAAACAATGTACTACGAACGCTACGAGCGAACTCTACGCTGTGCAATGTCAATGACCGTTAAACACTTTTTTCAACGAGCACTTTCACTGTTGATAAAATTTCGCAGCTTTGTCAGGGAATTACGTAAACAGTTTCATGCAGTCGATTTCGTTTCTGGCCATTATAATAAATACCAGAGTCGAACGAATCATTTCTCATTGCAAGATGTTACAAGCATTACGTTACATTACTAGACACGACTGATCTATAATAGATTGAATGTAATTTCATCATTCAAAACTGGGAATAATATGTTCGATAATCTTGTTAGTTTTAGGTGCTATGGTCCATCACTGAGTATGCATATTATATGAACACATATCCAGCTTTAAGCATATGTGATGGTGCTACCATTGCTACGAACCTTGTTGTACGGTTGTAGCTTCAGTAACTTTAAATTTGACCTTCATAAGAGCTTTCCAAGGGCCTAAACTGAATAAATGTTTTTGAATTTTGTTTTTTTTTTTTTATTTTGAATGATTTTGTGCCAATATGGTGTTAACGAAACCTTCGCAGGTCAAGTAAAACTAAATTAAACTTACCTTCAAATTTACACTTTACACCCATTATCCCGGTAGAAATATAGTATTACAATGTAATCCTTCATGAAATTAGATACTGGTGCGTACGATGCGTACGACGATATGAAATATATTCAGGGAAAATTCCTTTAAGATAGGAGAGCGATCAACTTTAAAGTGACAACATAATTTAGCAAATTCACGTTAGAAAGCAATTCGTCAATGAAAGTGTAAACTAGCGATCACTTTCGTTTGTCGGATGGCTTTAAGAGTGATGGTGCACAATACTTTATTGCTGAACATTGGGTCAATAATTGATCTGTATGGCTCTCTATGGGTGCTAAATGTTGATTCGAACTTATCCACGTTTCTTCTTATTTTTGGAGTGAAAACTTAATTAGCGGCGTTGAGCTCTTTTTTTTTTTTTTTTTTTATATAAAAACTTGAGCGCACTTTCTTTGGGATGAGTATAAAATATTAAACTCGTCTCAGGACACGTGACCTGATCGAAAATTCGTAAGACGGTAAAAATGCACAACGTTAATGTTCAAGTAATCACTTCTGCCGGCACTCCCGAAAAAACCCGTTGTTTTTTTTATCTATTTATTTTTATACTAATCAATATACACCTATATCTATTTTTGTCTTTAGTTTGTACGATATTAGTTATAACTATTATACCTACTGATATAACACTGGTAAGATCGCTTCGGTACACGATAGGATGACGAAGTTCGAAACTAAGTCTAGGACAAATCTAGAAACATCTTACTTCTTTAATTTCATGGGAAAATTCCTATGATGTAGCAAAGCGTATTCTATTTAGAACTTAAAGGAATTGTTTGGAGTTCATTATACTTGTCACAGGAATGTAAGAAAAAGATTTGGCAGCATAAAGACCTATTCGAAACTCTGTAAACGCATACCTTGTGCAATCCTAATAGTTAAGATGACATTAGTATCTAGGACAAAATCTGGAAACATTTTACATTGAGTATGGGACAAATTTAATGTAAAAAGAGTATACCGTTTAATTATTCAAATATTTCTTGGAGCACAGTAATTTAGTCTTTCAAAGAAATGGCAACATATTCCAAACTCAACATATTCGAAAATACCTTACAATATCAAAGCAAATAACTTTCTACATCTTACCGCCGAAGGGAAAGTACTCACGTGCTCATAGCCCACACGCCCTAAGTTCAAGTTCATGAGCTCGGTTGGTATCATCTGTTATCTACTTATGTTGCTTCGTGCTAAACGATGACGTCACGTGCCAACCGTTTAATGTATGAATGCTGGCTTTCTATTACGCTTTATTATGAAAATAAACTAATATTTTTATATAAAAATCAGCTTTCGTATGTTTGTCTGCAAAACGAAAAATGTTAGATAAATTGAGTAGGAGTTTTTAAATAAATTTGGATATATTTGAGTGTCTTTATATTCAAAGATCCCACGGGAACGCAAGGTTTAAATTAAAACAATTATTATTATGATAAATGACTATAACACTTCCTTCCGAAATAATTATTATCAGACTGAGTCATAGCAATGTGTGCCCGGGTTAAGCTAGATTCTATACAAAGGCTGATCTCAAAATCTTAATTATTCATCATCCACTGATTTATTTTTATATCTCCGTTTTTAATAAAGCTTTCTTGTTTCCATTGACTGTATCACGCTCGATCAGATAAAACGCACTTAAAACACACTTCCCACGTTCCCGAATACTGCAAAATTATACTCGGAGACAATATGAATTGCAATAAACTACATGAACTAGGTGGAGAGAGATGTGAGCTCTTTGTACAATTGGCAATTACGAGGAAAATGTTATCATCTGTGACAGTCAGTAACTCAGGCAAACTCATTTCTTTTATTCAAAGCGAAAAATTGGATCCTTAGCGAGAATAAGCGGGTTTTTTTTATAATGAGTTGTAATCTATAATATTATTGTATTTACCATATTTATTGATGACATCATATTTAATTTATTATCTACACATATTTTATATACCTACCTAATATTAATAGAAAACCGAACCGAACCTGCGACATAAAGCAATAAATAATAAAAAAGAAAAAAAAATTATAAAACATAAATTCAACTACGATTGATACCATCGAAATCGGCACTATGAATAGACGGAATGGAAAAATATTGTTTTTATTAAAGATGGAAACATCGCCGGGCCTATAATTTGACTAGATACCTACTCATTATGCAACGGGAGAAAATCCTTTCGCAAATGGTAAAAAAAACCCTAAATATAAATATTGGTCGGTTAGTTAAAAAAATTAGTCGAACATGAGTTTTATTGAAAATCCACACTTCGGCAAAAAATACAAAACATTCGTCTACTAATACTTTTACCATTTATTTATTAGCACTAGTATTCTAACTAGGACATCCGAAATTAAACCGTGACAAAATGCATTAATTAACGGATTGCTAATGAATACCTACTAATAGTAGAAGGTAGGCAGATAAAACTAAGTCTATTGACATACAAGGAACGTACATAAATCACTCAATAAATAAACTCGACCTTGTTGGGATTCCATAGACCGCAAACAAAAATCCGGTTCGACCAAATTCTTGTACGTTTAATAAACAACTTTCTTCCGCGATGTACCAATTTTTGTACCAACCTATACCATGTATGAAGATTTTACAACCGCGACAATTTATCTATGCTGCTATTTTGTAATTGCTTTCTTAATATATATCCGAAATTATATAATCTAAATCTGTGATGTAAAAAAAATGTAATAAGCTAGTTCTTTCCTTGCCTACCTGCTTCAATTTACAGGTCCTCAAAACACAGGGCTCCACGTTATACATACCTGCAAAAGATCTCCTTGAACTTTTCCACCCTAACAGCTAGTAGTTCTCCTAAGACTCACCTGCCAAATCCTACTTAACGTTACACTTAGTCCTTTGCACATCGCTCTGATACTATATTGGTCGGTTACCGGATCACGTTTACGAATAAATTTATTATGCGAATCCCGACCTTAATGGATATACGTAAATGAACTGACGTTAGTTGTTCAAATTAGTCTACAAGCGGATGAAGCTATAGTGTATACTTTCACCTGCGCCCGCGCCGCGTAGCCGCCCCAACACGACTACGTAGCACCTGTCACGTCGCGCACTCGCGCATGCCATTGATTTTATAATTGCTCAAAATAGTCATATTACAAATTTTATAATTAACTAGCTGTCCCGACAGACGTTGTCCTGTCAAAATAAGTCCAAACAAAAATTCTGGGTTTCGATCGCAGCGCCACCTACCAATTGTGAATCTTAACCATCCTCGAATCCACTTGAACACACACAAAAAAATTCGGTCCAGCTGTTTAAGAGGAGTTCATTGTAAACACACGTACAGAAGAATTATATTTACAAAGATAATATTATTACCAATGACTAATTTATTTAATGTTTTTATTTGTTCTCTAGAGAAGATGGATCTAAGAATCTAAGATGAAATTTTGGATATAAGCCCTTAAGACAAAAGTCATTGGTTGCCATTGAGTTCATAGGATATAAATATTCGAAATATTGTTGACTATCTTAGATCTGGTTTCAGCTTAAATATAAGGAATGGTACTCTAATCGTTCATAAATATATAGATCTATAAAGATAATAATGTAAGATATAATAAGGAAAATGTCGCGAAGAAACCATGCACCTTCAGTGGTAGACTTCAATCAAGGATTTGATGGTATCCCCCAGGCTTCCCGGTGTTTCTGCTGCCTGTGTAGCTGCCAGTTCCACTATAGGTCTTGTAAGCTTACTTCCGTGGGCTAGAACATCAATTACCATGGCGTGAAGTGGTTGTGGTTTACCGTAAGCTTATTCCTTATCAAAAAAAAAGAATTTGAGGTAGATTTGACATTGGGAGGTGTTTGATTACACGTGAATACTGACAAAGAAAGATCTAGTTATGAAAAAGAATTGCGCATGTTTATAGGTCCGACGTTTTCTTCCGCAACTGACAATCTCGATCAGTGGGTAATTTCTAACCGGTTTAGAAAACGCGAGCGTTGGTACGCACCGCCCGCCGGCAGGGACAAGACAGCCTGCCACTTGCAGCTATTCTTACATACTAGGTACATAGACTGGCCCCGTCAATCTGGCACCTGACACATCGGCTCTCACACCATATCACTCCCCAAGCTAACGTACAAACAAACAATTTTTACCATAAATAGTAAGCGTCGCTCTCTTGTAATGCTTCAACAGTGTAGTTGGGTGTGGTTATTTCGTTCAAGAGTTGTTCAATTTCAACATTAAATACCACATAGTACATGCTTGCTTATTTAATTTGATCGTGTTGATTTTTCAAAGACGTTTAACAAGTTAACAATACAATAGATGTAATGAGATGCAAGTAGCTACATAAGCTGTAGATTTCGTAAACGATAGATAAAATGCAACTTAACATCGTGAAAGCACTTGCGGAACTCATCTTAGCAGTGTGATTGCACTGATTAATATAATAATTGGTCGCTCGAGCTATCCATCAGTGTAGAAAGTCGGAAAGAACGCTCCGCATGCACCGCGAGATGACGGCGCGGGCGCCTATCGCAGGCGCGGGCGCGGGCGAAGAGGGTGCGCGCGCTCGGCGTACGCGCTCGCGTGTCGCGGAATATGTAGAGTGAGACGTGCCGAAGAATGTGCTCCTCCACTACCTTAGCCGCTATACTGTACACACTCACATACCTACGTTTGGTACATCGTGTGAACGTGGAAAGCGAAATCTCATCATCATTAAGATTTCTGATGTCGCCAAGATAACATAAATCCGGAACACCTTCGTGATGATCTATATAGTTTTAAAAACTATTAGTTTACAGTTCGCGGTTTTACCAGCATTCCCGAGAGATCTATTTTCCCAGAATAAAGTACCTATCATATCAAGATTCAGAATATCCTCTATCTGTGTACCAAGTGTGATCTTTATCCTTCCAGCCTATTACGCGTTATTGAGTAACAAACTTCCAAACATTAACGTGTATAATAGGGATTACTTGTAAATTGGTAAATTGGCTAACGATAAATGTTTGTTTGAATTTCAGGATGCAACGTGTGAGCCACCTGTCGACTCGGCTTCGCTGCCACTAGAACATCGAGGAGGCGGCGGCTACGGCCCGCCGCTGCCACAGTCACATGCAGATGACCCATGGCCACTGGCTACACCGGATAGCCCAAAGATTAAACATCTTCAAGTGCAATGCGAAAAAACACATATGCGTGTTAACATTGAGTTTGATCGCCCTTTCTACGGCATGATATTTTCTAAAGGATTCTATAGCGATCCTCACTGTATGCATCTTAAACCGGGCACAGGCCACTTAAGCGCGACATTTGAAATTTTCTTGAATAGCTGCGGTATGTCGAGCTCCGCTAACCACAACGTCGCTACTTACGGTAGTCCAACCCCCAGTGGTTCATACGTTGAAAATACGATAATTGTCCAATATGACCCTTACGTCCAAGAAGTATGGGATCAGGCAAGAAAACTGCGTTGCACGTGGTACGACTTCTACGAGAAAGCCGTCACATTCAGGCCTTTCCAAGTTGATATGTTACATGCGGTTACTGCTAACTTTCTCGGAGATAACCTGCAATGCTGGATGCAAATACAAGTGGGGAAAGGACCTTGGGCCTCAGAAGTATCCGGCATAGTTAAAATAGGTCAAACGATGACAATGGTGCTAGCAATAAAGGATGACGAAAATAAGTTCGATATGTTAGTCCGAAATTGCGTTGCCCATGATGGAAAGAGAGCACCTATTCAACTCGTCGACCAATATGGCTGCGTTGTACGACCAAAAATTATGAGCAAATTCCAAAAGATAAAGAATTTCGGACCCTCTGCTTCTGTAGTTTCCTTTGCTTACTTCCAAGCGTTCAAATTCCCCGATTCAATGAACGTGCACTTCCAATGTGTAATACAAGTATGCAGATATAACTGTCCAGAGCCAAAATGCGGTCTAGGTGCTGATTATGGTGTACCACTCATAGGAGGTAATGCGCTAGGAGCCGGTGAATATGGTGTTCCAAATTCGCCACATGCTGAATATGGTCCACCACCTCCGGCGCCACTCGGTGAATATGGCGTACCGCCGGCTTTCCCCGACCCGCGGCATCCTGCCGATGCAACAGGCTCATTCTCGGAGAAGCGAGATGATGCCGTACCACCTCCTCAAGCGCAAGTATCATCTACACCAAACGCACCTAGTCCATCTTCACCTGCGCCAAATCACGGTGATGATGAAGTCAATTTACCACCTCCTCCACCACCAGGCCGTCGTGGAGTATACAATACAGTGAAGAGAAAAGATGAATCTCACGGGATTCTCGCGACATTAGGCGGGCGACCTCGATCCGTAGAAGATTTACCTGAACGGTTAGCAGGAGTAAGGCGGCGAAGAGAAACGTCCACGCCGACGCGTATCTATAAGCGTGATGCTCAAGAAATGACAGATGTCAACACGAGTCGCATCATCCAGGTTGTAGCACCGGGTGATGTCAACTTTGCTTTGAATAGCGCCGCGGCAAATGAGACCGTGGTGATTCAGTCTCCGGCGAGTGATCCTGAGACTATCTGTATGTCAGTGCCGTCGTTCGTAGCGGGGCTGGTCATGTTACTCTTAGTGCTGGTGGTCGCTTCGCTGGTGGCCGCATTTCTATTTGTGCGTGTCCGTGCGCTCGACAGGAAGGGTGCGCACGGCGCCACCGCCTATTACGAAACGGATTACGTGAAACACACAAACTAACGAAAACGAGCAGTGCGATTGTGACGCGAGGACGTTCCATAAACTTTTCTCGGATCCAAAGAGCGTGCGTGCTTCGGCCCCGGTCGGTCGGCGTCGACGTCGGCGTCGGCGCTGTCGCGGTCGCGATCGAAGCCCGGTTATGTGTGAGTTATTTATTTAGTTATTTAGTGAGTGTGATGTATATCTTCGACTGTTTTGTAAATTATTTTATTCGTGTGAAAAGCACCCTGTAATACTGCCTTATAGTCGATACGTCTGTTGTAATTTTGTAAAGAGTCGTAAGTAAGGAGATAGAACTAAGTTGTATACCAATAAAAAAGTGTCGTGTGAGAAAAGCTCCCTAATTATTTATAGAACCTTTATACCATTATCGAATTACCTCCATATCATTTTACAAGCTACGAGGATCAAATCGGAGATACTCAAGATATAGGTTTACTTCAGCTGTCTGCGGGCAAGCAAGGTAAGTTCTACAACTGCACCACATGCCGATGATCTTAATTAGTATTTAATAAATTAAAAAAATCTGAAAATCATGCTTTTTGAAGACGGGCCAGTTGGCTTTGTAGGTAGTTAGTGACACTGGCTACCACGCCGCGAGACGTGGGTTTGATTCCCACCCCGGACAAACATTTGTGTGCATGAACATGTCTGTTTGTTCTTTGTGTGGATGTATATATACATATATCTAAGTATGTATTTTTAAAAGTTGTAGGTTCATGAAGTATATCAGTTATCTGATTCCATCCTTCAAGCTCTGCTTAGTTTGGGATCAGATGGCCGTGTGTAAAGAATGTTCCAGGATTTCTATTTATTTATTCCTTGTTATAAATAACATAGTATATGTACATATACAAGTGACATATAAGTAAAGGGTTTTATGTTAGGATGGCTTACATCCTGTAAACTGGAAATACCAGTTTAAAAAAGCATAATAGTGGCAAGCAATGTGAGAAAGTTTAAGACATTGTGTTATAAGTGTAACACACATAAACAGTCATTGTGATTCTCTCACGTCACGACACCAAAGAAAAATGGCTCTCGAAACTTAACTGTTCTGAACTGATGTTCTATTAAAGAATCCTATTTGTTTTTCTTATTATCTTGTTTACTGTGACTATGATACAATAACCAAGTTATCGAGTAATTAATGAACAAAGTGATACCCTCTCAACCGACTTCATGTCGGCAACAACAACAAAAACTCTTAAAAGGAGAGGTACTCAAATCACTTATATTTTATTTTATTATTCTATATATATTATTATATCTACCTTCATATAATTGTAGGTTTTATGTGAAGATCACTATCAATGACAGTGTCCATAAAGAAATCCCGGAAATGCAGCCCTTAATTCATTGTAGTTACAGTACCTACTTACTATCAAGACACATTTCAATTTCGGTGTAAAAAAAATCTTTTAGTTTTGTAACAACGGGATCGTGTTAGGGTTCGATCTCCAAATTATCATGATCTTGAATCATGATATTCCACCTCGCTCATACTCGGAAGGGGCTTAAAATAATTAAAAGAACTTCTACAGCGAATAAATTGGATGGAGCTGGCGCTAATATTCTTCCGTTCTCGCTTATTATCCATAAATAATACTTGCTTATAGGTTATATTAAGATAATTAAAATAAAACAATGTTATCCTATGGATTAGTTTTTATGACATTGACAGTATAAGTAGCTACAGGGGGATATAAAACACATGTGAGAAAATTGTACTCAGTCCCAAAACACAGGTACACAACATTTTACTGCAATGAAGGAGTATCTGTGATAGAGAAAGATTTCCATGCATATCACCCCTTGATTATTTTACTTCATAGAAACGAAGAAGAAGAATAAGTTCCCAATTAATGTATCGAATGCAATTGACTGAGGAAACTTAAGCTGCCTTCTGCTTAACAAATGATATTGCAAGCTAACCAAATGATTGGCATTAAAAACAAAATGAAGTGGGTTTTCTTGTCAGCCGTCAGTGCCGGTACACCAATTTTAACTAGTCAAGATTTTTTTTTTGATATCATCTATTCTCAAGGAAAATAAACTTTTTAGTTCTTGAGATTTCAGACCCAAGATTTTCCCTAAATTATATTAGTCAATCGAAATAGATAACTCGAAAACTCTCTTAAGTAATTGCTAAAGTATGACAGCACCATCTAGGATTCTTAATAAAGATGTACGCAGGGCATTTTATAGATTTTAAACCACTTTACCATTATAAATAGTAATTTAGGCATTATTTATAAATTCCTTTCAGTGTACGCCTCTTGTGAGAGGCGGTTTAAGAAATAAAAGGTATACCATAATATAAATCCAACTTTATTCGTATAATGCAATAATCTACAACTTAACAAACGAAAAATATAATAACCAACAAATACCTGGAAATCCATAGATTTACAGAGCCTAGCAAAGTATTGATAGATAATGCTATTAGGAATGACATGGAAGCTGCATCTGATTTTGCATGATATATGAATACGAAGAGGCACAATTCAAAGATAACTTAAAGACATATATTAATGTCGAAAGGAACAATGTAGGCTTAAAGGTGATTTGTGCCGCACTTACCGTACGCGCCGTAGTCAATTAACCTAAATGATTTAATTATTGTACGGCGCGAATTGTGGGGGTACTAGGTTGTATAGAACAAATAATCACAAGATTCGATTCGATTTCGTACAAACTGAGGTACGTGGCGGAAAAGTGAAATACCAAATTCGGTCGAATAATCATAAAAGCCCCATGAACCCCCTCGGAAACAGCATCAGCTTCTATAATTCTTAATATTTTGAGCGAGATTTCTCTGAACACCGCCGACCTTTCCCTGAGGGCACTTGGGTCCCAGTAATAGATTCATTTGAGATGGTATTTCCTCCTCTCTTGGACTTTTGTACAATATTCTTAATTCGTCATATTTTTCACCAATAATCTCGACTAAATCCTGCAACCAATAAAAATTGTTCTTGTAAAAAGCACCTAGCACGACATTGTGTTAGTTTTTAGTGTCATAGTTCTTATTAGTACAATTCTGGTTGTTTACATTATTAACCTAAATGCAACAACTAGTTAGGTATACTAACTACTAATAAGTACTGTTAATCATAATCTGCTTACGTCAGGAAAATGTGGAGACCGACAGGCCACTCTAGGCTGTCGCTGATTTTTGCCTTTCTGTTTTGTGGGCAAAGTTGTCTTGCCAGGAGTGCGGCTGCTAGCTGTCAGAGTTTGTGTTGCTGACTGCCGCGTCGGTGATCTGCTTGCAATAGGATACGGCTTGTCGGTCTGAGTCCATTTATCCCTTGTTCTAGGTTTTCTTTTTGGTTGGATAAACTGAAACTGCAAGAAGTGTAAAGATAACCATACTATATTTGCTAATCTACAATAGAGCATTATATCTCTTGAATTCTTAAATATGAATTCAATACAGAATAATCCCAGGCGATAAACTTACATGGTTAAGTTCTCGAGGCTGCGCTTGTTTTTGCGGTTGCGTTGAAGCGGTACGTATAGTTCGTGGGTTCCTAGAGATGGCATTCGGTGTCAGAATACTATAGGTGCGACACAAGCGGGGCACTGGGCAGTTTGATTTAGGTGGTTGTGGCTGCCCCTGTAGCTGACTTCTAGCTCGCTTGCTCCGACGCAAGCGTGATCGCTGTTCTGAATCATCGTTATAATTGCGACATGGAGTCTGAAATAATAAATAAATATCCTGGGACATTTTTTTACACACGGCCATCTGGTCCCAAACTAAGCAGAGCTTGTACTATGGAAACCAGATAACTGATATACTACTTTTTATTAATAAGGTGCGAATACAAGCCCATTATGATCTAGCAAGACAAATACCTCACAAACCTCTCCAGTTGCAGTTCACGATAATGTGGACAAAAACTACACCTCGAAAATTAAACAGTTTGGAGGTAGAAATTCTGTTTATAAACCGTGCTGCACGGTTGAAAGAATAAGTATGTTTACCTGAGTTTTTGGTGATAGACCATGAGGAGACTGGGGGTGGAGTGAGGGCACTGGAGGTAACCGGGGAGAGGCTGGCGACCGCAGCTTGCGACACTGCGCTTTCGATGCTGTTGGCAGCGTTGAACAACAACCGGCACAGCTCGCATCCCGAAGCCGACGCTCCTGAACCAAAACAATACTTACTTATGCTTACTTGTGTGAACTATAATGGTGTGGCGATATTTGATAATCATAAATATTGGGTTACTATGCAAGTAGGATGTCATATGAACGCGCATTGTTTAGACATTACAAAACATTTCATAGATTTAAACAAAAAATATAAAATGATTCAGCCTGACTGTTGTTTATTCTATAACCCTCATAAAATTGTAAAATCTAATCTAACTTAATCATAAAAAAACGATTTGTAAGTAAACAAATATCTTTTGAAATTCTTCACATACGGTAAGAACTTCACTAGAAGGTAAGAAATCACAAAAAAAAACAATGTGGATGTCGGAGCTATGCGTGGCTCGTACATCGGAGGCAGCACCTGGATCGAGGTGAGAGCAGCCGGGAGCACCTGGTGGCCGTCGGTAGCGATCGCCACTCGCCGAGGTACCACCCTCGCCGCCCTTGTGTACGTGCACCTTTATATTGTTGCGAATCAGATGCGGCTTTATTTCTTCAAACCATACGTCACACAGCTAAATAGTAGAAAGTAGGTATGTTAGTATAACAAGGGAAGTACTGGGGCGGGCTTATCGACTTTATAGTTATTATACATATAGTTAGATATTATAGTAATATCAGTGATCGTAAAGTAGTTAATGTTGCTACAACTTGCTAAGCTAAATCTATTTTAAGACGAAAACAGATATTTCGGTGAAGGAAAGCATTATAAGTAATCTGTCAACTTAAAGATGAATCTGTTTGCTTTCATTATATTTTTTCAAATGAAAATAACTATTAGTCCTACACAAAATCGTTGTTTGTAGCTGCAACACTATTACAGTATTAGGTTCCTGACCAGTAGTTCTGTTACTATGTGTACCTACTGTTCAATGCATTGACATTGAATTATTTAATAATATAGGAAATAAGATTATGTCGAAGTTGATATTATATTACAACGACATACATACTATCCACTAAACTATCCACTTGGGTTAAAGCCTGAAATAATTGGTAATACATAATTATTATTGTAAGTGAGAAAGTCAAAGTGAGGCTGGCTGTACATGCCATGCCGGTCCGTTAGGAGATTCCTCCGTTGGACCTACTTTATTTATTTTCAAGAAGATAGCTGGCAAGGTACAGTAGGACAAAGCGATTCCCTATAGCTGGCTAGGTGAAATAATAATAAAAAAATCTTTATTTACCAAATGGGATATATGCTATATATGGATATATATGGAATATTATGCTATGTAAGTAGGAACATACTAGTCTTTTGTGAAATAAAGAAAGGTTGCAACTGCTCTCATTGCTAGGCTTAAATAGCCTGTATTAATGATGAGCAGGCCCTTGCCCCTAGATTTATTGAAGTGGGTTTTTTGTACATAGATAACTTACTAAATTAAAAACACAACCATTCTTTTTTTCATCTTTGAAACACAGGTGAAACTAGCAATATATCTAAAGCAAACATTTATAAAAACTTACTCCAACTAAAGCATTTTCCAAATCGTATCTAATACTTTTTGGTATTTTATTCTTGCTTCTACTCCGTGTCCGACTGTGTTGCTTAGCATGACCATTGCAAGGGGCGGAGTCACCTGAAGCTTTGCCTGCGGAGCCACGGACACGACTCGCGTCTCCGATCGCCACAGAAGGCGCTTTCCGCATCCGCGGTTGTGACATCATGCAACTTTACAACACTTTCGCAACATTGGAATGACTCGATACCTCAATGTCTTCAAAAAACTACCAACAAACTTCACTTAAAAAAATTAAAATATCAATATAAAAACAAAACGTAAAACGCCTGCACTTTCAACTGTTATGTCAAAAGCTTCATCGTTATATCTCTTGGAAACATCCATAGTGAAATATCTATGAACCCGCGATACACGTTATAAAAACTTTTTACCTACTTACCTTCTGCGACGTAACAATATTTATCGATGAAAAATGAGGGTTGGCGCTTGGAAAAAAAAGTGATGGGTAGTTCAAGATTTTAACGAAGCATTAGCAAGCTGCGACTATAAAGTTTAGATTATTTTTTAAACGAATCGTATGAGAATAGTAACATGTTTTCCGTGGGGTCATTTCTGTATAGATTAGCATGCAAAATTGTTAACTTCTATAAAGCAGCTGGTAAAAAGGATACGACAATCAATGAAGTGTTATTATACGGAGGTGAAAACGAGGACAAAATAAAGCAAGTAGGATTAAATAATCTTTTCTGCATCTATTACGTAATAAGCCACGCAAGCCGGACAGTGGACGTGTGTGTACCGAGACTCGAGAGCGACACTATTGCCAAATGTCTCGTCAACGTACAACAAAAGAACAATGTAAAGGTCAGAGTCGCAATACATAAAAATTACAACTTTCACAATCTGCAAACGCTCACTCAGAGCGGAATAGAAATTAAGGTGATCAGATCACCCGTGAGTTTGGAGTATGAGTTTGTATTGATCGACTCTTCGGATGAGGTCGATGAAGCCCTGGCTGTACTAGGTTCTCTTGACTATGCGACTGACCGAATCAACTGCAACAGAGACGCCACAATACTCACGTCAGAACCGATCGTCGTGAACTCGCTCAAGAGAGAATTTGATAGACTATGGCTTTCAGTGGAAGATATACCTATTGCACGCATAGGATGATCCATCATTTTTGCAACATGTTCTTCTAAATATCCAACTATTTTCCTTTATTATTAAATATATAAGTAAATAAATAAGCAACGAACGTGGATAAATAATATCGGTCGAAGAGTATGTATTATAATTTATGATATAAATAAAAAATTGTATTTAACAAAAAATATTCTCATTTTATTTCGGTCACTTGATGAAATGATTTATTAAGATAATAATATTATACAATATTAATTTATCGAATTTATTACTATAGGTATGTTTCTATACTATAAACTTTGTACTAGAGTGCTTTCCTCAGCCTATACAACGTTATACAACATAAAGCACAAATTGAAACAACTCATTTTACATTCAAAAAGTTAATATTGGTGATATCGGTATCACAGTTTACTTTTCTAACAGTAATAAGTTATTGCTAATGTACTGCATTATATTACATATTTAGCTATAATTTCATTCCACTCCATATAGAATCGGGATTTGCAAATAGGAATGCCATATTATTTAAATTGTAAAAATATGAATACATATATTTTTGGCATATTCGCTTCTATATTATATCTTGTGATAATGCTGCGTCAATAACAAAAAAAAATATGTTTAAATTGAAATTATATTGTGATATGGATTGTATATGGCATATGATTATGGAAATATATAATCTATAAATAACAATCTAGATCAAGAAAATATTATTCGATACAAAACTATTAAAATATTAGTTTATAAAATTGGAAATCTCTACCCCAGGCTACAATGTAAAAGCTACTTACATTATTCTTATCTTATAATTTAAAACGGTTTTTTATTAAATACCATTATCATGGTGGCAACCTGAACTGGATTCAGAGTCAGACAATTCATTAGTGCTTGTGAGAAGGCTCATTTTGAATAAAAATATTATAATTTCATTATACCTCTGGTTTTTCGTTTTGAATTTCATATGCATAACAAATAACAAGCTTTGGATAAGTTTTCTAAGTACCTCATTAAGTTATTATTCTACAATATTTCCAATTAAAATATTATTTTTTAAATTATTATTATAAATCTATGTAATTGAAATTATAAATGTAGACTTATACTAATGTATTGGACACAAAATTATTAAAAATTAAAAACACTTAAACATAAAAGTTGGACACGTAAGTGACTAGCAGCGCTACCGGTACGAGTAACACTTGAGAGACGAAACCATCTAGAATACTTCTGAATGTGTGTGTCAACAAAATGACAGTAATTATATCCTAGTCACCCACGACGGAGACTAGATGTCATACGTCGACCTCGATGTCGCTGTTGCCGGCCGTCGAGGCGCCGGACTGCGGCGAGCCCGTGTCGCCGTCCGCGTCCGCGTCCAGCAGGTCCGAGGGCGACGCCAGCGCGTAGTCTTGCGGGGAGCTCGTGTCGTCGTCCGGGGAGCCCACGAGCTCCTCATCCATCATTATCGACGCCGGAAGCGACGGCGTGACATCATGTAATTGACTTGTGTACACTAAAATTTAAATATTTTATACATTAATTTAAGATAGCCGACTTCACTTCTAAATGTTTATCAAATTTTCGACCACTTATATTTATCGAATCATCGACTGCACATAGTAATATATTTCTCAGAACAAAATTATATGGTTTTAACAATATATTTATAAGATAGGTAATTTAGAGGTTTTTTTTTCCATTTATGCCTGTGGATAAAATTAGTATACTCATAATTTTGATTAATTATTTATATCATTTTAAAAAACAAAGCTTTTTCATATTGGTATTGTGGTAGAATTCTTGATATTAATTGTTTGAAGAGAAATGTTCAAAAATCATTAACAATTCTGATGTTTATTACTTTTCAAACTAACACTTGTCGGAACGCTATATTGCATTTATTAAAGGAACAAATTATAAATGGTTAACATGCACAGCTTAGGCCTATCTAATTTGTGCAGGCAATTAAAAATTAAAACTAGAAACAGTAACATAGTAGTGAAAATACTCCAGTTCATCACCAAGTGTTTTGTTGCATGAGAAGGTAACATAGGATTTTAAATAGTGTTCTCCGACACTACGAATTTATATTATAATAAATTGTAAACCTTTAATATTAGATGGCTTGAGATCAGAATTATAGCTGAGAGACTCTTCCATGGCTTCCATAGTTAATGTGTCTGTGTCTAAACTGTCCATGGACCCAGAACATGAAGGTGAGCTATCTGGATTGTTCACAGTTAAGTGTATACTTTCCAGTTGAGGTATATGTGGTCTTACCTGAAAATGGATTGGTTAAATGTTTTAATATAATATCAATAAATGGAAATGCTGCGGGTTGATGCCACTCTAAAGTTGGTATTTAAAAATTTTATACCGATACTAACTAATCATCATTGATATGGGATTTATATTCAAATCATGCAGTCTTATAAAGTAAAATAGACTAGTAAATCTATGTCTATGGTCATACTAGTTGGTCCAATAAAAAAAAATACCCTTAGAGCTTAAAGAATGTTATAGAAAAATTAATTAAAAAAAAGGATAATTACATCATCATACAATTAACCAATAGGTCAATAGATGAACCTTATTTCGAAGCAATAAAGTTAGTTTTTCTAGGCACTTTCTTAAATAAATATATAAACTAATTTTTAATTATTTGAAAATCTAGTAAGAATCCATAGACAAATGTACAAACAAGATAAAAGTAGTAGTTTTTGTATAGTTAACAGAAAGAAAATATTATTAAGTTAGTACCTTCATTCCATCTGGCCTGTGGGGGTTTCTGCAACCTTTACATTTACATTCCGTGCATGGCTTGCTTTCAACATAACATGGACACCGCTGCCCACAACATGTCAGTTTGCCTGGAGTTGCAGTTGCATTCCCACATCTACATCCTTTTCTTTTACTACTAGCTGAGTTACGTGATCTATTTGAAGGCTTCTTAAATCCTAATGGATTTGACTAAAAAATACAATTATGTTAAATACTCTGTGAGTTTGCATATAAAGTTTTTAGTATAGGAGTGGATCCTAGGGAATTAAGATATTGTAAATTAAATCATGACAATAAGTTCCAATTTTATTTATTTTTAAAAAAAAGCATATAACAATATCAATAAATATTAAATATGCTAATATTTAATAAACAATAAGAATTCACCTTGCTTTCTCGAGGTGGCGGTTCACTTGGAGCCATATCAGTCTCATCAACTGCTTTTCTCTTAATAGTTATTTTATTGCCAGAGCCTGCATACAGGACTGAGTATAAAGGAAGCCCATTGGAAGTAGACCTAGAGTTTGGTGAACCTTTAGATGGTTTTATTTCAGAATTATTAGATATTGTCCCAGCTTGTGTCTGGGTCGATGCAGAATTTGTATATACACACGGCAGAATACTATATGCTGATTTAGATAGACCAGCAGTACTTTTATAATCGTCAGAGAAACCAGCACCTTCTTGTACAAGATCTATCAATCCTGAACTTGCCACAGTTCCACCATTCACACCTGCCGTTATTTCGTCTTGTTCTAATAAAGTTTTATATACGTCCGTCCCCATAAAATATTCACATAACTTTTTATAACACTGTAAAAGTATACGTAACTGCAAGTTTTCAGCATAATTGTCATAGTCTTTACACCAACTACAAGACGGTTTCAATTTCTTTCGGCCGCCTTTACACTTTTTACAGACATGGTGCTGACATCCTGAACTCGTTGGCGTGAAAGGTTCTTTTAATAACTGACCGCAGACAGTACAGGATAAAGATTGGCGCAAATATGGTACCAAACGAAACAAGTCTGTCCACGACGATTTGTCCCCAGGGTCCGCCAGAATTATAAGCCGACATGTAGAAACGTACAAACTGGTTGCATTCATTATCTTATAAAATCCTGCTAGAAAATATGCATTTATTTAATTAAATTACACCAAAAACACAGCCAAAAAGCCGCAAACATTTATTTGGTTAAATCTGTCACTGTCACTTCCAATGCTGCCAGCAGTTTAACAAGCGATTCGCCAGATTCAGTATCCAAAGCAAATCTTTATTTTCTAAAATAATATATTACTTTGTATTTTGCAATTTATTTGGATAGTCAAGTAATATTTATTTCGATTATTTATTCATCTCTAGTTCTTTCCGTCAAAAATAGTAGTGTAACAAATAACCATCTTTTGAACCTAACATTGAAAGTCCTACAACCTGCCCTTATAGATACAATTTACATCTGCATCGTGGGACAACGTTGACAGCAGTTTAAAACACCGAGCATAATGGTAAAATCGATAAGATGGCAATACTGTTTACAAACTGTCAACAAAAAGTCAAGATACAGTATTGCCAGGCCATTTTTTTTGAAATCCTCAAAAAATCAAAAAATGTAATCTGTAATTTTTATGTGTGGAAAATCGGCAGTTTTTCTCTTTTTTCTTCAATATATAATCATAATATATATGCAGGCTGTTTTAAGATACATATTTTTTATATGACAGAGAGAATATCAATATTTTGATTTTCTAGCGAAGATACAAAATATTAAGTTTTAGTAGGTAGGTACCTACTATTTCATATAATATCGCATATTTTTTGTAAATGTTTTATATTTTTTTTTTTCTCTTCTGTGCATAAATAATTATAAAATACATTATAATAGGCATATAAAGTGATATGATGATGAACTTAATTAAAGTTAATGATATATAAATAATTGCATGTTACAGATTCTACAAAAAGGTGCTGATTTTGGTTGTTGAAATTAATAAACCTCATCACTCATTTTGGGCACGGTCTGCCACGGCTGTGCTACCTAACTTAGTGTTTCTTGTATTAGGTACCTATATATTCATTTCACATTATCTCCTAGACTATAGAACATGTAAATAGCGAAGTTTTTCATCACAAAATTTACGAAATGTTTAATTGGTTTATATTTGTAAGGATAAATTCACTGTGTCATAAATGTGTACCTACCCACATCTTATTATCGATATCGCTAAAATCGTTAATGGCGATGTGAATCTGTTATAACCTGTTTATATTATAAATGCAAAGGTTTGTGAGGATGGAAGTATAGATGAATGGTTGTTTGTTATTATTTACTCTTTCATGTAAAAATAGAAACGGGTTTGGATAAAACTTACCTCATATAGAGCATGCCCTGGAAAAACACACGGGATACTTTTTTTCCGCCAAATTTAACATCCCTCTGGAATATGGGTGAAACCGCGGAGGACCGCTAGTGCCTTATGTACAAAATATTAATATATGGTGTTGGGGCTTTTTCGTAGAACTAATAAGCCCAATATTACTTGTTATACATTTATTTCACATCGATTAAATAGTTTGGCTTACGCACACCGATAAACCAATGAAAACCCCCATTTATTTCCCACTTAAATTACAAAAGAGAAAGTAAAAAATCTGCGGCGGATCAGAAATTTAAATAAAATCCTAGCTAGTGTGAATTTACTTTTAAACATTGTTTTATTAATAGACTAATGTTCCTATTGGCTTAACAGTTATTTCACTACGTGCACCTTAACACATTGCCACAAGTGGTCAATAAAAGCAGTCTCCAGGCGTCTGACAGGCCGTCAGCCGTAAAAATCTGCAAAATCTCTTGGACAAACCCCCTCTGCGCCATAGAATCTAAGATATCCGAAACGGATTCATGCTCAAAGTCACGGATACCTGGTACTACAAAAGGTACTATACTGGTACATGCAAAAGGTTAATCTCCACATAGATTTAGGTCTGTTTACGTTCCTGTTAGACGTTTGTTTTATTTCGATTCTGCCGCCAACCTACGTAAAGTTTCGTCCTAAAAGGGAGGTGCGAGCTGCCCTACAAACAGATCAATCATAAGTTTTCTATGTAAGATCTATATTGATTACCCCAAGGCCCCTTTTATATGTATGTTGTTGGTAATAAAATAGCAAAATACCTATGTCATGCGGCTTCGTCTGGGTACTTACGGTCCAAAGACTTTACGGAGAGCCGAGGTGGTCATCTTTATGAAGATCATTAGACGGTAGACTTTACAACTATATTTTTTGGTCTTTAGCGAGTCTCTTGCTATTTCCGCTTACAATATGGCTGATATTCTGACGGATACAGGGTAACTTTGCCTACACTTTTATAAATCATATATTAAAAAGTTATTATATCCTCATTAAAGCAGGCAATAATTATAAGACTAGATAAACTATGATAGATACTTACTGAAATATGTATTATTTATTTCCCCGAAGATAAAGATCTCATAGAATGTACATGATATCTACTAGGTATTAGCTACCTAATGAAAGTGCGATGTGAATTTTGATGTGTTCTTATCTCATAGTCATTATAACTTTGTCATTAAATATTGACTTTACTTATCGTGTATTGGTATTAAATCAAAACAAAGACACTCACTTACTCAACAAACACAGGAACTATTAGAAAATAAACATAATCGATCAACCAATTGGAGCATTTAGATACGACTATCTATTGTATTAGCTACCTATCTGAACGAAATGATCGCATCGAATCGAGTCGTTATTGTTTCGGAGTTGGCCCGCAGCGTAAGTAGACATCGGGGTGCTCCGGCGCAGAAGGACAAGCGCTGATAAAAGATTACAGCGTCACCAGTATCATTTGATCCTCCGTGGAAGGAACATCTCGAGTATCTTGCTACACCCGGGGACCATGCGACTGTGACTAAACTAATTCAATTAATTCAACGAATGTCATCCGTTGGAGATTGCAGTTCATTGGCAACGATTTGATGTGAGACTGTTCAGTAGAGAGTGTGTTGTTCTGTGTGGTTAAGGGTTAATGGTGTTGTGAATCTACAAGTGAGCAATTATCGGGAATCATGATACACTGCAGTTCCAGCAATAATAATATGATGTTAAGGTAAATTTGGCTGTTAAAGAAATTTTCAAAGTTTTTTGTACAACAGGTATCGTCGACTTTGATAAGTACTTAAGGGCGAAGGCTTTAAAAAAGAGACTGTATATTTAAAATTGCCTTCATAATGATTTAAAGCAAAGTTATGAAAAATCAAACGTGAAAATTAGAAAACCATACCAATATGGCAGGTATTTTCTGTTGTCAGTAGGTGGTTCTTTTATAGAAATAATAAATGTCCTAAGGGCTGTGAAGAAGGTGTAGCTAGACCTACAACCACGTCCTAATAGCTATAAAATATTTTCGTAGCAAGTGTTGAAATACTTACGGATATTGATGTCAAAAATCGCATTAAAATCATAATGAATCATTATCGTAAATGCTTCTATTAATTAATTAGGTACCTAATAAACGATAAAAAAATGTTTACCGATAGGCAGGTCTCAACATTTCGTGGAATGTATGCACCTATCAGTTTTCTTTACGCATATAATGCGTACCTATAATGCTTTATAATAATGGCCTGATAATATTAATTACTTATTTCATTTTATACATGGAATTCGAATGCGCTATTAAATAATTAAGGATTTTATATTCTAGTAGGTCAGCAAAAACATCTAATTGTAATTACAGAGATTCTTCCCGACTCTTCTCAGTAAAAAACAACCTTCTCACCAGTATACAAGTCAGATTATTCATAAGTGCTTAAACAACAACTGTTTGAATATAAAATATTTTCTTTTCATTTTCATCCAATTCTAAAGTAAAGTCCAATGTAAACAGGTGTTCATACCTACATATTTAACTTTCTTCATTACAGAAAAATGTAGGACCTATTCACAACAGATATACTGTAAATTTAAATCTGTTCAGCTCCAAAAAATTTAATTTGTGTCTAAATTTTACCTTATTAACCATTATCGGTATTCGCGACGATAAGTACCTTCCTAGTCATCCATTTTTAACGTTCCGGTTGATTCATTTATACGTAAAAATATGAATCAATCTTATCTACATACGCTTGTTATTATTGAAGATAACTAAACATAATGTACATATCTGAAATTTTGGTATTTCTATTAAATACCTATATCTACTATTAAATAAATAAATATCCTAGGTCATTCTTTACATACGGCCATCTGGTCCTAAACTAAGCAGAGCTTGTACTATGGAAACCAGATAACTGATATACTACATATACTACTTTTTTTTTCTAAATGTATACTTATATAGATATTTACACCCAGACACAGAACAAACGTTTGTCCTGGGTGGGATTCGAACCCGCAACCTTAGGTTTGGCAGTCAGAGTCGCTAACCACCAAGCCAACTGGCCTGTCTTTTGTTTGGAGCATCTAGCGTAATAATTACACCTACAAATTCTGCGAATGTTTGCTGTTGTGCCTATCAAAATTCACTTACCCCAGCTGAGCCTATGTGATTTGACAACTCAAACCGCAGCCAAAACTTGTCCTTTGATCCTTAAATACTTATGAAACAATACCTATATAAAAACATATATTTTGGATTCTAAATCGCTTTAAAACATTTTAAATACATACGCAGTTTCCATCACATGGTTATGGCATCTGGCGTGATCTTTTTCTTAAAATATCCCAATAATATGAATTCAAATTCAAAACCATTTATTCAGTTTAGGCCCTCAGAAGGCACTTATGAAGGTCAAATTTAAAGTTACTGAAGCTACTACCGGTACAATGAATTTCTTCTATTGATTGACATTAGGTATACACATATCAGGGGCATATACCTACGCGTCATAAAGATCAATCAGACAATTGGGGCCGCCACGCTCGATGCGCAGGAGTGTCCCACACAATGTAGCATATGCAGCTTCCGTTGACCCGTTGGAACAATCTGCCGTAGTTTAAATATCTTGAAAATTCTAGTGCAGATACTTCGCTAATTTTATTACTTCTCTCGTTTATTTGGAACATACCTACCAACTTAATTAAGCGTTAAATCAGATATGTTGATACGTCATAATATAGAAAAAGTATATGGAGAGATAAGCTAATCAAGTTACATCAAATAAATATCCTAGGACATTCTTTACACACGACTGTCTGAGACCAACCGAGACTTGATTTTTAATAAATTGATGACTAAAATTGCTACAATTTCGCATGTTGAAAGTACCTAACAACATTAGTTTTAAATTCTATGACTAACTTTTAGGAATCATATCATTTTATATTGTGCCATCTTCACATTACGTTAGAACAGCCGTGCTGTGCTATTCACAAACGAAAACTCGAACGAGTAATCACTTAGGTAAACACGTGGACAGTAGACCTCTCATCTAATTGGGGAGGCGCGAGAGAGATAAAAAATAGTCACTGAGTGAACATTGCCGGGTTTGAATTTAGAATAACTTTAAAACATCGTGTTGTGTATTGTTTAGTAACTGACCAGAAATATGGAAATTCAATAGCATGGCTCGAGGTGGCCACAGTTCAGTTAATGATGTTACCGAATGTGGTACCAGCATGTAGGTATGTAAAAAGAAGAAACTGCCTCTAAAACACAGCTCCGAAGTGTAGTGTAAATAAATCTCTGATTCTATCGATTCACGTCAATAATAGATAACAAATAGGGACAATACATTTCTAGGAAACATAGTCTAATATATAAGTATTGAGTATATGGTAAGTACCTACATTAGTTGATATTATTTAGTATCAATAAGTGAATCATTTTCATGTATGTTCATTCTGCAAAGTTGCTAAGTTTTCCTCTTGATCTCTAAAGAGTTGTTGATATCATCAATTAAAAGGAATGAATATGACCTCTGGACAGTTAAGATAATTGACTCAGACCCTTGGTTTGCGAGCGTCTGCGAAAGCAACAATTGAGTGTTACATCGCTTATGTTATGCATCGTTTTCGAGTTTTGTTGGTACAAAATAATTTTAAAGAAATGGTCTGTGAACCAAAATAAAATAGGATACCTAGTTGTTTTTGATTAAGTATATTTATTTATTCGTCGTTTCGTTGATGTATTTATAGTCTATATTATATATTCTTCTTTATATTCTATTATAAGTATATAGAATGAGTTAAATTATCATTAATCTGTTCCCTAAAAAGAAATTTAAATAATTCTAAATCGTGGAGATTGTTATTATTTCTGAAATTTAAATGAATAGATTACCTATCTTCAGATTTTAGTGTCAACATGTACAAATGCCATGAATTGTGTTATCGCAAACCATGCCAGATTATGTTTGTCTCGTTATCACTGAAGAACCATTATCTTGATTATTACCCTGCACTAGAGTGATGAACGAAATATCTCAATCGCTAATGTAGGGCATGGTCAATTATCAAAAAAAAATGGGTCATGCGTGCACCTTCATTGCAAGTTAATTTCGTCAACTAGCGGTCACCCGCGGTTTCACCCACGTTCCCGAAGAATGTTATGTTTTCCTTGGATAAAAAGTAGCATATGTGCTATTCCAAACTATAATCTATCTCTTTGATAAATTTCATCTAGTCCAGTTCAGCCATTCTAGCGTGATTGAGTTACAAACCATACGCATTTATGGAATTTAAGGAAGATTGTTGTAGTTACCATTCAAACAAAAAATACGTACTTTCTCCCCGCGACATCATCCGAAGATAATAGTTAACTTAGGGACATTTTTTCACAGACTAGGTAATTCTAGACTGATGAAATAAAATATTTCGGACAATTAAAGCTGTATGTATGTAAAAAATCTTAAATAATAGAATGTTTTCCCGGGAGTTCATTTGATTTCATTTTGAGTTTCATCAAAATCCATTTCGTTCGTGTCTAGGTAATTGAGTCACAAGCATCAAGATTATCATTGGTCATATTGGTAGTATTAAGTATGAGTTACAATTAGACAGTACTATGACTAGATAACTATAGTACTTATGCACTGCGTATGTAACTTGTAGGTAATTTGGCTAACAAAAGCGGTGGAAATGAACGCGCCCATGAACGTTTGTTGGTTTACGAGGATGCCACTTATTATCCGTTGCACTACACTATTATTGCATTACTTTAGAACCCACTAATTTGATGTTAATTCTGTCCCTATTATTCTCATTATCTCTGCTGACATAACGTTAAGAATAACTAAAGTTGTTTTACAATGTCACCATATGACGTTGGAAAATTATAGGTGCGCTGCTGGACACAACTACACGTAATTACTATTTTTCAGGAAAGTGTTTCCGCAATACTCGGTCATCGTTATTCTGTTATCTAAATAGAACTGTAATTAGTTGTTTTATTATCTACATGTCATGCGACTGTATGTTGTTAGTCATCATCAGTTACCCTGGCTGCGGAAATGTATACCAAATCTAAAAGAAGACTCTAATAGCGAGCTACCATCAGCTCTGATATCCCCCACCAAACTACAATAGAGAAAAAATTTGATTGAACCATTCTAACAGCAATACCTAATTGTTATAGTATGGAATCCCACCCACGATAAATAGGTAACAGGTTGATAGGATTTTGTGACACTAGCTCAAAATAATAGCCTCGGTAATAATATCTAAGGAAATAAAACAAAATTCAAAACCATTTATTCAGTTTAGGCCCTACGGAGGGCACTTATGAAGGTGAAATTTTAAGTTACTGAAGCTACAACCGGTTCGGAAGTCAGCCTTCAACTGAGAAGAACCGGCAAGAAACTCAGCAAGGTTACATTCTTTTTTATTTTTTATTAAATAATTTTTTATATTTTTATCTACATATTCTGACTCTGTGGCTATTTTATAATTTAAATTTTACATAATCTTATATTTAACAATTACAAAAACATTCAAAAACAAAACAAAAAAAAGAATTAACAAGACTACAAAATAGAAAATAACAATATTACTTACAACTTAAACAAGAGGTGCACTGTGCAGAGAGTAGCTAATTCCATACATTTTTATCTTCAATATAATGAATTACCTTGTAATACGCTTTTTCTTTAAAAACTTTCCAAATATATTTTTTAAATTTATGATCAGACATTTTGGTTACTGTCAGCTGTATCTTATTATAAAATCGAACACAATTACCAAGAAATGACTTGTTTACTTTAGTTAGTCTAAAATGAAAAAACCATTAAATTATGTGAGTAGTTGTAATTATTGAACAAGCTTAAACCAGTGGAGTGTAACGAATGATTCAATAGTTAGTTCCAGGATAAGGGAGTTTAAAGGTTAGAGTGACCACCTCGTCTAATATAATCACAGCTTTATCCTCAAAAAGAACACTACTTTCCATACCTTCTGCGTCATTTTTTTACTATAAGGGTGATATACTACTGTGATGATACATTTACTAATCCAGCTATGAAAAGGCAAAAAATAGATGCATCAGGCTGCTTGAATTTTTCCTCCACTTATAGGTAGATGCAAATTAGAGTAGTGCTTGTGCAAAGTTCATCCGGGGAAGTTTCCTTAATTTCCGCCGTGAAGCAGTAGTGTTCTTGTATCGCTGTGTTTCGGTTAGAAAGGTAAGGGGACCGGTGAAATTACAGGCACATGAGACTTAACAACTTCACGTCTCAGGGACAACAACGCATTGGCGATAACCCTGGTGTTGCAAATGCCCACTGGCGGCGGTGACCAGGATCTTCCACAAGCGCATTTTAGCCCAAGTTTAGGTAGAGGATTAACTTTTAATTTGCCGACCTTATTTGAGCAGTTGACATTTACTAGGGTAAGCTATGGTGTGCGTAGAAATACAATACAGTTCGTTTCATGGATTATCAAACTGATTGCAGTCACTAACCTAGGTCAAAGTGCATTATGTTTACTCTAACTTTTATAGGTAATTATATCATGTGGCGTTCCCTAACTCTCATGTTTCCACTGTGTAGGACAAAGGCCTATGAAACTTGAATCTTGACTTAATTGCCATCACTATTTGAGTTCACGATAATTACATTCGAGCGGTTATAGATAATAATAATGTTGAAGAGCTGTGTTAATGTTTATTGTTGAATTAATGAGGGTCCGACTTATCATTACAGATATGGAATGTTTCAGAGTACCTATATATTTTTTTGTGACCTAAACATAGCGTATGAACTTTCCTGTAAATATAAAAAAAAATATTTTAATACCTAAGCCTCGAAAGGCAGGAAAATATGCAACATCTAAGATTGCATCACTGCTTACCATCAGGTGGGTTCGCAGTCAAGCACTAGCTTATATTATTTAAAAAAAAATACAAGCTTGGCATTATTGCGCTGCTGTCCAGAGCCGTCTAATAAAAATAACACTATGATACATTTATTGTAATCAAAGTTATCAAGGTTACTAGATTTCCAATATAATAATATATATATAATATAATATATGACCCTATATTCCTTATACATCTTTATATATATCATTCTTCTGTACGTGTGTTGACAGTGAACTCCTCCTAAACGGCTGGACCGAATGATTTTTTTTTGTATGCGTTTGGGTGGCGCCCTGGATGGTTTAGATTCACAATTGGACCCGGTAGGCGGCGAATTCCTTAATTTTTGTATGGACTTATTTCGACAGAACGACGTCTGTCCGGGCAGCTAGTATATATATGTATATGGAAAATAGGGTTCCTTTAAAGCACTATCAGCTCAAAACTACTGAACGGGTCAGGGTGGGTCTTCTACCATTCGACGCGGTATTTTTCATAGATGGTTAAAGTGTATATCGATAAACGCATGTAAAACCGCGGGGGACAGCTAGAATATTTATCAAATCCATGTGAAAATTTAACATTAAATATAAGTAGATATATAGGTATTGGATTAGAGTGGAACAGTTATTGGATCACGTAAGAACAGTCATCACATATAGATTTAAATCTTTTGACGCTAAGGGGTTTTCCTCACCTTTCTACTAAATAGCTATATATATTCATAATTAACATAAGTACCATGCTATCACAATATCAACATATTTATATGATCTTTTCTTTATCGCACGCGTACGTAGAGTTTTCGTAACACGCTGAAGTCTGAAACACGGTCACTTCACTTAAATAGATATGCGATAAACGGTATTTTTATTCTTTACAAAAGATAGATAGTATTTTAAATAAACAAATAATAATAAACATATACCATTGTTACTCAGTTGCCAATATTTTTTTGAATTATACATATATGACGAATTACTATGTCAAAAAGAATCGACCATTACAGGCACATGAGACTTAACAACTTCATGTCTCAGGGTCGACAACGCATTAGCAACTAGTGTTGCAAATGTCCATAGGCCGGTGACCACTTACCATCAGGTGGACCGTCTTCTTGTTTGTCGGCCCAAGTGGTAATAAAAAAAAAAAACTCCCAAGTAGGTAGATAATAAGTCTTCCAGAAGTCGTCATTGAATGATATCTAATAAGCAATGTGGGTATTCACATAGAGGTCTCATCGTCATGGGGTTATCGTTTCTTGATAACCTTCCATATGCAGGATTACTAATACTCAGAACTTTCTTTATTAGTCTATGGAAATAACAATATCGATTATTGTATGTTCGTAAGTAGGTTATTCTTAGATAAATTACAAAGACTATGCTTCGATACTAAAATGTTTAGGTAGAGTCATGGACATTAATCTTTACTACCTAATACCACTATAAACAATGTAGGTATACCTAATTACCAACTTACATTTACTGCCTAATTTATTCTGGATGCAATCAGTGGTGGTGAACCAGAAGAAATAAGCAGTACACACTAGGTATCTATTTCAGGCTGGTCCAAGCCTTCGCTTAGTTTACCTACAAGTCCAGAAAATATGGAATAATATATTCTTATCTTTAATGCTATACCCTAATACTCAATTCGAAGAGGCATAATTGATATGAATATTGTATAATTGAATATCTTGTCCTTGTTGCAAGCAGGGGCTTCTCTAGCCTATGTAGCGCCCGTTTGCTATCATTACCCTAGCGCCCTCTAGTGAACGCGCGGTTAAAATGGAATAGGTACAAATTTTTACATGTCTTTATAAATGTAAAAAAATGGTAATTGTAAAAAAACGACTTTCATACTAACTCCATCGCTCCCTAAAAACACTGCGCCCGTGAGCAACGCAGTCCCTACACCATAGGTAAAGCCGCCTCTGGTTGCTAGCCACCCATAATTCCATTCTCAGTACAGGCTTGAGTAGGATATCAAAAACACAATCCTAACGAAATCACCCTTTTATTTCCAGGATACAAAGGATATCATTTGCCCTGGTGTTGCTCTGCGTCTCGTTGCGGGCTGAGAAGACTGCAATAGAGGCGCTAGCGTCGACGCCCAATAGATGCACCTATGAGTATGCATATGACATGTACGGTGCACACTGCGCTGGGCTGAAGCTTGACAAATTACCAAATCTAAGAGGAGGTCTTGAGGTAAACGTTCTTCTATATGATCAAAGGTCCCTTCGATCATAATTGAATCCCATAAGTAGAATACTGTGAATTTTGTATCCTCAACATCAAATTAAAAAATTGCGATCAAACTGTTATCGTTTTAGTTTTTATGACTTTAGAATATACATAATAGAATTTAGAATAGAATGTATAATTTTAGAATTATGTTAGTTTTTATTGTGTGGCCCGCTTTTCCTACATTATAAACTAGCTAACGTTCTGCGGTTACACCCGCGTTCCCGAAGGATCTAATATAGGATTCCGGAATAACAGCCTATGTTACTTCTGGATAAGGGAGCATTCTAATAGTGAAAGAATTATTAAAATCGGTCCAGTAGTTTGAGGTTATTCACAACAAACAAAACTACTAAGCTATTGTCTTTATAATACCTATGAGTAATAAGATAGATTATCAACTTCATATGAAAATGTAGCTACAAACTTAGATAGGTACCTACTTAAACCGCTCTTGTTGAAATATAGTACTACCTATTTCCTTTAACTTATAAAACTCTATATACCTAAGTAATATTTGTATTATTTTTGTTTCTACCATTGTACGCTACAAGCAAATGGTTTTTAACGCCATCTAATAATTCCATCACTGTAACTAGTCATAGGAAGAGCGTGTCTCCCACAACACAGGGTAACCTTATGTGGGAGCGCAGCCAAATAATTAATGTAGTCTTATTTCTTGGAATAAACATATTTTTCATTTTCATTTTTCATCTGTGTTTGCAGATCCTCGACTTCAGTGAAAACAGGTTACAAGAGCTACATAGGGATACCTTTGCCAGTTACACAAGTATAAAGTTTCTCTACCTGGCTGATAACCTAATGTATCTCATAGACGATGACGCGTTAACAGCACTGACCGACTTACAAATATTGGACCTCTCACACAACGTCATCTTATCATTCCCGGAATCAATTCTCCAGCTACCATATCTAAGAAAACTGAACTTGAGAGGGAATCCCTTGTTGCACCAGAGCTTAAGTAATCTCAAATTAACAAAACCAATCAATGCGCCATTAAAGTTTCTGGACATATCGAATTGTAAAATTAATATCCTGCCGAATTGGGGCAACCTTCCCCAATTGGACTTCTACAACATATCACACAATCCGCTGGCGACTTTGGATACAAACCACTTCGCTGCGATGTGCAACTTAACTAAAGTTGATTTAACAATGTCTATTGACGACATGAAGCTATGTGATGCCAGGTCGACAATTTTGTGGTTTCAAGAGAAACGCGTATATTTCCAGTTAGAAGATTATTCTAAGCTGAATTCCAATGGTAAGCCCATCATTATTTTATGAGTAGTTTTACTGACGTTTAACAAACGTATTTGCAGGGAGTAGGTACCTAGATAAAAACAAGATTAATATCCAATTTCACTCGCCGATGCCTATCCTTTTACAAATTGCAGAGCTCTGTGTTGAGTTCATCTGGGAAAGTACCTACTACCATCTTACCTATTTCCGCCGTGAAGCAGTAGTGCACTTGTATAAGTATAATTGTGTATCAATTGGTAAGAAATGTAAGGGGGCCGGTGAAATTACAGCCACATGCCACTTAACAACTTCACGTCTCAGGGTCGACAACGCATTGACAATGCCCCTGGTGTTGCAAATGTCCATGCGGCGGCTACCACTTATAATCACATGTACCGTCTGCATGTGGAGTTTCCTAATTAAGCATTACGCTTAGTGACATTTTTATTCCAATCACCGATTGTAACTGTAAGGTTCTCGGCATCCTTCTTCTTTGCTGCGAGACTGGGTCAAAGAGTACCCAGATGAACACGTTTGCTTGTACAAAAAACTAATTTGTTTCTAATAAAACTAAGTTGTTCATAACATAAATAAATAAAGGTCATCGATATATTATCACAACTACCATCGAAATAACATACAAAAGAATAGAACCAAAAATTTTAATTTTCAGAGTTTGAAAATTGTCGGACGGCAGACAACACAGCAGCCTACAATGCAACGTATCACAGGTGTCAAGCTGATTACCTCGAGGTTTGTTCATCCCCTTAAATGTATTCCATATCATAAAATAATTTGTCTACAAGATATTGGAAAATACCACTTGATCAGCTAATTAAAAAGCTTTAAGATTTTGTTGAAAACTACAAAGACCAAAAGAAGATTTTTTGGCAGCTGACTCGCTTACGTGGACTGTATCTTATTGTTTAACTTAACTTACTAAGCTAGTGCTAAACAACATAATAACAATGTTTTACCAAAAAATATTTAGCAACTTTCATGCCTACGTACTGAATATAACCTGTTTCACTTCAGTCGTATCGCTATGAGATGATGATTCAGTTAGTAACAAGGGAATACTCTGTTTATTTTATTATATTATAAATATATAGATTAGGTTAACTCTTTATTAAATTTAAGAACTATGCTAATTATAAACTTGAATATTTCAGGTTCAAAACATACGAGCAACGCGGCGTACCTGGCTGACAGTCGGTGGTGGACTTGCAGGCTTTCTCGTGGGATTCATATTACTATTGTATATAATGCATCGATTAAACGTCTCACAAACCAAGACGACTGCCGAAAAAGTTAAGCAATTAACTCCTGCGCACGATCCTGATAAACGAGCCACTCAGGTTCTACTGAATGACATTGCGTAGTTTAAAGATATCTTGCAATCTGAACATTTTTGTGAGTTTTATCGTCATAATATCTAAGTACTCAAGATATTTATTACGTGCAACGGATGTAAAATTTTGGTGCTTATGTAAATTTCGAGGTTACCTCATACTACATACCTCATAACTCACGACAGGATTTCAAGTGCATTTTAGGGCTACATTGTTATAATTCAAAATAATATGTTGAATAAATAACAGGTACCTACGCCGGTGTACATTTTGGCTTTTTGATTCAGTGTACTTGTATGCAGTTCGATATATAATGAGTATGAATTGAAAAGTACATTAAATTTATTTATTGTTATATAGTACCTAACTAAATTCCGGCATATTATTCGTCTGTAACAAGTGAATTTGGAATACTTTCAAATAATATTTAAGCATCGTCAGAGTGCATAAGTAACTTGAAAATCTCAGTAGGTAGTAGATATTCCTCAACAAAACTAATTACTTTTCTGTCCATATTTTTTAAGTTTATTTGCATTATATCGATGTTTTTAAAGAATTTTTCACAAAATAATTTTATGTTACGAGCTTCAAAAGGCTGATTAGTTAACTATGTATTAATATGTAATGTTACCGTAAAGGTAATTCTTTTAATTTTGAATCGTTAAACATAGAATAAAGAAGTTATTTTATAGGTGAAAATAAAGTCAACTAAATATTCCATAATGGAGTAGTTAAGTTACCTCTAATATTTTAAATTTCGGAGCAATCGTGAAAATATGTATATATATATATTTCACATAAAAATAACATGAAGTATATGATAACAATTCCAATAGACAATTTTACTAAAAAGCACCTTTGTAATTCATGTAATAACATAAAAGTGCTTTATTGAAGTATATGCTCTAATTTTAAACGAGTGGTGCCTATAGCTGAATACACACTAAGCAAACTTTTTTTTTTTGAACGGCCAAAGGTGTCTGTTACTGGTGGCTTTTTCAGCCTTACACGGACAATATTAAGCGAACGAAAGTTCGGTCGCACTCTTTATACCCTCGGTCAAAACCGCATTGGTCCGTTTAGTGTGAGGTTGACTTGACACTAAGCAAACAGGTGTGTGCCTGGCACTAATTTATCCCAGCTTTACTTACAGCACAGAGTACTTTTCTATAGATATACGAAACTTAACAGCTATGCCACTTTCAAGTCCCGCTTCGTGTAGGGATTTTTCCCAGGTTTAGGACCCTAATATTGCATGCCTATTTTGCCAAAGATATGTAAGTAGTTATAATAGATATGTTTCATTATGTTATGTAAAATAATATTGTGTATATAAATTATATTTTTATGCCACTGAACGTTTTTTTAAGTGTCTCACGCACTACACCTCAAAATACGATGCCTCGACTGTAACTCAGTATCCGAATGTATAGTGACGAGGTTAATCGGTACGTTTTCAACCCGTTTACACATTTTTTTAATTCTTTTTTACATATCCTTTTGATAATTAAGATTTTGAGTGTTGGTTGTGTCAGGAAAATGAGGTAAACATTGGTCGATTTTTTTTTTCCGATGGGGTCTAATTATCATACCCCGAAGAATAGTCACACTAAAAGGCAGAACTCTATAACAAATAGGTATTTTATTAGAAAAATAAATATATTTTTGTTGGATAAATGTTCAAACTTTCCGAGTTCTTTGTATCCTTATTATTTGGGTATTGAAGTGTTTCTAAGTCAACGGATCCAATAGACCAGTGTTTTTCAATCTTATTGATTTCGCGACCCCATTACAGGTTGAAAAATTCTGGGGACCCCCTTGTCAGACAGATGAAGAATTTATAATTTAAAAGGCTTTATAATGATTGTCTTTATTAATTAGTCTGCAAGAAGCCGCGAGAGGTTTGCAAGTACGAGGTAAGTTGGACGCCTCTGACTAAGGCTTCGCGACCCACAGATTGAAAGACACTGCAATAGACTGTAGATAGAATAATAGTAGGTATTCGTCTTTATTTAATTTTTGAAGTGATAACTTCTTATGAACGGGTAAATCGCTTCATTACTGTGGTGTATGTATGATGAACTCTTTAGATAGTCTCTATGGTAAATCGCTAGAGGCTATAATGATAAGGAATTGTCATGTCAACGATCTGTCTTAATTAATAAAGGATTTTACGCAGTCTGTCTGGCTTCCGTTTCTCTCAAAAATGTCGTTGCTTATTATAGCTACCATAAGCCAATTGTTACTTTTATAGGATTCAATAATGATACTAATAATGTGTATGTACATATTCAAGAAAGTTACAATTCTTAATATAAAATAAAAAAAGATATATAGAATAAAAATATATTTTAATTTCGTTTTTTCATAAATTTTATGTTTTTTTTCTAATTTATTAGTTTTTATTTAATAATCAATAAAAGATTTTGACTAATAAATAATAGTACGAGAGCTCACGACCAAAACAATGTCGCATCGTTTTACGGCCAAAAATGTATAATACCGTTAGAGTAGATGAATCTGAAGTGAAATCCGGCTAAGTGGTCAGTACTGGCTAGAAACGTCGCAATTTTATGGGGAAGCATTACTGCTACGTTAAAAAAAAATAAGCAAACAGTTTTATAACAATATGTCTGACAATAAAAATGTCCATAGGTTTCGTCATTTCATTACGAAAAAAATTGTTTCGCGTCACATGTGGCCTAAGCCTATTTTCAAAAATGTCAAAATATTTACCCGAGCTGTCTCATAGCAGCTTGGTTCATTTTTTTTTTTAATCTTTTGTTTTAAGACATTTTAAATGTCACCAAAAACTCCAATAACGAAGAGAACGTTTCGGAGTTGCGCGGTAACGTGGGGTGCTTGCTACGTTCCTATCCCTGGCTGGTCTACAGCGCAAGCGTCCATCAGCTGTTCTGACTATACTAATACTAGGAACGAGTCCAGCAGAGATTGAATACGATGCTATTTTTTAAATAAACAATATTTTTCAAACGTTATCCCAATTTCCTTTTGTCCAATTTATTAAAAATCTAAGAATTTGCGAGTTGCAGCTTATTCATTTGTTTAACAGACGTAAATACGCCACAATACGATTTTTTTATAATTTCTGACTCGAAAAGTTCTCTGATTAATGAAGTACAACACAAAATTTGTCTGATATAATTTTTTTCTGCATCCAGGCAACTTTTTTCATGTTGTAGAACAGTTTTCAGACAGAATGCTATGGAAAATATTGGTAAAATTTTTCAACACGTTCAAAATGGTTTCAACACATAAAATGCCCACTTTCTTCTGAAAAATTATTAATTCGCATCAACTGACAATGTTAACTTGAAAACAAGATTTCCAGTCGGTTTGCTATAGGTTTTTTTTTTGCCTTTTTTGATAGAGTGAAGGTATATTCTTGTCACTGTATTTAGTTGAGCTTCTATGCCTGGTAAGTAAGCCTCGCAGAAAATGACATATTAAAATTTCCAATATCTTGTAATCCTTTACCATTTAAACCCATGCACTGACACACCAAATAAAAGACAATAAGTTCCTATTAAAAAAAGAATAATATTTAAATGAAATTAACAAACTGAACTAAATCCAAGCTAAATATATGAATGCTACTTTGATTTTTATATTGATAAAACATCTCCAACTCAATAATGCATTTAAATTAAACAAATCGAGAAAAACAACAGCTTTTGAGTAAACATGAGCAGTAGTTCCTTCAGTAGGCACATTCAAATGTCCTCTTCTACTTGTGTCCGCGGAGACATGGTATGAATGCCAGCTTCAGGTAATTCCGTTGAATGTTGTCCAAGTTTTGGGAAAGGTGACTGTTATTTCAGGTGTCTTTTTTTTCACTGTTGTTTATAGATTTGATTGTAGTTGTGGGTGGTATGTCTTTCTCTTTAGCCAGACGTTGCTTACTGAACTTGCCCATACCTGGCTGGTATATCACTAGACTTGGCCGATCCTGTAAAGTCAGAAGTAATAAAATCTTTAGAGAAAATTTGTTATTAATATACTAAGATATTATTACAAACACGCATGATTCCCTAGGAGATTGTGTACTGTTCTCGGAATCGAAGTTGAGGTGGATTGCTATCTCATTCATACACCTACGCGCAGAGAGAGATAAAAACCATAGGGCAAATCGGATCCGATTTCGATTGCGAGAGCAATACATAATCGGCCTGCTGATCCTAAAACTGAATTTAGTTATATGTAAAAAAACAGATACGTAACTTAATCAATGCAACAAACAGATTTGTTTATTTTAAGTGAAATTTTGAATTTAAAGTTTTTCTCTACTATAACAATTTGTTTGAAACAAATAAACATGTTTAATCAAATACTGTTAAAAGTGCCGACTTCAGTAATAACCAATCATTATCAAGATATCAATTGTTAGAAATGATATGCTATCTTACTCACTAGGCGTCTCGTCTCGCGAGAGGTGAAATAGATGCTGCCAATGCAAAGCTTTCGCAGGTGTACTGGACACTTGCGCGATAAAGAATTCAAAGCATGATTATATAACTGTTTTTACAGTGTGTTTAGAGAATAAAATAGCATATTGTGGTTATTACTTCTCACCTTGTTTCTAATTCTCCTTTCCGTACGATGGTCTCCACTATCACTTTTCTCTTTTTCTTCTGAACCTTCTCTGTCTGAAGATTTGCTCCTATCATCAAGTGACTTTTGCCTTTTCAATAATATCTCATCTTTGACAGGCACTTCACCAGACTCCAAACTGTTTCTTCTCATTTTAGCGATTCCAACTGGAATTTTGTTTAACAATAATTCACTGGAATCTCTAGACACTTGATGTACCTTACTTTCTTCAATTTTCACTTTTCTGTCCATGTTTTCAATGATTTTACTTAAATCATCTGTCTTGACTTGCGGGAGTTGGGTGAAGGGCTTGATGTCATCATGGTTTAATTTCGATTTGTTTTCTAAAGAGATGATCTTACTAATGACAGATTGCTTTTCTGATTTTACGAATTCACTCTTGATTCTCTCTTTTCTCGTATCACTATATTTTTTACTCTTTTGCTCACGAGGAGATTCTTTGAATTTATCTCGTTTCTCTTTCTTGTAGCCCCTATCTGAATCATCTTGGTCATCATCCTTCCCAGAGTTATCTTTCTTTTCATTGTCGTATTTTTTCCTTTTATCAGCCATAAAACTTATACCAGTTTTTCGTTCTCTGTAAGTTTTAGATTCAAATACAGATCCATCTTTACTTTCAAACTTAATTTGTTCTTCCTTTGATTCAGCAAACTTATCTTTTTCCCAGTCTCTGGATTTCAATTTTTTTACTTCAATTTCTCCATCTTCCTCCTATAACCCAAAATGGTATTATGAATAGTTAGGTACACATAAGGTAATCACTAAAATCTTTCTTTTCTGCAATAAGTAAATATAATAAGCTAATGAACAAACAATTGGAAACTGCCTGTTTATATCAATAAATAAAGTTAAGTGTCTGGTCTATGATTTCTAATTAAATGCCAACATTCTTGTTAAATCTCATAATTAGGTATACAATCATAAATGACTATTTTAAGAATTTTAGCCTGTCTGTCTGAAGGTTAGCCTCAAATAAGCTCTGAAATGTTAATTTAATTAAATTTGGCACACAGATAAAATATTTTCTGGATTAAAAAATTCTGGAAACAATTTATCACAGACAATATAAGATCTGTCGGGAAACCTGGAAATCTGTGGGGTGGAATCAAATCCTTAATGCAGTTTTCACCGCTAGAAAGTATGAGGTTCAACCTCAATTTTAAGCTTTATCATATGGATTCTAATAACAATATATTTCAATAACAAATCAATTATTAATCTACAAAGGAATATTGATAAGATGTTTCAAGAGTGAACCAAACTACTCAACAAGTACATGATTTTATTCATCTGTGGTTTGAACCTTAGAATTTGTATCTCCACCAGAAAAGTGTTTCTGACCACCATCTTGAACTTCTTTTTTTTCACAGAATTTATCAGAAGTTAGAGTGAAGGTATTATGAGTCTTCATTGACAAAGCAGGAAAATGACTGTCCCAGTCAGAGTCGGTGCTTTTAAACTCATCTGAACCATGTGTGCTTTTAAATTCTTGTTTAACAGCTGCATTTTTAACTTTGCTTTTATGGTAGACTCTTTGTTCACCAAACCAAAAAGTACTGTTGGTCTGTTTATAATCATAATTATCACTGTTATCATAAACATCATCTTCTGATACATCACCAGATCTCTAAAGAAATAATGAAATGTAAGAAAATACTTTGACTGATTGTTGACTTTCATTCATTTAAATATTCTAAATTTATATGGTTCTTGGAACGAGCACCAACTGTTTATACAGTTGGATATGCATAATCATAAAACTGAAGGCAGATTAAATATTTAACATATCTTGTAACATTCTATATTATATTTCTGTTTAATACCTTTAGAAGCATTCTTTCATAATTAAAAAAATACCATATTTAGGATTTTTGGATGGATATTTCCATCACTTGTCACACTACTATCAGATACAAGCTAGGAACACCTTGTGTTAAGGAAACCAGAAAATGGATACACAACATTAATAAGCATATAAGTTTTCAAAATATATTACATCCAGGTTCTGATATGTCTATGACTAATAAATGCATTAAATAACCCCATAGTATCAACATCTATCCTTCATAACAACAGACTACCAAATTATGGAACTCTTTCAGATTCCAAATTAAAAAGGTTTTGTTTTATGCTTTGCAAAGAGAGTAGCGGTTATGAGGCCAACAATGCAACAGATTATTGGCTTTAATTTCGATACCATGGTCCTACACAATGCATGCACTGCTGTAATAATTCAAAACCATATTACCTTTATGGGGACTTCTTTAGTTTTTCTTTCTATTCTCATCTTCCTTTTATCATTTTCACGTCTGCGGCGTTCATCCCGGCCTCTCTTGTCCTGCTTTCGAGCAGCGAGATACTCAAGCAAAGGAGTTGATTGTACCTTTTTGTCATTTGCTGGAATTATAATTATCCTACTAATATTATAATGTCATAGTTAGGATGACTGGATGGTTAAAGCAATCATGCAGAAATGGTTTAATAAGTGTAAATGAAATATTCTTTAATTGCCCAAGAATCTCCACTCCACTATACAACCTACTACCTCGTGATTTCCCTTGCCCTGTCAATGTCAATGTTTTACTAAATTGTGCTCACACTCCTTTTATTAAAATACTAGTCAAATTCCTCACTATTAATAATATACGTTTATAAATGTAATTATATACTTTCTACATCTAATAATGATCTGTTATCTAACTTAACTAAACTTGAATTAATATGCTCACAGACTTTATCTCTCATACTTCTCTTCCTATTTAATTTCGGTGTTCTTCTATTAAGATCCTTCTTATGTAATTTTTGGCTATAACATTGTGTGTTCTAACTATGACATTGGCAGAATTATTGGTAACACGATGGAGCCATAAACAACAAATTGGAATTTGAAGTGTAAATGAAACTTTGGTATCACATAAAATATGAACTGGCTTAACACATACTTATACACACCTATAACCTAACATTTCTTGGGAGCACAGGAAAAGCTGCAAGTGAACTAGTAAATATTTGAGTACTCATACTTAGATTAAGTTATCAGCAACATTCAAATATAGAGTATGTAAAAATCCATATTTTAATACATAAACAAAGTTGCAGGTTAAGTTATTTGTGAGAAATCTCTTTCTATATATAGCAATTAAAATTCAAAATATTCATTTTTTGATAATTATTCGAGAAACTCTAGTGCATTACAACAATAAATAAGAAAACATGCATATTAATGAGCTGTTTTATAATGAACCACTTACAGTCATTAACTGGGTATGAATATTCCAGTTTAGGCTGATTTTCAGTTTCTTGTTCCTTAGTCAAGCTGTCAATAAACTCCTGATAAATGGGGTCACTCTCAATAGTCCCACATTTTGGGTCCTTCTTTTTCTTTTTCTTAGGGATCCTTTGGAATGGGGCATATTCCACTATACCTACATACTCCACACCTGAAACAGATGCTATTTATTAGTCTAACTGAATGCAGTTTACTACCCCATTGGTCAGTTCTGTGCTTCTTCTTCTAACATTACCCTTATCATCCAAGAATACATATCCATCAAATTTGTCTCGGAACAAGTAGATGTCATCAACATTAACGAAGTTGATGTAGGCCCTAGAGTACACATTATTATAAAGTGATGGATCTGGCTTGGCAAAATAGAAGTGATCATGTTCTGGAATGGGTGAAACTTGCTCCAAAAATGCTTCTTCTGTCATGGAAGGTGGTAGACGTCGTAAGATTATCTAGAACAAACAAAAGCATAAGTTAAAATCTAGCTCAGTGGAATCTAAACGTTATTAGGAAGTGAAATAATCACTTTGGTCAGCGGCCGTTGGGATTTTGTTTTCTTGTCCTTGTTCTTATTAATGTAAGTTTTACTGCCCAAATCCGACTGTGAATCCTTGACATCTTGATCTTCGGTCATTTTACAGTTTGATTAAATGCTTTAATTTGCTGAGCAGTTGCTCAACATTATCAGAAATCTTTGCGTGCCGTGTGTTATTTCTTGACAGATGTTTGATAGACAATATTGACAATTTGACACTAATTGGGTTATTTGCAGCGTTGCCACTGCCAGTAAATTAAATTACCAAAATTCACTGGTAGCCGTCGCGTTGTCGTGTCATCCCGATGACTCTACCTATGTCAAAATTAGATAACAATGAAACTTGGGAATACATACTTGATTCTCCACTATAGAAAGCTTTAATTCCTTCACTACCACGAAATACTAACAGTTACTATAAGCTGTTTTAGGCTATGACTAAAGTTTATTAGCACCAGATGTGTAAATATTTTAAATCTGATATGATATGGTCAAAAAATATATTGGTATAGTTTTTCATATTTTTATTAGATTCATAGTATAATATTTTTTTTTACATTTTCTCCTCTTCGATATTCTCCATAAACTCCCCAATGAGATTGAATTTACACGCATTTTTGGGTTTTCCCCCTAAAATTGGTAATGCTGCTATCTTGACTGTTTGGCTTGGCTGGCAATAGTTATTTTTCATTCTTGTAATGTGATAGGCAAAAAAGTCGTAAACCATGCAGCTTTCGACGGTTATTACGTAAATAAACAATAATATGACAAAGGTAACACAACCAAAGTACACCAACCAAGGAAACGAAACAATTTATGTAGGTAAAAAAACATTAATTGATGTATTGCTAAACTAAAAGTTTTTTAATCTAATGACAATTTGTGCATATTTTCCATTCACATCTTACAGATTAAATAAATGTCTCAAATAATAAAAAGTTCAAGCTAAATGCCAAAAATATTGAAATTGTCCCATCTGCAGTTTTTTTATTGTTAAACGGTATTCTCTTATGCAGCTAGAGAACCGAGACACCCGTAGTGTGAAAGGAAACACAGCTGACGGTTAGGTAAGTTTATTTTTTCAAGAAAAGATGGCAGCGATTGAAAACAAAAGTGGTTTGGATGAATCTTTCCCATATTCATTTAAGGCCTATCTGTTGGGAGACCCTGTTGGGGTCATTGAGCATGGTGACAAGAGCTTCTAGCGACTCCACCAGTAAATCACAATTATTAACAACAAATAAAATTATTTCAACAAAGAATGTAGTAATTAGTTACAATAATATTATAATGAATGAAATAAAATTTCTTCAAAACTAAATGAAACTTTTCGACCTTTTGTCGACGAGAACTCGTTGGTGATTTCGCTGAAACCAGCTATCACTTTCAATACTATGTAGGATTGGTTTCGATAGTAGTTTAAAAACATCCTTATTGCTTAACAAACTACGTTTATATCTGGCTAAATAAGAAAATATAGAAAATAAATGTGTTTAATTATTAAAATATTCTCGTATTATTATTGCTAGGTATATTGTAGTGTTTCCTTGGCTGACACCGCCTCCAAAAATAATAATTGTAATTATATTATAATATCGAAATATTTGATTGACTTTTAAGTAGTCTAAAAAAGCAATTATTTTTTTCTTTTTAATGCGTATTAGTTTTTTTTGGAATAGTTTCTTTTTGTGAAGTCAGGTTTTTTTTTGGTGAATAGTTTGTTTATTTTTATTGAATCTGAAGTACACTAACATTTTTTTCTGAATATGGGTAGACCTACTAAACGTGATTGATTACCTAAGGTGTATTATGTATGCCTACACATTTAAGGAGTTTCCTCAATTTTCTCAGGATTCCATCATCAGGTCTTGTTGTAATGATCATAAGACCATCTGTAAAGTCTACCCTTTTATAAATCGAAATCGGTTGGCATGATAATTAAGTACTCGTTCATTTGTCGCACACATACTTAATGCAAATTTTTGACTTATATGGTTTTCTCATGGATGCCATTGTCAGAACTGGACCAAATGTGTATGGGACCATTCGGGAAGCACCAGCTTTCAAATCAAAAAGAATCATTAAAATCGCTTCGCCCAGTCGAAAGTTATGAGGTAACAAACATAAAAAAAAAGATACAGACGAATTGAGAACCTCCTCCTTTTTTGAACTCGGTTAAAAATACTGCCTAGTCAAGAATTATTATTTGTTCAGTTCGGTATGAAACAATATAGATTGTTCACATATCATTATAAAATTAGATTTACGATTTCAAAGGGAAAATATTATGACGAATTCACGAATCGACGAATCGAACACCGAACTTTTGAGGCTTATATTATTTTTGCGTTTACTTTCAACTTCACAGAAGTATGAAATACCATTTATTTCAAGGACATCGAATTTTAAAACACGGATCTTAGGGGTTTTATTCTTATTAAATTTTATCAAACTTAACTTTTTAAACTTCTCTAGCATTAAGAATTGCATTAAATTCGAATGTACGAATGTGTACGCATCCCTTTCTAACACCTTTTCATTGCCATAAGTCAAGATGGTACAAACTGATATAATGCGCTGCTATTTTAGTAAGGTTTCAATTGGTTTACGGCCAAAATTAATATAAAATCCCGATCTAAAATCGCAGGATTGAAGTAGAATTTACGTGTATGTATTAAATTACTGTCATCTGTTACTTAACTACTGTTCATCAATCCATGGATTTTTGATCGGGATTGCATATTAATTTTCACCGTTAGTTATTGTTCTGAGGTCGGAACCCTCTCTTTGCGAGTACACTTAGCTGTTTCTTCTTAAAAGAATAACAAAACAATATTCATTGTTCAGTGGGTCACAGAGTTAAAATACTGATCACTGGCAGTATTAAGCACTGCACTGCTGCCTGTCAGTTGGTATTAGTGTCACTTATTCAGACAACAACTGTCAGTGTCAGACTGTCAGTCTAGTCAGTTGTTATTGACTGAGGGAGGTTATAATTTAATGATTAAAAAATAAATTGAAACAAAACTACAATATATCAAGAATATTCAAGTTATTGTCAATAACTAAAATGTTTCGTACAAACACAACATTACGTAGTGTTATTTGTCTACCTAAAATGTTGGTGAGAGCAAAAGCAGTTACAAGAACCAACATTATATCTAGAATTCGTATGCTTAGTACCACACCTGAAAGTACGGAGACACCAACCAACCATGAACCAAGTAATGATTCTGGAAGAACTTCAGATAAAGTGGGAGGTTTCGCACAGGCGTTTGAAAAACATTCTCATTTATCAAAGACCCCAAGTGATGAACAGAACTACACTTTCGCATCGTTGCTTCGAAACTCCAAGTTGATGGATGTAAGTATTTATCCTTTCCTAAGCACTAGGTTTATGTATGGAGTAAATGGGTAACTAAAAAAATTATAATAATAATCCCATTCCTATTTTTAGTACTGTACGACTTTATTGCTAGTCATATCTTCTTACGAAATATTATCATTGTGCTGTATTATTAGCAAATAACCAATTTTTTACACCTTTATTCCCAGATGGGTGATCCAGCCGGCAAAGTAGTTATTGGTAAAATATTCCATGTGGTGGAAGATGATTTGTACATTGACTTTGGCTGGAAGTTCCACTGTGTGTGCACTCGTCCGAATAACAGAGCAGACGAGTATGTTAGAGGCTCAAAAGTCAGAATTCAGGTAAAAGACCTTGAATTGTCATCAAGATTTCTAGGATCAAGCACCGATCTCACACTCCTGGAAGCTGATTGCAAGTTATTAGGCCTAGTTTCAACACCAGTAAGACCAACATTAGGTGTTTAGTTTAAATTGGATTGTATAGTTGTATATAATAAATATTAATATGTAGGCATGACTTTTATAACAAGCAAGTGTAAAGAAAATAAAACAAGTTATTTTAAAGTCAACAATTCATTTAATTGACACCATACTTATATTTGGTTAACATCAATATTGAGATGGATCTAGCTCTACATTTAAATAGTTACAATATCTATTTATTGTCTTAATTGAGAAGTATATTCTTTGGTATATAACATTCCTATAAAATTTTAACATTATTAGCTTCTCATACTATATAAACTAAAAATGTTGTATTATAGATGATGATTTTATGTTGAAGTATTACAATTGGAATGTTAAAATGTACTATAAATGTACCAGTTTTAAATATTTTACAGTATATGTTAAAGTCACTGAAAGAATCTTTTGGATTAAATAGAAGGGATGTAAAATGTTCACAGAAAAGTGAAGTCATTTAAAATTAGAATGGTTCATTCTGCATCCATTCCAAGTTATATAAATATCCAAGAAAACCATTTATTTATTTTTACAGTTATAATATCTTGTCCTTCAGCAACAAATACTAGTGAACCACACTCTTGAAGCTGTAGCGTTAAACTAGCTTAGCAAAAGTAATAATATCTACTAGCTTGTGGCACATCCATCGTTAATGTAGGATAACATAAAAACAGGAAATATTAATTTTCCCACAAAACTACTAGAAAATATTATGCAGGTATATCTAATAAGGTAAATAGGTAGGTACATTTGCATAGTATGTATAGATGTCCAAAATTGAAATGCGTTTTAAAGATTTTTCTACTTAAATACCCCAACAGGCATATTAACAACAGGCATAAACCTATAGCATTGCTTGTCATCTTTCATTCTAGTCATTCCCTTAATGCCTCATTGCCTTAACGGTGATGACTGATATGACCTTATGGTAGAAAAAATCAGGCATAAACATTGCTTTAATGAGTAAAATTCATGAGATTGTCTTAATTTCATTGCACATTGAGATTCTGATCTACTGTACTTTATCACCATTTCTGGTGACAATCTCCTGTATGCTCGGATCTGTGACGGCGTCGTCAGCATCCGGTTTTACTTCGAGTATTTCATCGACTGTCGAAGCTGTGGGGTCAGTAGCTTTGTCTGCTGGGTGCGCGCGTTCCCATTCCTTGAGATATTGCACAACGGGTGTGTGTCCAAAGGTCTCAGCCTCGTTTAGTGGGCGGCTTCCCCACCGGTCTCGTGGGTCGTAGGGGACTCCGCACTGGGCGAGTAAGAAATCCACACAGGAAAGGTGCCCCTCTGCTGCCGCGAGATGCAAAGCTGTACGACCATCGTAATCCGATAGTGTCATATCCATCCCAGAGAGGTGATGCCTGGAAATAAGGGTCAACTCATGAGTTTTACTGTCTTAATAAGGACACACTTTGTTAAGTCCCTATAGAATATTTACCTCCTTAAAGCACTAAGGTCTCCACTTGCAGCGGAGAATAGTAGGTTAACAATATTGAGTCCCGTGGATTCAAACTTGTAGCGTCGAGGATCTTTCTTGTGACTCGCGTAACGAATGTTGTCGTATTTGTGGAAATTAAAACGTTTGATCAGCTCCTGTAACATGAAATTTTAGAGTTACACGAATAAGTTACGACAAATTATATAAATCTCATAATACCTAATTTACGACAAATTTGGTAACCACGGAACTATCTCAATGGTATTTGAATTTTTGATAAAATCTCAAATAAATCTAAAAGAACAGAGTTATACTTACATCACAGAATTGCAATCCTCTGCAACTGTTACCCAGAGGGTCAAGGGGAGGTGACCAGGTACATATTCCCATAACATTTGGAACTACTATAAGCATGGCTCCAGATACACCAGACTTGGCTGGAAGGCCGACTTTAAAAGCGAATTGTCCTGAGTAGTCGTACATGCCACAACTATGCATCAGTGATAGCACGTTTCGTACTGAATCGGGACGAAGTACTTTTTCATCGGAAATAGGACAGATCCCACCGTTTGCAAGTGTAGCAGCCATAATTGACATAATCTCACAGTTCGCTTCCATAGAACAACACTGAAAAATCAATTTTAGTTCATCACCATTAATCAATCAATTAAGTAGTTAATTTCAGTTTTTGTTCTATGATGAAATATATATATTTTTTAAATAAATACCTGAAAATAGAAGTCCATACATTCGCGCAAATTTGTCTTCTCTGGATAACATTTATGTTCACGCATATAGAATCCGAGGGCATAATTACGATCTGCGGCCTCGCGTTCAGATAAAAATACGGCATTGTTGAAACCTAAAACTTCGTTACCGGCGAGCCGACTAAAGAATGACATGACGTAGTCAAACTTCTCAGCGAGCGTCATCTCTGGTTTGTCCAAGGCTTTAAGTAATGAACAAACTAATATTGCACCAGCGTTGATCATGGGATTGTGTGGTTTCACTGAAACAAAACAACAAATATTTTTGTCGATATTGGCTCGTGTTATTGTTTGCCTTATTGTTTTTCCACATACGAGTGCACCATATTTGAACACAGGCATTAGACTTATACCTATTCATGTGAAAAACACATCTTATTCAAAACAAATGATACACAAGATGTGGGCAGATGTTGTTGACACATACTATTATAGTCCAAGACGAGTTCATTGAAGTTGCGTCCACTAGGCTCAGTGCCAATATAATTGTGTACCACGTCGGGGCCCAGAGTCTCGAGTGCCATAGCGTATGTCAGGGGCTTGCTGCATGACTGTAGAGTGAATGGAACCGTCACGTCACCTGCATAATAAAGGAAGCATTCAAAATTCTGATATCGTTGTAGTAAGTGCGATAAAAACTAAAAAAAAAAAAAACTTAGGTACTTACCAATAGAAAAGCGCTGGCCATCTATAGTGCACACACTTACGCCCCAATTCTCAGAACTAGCTCTGGCCAGTTGAGGAATGTAGCTGGCCACTTTGCCATCTGAGTTGCTCTTAGCAGACCAATACATCTCCTCTATATCCTTGATGAAGTCTTGAAAGTCTGGAATGACGAATTGACTGCGGAACGCCCTTGTGATCAATACTATGTTAGGTGCAATTACTTCTTTGAATGTTTTCCTATCCAATTTTAACGTTTCCGGAGATCCTCCTTCAAAGTTGGACTCTTTGTGAACTTTGTATAAATTATGCATGACATCCTTTACGCGCGAATCATTCTTGCGTATGCCAGTTGTTCTTAAGGCCTGTAAATGTAATGAATTAATTAAAATACTATGGTTATTAAATCTTATTGCCAGACGGGAAGAAATGCAAACTATGAAACATTATTTTAAATGTCTCAGACGATAGAATTGCCAAGCCAGCTGTCGCTGATATATTGCGTCTATTTATTCAAACTTGACAAATTGAGCGAAAGTTTGTGTAGTTACTTATTTTATGTACAACTAGTATCCACACCCGCTTTCCCTTGCGTTTCCAAGGTAACAGAGCCCTTGGCCTACCCCGCCCTGTCAGCTATGCCCAAAAAAAATAATCATTTCGACATTTCCGACTTTTTGAATGTTGAACTTTCTTTCTCATTCTTTATTCCTTCAATTGTGCAATTATGGGACTAGAAAGGAACCAAGATCTGTTGTTTTGCGAAGCTATCGGTATTAATGTTTTAGTAATAAAAAAAAAATGTATGAAATACTTACGGCCAGAAATTTTCCAACTGGTAAGAGTCCCGTCTCCTCATTTTTGAACATGTCAAACAAGACATCATCTGCATTTTTGTGTGGCCCTTCACGAACCCTGCGGAGCAAAGAATATTTGTACCCTCGTTTTTATAAAGGCGAATGATTTGCCTCAATCTCAACATAGAAAGAAAGAGGATCTAGAAAGGAACAGGCTCTCATGTGTAGCTGTAGGAACACATCGCCAGGTGCTTGGCAACAAATACTTATTTAACGTATTGGGTGGTGGCCTCGGGCGGGTACAAAGGTGCCTACCACCGGGCCATGGTTTCGTAACGATGTTTTCCTTCACAGAAAGCTCATTGTAGAATTCGAACCCACGACAATCCACGTCACTACCAACTGAGCTACCATCGCCTTGTTAATTGCCAGACACATAAGATTTAAAATACTTCTAACTACCACTACGTATTTTTATAAACACGATTACAATGGAAATACCTAGAACTATTATGGTTTTAGCAGATCATGCATGGACTTATCGAAAACGATCGTGAGTAAAATATTAGCGTCGTTAATTACCTAAATACATTTTGAGCAAACACTTTTGTATAGTTCAGATGATATTGGCGATATGTAGCAGTCACCGTCACGATCTAATATTAACATAGAATGTTGACGTAGCGTGCGGGTGTGTCTGCGACGTAGCAGGCACCGGGCTAATCGTTACAGTTGTTTACAATCACCTGACGTTATTATATTTAGACATTCTTAAAAACTTCAACAATCATGTAATGTTTAACACGATGCTTATCTTGCTTGTAAATTTTCCTTCAAAATGAAAAAGATGGCAAATAATCTAGCGAATAGTTTCTTTATCAGAATGTCTTAGTTTATATTTATGTCTCTCCGTACTTTTTGGTGTAGTTATTTATTTCTAGTTTAAAATTTAGCCCATTGTAATTAAAAATGATTCCTAAAAATATGCCGCTTGTAAACATACCATTATCAGGTGTTAAAGATTTACAGCTTATCAACATATTTTACCTTTTTTAAAATCGTAAGATAAAAAATCTACAAAACTCACAGCAAACCAAAACAAAGCTGGTTTTAACTAACGCAAAAACACTATGTGCTACACGGTGTACCACACAGATATATCATAAAAGTTTAATAAATTATAATGCAGAGGACGAAACTAATAAAATCGAATCGAATAAAATGAAAATTTTACAAATAAAATCAAACAAAGCTCAACTTTGAGTTCGTATTAGTGAAAGAAAACCAAATATGAGCCATGCATTCACTACACAAGTTTTCTCATATGAGTACTCACGCGATGGGGTCGAGGTTATGCACGAACGAGAATCTTCTGCACCATGGAACGTGAACAAATAAATGTACATTTTCATGAAATCTTATCACAGACAATTGAAACAAATCACAGTGATATGGTTATACATGTACTCAATCACTTCCTAATCTGTTAGGTATTTAAGTAAAACATGCAATTTATTTACAGAAGCTTCTATTGATTCAGTTATACCAATACGTTATCGTTTGAGTACCAATTGTTGGAAAAGGTAGTTGCATAACATCAGTCACGTTATAGGAATTGAATTAATTAAACTCATTGTTGCATTGAAGCGCAGAATCTATACAAGATGTACCTACGTATTCCAAATTGTCAAGAGTGAATTGAACAAGTATCGCCATATGGCGCCAGCCCGAGTTTAAAAGATCAATAGGAGTCGATGTGTGTCATTAAACTCAATTTGTTTTTAATAAAAGTGTCTGCATTCAATTCTTGTTAAACGTACCTCATATCGATGGACTGCACTGCATAGAAGTGGGGTGCAGAGTTGCGCCATTTCTGAAACGATGGGAGTTTTATTAAATTTCTTACAATCAGCTGGTTATTACAACGCTTCCCCTGCTAAACGCCTAGCGTTACAGATCCTTCACCGCGGTACGAAACAAGAAAGGACACTCACTTCAGTTTTAAGTATTTCATAGTTGGGTCTCACTTGGCTGTACTGTCGGAAGCAGATGCACAATGTGGGCTGGAGGACGGGCCTGGAGGAGGCAAAGTTGGCGAAGCGGCGAAGCTGGCGAGCGCTCATCGTAGTGGGGCCTAGGAGCCTACGAGTCGAGTGCCGGTCGGTGGCGGGCGAGTGACGAGCCGCGCTGGCGTTCTAACATGCACCTTCAACGCGCAGGCGCCAACTGACGGCCCCCGCCCATCTTACCTGTTCCTCTTATCTGACTGTTTACATCTTGAGGTTTACACTCAACATAAGTATAGACTAGTTGTTACGTGCATGATGACGTGATTACTTTGGGTGAATCAAATTGTCACGATGCATAGCGTCATAAAATATTCAAATAGACCAAAATTTATTTTGAAAAAATCGAGGTTTGATGAATTCGCACATATTGAATTTTGCAGCACCACACTTAACGGTTACAAAGTAATGAATTAAAATTATGACCACAAAAAAAACTACCTATGCATACAAAACAGATTTTATTGTGTCCATCAATCAATATTAAGCCACGAAAGTATATGTTCGTTCCTATGGAAGATAATTCTGATACGTCATTTTGTCTACAAACTTTTGTAAACATGACCATATCAAAGATAATTTCTGATATATGGCCTACTCAAAGTAGGTTCAGATTCGTTTTGCAATCTGCATTGTAGTCATCACTTTAAAAACAATAAAAATGTATCAAATAAAAGGACACTAAAATGTATTCTTGCAGAATTTTACGAAATGCTTCAATTAAAAGGTGTTTTGCCAACATATCATCTTCCTTAGCGGATACAAGGTTTCGGTTTTGTAGAAGTTAATAGAAAAATTAGACCTAGTCTCAAATAAAAAAATGGTTATTGTTAATTAATATAATTTTCTTACTAGTTTCCCTAGATAATTGATCCAGTATTGTAGTCTAAGATATCATTGAGCCTATCCATGTACGAAATTACATCAAAACTCATTTCTATAACTAGTACTTATTATATAAAAACTTTTTCACTTTATATTATAGATATGGAATGCCCACTTCTATACAAGCAGGATGGCTATATGGATGATAAAAACAACTTCGATATATGTTTCGTTCTTAAATATTCACTACTAGCTGTCCCCCGCTGTTTCACCTGCGTTTGCGAGGGATAAAGCGCTCGAGCGTTTTGTTAATTTTCAATTATGTATCTCAAAATTATGCATCTAAATTGTATGATGTAAACGGGAAATATTATCTATATAAAATTAATTTGGTGATAGCAGCATTTATTTTTGTAAGAGTCAATAGTCTGTACATAGGGAGTGCATCTAAGGAATAGGTACCTTATAGTTATAACCCCTTACTTTGCCTCTTTTAGGGACGATTTTGGAAAAAAATGATACACTTATTTCTTACCAAAAGCCTAAGTATGAATTTTCAGATCCCTGACTTGAGGAATTATGGATTGCCCATACAAACATTCAACCCCTATTCAACCCCGACAACACACACACCCCAACAGACTTACTTTCGTATTTATAATATAAGTATGGATATCAGTTTTTTCAGTTCTAAATTAGAGACATGATTTAATAAAATAACAATTATGCACAAATTGCACTCATTAATCTTCGAATATATGATATTATATATTATATATGACAGCTTATATCTGTATATAATAAGTTGTACCTATACAACATCTTTATTATTAACTAACTTTCCTCCGCGGTTTCACCCGCGTTCCCGAGGGATGTAACATTTTCCCAGGTACAAAAGTATCCTTTGTATTCTTCCAGGGCATTTTCTATATAAGTGACAAGTTTCATCCAAATCCGTTCGGTAGTATTTGCGTGAAAGAGTAACTCACAACCATATATAAAAACTTTCGCATTTATAATATGTACTTGTAGAATGATTCCAACTTCTTGCCATGTTCCTATGACACACGGCTTTGATGATCGCAGTCAATCGATCAATTAGTCAGTTCACAGATAGCATTAATATTAAATATACTGATATTACAGCAAATACCGTTAACTCGCTGACTAAGGTACGTAGTATCAAAATTTGACATTAGGTGCTTGAGCTAATAAATGACTTTCTTGAAATAAGTAAAAGGAAAAAAGCTTGTAAAAGACGGTTTGTTAATGGTAAGGAATTTGAAATCGAACTTTATGTAATATTGTTTAGAGCACATAATTAAATTTGCATTATGGTTTTTAATATCCAAGGGGGAGGCCTATGTTCTGCCCCCTTATTCATCTAATACAAACTTCGTAGGCGAGCCGCTTCAAGGAGGACTCGGAGAGCTTATCTCTCATGTGATTAGTAGGTAGTATTAGCGTAGTTAGCGAAAGAGATAGAGCACGGAGGCCGCAACGAAACAACCTAGAGTTAGTGTCATTTTTAAGCTTGTGTAACTCAGTTCTGAACCGGTTCAACAGATCAGATCACACCTACTTAAACTGTCAAGCTGCGGCTCAAATTCAAACTAAGCAGTTCACGGCTCACTTATTATTTTACAGTCTGTAAGTCTGTGATCTATTCTCTCATATTGAGTCGTTGTCGAACTGCGGAGCGGCAGCGGCGTAGAGACTCTGTGATCGGTCGGCAATATTTGAGCTGCTGTGAACCGGTTCGCAGCTCCGGCTCACAAACGCAGCTCACGCATTTTAGTTGAGTAACCTATGTCAAGTCATTATCCTTACAGAATCGAGCCCTAGCAGTGGACATCCCTGGGCTGATATGATGACGGTTTGTGATGAATATCAGGTATAATACGAACTAGTCATACAATGAATAAGTGGTTTGTTTATGAACACAACATTTTTCGGTACAGTAAACACATAGACATAACAATCATAATAACATTGGCCATTTATATCTGTAATCGCATAAATAACTACAACTATTAGAAGTAAGATATACTGGTAACCCAAAGACGTGCAGTTAGTTAAGTTTTGACGACTATCTACTATTATTACGATTGATATGCAGACAACTTGTTTGTTATTGTTGTGTAATATATTAGGTTGGGGAAAAAGTCTTTTCGCATTATAGTATGTATGAACTTGTAATAAAATCTCTTTGGCTATACTATTTGTATCTGGCTGGTTTTGGTATCATTGAAAGTTTAAATTTTAAAGAACATAATTCCAAATTTAAATTAGGAAAATGTGTGATTTTCAATTGTTTTTCGTACCTTCAAGATGAGTGAATCTAATGAAGAAATTCGATACATTTTAAAATTTTACTACAAAAAAGGTAAAAATGCAACGCAAGCCGCGAAAACAATTTTGCGTTGTTTATGGACCTAGTGCAGTGACTGTGAGAGTAGCACAAATTTGGTTTAAGCGTTTTCAATCCGGAAATTTTGATGTCAAAGATGCACGTCGCTCTGGTCGCCCTATTACTGATAAAACGGATGCTATTTTTGAAAAAGTGGAGCAAGATCTGCGTATCAGTGCTACGACGTAGCTGAAGAACTGGGAATTGACCACAAAACAGTTTTGGCGCATTTGAAAAAAACTGGGTACACAAAAAAGCTCGATATTTGGGTACCTCACGAGCTCACTGAAAGAAACCTAATGAATCGTGTACTCATTTGTGATTATTTATTATGACGTAATGAAACTGAACCATTTTTGAAGAAGCTCATAACTGGTGATGAAAAGTGGATCACGTACGACAAGAACATGCGAATAAGGTCGTGGTCAAAGGCCGATCAGGCTTCACAGACTGTGGCGGAACCCGGGCTAACTCGCAACAAGGTGATGCTGTGTGTGTGGTGGGATTGGAAGGGCATTATTCATTATGAGCTGTTACCACCAGGCAGGACCATCGATTCTAAACTCTACTGCGAACAATTGATGAGATTAATGCAAGAAGTTGAGAGAAACCGGCCGGAATTAATCAACAGAAGGGATGTGGTTTTTCATCATGATAACGCTAGACCTCACACATATTTAGCCACTCAGCAAAAATTAAGAGAGTTTGGCTGGGAGGTATTAATGCATCTGCCGTATAGTCCTGACCTTGCACCTTCAGATTTCCACCTGTTTCGGTCTCTTCAGAATTCTTTGGGCAGTGTCAGGTTAACATCACGAGAGGACTGCCAAAACCACTTGTCGCGGTATTTTGATCAGAAGTCCCAAAATTTCTATACCAATGGGATCATGTCCCTACCTACAAGATGGCAAAAAGTTATCAAAAAAATGGTACCTAAATACTTTAGTTAAATGTAAATAAACTATATTAAAAAAAGTTTTGAATTTTCTTAAAAAATGCGAAGAAACTTTTTCCCCAACCTATTATTTTCCAGACAAAATCAAATGCGAGATGTGCTTATAAACAAGGTTTATAAATAGAACGTCTGCAAAGCAATGACGATTGACAGAATAGCAAATCTGTTTTGGTCAAGTCGAATCAGATATAGTTGATTATCTTTTATTGTAAAATAAAGTCACAATGTTTGTCTACGCAATAAATTTGATGCGATTTTTCTATTATTTAGATAATATCTTTCAGAAGGTGTATGTACCTACATGATACATGTTTAATATAATAAATCCTACTCATGCGAATTGGTGACTTTTAATTCATTTAAAGGTTATTTAAAATTACTTGAATGATATAAATAATGAAATTATTATTTCTGAACGGTAAACGGATCAGTAATTCGATAACAATGTTGCGATCTGTGGTCAGTGACAAATCTTTATGTAACATAAATAACAACCCAAAATAAAATAAAATTTAAATAAAAAATAAAGCCAAATACAAAATAGAACTATACTTATAAAAGACTTCACTGTTTTTAAACTGAATATGTATATTTGCTGTGTCCGATAATAGTACCGGCATTATTTATGAGTTCATACTTTTCAGTCGAAGTCGCTATTATTTTTTGTTAATACCTATTTCTATCGAAGACTGATGTATAAAAATATTTTACACATGATTATGAAAATTACATTTACAGAGTCAATAAAAGGAAGTTCTGGAATGTCCATAAAATGATTTGATCCACGCAAACGTAGTTACTAAGGTATCTGCATCAATACAGCCCATCCTGGCCAGTCTGACCGTTGTCTCTCAATGTAATACGAAGATAATTAATATTTATAAATAATGACAATGGAAAATTGGCAAACTAGTCTATGATAACACAAGTTCTGAAATGTCCATGAAATTATTTGTTCCACATAAACATCGTACTTATATAAATACAGCTTACCCTGTCTGAACTAAGTGGTGTCTCTCGACGTGATACATACATAATTTTCATAAATTAAACAAAGGTGTTAATAAGATTTAATTGTTTTAACACGAAGAAAATTAATTTGGATAGGCAGAATTTCGATAGGCAGAATTTCGATTTGTTTAGTCAAAATATATTAATTATTCACCTCAAAACCATTGTCACATTCCATAACGAAATCTTCGTATCCACTGTTTGAAAAGTCCCGCATCACAGACAACTGTGGTGACCGCGAGGGCGGCGCCTGCGCAGAGTATCGCGCAAAAACACCTTGTGAAATGTGTGCGAATCGTACCCCTCTTCCGCGCACGCTACACTGAGCCATTCTTCTTCAGTCTGCCGTTTATAAATATAACTCCGGGTGTGCCAAATGATATTAGGCGGGAACGAACCTACCTATATTTAGCTTAGAACATTGTAATGGAACCATGAGTGGGGACCATCTAAACAATTACTACTGTTATTAAGAAACTTTAATTCCTCTTTTTGAAAGACACATAAATGGGCCCAGAGTTCTTTAGTATTAAATGTGTTGTGAATCGAAGTTCAGACGGTTTGGTTTTTGGAACCAATTTAAATTGTCTCAGCACCGCAGAAACCATTGATTTCATTTCCATCATTGCAAATTTCTGTCCTGTAATAAATTATTTTTATTTCTCATTATTACGTATATACAAAATACATGAGTATGCATAAATAAATAATAAACGTTTACTACCTATGCAATTCCTAGGACCGGCGCTAAACGGTATGTAAGCAAAGGGGTGTCGATCTTTGCAATTTTCGGGAAGGAATCGATCCGGATTGAAGTCCAACGCATTCTGATACAGATCCTCACGACGATGCATATCATAAATTGGAATATGGCAAAATGTTCCTTCAGGAACGGTGTACCCATCTAAAAAGAAAATAACCGTTGAATTACTTTATTTCTACACTAGCTGTAGTCGCGGTTCGGATGTTACATATACCAGGATAAAAAGCCCAAGATACTCCGTACAATATCAGCTATCTGACAGTGAAAGTGTCGTCAAAATCAGTCCGACCATTACACAGATTAGCCGGAACAAGCAGACAGACTGACAGATAATAATAATTTAAATGTTTTTTTTTTAAATATTTAACAAAACGCCGATAAAACACGTAAAAGCGGCCATAATAGTATACACTGTAAAAATTTCAAGTATCTTTTGCGGTTTAAAAGATACAGCCGTGTGACAAACGAACGGACGGACAGCCGGCCCAAAGTACATAATACTTAATAAACCTGCGTGCAAAGATAGGAGAATAATAAAACCAATAAAATATTGTATGCAATACGATCTACTTTGAATAGGCACTAACTTTAATTATATTCTTATAGAATATATTTATTACTATCTATTTTCCTGAACTATTTCAGAATTTTCAGGTCGCAAATTGCTATCAACTAAACCAAAATGCTGGCAAGCAAAGTTTATATAACTTTGCAAAGTAAATTTAAAATCGCTAGCATTTGTAGTTGTTAAAAAAAATTGCTGTAATGAACAGATAGATACTGAAATCTCACCTAATGGATTCCTTTTGTTACAGAACCCCGAAATGAAACAGATGTTTGCAAAGGTCACAAGAAATACTAACCAACAACAAGCGTTTCACTTAAAATCCGGCCAATAAATGGTACAGGCGGGTACAATCGCATAGACTCCTTGATGCAGCACTCCAGGTAACGCATTTTGGATAAATCTTCCATGTCAGCTGACCGCGTTGATTCGCCAAATATATCATCTAATTCTGTGAGTATCTTGTCCTAAAATTTGAAATATGCTCAAACAATGACCTCGTTGGCACGTTAGCTAAGAAAGAAGTGATGATTTAAAAATGACGTTTTTTCTATTTAGAATGTTACTAGGCACTGAGAAAATTTATAGAATTATTTCTTTGAAAAAGTTATTTCAATATGAGTCAAATAGTCTGGGCAGAAGAAATAAAGTCCATCTGAAGAGTTCATAAGAACATGTTTAATGGAGAAATAATGTAGGCGATTAAGAGGAAACATGGACAACCTGAATGCTTTCGTTATTCGCCAGCAACATGAAACAAAAGATTAAACCCGCCGCAGTAGTATCGTGACCCTGCAAATATACAATTAAATTATGTAATAAAGACACTTATTATCATCATGTTATGTAGGTAACAGATTTTGTACTTCGAACATAAAGGTATCGACTTCCTCCTGAATGCCGGCTTCGTCTATTAAGTTTTCCTTCTCAGCTTGAATGAGGAGATCTAACATCGCTGTTTTCTTTTTTCTACTAGACATAAAAGTTCCATCATTCGTGTTCTCACTATTATCGTCTACTTCATTACCATAGTTTTGTATATATTTCTTTCTGTCATTAATTACTCTCTCAGTAAAACTGCGGGTGCTACTCAGCAACTTGTTATATTTTCTCGATGTTGGTGTTAAATTAAATATCAAATCTGGATACATGTATAACCGGCTGATTCTTGTAACAATAGAATGCCCCAGATCGTGTATCGCTTGTTTGTATGTTTTAGCTGCTTCTGATGTTTCGTCACTAAGTATGGTACCCATTGCAGTTTCTGAAAAAAATATCAAGTTCGTAAGTCTAGTGGAAATCTGCATACTAGCATAGTGAGGTAAACATGTATTTTTAAATGTAATCTCTGGAACTTCTGTATGATTTTCTTTTCATTGCTAAAAAGCTAAATATATCCAGTTTTTGTCCCGGAAAAACATAAGGGCCCTTGGTTACACGGGTTGAAATCAAAGGACGGAAGATTATCATAAATATTCTATATTTTTACCACAGATAGTGTTGAGAGTACAGTCTGAGATGACAGGCACGATATTTACAAATTCTCCACCAGTTTTCTCCATCGCATCCACAAAACGCTGGCTGTGATCCTTAAATATCGCGTTGAATTGACGTAGGATATTGAAATGAAATCCCGAAGTCAGAATCTTTCTACGTTTATGCCATTTTGATCCTTGAAATTAAAGTAAATAGGTTACAGAACGGTATCATTCAATTCCAATCAATTAATTGTAAGAAAAGCGTCAATAGAACTCTTGCGCACCAATACATTTTATCAGGCGTTCCTTTAATATTTCTCATACTAACCATTGCTCAAAAGTAATCCTTCTCGTAACCAAGGCTTCATGAATCTATATATAATGCTTTTTTCCATATGTTTTGAACTTGCTATAATCATCTGTGAATATGTCATGTAAAAGAATTACTAAGACCAATTGTATGAAATGATTAATGATACTATAATACACTTGCCCAAATAGGGCGAGGGGGGGGGGGGGGATTTTAGTTTCATAATATAACTTTTTAAATTGTCTTGATTTTTACTTAACAATAACTGCCTGCCGCAGTTCTACCCGCGTTCCCGTTACATGTAAAAAACTGGACCTCGACAACAGCGCCACCTAGAAAGTCCAACTATATCTAAGAACCATCCAGCTGACCCCATAAGTAAATCGGTCAAGCTGTTTAGGCGTAGAACGACACATTCAAATTATTTGTAGAACATTAAAAATAACAGTTTTTTTTTATACCACCTGGGCCGTGTGGCTATTATTTTTCTTTAAATCGATAGAGAATATAAAATTCGAGCAATGGAAAATAAACCAGTTTGTAAATGTTGACCTTAAATTGTTTAAATAAAAAGCCCAGGACACCGTGATTGTACATAATTTTTAAGTATACAGCCAGCCACAATATCCTGAAATAATACGTTTTACAAAAGACCTCACACTTTACCTACCTCAATGGTTTCGGGATTATATATATTTATGGCTGCATACGGGTATGCCCATATTCTATTAATATGCTTCCACTTCGATGCAGTTACTCTCATGAAGTCGAATAATTCCACTGAAATCGGAAAGAATATAAATACATACATAATATCTACACACAAACCTACCATATACCATCCCTTTTTACTAACCAAAGTTTAAATAAAAATTTAAATCTTTGTGAGTACTATCATAGCTAATATCTATAGAAAGACTAAACACAGTTCTACCCGGACAGGGCGAAAACCTGGTAATCTGTAATACAGATTTTACCTGGTACGGACACCAGTCTCTCACAAAGCAGTTTGTTTAACTAACTTAAACTAGCTTTAATACATTTGTGAAAGAAAAATAGGTACATTTATTATTATTTCTAATACGAAGAACGAGGTAAAACCTCATCACCTTTGTGGAATATAAAAAAAACTTTGAATCCTATTAAATGAATAAATAATCATACTAATATTATAAACGCGAAAGTTTGTATGTATGGATGTTTGTTGTGTATGATGTCCTTTTTCACCCATAAGCTTCCCAACGGATTTGGATGAAATTTAGCACATAGATAGAGCATATATAGAAATAACATATAGGCTTCTTTTCATCCCTGGAAAATGTTACATCCCCCGGGAACGCGGTTAAAACCGCGGGGGACAGCCAGTAATAAAATTAATCGAGTCACCTGGGGAGACGAAGAGGGCGAGAGTATTTCCGATTATAAAGTGATCATCTGGTCCCGGAATTTTCCTTATTAAACGTGCTCTATGGTTATAATTAAAAAATATATGAATGAGACACAACAATAAGACAAAGAACAAAACACACGTCAACATTTTTAAAGCGACAGGATAACAGTGCGTTATAATAATAATTAAAATAAAATATATAATAATTCTTTGAGTACACGATTTACATCATTAATAGGCAAACTGGCAATGAAACATTAGTTGGGCAACTATCTTATAATTAACAGTAAATAGACAAATAATAAATATAATCCTTATCATTACTAATATTATAAATGCGAAGGTAACTCTGTCTGTCTGTCGCGCTTTCACGCCAAAACTACTCAACCGATTTAAATGAAATTCGGTACACAGATAGTCCAGAGCCTGAGAAAGGACATAGGTTACTTTTTAATGGGTTTTAAAGGGATGAAAGGGCGGGATGGTAAGTTTTTTAGGCTGTTGATTTTATATAAATAAATATGACATCCAAAGCTCGGGAAGGCGGGTGAAACCGCGGGAGACAGCTAGTAATATATATATAAAAGATAAAACAATAGGATTCTTTGTATAACCGCAAAAGAAAAAGTCACATTAATTTACCACAAGGTCCTACTATCCTAACTAATTATAATAATCATAAACGCGAAAGTGTTAGTTGTTTGTTACGATTTCATTCCTTAACGATTGATTTTGCTGAAATTCGGCACACATAGGATTTCCGTTGTTGTAGGAACTGTAATGACATCTTTAGGAGCAATTACATTTTTTTTAAAAGTACTTACACGTTTCTAAAACTTCTCATGAATGGAATCAACGAATTTATGTTGTTTTGAAAAGTAGTAATTAAAAGTATGTACCTTTTTTATCTCTCAGCCCTTGGACTGTACAAGATGCGATGACCCATTTAGTACCTCTTATTATCTTGTTATTTTATTTGGTTGAAATACGAGGACATAAATAAGTTCGATTCATTTATTTATGATACACAAGCATTAATTAATACCTACACTGTAAGTTTTATACAAATCATTCCATTTTTTGACTTTTTAAATTCTCGGAGTGGATTCAAGTTACCAAACTAAGAGCTAAGGCCCCAGCCAGATCGAACACACTATGTATTTTTGTTTTATTAGTTCATGTTACCTACCCAAAAAGGGCGACTAAAAGCATAGCTAATGGACCTAGTACCTAGACCAGTGGCCCCCAACCTTTTTTGGACGAGGTCCTCTTTGATTTCATTATTGTTACTAGGGACTACAAGGTTTGAGAAAAATAGAATGTGTCAGTCCAGAAACTTTTGACTAAAGTATATTCATTAAACTCAAATGTAACATCCAACAGTAATATTATAGTCAGCGGTGGCCATACCCATTGCGACGCTCCGGGCGGCAGGTTATTGCGAGGCCCTTTGTCTAAAGTAAGTCTGGTTGTTTGGTTTAGGTAGGTATTTGTCATGTTTGAAAAGTAATGCTAAAGTTATAAAAATAAATTAAATTTGAAATCCATATTTTTTTAATTGCTTGGGTTGCGCGAGGCCCCTGCAAGAGCGAGGCCCGGGCGATTGCCCCGTTCGCCACCCCCTAAGGCCGCCTCTGATTATAGTCATAGAAGATGTAATGCGTTTTGCAAAAAAAATACTTGTTTGCATTAACAAAGCTATAATTAAAAAAATTATTTTTAATGTTTTGCGGATCATATTTTAGTTCTTACGGAACACCGTTTGGGAATCTCTGGCCTAGATTGAATGTGACGTGACGATGAGGTTATTGACTCATTACGACTTCGAACTTGATAATCAGTATTTACATTGGTTTATCAACATTAACTTGTTATTCTGATTGTGTTCATCAATACTAGATCCGTATTCACCACTGGTAAAAATAACAATGGTTATCCGAAATTGTCATACGTTTTAAATGACAGCCCTGACAGGTAGATTGAACAGCTGTTTAATGTTGGTAAATATGTCACATATTGTCTCAATTCTGTTATGCATCAAACTAAATTTAGCACAATACTATGAATCTTTCATTCTATGTCTTCATTTTTTTAATTTTTCTGGAATTCTCTTAAAGTCTCTCATCCCTCCATTAAAACAAAAAATATATTTACTGCATTACCGATTAACAGAACTTACTTAACTAAAATAAAAACTTTATTTACACATCGGCCGACAAATCGGGGTGTAAGGGGTCCGTTAACATCTTAGCGACCCAAGCCAACCTCACCTGCTCGCGGTGCACCCTGCTGTACAACAGACGAGGCAATGGCGTTTCTTCAGGTGGTAGGCTCCGGCCGTGGCTTGTCACCACCCTCCAGGCAGAGTCATGCTGCCAAGCGTCCTCGGACGTGTTCCGGTGTGTTGCCTGGAGAAGCTAATTGGGAAGGCGGGTCTGTACAGTCGCGCTGATGTAGTATGCCGATTTGGTGTCACAGTGTCGCTGCACTTGGCGGCTAGTCATGGAGGGCAGCGGGATCCGAAGCACGGTGCACCGCTGGCCGACCGTAGGCAGTAGGGGGCCCAAGTAGTAGGCCAGCCACCTACGAAAGGCTGCCCCGCCACCTTACGCATAATCCCGGAATTGCTCCATCGTGCCAATTGGCGATTGGGTGGGAGGTCCCGATGGCGATCCCCGGGGGGGTTCGGGCGTCCCCGCGGTCTCCAGACTAGCCTATCCTTCAGTGCAGCGTCTCTGTGTTCACCACAGGATTCTGCGCAGCGCCTCGTACAACTTCCGTCTTCCCTGCCTATTCACTCCATAAAAAAAAAAAAAAAAAAACAAGCAGACGGTTGACCCGATGGTCAGTGGTCACCGCCGCCTATGGATATTTGCAACACTAGGGGCATCACCAATGCGTTGTCGACCCTGAGACGTGAAGTTGTTAAGTCTCATATGCCTGTAATTTCACCGGCCCCCTCACCTTTCTAACCGAAACACAGTAATACAAGTGCACTACGGCTTCACGGCAGAAATGGGTAAGATGGTAGTACTTCCCCGAACGAAACCTGCACTAAGAGCTCTACTACTCGACAAAACTTCAACTTATTAAAAGAGACTTTATCTTTAGTTTTACTTTCGTAATATTAGCAATCAAAGATTTTCTACACCACCATTCTGAATGTAATTTAATATCCTGTATGAAACTTTTACTACACTTTTATTTAACTTGCAATGTGTGTCTATAATTCTTTCGTAATACAATGTTACAAGAGCGGATCCCCCGTTTTGGACACGATGGGCATGCCTACAACCCTAACAGAGTTGATGGTATTATAAAAAATAAAAAATTGTTTATATTTTTTTTTGTGGCAGTGATGAGTGATAAGGTTCATTTTCATGCACTATATCGATCATGAGCGAGTTCATACTCCGACTCGCATCTGGTCGATTTTCGGATGGCTGTGACTACAACCTTTTGGTGGATTCGATCCGCGCCTGTAGCAACATCGAACTGGTCTAATGATGGATATATAAGGTGGCGATAGGAACTCTATTAACAATTCGTTAAGATTGGGCTCGTTTGAATTGTCTTAATACTATAGCCTTAAGTGGTGCCCAGGGTTTGATAAAGCATCCAAAAATTCGCCATAACACGATAAACTCGTCGTGTTGTGTTAGTTTGTCGTGACAAAAGCAACAACCTTTTGTGGTCCCCAGGGTCTGATGATGAAACCGGAAGGAGTCCAAAGGAACTCCTTAATTACATATGATAATACATTGTGTGTTGTGGGCCTATTGATTTCTTGAAAAAACTACAACCTGTGTGGTGCCAAGGGTCTGGTGATGAAACCGGATGGTGATTAAACTCCTAGACTACATATAATAATTCCATGATGTTTGATTTATCTTGATAGTTACTCTTATTTTAGATGATTTCCTGACTATGATGATGGAGGCGGTAGATGACACAGGGAACTCAGCAATATTGCAATGCACATCTTTGAGTCCTATACTCCACTAAGCCATCCTTTTGTCGGAAAAAAAACGCGTTTATTTATGTTTTATTTATTATTAACCTCTTCTATCTACATATGAAGTGTCTATCGACCAATCAAGCTTGCTTATTTAACAGGTTGTCTACAAATTTCTTTTAACAAATTTAACATTTATAGGTCCTGAGTTCTTTAAAACAATATCAGCTGTAAACTCCAAGTCTTCATGTCTTGTGACTGGCAGAAGTTCAAATTCTCGTAGCACTTCAGATATTGCTGATTTCATTTCCATCATGGCGAATTTTTGCCCTAAAAAATTAAGTTAGAGTCATATCATTATATCATTCACTTGAAATATGAATTTGTTGAGTTTGATTAATAATATAATAGATAGAGAAATCCCTGAGTGTGTGAAATGTATTTTGAGTTTAGTTTGGAGCAATTTGAAACAGCTTTGGAACTAATTTCATCCGTTCAAAATGGAAAATACCCAAATGCGTCGGCTAACGTAAAAAAAAATACTGATTGTGCATAAATTCAGAGGGATAGTCTTCAGTCAAAAAAGCCTATTAGTTCTTATTACAAGTTACAACGCCATTACGTGACCCTGGCAGTTTTTGCGTTCTCTAATTTTGGCTCGTTGTCGATCTCAAGTTAGGTGCAGGATATTTAATTGTGTAACCCAATCGTTTTGTGGCTTTATTATATATGTTGTTTGTGTTCTAAACGGTAATGAAATGTACCTTTCGGTTACGTACCAATGCAATTCCTAGGGCCCGCACTAAACGGTATGAAAGCGAAGGGATGCCGACCGATACTGTTCTCGGGCAGGAATCGATCGGGATTGAACTCCAAAGGGTTCTTGAAAAGATCCTCTCGCCGGTGTAAGTCGAAAATGTGGATGTGACAAAATGTGCCCCCTGGTACTTTGTGACCGCCTGAAATGTGGATATTTATAATACCTTACGACACTAAAGCCGTAAATATTTTGTTTAGAATTATATTGCAAAAGCACTGAATATTGCAAGGAGATCAAATTAGAGAATACCGTAAAATTGCTGTATAATAAAAAAAAACATGTCTCATTTGGTAATTTTTTTTTAACAGACTGTACCTAGTTTTTTTTCTTTATATAAATTGTAAATAACTATTGGCACGCTATGATTGCCTTTTTTATATTTACGAAAAAATTATCCTATTATTAATTTAGTTGTGGTAACTAGCTTCCGAACGGAAGTGAGCCCGGTTAAAAAACGGTTACATTTGACTATTTCGATATATTTATTTTATTTACTCTTTCATTTAAATAAATAAAAATATTACTAGGGAAAATGAGAACATTCCTATTCATTGATAGGTAACCTGCTTAGGAAACTACTACGAAACTGAAATACTCACTTAATACTACGGTTTCTTGTAAATTGCGACTGATAAAGTGTACTGGAGGATAGAGTCGCAAAGATTCTTTGATACAACACTCCAAGTACTTCATCTTATTCAGATCCTCCATAAGAGCACCACGTTTGGAGTCCCCAAATATTTCATACAGCTCCTGTACAATTCTGTTCTGCAATTCAGAAATAAAATTTTAAAACTTGATTCCAAGAATTCAATGACAATAAAAGTCATTTTTTTTTTGTAAAATGCTACCTAGCCTCGGAGGGCTATTTTGTGCATTATCTGTCTACCAGTAACGCATACTGTAGTTTTTGTATATTTTCAATGTCTATGGTTATACGTTATATACACTATGTCTAATGGTTACTATTATTGGTGTAAGTATAGATAATATTAGTGTGCCTTTTCAATTTAGAGCTACGTACATTTCGGCGGTGAAGCAGTAGTGCACTTATTTTACTTTTTTTATTTTACCGTATTTCGGCTAGAAAGGTAAGGGGCCGGCAACAAGCATTGGCATATGAGACATAGCAACTTCACGTCACAGGGTTGATAACGCATTTGAAAAGCCCACTGACGTGATCACTTACCATCAGGTGCACCTAATACATGATTGTCAGCATAAATGCCAGAAAAAAATATCCGCTAGTTTATTGAGATGCCATATTTCATATAATAAAACCTATTCTTATTAATACTACACATTCAATAATATTAAATTCAAAACCATTTATTCAGTTTAGGCCCGCGGAGGGCGCTTATGGAGGTCAAATTAAAAGTTTTTGAAGCTACCATATACTCATATATCTTACGTATTAAATATGTATATATAATTTATACATATATTTAATATGTATATGTAAAGAATTTAAATTTGTAATGAAGTAAAACGAGCTCTTCTAATCTGGCGATACTGTGCCCTGGAGTGTAATTTATCAATAATTGGATGGTGTCAATGACATTTGAATGCTTAATACAACTTACGAGTTACCTACTCGTAATATGCTTGTTTTATTATTCTCACCTGTATTTTTTTGTCATTTGCTATAGACATAATGCAAAACGAGAGACCAGATGAAGTCGTATCATGACCCTGTAAATAAGATTTTCAGCAGTTTTTATTTATTCCAACTACCTTTTTACTGGTACAGTACCGAATTATATTATTCTGTATCTTTACTTACTTCGAACATAAACGTATCAACTTCTGCTTGAATTCCCATATTATCTATTAATCCCTCTTTTTCAGCTGATATAAGCAAATCTAACATAGCTGTTTTCCTTTTCTTTTTGTAAATATTTGTTTCATCATCTTGAGTATCATCGATGTTAGGGATGCCATGTTCTTCTAAATATTCTTTTCGATCTTTAATAACCCTCTGAGTGAAACTATGAACGATAGCCAAATATTTGGTTTGTGTTGTTCCCGACGGTGTTAAATTAAATATGAAGTCTGAATATAGCAAAACCCTAAGAAATCGACGAAGAAATATTTTGACAAGCCCTAGTAATGCTTCTTTATACATTCTTCCTGTACCAGATGTTTCTTCACTTAGTTGTGTACCCATTGCCGTTTCTGCGAAATAAATACTTCATTTAAAACTATAGACCTTCCTACAAACTACATACACATCTTACTACATACATTTATTCCCTAAGTTCATCGACTTGTATAAGACTTATGTAGATATATAGTATGAAACTTCAGCTCGTAGTAATCTCATATGCTTGTTATGAATCATCATTTATATATTACCCACAAGTACCACAACACAAACTCGGTACTGAATTCGTGAAAACACCATCCTAAATATTTCCACTGACCACGTAAAATAACAATGAGAACTATTAGAGTATTGTGTCGTGAGTAGTGATTAACTTACCACAAATGGAGTTAAGAGTAAACTCGGAGAGTACTGGCACTACATCCACTGTTTCTCCAGCTTGCTTTTTCAATGATTTGACTAATCTATGACTATTTTCTTGAAATACAACGAAGAATTGGCGTAAGATGTTGAAATGAAAAGCTGGCGTAAGAATTTTTCTGCGATGCTGCCAAAGTGCGCCTGAAATTAAACAAAAGGTCACCTTTAGGATGGCTGCGTATTTTTTGACAGCTATCATATTTATAATTATGAATGACAACAGGTATTTCAATTACCATCAGCCTCCTCATACATCTAATACAAACTCTGTCGGCATGCCGTCCGCAAAGAGGCCTTGGCGAGAGGACCTCCTAGCTAGATGATTGTGTTATCAGCGAAAGAGACAGAGCGAGATAGAATAGAGGCCGCAACGCAACGTTGTCGAACAAATGTCATTTACCTTACAGAATCACACCCTGCGTTCATTGCTTTTTGCAAATGTTTCTTCAAATGTGCCAGAGCCGATAACAGTTGAATAACAAATGCATTATTTTGTAAAAATTCTACAGTAGTACCCAACCGGTTTGCAATATCCCATCTAATGTCAAAAAGAGAGAATTGTGAGTTTGTTTGTATGTGGAGGGTAATCTCCGGACCCACTACACTTATTTAAAAAAAAATTACTGATAGAATGGTACACTATTCCCGAGTGCCGTGCCTATGTTACTGATACTTATTGATACTGATGTTGTCCCGAAATACTTATAATCTAGAAACCGCGGGACAGTAGCTTGATATAATAAAACATTTAGTTAGTTTTGTAGAAAGTGTATTAAAAAATATAAATGGTTTGTCATATTGTGATTTGTGTCATTCGTGATTTTATTTGTGATTTAATTTGTGATATTATTTGTGATTTTATTTTTGTAACTTTCCGTCTATTTATGTTTTTGGATGCTGTGGTCTCCTCTAATCGAAGAAACACGCCACATCACAATCACAGTGCGTTATAATAATTTAATGTTAGCGTGTATCTTTTGTTGGAGATCCATAAATAAAGGTGCATGCGAAAAGGTGAAAATAACCTTGATGATGATATTAATTGAAACTTTGCCGATATGTAGAAGACGTTTAATACTACTAGATCATTTCAATGTGTCACATTTGATAGGTCTCACTTCTAAGTCAAACCGATTTACTGTGAAAAAACATTAGTCCATAAAGAATATTTTCTTCACGTACGGCAAATCGGTTTTAGTGTAAAAATATAATAATTAAATAAAAAATGTCTATGATTAATAGCATCATCTATGCACTATACTTGTAACTAGTTAACAAAATAAGCAAAATAGGGTACTTTTGACACACCATCACCTCAAAACTACTGAACATTTTGGGATAAGACTGGTACCATTTGACGCGGAATTTTTCGTAGATGGTTATAGGCTATATATGATATCGATAAACGCGGGGGAAAACGCGGCGACAGCTGGTTATCTAATACAAGCGAAAGCGAGTATATTTGTCTGTCACTTTGTTACATTTATTCCACGCAAGAGGGATCTTAAATAGTATCTTGGTCCCTGACTGGATATAATCATAGGCGAAAACATAATAACGCAGGTGAGACTGCAGAAATAAAAGTTAAGAGTGATTACAAGTTAAGTACCATTGCTCACGAGCAATCCATCCCGCAACCATGGTTTCAAAAATTTGTACACCGGGCTTTTGTCATTGTATTTCATACTTGAAAGAATCATCTGTAAAAAATAAAAAAAATATATTAATATATCTATGAGGTATTGCGGATATACAGAAATATAATAATGTAGAAGCGCTTACCTCAACATCATTAGGATTGTAGATGTTGATCACGGCGATAGGAAATGCCCAGAATCGGTAAATCCCATCCCAAGTGCCGGCAAACTTTCTTCCCAATTTCATCAGCTCAACTAGGCAAATACAAATATTATGTTAAAATATCGTATATAATTTTCCATCCAACAGTAAAGTTAGATGCTAAAGTTATGATGGAAAAATAAAAAAGGAACGCTATCTATATAGACTTACTAGCAGAGCGTCCACCTGATGGTAAGTGGTATCCCCCGCCTATGGACATTTGCAAAACCAGAGCCATCGACAATGCGTTGTCGACACAGAGACGTGAAATTATTAAGTCTCATGTGCCTTTAATTTCACCGGCCCCCCTTACCTTTCTAACCGAAACAATAATACAAGTGCACTACTGCTTCACAGCAGAAATGGGTAAGGTGATAGCACTTCCCCAGACGAACTCTGCACTAAGAACTCAGTAACTGGGTAGTAACTGGGCTAGTATTTTACTTACCCGGTGAAACGAGCACTTCTAACGCATTCCCTACAATGAAGGAGTCCTTCATCCCAGGGATCCTCCTGAGCATTCTCGCCTTTTCATTATAATTAAATACTATGTGTAGTAAACACAAAAAAAACGCAACACCACACAATAACACAAACATATTTTTACGGCGACGTCTGAACAGAATGATATGGCTTTTGATACTGGTGGCACATAATATGTGTACTTAATGTTTTATCTAAATGCAAATTAATTATGTATAGATATTTTTTATTGAATTTGCACCAATAATTAAATGAGATCAAATTTATTATTATTGTTTATAACAATAATTTATTTATAAGTATTTTTTGTGTTTTTGGGTAGTTTGGTAGGTATTTTGTCGGAGTTATTTTCACGTAATTATTGATAAGCATAATATGATTGCTAGCATCCGCCCTGCGGCTTAACTAGCGTTGAATTGTGTAAGGTTATTTTTAGCGATTGGTTATTCACGTACTTAGAAGGTTCACGAACACGAAACATTTCTGGAAAAGAAATTTAGATTTTGGAAGGGCAAAAGTCTTGATTTAAAATAGCAAATTAATTCGATGCTATCCATTTACTAACATACATATTCATATTCAAAGCAATTTTTTTAGGTTAGTTTGTAAGTATTAGGAATCCTTACTAATATAAATAATAAATATATAAATATCCTGGGACATTCTTTTACACACGGCCATCTGCAGGCCTACTATGAACTCTTATTGCAATTCATTTGACGACCTAAAATAAACTGCCCCGCTATTTCATACCACGACGTCATTAACGCGATTCAGTTTAGGTTGACGCCAAATCAAGTCTGCAATTGGATGGCAAACTGTTTTCATTCGTTCATTTTTCGTACCATGAGGTGACATATTAACCTAAATTGGATAGTTTAAGTGTCAAATTAAGCGATCCAATAAAAGTTGCTTCTTTCTTGGCGTGAAGTGAATCGTTGTGTTAATAACTTTTAAAAAATAGTGAAAATATACGTAATTCAAGGTATTTCAGTTGAATATTTTGTGTTTCTTATGTGTCAATGTAAACAAGTGATTTGTAGAGCATTTTTTATTGTAGATGTCTGATGAATTAGTCTTTTTTGAATTCATGGAAAATGATAATGAAATAAACACAACACGGCGACAAAAAAGACGTCTAACACGGTAACAATCGGACCCCTTTTATTTGGAAGATGCAGAATTCATAAAGAGATATCGGTTGTATAAACAATTGGTATAAGAACTGTGTGATGAACTGAGGATTTTTTATTAAAGCCCGTTGCTATGTCTTTATTTCGGTTCAGAAATTCCCAAAGCTGCTCAAGTTGACCGAACGTTACTCTTCGACGCGATTCATCACTGTAAAAAAATCACTTAAAATACATTGGTACTTAAGTTAGGTACGCGTTTGAGATAAAGAAGTTTGTAAGTTTACATTATGAAAATATAACATTATTACACAAACTACACAAGGATACTTGCGCCCTTATTCGTATTACCAATTATTTTAAGTCAGTGAAACGTTAAAACACTTATAAATAAAATAAATATGTACTAATAATAACACGTAATTTTCTTTCAATAATAGTTAGAGATACCTACTTTCAAAACTCTAAAAATCTCAACAATAACAACCGCCTTCTGTCAAATCCAACATGAGTGGAGGCGCGCTCTAAACTCGTCATAATCAATTTATTTTTACGACAACACTAAACAAACCTTTAAATTGTAATGTAAAAAATTATATAAATTACTATTATTTATTAGTACTAATTAGTAATTTAGTACTAAGAAAGCCTTAGTGGTATTTAATTTTATGCTCAATAGCGCAATTTTAAAATATATTTGTTGTTATTTTTACACATAGAAACCGCTAAATCATATCAACTAGGTTTCGAAACGCAACACATATGGTTCGAGTAAAAGAGACAGACTTATGCAACGACGGTATAGCGTTATCTCTTTCTCAGCGCGGACCAGAGACAAATTTCGTTCGTTCATTCCTCCGTGAGCGATTCAAACGCCAGTCAGCAAAAGGCACTTCATGGTACGAATCTTAGCGATTCAGTTTAGGCACCTAAACTGAATTGCATCGGAATTGAATGGATAAGTAAAAGTTGATGGTAGGCCTGCTGATCCCAAACTAAGCAGAGCTTGTACTATAGAAACCAGATAAATGATATACAATTTTTTTTTCTAAATATATACCTATTTAGATATTTACACCCAGACACAGAACAAACAGACATGTTCATGCACACAAATATTTGTCTTGGGTGGGAATCGAACCCGTGACCTTAGGTTTGGCAGTCAGAGCGTTAACCACGAAGCCAACTTGCCTGTCGAATATTAAACGCAACGTTTTGTACGACTTTGTATTACTCTGTGACTACTACACAGATTTTGATCCTGCAGGCCTACTATGAACTCTTATTGCGATTCATTTGACGACCTAAAATAAACTGCCCCGCTATTTCATACCACGACGTCATTAACGCGATTCAGTTTAGGTTGACGCCAAATCAAGTCTGCAATTGGATGTCAAACTGTTTTCATTCATTCATTTTTCGTACCATGAGGTGACATATAAACCTAAATTGGATAGTTTAAGTGTCAAATTAAGCGATCCAATAAAAGTTGCTTCTTTCTTGGCGTGAAGTGAATCGTTTTGTTAATAACTTTTAAAAAATAGTGAAAATATACGTAATTCAAGGTATTTCAGTTGAATATTTTGTGTTTCTTATGTGTTAATGTAAACAAGTGATTTGTAGAGCATTTTTTATTGTAGATGTCTGACGAATTAGTCCTTTTTGAATTCATGGAAAATGATAATGAAATAAACACAACACGGCGACAAAAAAGACGTCTAACACGGTAACAATCGGACCCCTTTTATTTGGAAGATGCAGAATTCATAAAGTGATATCGGTTGTCTAAACAATTGGTATAAGAACTGTGAGATGGACTGAGGATTTTCCTGAGGAGATATTAAAGCCCGTTGCTATTAAAATCCTATGTCTTTATTTCGGTTCAGAAATTCCTAAAGCTGCTCAAGTTGACCGAACATCACTCTTCGACGCGATTCATCACTGTAAAAAAACCACTTTAAATACATTGGTACTTAAGTTAGGTACGCGTTTGAGATAAAGAAGTTTGTAAGTTTACATTATGAAAATATAACATTATTACACAAACTACACAAGGATACTTGCGCCCTTATTCGTATTACCAATTATTTTAAGTCAGTGAAACGTTAAAACACTTATAAATAAAATAAATATGTACAAATAATAACACGTAATTTTCTTTCAATAATAGTTAGAGATACCTACTTTCAAAACTCTAAAAATCTCAACAATAACAACCGCCTTCTGTCAAATCCAACATGAGTGGAGGCGCGCTCTAAACTCGTCATAATCAATTTATTTTTACGACAACACTAAACAAACCTTTAAATTGTAGTGTAATTAGACTGTAGACTAATTAGTAATTTAGTACTAAGAAAGCCTTCGTGGTATTTAATTTTATGCTCAATAGCGCAATTTTAAAATGTATTTGTTGTTATTTATACACATAGAAACCGCTAAATCATATCAACTAGGTTTCGAAACGCAACACATATGGTTCGAGTAAAAGAGACAGACTTATGCAACGACGGTATAGCGTTATCTCTTTCTCACCGCGGACCAGAGACAAATTTCGTTCGTTCATTCCTCCGTGAGCGATTCAAACGCCAGTCAGCAAAAGGCACTTCATGGTACGAATCTTAGCGATTCAGTTTAGGCACCTAAACTGAATTGCATCGGAATTGAATGGATAAGTAAAAGTTGATGGTAGGCCTGCTGTTCTCACTGTTACGGAGGTTAAAGCTTTGTAGGTAGGTAATTAGAGTTCTGTGACTTGGCTAAGAGTAGATTTTCAGTCATCTACGAGGTGCCGATAAAAATGATATAAGTATTCAAGACTTATCTACGTAAATTAATTGATAATTACATAAAATTTGATAAGTAAGGACGGATTACCATATTAGGTGCGTTATGTTACTAAGTGACAGGTAAAATGCAAGCTACAAAATTGAGTTATTGCTGAAATATTAAAATCTCTCGGTCGAGAGCAATCTACGTTCACCGAAAAGTCCGCGTAACATAAAAGCCATCTGAGGCTGACAACTTCCAGTCCGTACCTACAATTTTTTTTTATTGAAATTCTAAAGATCAAAGAAAATAATTTCGCCATAATAACTATATGTTGTGATCCTTTGTTTGTGTTGCAGCAAAAGTTATTAATGTACATAGAAATCATTCACCTTTATAACATTACTTCGGATAATTTTACCAATTGGATTTTTTGCGTCCCCCGGGTGCAGCTTACCAAACTCTCTACGGTATAAACGGTAAAAAAACAAAATCCCTCGCTTGTTTTAACAAATATATTGAAGTGTAATAAAAAAAATATTTTACACCATTTCTTTTAATAACTTTTATTTGTGGTCAAACTGTGAGAAATTCACGCATCTGTATTTAACTATTAGAGCCATGTACGGCCACAAATACTACCATCGCAACCCGCGATGCAGCGCTCATTCTGATATCGTCGAGCCGCCTCGACATTCATACATTAGCAGGTCGCATGTTTCTAATATGCCTTGATGTTAAACGAGCTTCCCCTTATTTTCCCTTAGCGCTACGACGTAGGGTTTTTATAAAGACTAAAGACATTTGAGCAATATTTATAGTTTTAAAATTGCTTATAGGTGTCGATGACCAGTTACTATCAGATATATATTATTATTATTATGTCTGCCTAGTTATCAAATTTTAGTTTAACTGCGATACATTCATACCCACAATGCGTGGAGTAAAGGGTGTTGTAAGTCAACCAAACGCAAAAGTAACTATAAATCTTTTTTAAAATATACAATGGTATATTTTTTTATTTAATTACTTTACTTATTTACATACTTTTTACAGTGACATTAGCGATTAATCGACGCCCTTCGATACGTAGGTCCTCCTATTAGGTACATTGATAAAATAACTATTTAGAGCACAATGATTAAAGGTTATCGAGTCAACGAATCGTACCTACACGTTTTAGTAAAATTAGAACTTGTAAAAACCGGGTCAAGAAAATGATTTATTATTTTTATTAATATGTCTTAGTTTATATCTATTATCTTTCTCTTGTTTTATAGTTATAAGATCATTTTGTGTATAATGTTATTAATAAACATGGAACCTTTACGATTTCAAAATAAAGATGGGCGAACATTTCCCATCCTTCGATTCTTCTTTAACCATGTTACAATTACCAAATAAATACGAAATATTCAAATACCTAATTAACAAGATTTGCCTTCAACATAATTAAGTCACCGAAAAGTAATTAAAGCATTTACCTGGAAAATAATGTTATCACCGACAAATAGTAAATTTATTTAGTGATCATAAGGGGTTTGTTTTCATTGGTAAAAGTTGGAAAAAAACTTATGTCACGTGAAATTCAACCTACGAAATAAAATAATATTTAGGATATTCTTCGATATGGGTTGTGTAGATATATCTCAGTATTAATAAAATTAAAAAATGAAAAATTAAATGTTATCTAACCTAACATTTATTTAAGTGAACTTATTTTACTACTTATTTTTATTTAGGACAGAACTTTTATTCAGGCGATAGAAAGTCGTCATTAAACTTTTATTTTAAATACATATTCAAATTTATTTGGCAAGTATTCAACCTTGACCTGTTCTAACGACATGGTTGGAAAATATTGGAAAAAATGATCGTGTATTTTTAACCGACTTCAAAAAAGGAGGAGGTTCTCAATTAGTATGTATTTTTATGTTTGTTACTTCTTAACTTTCGACTGGGCGAAGCGATTTTAATGAATATTTTTCTCTTTGAGAGCTGGTGCTTCCCGAATGGTCCCATTTCAATTTGGTCCAGTTCTGACAATGGCACCCATGAGAAAACCATATAAGTCTAAAATTAACATTAAGTATGTGTGCGACACATGAACGAGTAACTCAATATCACGACAACCGATTTAAATTTATTCATTTCTATAAGGGGTGGACTTCACAGATGATCCCATGATCATTACAACAAGACCTGATAATGGAATCCTGAGAAAATTGAGGAAAATCCTGAAATGTGTAGGCATACATAATACACCTTAAGTAATCACGTTTAGTAGGTCTACCCATATTCAGAAAAAAAAATTGTTTGTGAATATGAAGTATCAGATTCACTAAAAATAAACAAATATTTTAACAAAAAAAACCGACTTCACAAAAATAAACATTTCCAAAACAAACTAATACGCACTAAAAAGAAAAAAATATTTGCATTATTAGACTACTTAAAAGTCAATCAAATTATTACGATAATATAATGTAGTTACAATTATTGTTATCTTTGGAGGCGGTTTTCAATGAATTCTTTTGGAAAATTAGTGAAACAACTAAATAAAACGTTAGTATAGTCCTACCACTAAGTATAGGTCCTTGTTCATTTATTTTTATTAGTATTTTAACTTTTGACGGCATACAAAAATAAATAGAATATCATACATCAATGCGGTGGCTGCAATTATTTTTTGAAGCTACGTTCGCAGAATGAAATACAGGGTTTTCATTTTCTGTCGTTGAATAAATTCAGTATAAAAATTCCTGAAATATATCCAGTATGTATAATAATTATTATTTTTAGTATTACTTTTGTAATATTAGTTTACAAGGATTTTATAAAACTTCTTTGTTTAGGTCCTTACAGAAACACACTTACAAATACAAATCTAATCTTACTCCCTGCGCGTAGTTTTTAAAGTAATTTATTATTTAGGTACACATATACAATAGTCTACATATTAACAGTCTTAATTAACCTTACACATATAACAGGTCTGATTTATTAACTTCTTTTAACAAATTTAACATATACAGGTCCTGAATTCCTTAAAACAATATCAGCTGTAAACTCCAAGTCTTCGTGTCTTGTAACTGGCAGAAGTTCGAATTCTCGTAGCACTTCAGAAATTGCTGACTTCATTTCCATCATTGCGAATTTTTGACCTAGAAAATAAAGGCAATAACTTTAACATATTAATATGTAGGTAGATTTCATCCCATAGAAAATTGATTTTGAGACTCAAATTTCCTCAAAATCCGTTCAACCGTGGAAACAAAACGAACAAGCAAACATACAGTATTTAAAATTTATAATATTTGTAAGGATTAATTTGTTTAGTTGTTAAAAGATCTGAATAGAAGAGAAAACCCTTAATGTATATATTTACTCTAACAGCGTTTACACATATATTTGAATTTGGAACAGCGCCTCTAGTTGAAACTCACGGAACTAATTTCAAGCATACGAAATTGGAAAACTAAGTAAACGCGTTTGCTATCATAAAAATACACCCTACTGTGCATAAACTCAAAGCGTATTCAAGAATATAAACACCTTTTGAGTTTTAGTGAAATTATAATTCGATTACGAGACCCTTACATTTTGGGCTATGATTTGGGCATATTGTCGATCAAAAGTGAGGTGAAAAACGTGTTGATTTATTTGTCTGTTATTTGTTATATTAGGAAGTTGTTTAAACACAGAACTTATACGTACCAATGCAATTCCTAGGGCCCGCACTAAACGGTATGAAAGCGAAGGGATGCCGACCGACACAGTTCTCGGGCAGGAATCGATCGGGATTGAACTCCAAAGGGTTCTTGAAAAGATCCTTTCGCCGGTGTAAGTCGAAAATGTGGATGTGACAAAATGTGCCCCCCGGTACTTTGTGACCGCCTGAAATGTAGATATTTAAATTACCTACAGATACTGAACCCGTCAATACTTTGTTTAGAATTAGATTGCAATAGTTTATTATTCGTCCTTTTTACCTTCAGGTTAGAAGGCAAACTTCAATATAAAAGAAAAAATAAAAATAACCATCAAGAAACTCAGTAAGGTAACAAACTGTACGACTGATGATTTAAAAATAAAATGAGAATAGGTATTCTTAATGGCTTATAGGTTTAAGCAACTATAACTACACTGAAATACTCACTTAATACTACGGTTTCATTTAAATGACGACTGATGAAGTGTACTGGAGGATAGAGTCGCAAAGATTCTTTGATACAACACTCCAAGTACTTCATCTTATTCAGATCCTCCATAAGAGCACCACGTTTTGAGTCCCCAAATATTTCATACAACTCTTGTACAATTTTGTCCTGGAATTTAGAAATAAGATTAAATGTAACAGCGATGTATTTTATTATTATTGTTCGTAGTATAATGTGCATTATTGTCAATTTAGACCTATATATTTGTGTTTGTATATTTTTTGGAATTTTAAATATTTCTTATATTTAATACTAGCTGTCCCCCGCGTATTCACCCGCGTTTATCGATATCATATATAGTCTTTACCCATCTACGAAAAATTACACGTCGAATTGCAGCAATCCCATCCCTATATGTTTAGCAGTTTTGGGGTTATGGTGCGTCAAAGGATATTTTGCGTATATATTTATTATATTATCATTTATTTATTTACTCATTATATCAATGTGATAACTTTTTTTAATCATCATCTTTAATAATAAATACTTATTATTAAGGCCTTACCGTGTGAATAAATAAATCAGACTTTCCATAACGGCTTGCATTAATCTATTCGGAAAAAAGTGGCACTCCGGGAATACCGATAGAAGGGAAAACTGACATGAATATCTATCTATGCTGAATGTATATACATAATATGTATATTATTATAGGTATCATATATATCAATTATATATGTGTGTTATATATTTGTGTATTATATATATCAATTTATTTCAAACCAAATTCAAGCCACACATACTTAAATTCGGAGCCAATTTAAGTAGATACTTATAAACAGAGGTGTATATAACGGCAACGGTAACAGTGTCGCGTGTTCAATTGTTTTTTCCCATATCAAAAATAACTAATTCTAACGCGCCTAAAAAAGTTGTTGTTTTGCCGAATGACTGTTAATAAGTAAATATTTATTTCTCACCTGTATTTTTTTGTCATTTGCTATAGACATCAAACAAAACGTGAGACCAGATGCAGTCGTGTCATGACCCTGTAAAAATGATTTTCAGCACTGTAACTAATGTAGGTGTATTTTCTACTTACAGGTACCTATTTACAATTTTTTTTCTATCTATACTTACTTCGAACATAAACGTATCAACTTCCGCTTGAATTCCCATATTATCTATTAAACCATCTTTTTCAGCTGATATAAGCAAATCTAACATAGCTGTTTTCCTTTTCTTTTTGTAAATATTTAATTCATCATCATGAGTATCATCGATGTTAGGGATGCCATGTTCTTCTAAATATTCTTTTCGATCTTTAATAACCCTCTGAGTGAAACTATGAACGATAGCCAAATATTTATTTTGGGTTGTCCCCGTCGGTGTTAGATTAAATATGAAGTCAGAATATAACAAAATCCTACGGAATCTATGAATAAAAATTTTCACAAGCCCTAGTAATGCATCTTTATACATTCTTCCCGTACTAGTTGTTTCTTCACTTAGTTGAGTACCCATTGCTGTTTCTGGAAAGTAAATACTTTTTGTAAACGACACACCCGCCTATTTACATACAGTACCGGATTAAGCAAGCGCGGGGCCCGTAGCAAATTCTGACGAGGGGCCTTTGGTCCTTTGGACCCATAGCACACTATGGGTTCTTAAATATAAAGTGGTAAAAAAACAATCGGTGGTGGGCGGCCTTAGACACGCGGGGCCCCTTTAGCGCGGGGCCCGTAGCAATTGCTAATCTTGCTAATCCGGTTAATCCGGCACTTTTTACATACCTTATTTATCCAATAATATCTTGGATTGGACAAAGGTGATTTGCTCGATTAACTGAGTTATTTTCTTTGGAGCGCCGTTTTTTTGGCGTACGAATGCATTGAGCACCAAGGTCAATTCCCATTTGAGCACCAATCAATAATTTTAGTGTCTAGTGTCAATTGGGAACAAAAATAAACAATCAATCATTTGAGTATCTACGGTTCGATCGCTTTTAGTGGTGGGCTATACAATGAAACCCATTGATAAAAATTAAAAAATGTTAACTGAGTTTTATTTTTAAAACAAAACATTTAAAAATAATAACCAATGACTATGTTAACTTACCAAAACATTTTATCAGCAGGTAATTGTGGAATTCGTTCTATTAGTTATTGCTTGTTACTATTAATGATTGATATTATTGATAAATATACAATACAATACAATACAATACAATACAATACAATACAATACAATACAATACAATACAATACAATACAATACAATACAATACAATACAATACAATACAATACAATACAATACAATACAATACAATACAATACAATACAATACAATACAATACAATACAATACAATACAATACAATACAATACAATACAATACAATACAATACAATACAATACAATACAATACAATACAATACAATACAATACAATAAAATACGCCCCCCATAAATCTATCTCCACGTCCGCGCATGACCATCTATGCCACGTGGGGGGCGGACTTTAGCGAACTTTTGGTTCATCACTTAGCTAATGACTAACGGAGCAATAGTATCTGCGGGAGTTCGACATCATCATGAAAGGTTCAGTATCTAGGAATTTGAGTATAGTGCCGCTGCTCGGGGGTAATCGCCGGGGCACGTCTGGAGCTGACGCTGGACGTCTCAGCATGCAAGCCGTCAGTGACTCCTCGCTGAACAGGCGGGCGGGAGTCGGGGAACCCGAAATTAATGCTACAGCCGACTACGCGACTAATGAGCCGCTACCCGGGGGCAATCGCCGGGGCATGTCTGGTGCTGACGCTGGCCATGACAGCATGCAAGCCGTCAGTGACTCCTCGCTGAACAGGCGGGCGGGAGTCGGGGAACCCGAATCAAATGCTACAGCCGAACACAATAACACTCAACCCACTGGGGATACTTTGCAGAGTAGGCTTGATCCCATTTACTCTGCCGGTACTCCGGCTATGACCACAACACAGTTTATTGATAATGATGACATGAGACGAAAGTGGTCAAACGATGAAATACAGGAGCTAATTATATGTTACTATAAAGCTAGAGAAGAAGGTATAGGATATATGAGAAGACTAGAACGGTTAATTAGAGACAGAAACCCACACAATACAAGATTAAATACTGCCACCGGTAGCCAACTCTCCACCCAAGCACGAAGTATAATTAAAAGAAAGGCAATCTCAACAGAACTACTACAACACTTACAACAAAGAGCAATAGAAATAAATCATATACAAACGCAAACCTCAACACAACATACAATAAATACAGAACGGAGTCAAGCTTCAAATATAATAAATACTACGAACTCTTCACAGAACGTGGAAACAGGAGATGGAAGGAAAACATGGAACCACGATGAACTTCTAGAGCTAATGTTTTGTTTCTTTAAGGCTAAATCTGAAGGATCCGGTTATATGAAGAGAATAGAAGGTCTATTCCGAGAAAGAAACCCACAAAGTCCAAAATTACATATAGCAAAAGGAAACTATTTATCGACACAGGCACGAAGTGTAATCTCTAGAAACATTATTCCATGCCACACATTAGACGAAATAAGATGCCGAGCCGAACAAGTTGTTAATCCACAAGAACAAATCACACAAATCACACCAGATACAGATCGACATATGATTACACCGTTATCAAATGCTCACGAGATCAGTACACAAATAGAAGAAAATGGGGATACGAGAAGAAAGTGGAATAACCAAGAACTATTAGAACTGATTTTCTGTCACTATAGGGCCAAAGCCGAAGGACCAGGTTATATGAAGAGTTTGGAGCGCCTGTTCCTGGAGAGAAACCCTCTCAGTCCAAAAATAGGTATAGCTAAAGGAAACTATTTATCTACCCAGGCACGAAGTGTAATATCAAGAAATGTCATCCCAAGGCATACACTAGAGGAAATAAAACAAAAGGCCGAGCAAACGATCGACACGAATATACCGGTGGAAAATTCACAAATCACACGTTCACAAATCTCCCCATCAATTGTAACACAATTAACTGAAACATATACTTTAAATACACATACACAAAGCTCACAAAACCGGGCCACACAAAGCACAAATGCAATAGTATCACGTGACTTAGATAAAAATAATGACATAAATATAGGTACAAGAGTAAATACAGATTTTAGCATTAACATCCCAGACAGTCAAAGTTCTATTAATGACCCTATCATACAAGAGCTAAAAAATAATCTCACTGTAATAGAAAACACTACAATTGATGACAGACAGTTTCTTCCAAAACCTAAATTTACCACAGAATTTCACAAAAATCTAAAAACAATCAATAATTTTTTACCAGCCATTTTAGTTACCAAACCCACCTTAAGAGACCTTAGTAATATTATATACGCCTCCGCTAAAACATTAATAATTGCAAATGAACAAAAACCTTATAATACAATAGGTAATGAAGGAATAAAAACCGTTAAAGATCCCCCGTGGAAAAGAAGAATACAAAAGAAAATGGAAGGTTTTAGAAAAGAGCTTGGCAGAATGATCGAAATAAAAAACGGAATCAATTCCAGAAGAATGATACGGGTTAAAGACGTACTGTACACCAAATACAATGTTACAGATGACATAGGGCACGATAATACTGTAGAAATTATGAAGCAAAAAATTAAAGTTTACTCCGGTAGGATCAAACGATACGATGACATCAACACTAGAAAAACCCAAAACCAACTATTTCGCGAAAACCCACGTAAATTAAATAGGACCCTGAGTAAAACGCAACAAATACCTAAAACACTTCCGACGAAAGAAAACATACAGACCTTTTGGACTGAAATATTGTCAATTCCCAAACCATACAATAGTGAAGCAGCATGGATAAAAGACATAGAAGAGGATATGCAAACAGCAGATGTACACAATGTCGAGACAATCAACGTTGATCAAGTAAAATATGCAATTAAGAAATTAAAAAACTGGAAATCACCCGGATTAGATAAAATACAAAATTACTACATCAAATATTTAACAAGCGCGCACGAACATGTAGCAAACCTGTACACAAGAGTCCTAAAAGGGGAAGAAGAAATAGAAGAGTGGTTTACAACAGGACAGGTAACTCTAATACCCAAAGACGACAACACAGAAGACCCTAAAAACTGGCGACCAATAGCATGTCTACCCAACCTGTACAAGCTTCTCACATCTGTTATAGCTAACGAACATTACACTCACTGCGACAAAAATAATATCATAGCTCCGGAACAACGTGGGTGCAGACGTGGAGCCCGCGGCTGTAAAGATCACTTAATGATGAATAAGGCAATTTTGGAAGATGCTCACCATGCACAAAAAAATGTAAGCATGGCATGGATCGATTACCAAAAAGCTTTTGATAGCATCTCGCACGAATGGCTACTAAAAGTGTTAGACCTGTACAGATGCCCGAGTGTTATCAAAAGATTCTTACAGATGGTAATGCCTTCCTGGAAAGTGATCATGACAGCCAAAGGTGAAAACTGTTCTGTTACCACAGATCCCATATCAATTAAACGTGGAATATTTCAAGGTGATTCATTGTCGCCACTCTTGTTTTGCTTAGGTGTCAATCCCATATCTCAAATACTAAATAAATACTATAGGAAAGGATACAAACTTAAAGACAGCACAAATATTAATCACTTACTCTATATGGATGATCTGAAAATCTACGCTAACAATAAACATAACCTTAAAATACTGATAGATAGTACAGAAATATTTACGAACGATATAGGAACGAATTTTGGATTGAACAAATGCAGCGTATTACATTTAGTTAATGGCAGAAGGCGAGAACACGAGGGAGAAGAACACATTCTGCTATGTGAAGACAAGTTTGAACACCTTCAAACAGATGAAAGCTACAAATATTTAGGAATACGTGAAACAGGAAAAATAAACCATAAAGAGATTAGGGAGAACAAACTCAAGGAGTATATCAAAAGAATAAAGAAACTAACTAATTCATACCTTAAATCACGAAAACTAATCACCGCAATAAATACGTACGCAGTACCGGTTCTTCTTTATACTTTCGGCATCATAAACTACAAAATAAATGACTTAAGAAAAATAGATATAAAAACTAGGAAAATTTTAAATATAGGGAAAGCACACCAACAGAAAGCGGATGTGGAGAGACTGTATCTACCAGTAGAAGAAGGAGGCAGAGGTTTAGTAAATATAGAGATGCTACACAAAACCCAAATAATAAAATACAAATGCTATTTAGAAAGAGAGACCGATTTTATAATAAAAAGTATTGTAGCACATGATAAAAACAAAGAAAAGTACTCAATATTCAAAGACGCAGAAGAAAATTTAAACGAAATTGGACTTCATGAAAACAACAACTACATGGATAAAGAAATAAAATCAGCAGTCAATAAATATCGCCTAAGTAGATGGAAATCCAAACCCCTTCATGGTCAATTCTTCAATAAAATTTTAGAAAACCCTAGTACAGACAGAGTCAAATCTTTCAATTGGCTGAAAAAACAACCGGTATCGCCCTCTATAGAATCACAGCTATTCGCCATTCAAGATCAAGCTGTGATGACCAAGCAACACGAAAGAGACATACTGAAAAGTCCCGTGGATGGTAAGTGTAGGCTATGCCGAGTACAAGATGAGACCGTAAACCATATTGTCTCAGGATGTGAAAAGCTAGCCGGCACTTACTATACCAAGCGTCATAACAATATCGTGCAATATGTCTATTGGGCACTCCTCAAAAAACACAAATTTGAAACTACAAAAGTATGGTGGGAAGAACATCTTAAGCAACCGCATGTTAAAGAGAACGACGAAGCTAAGATTATGTGGGAGATGCCAGTTCAGACTGATGTAACAGTTTCAAATAATAGACCGGATTTAATTTATATTGACAAACAGACCAACATGACATACCTAATAGACGTAACAGTACCGATGGATCACAACATGACTCAGAAAGAAGTAGAAAAACTTCGAAAATATCAGCCATTGAAAATAGAAGTTAACCGATTATGGAAAACAAAAGCCCAAGTCGTACCAATAGTCTTAGGAGCTACCGCTGTTGTCCCGAAGTCCCTTACCAAATATTGTGAAATATTAGATGCACAAATAGACATTTCAATAATGCAGAAACAGGTTGCTATCCACACTACATCCATCGTTAGCAAAATGTTGGGCGACACCATTTTTGTAACAACAGACGCTGCAATCCCCTCTTCCTAAGGGTCTTAGGACGGGGAAACGTCTTTAAACAAATACCGACTGCTTGCAGTTGTGAGGGAAAAAAAAAAAAAAAAAAAATACAATACAATACAAATGACAGCCAAAGGTGAAAACTGTTCTGTTACCACAGATCCCATATCAATTAAACGTGGAATATTTCAAGGTGATTCATTGTCGCCACTCTTGTTTTGCTTAGGTGTCAATCCCATATCTCAAATACTAAATAAATACTATAGGAAAGGATACAAACTTAAAGACAGCACAAATATTAATCACTTACTCTATATGGATGATCTGAAAATCTACGCTAACAATAAACATAACCTTAAAATACTGATAGATAGTACAGAAATAAATTTTATAAATAAATTTAAAAAATAACATAAGACTGATTGTGATTTTAATAAATTCGACTTATACTTAGTTTATTGTAAACCAATAGAAGCAACCGCGCCGTAGATGCTCAAAGGAGAATAAATTATATTGTTTGTTTTTGTTTCCAATAGGGCTCCAAGCTAAAACATTGATTGTTGCTCAAATGGGAATGCCATCGGTGCTCTATGCCCCGGAGCGGAACCGGGCGCGCCCCAATGCAAAAATCAAAACCATTTATTGAGTTTAGGCTTGCGGAGGGCACTTATGAAGGTCAAATTAAAAGTTACTGAAGCTACTATGCAATAATACTTCGATTAACTTAACCCACTTACCGCAAATGGAGTGAAGGGTAAACTCTGAGAGTACAGGCACCAAATCCACTGTTTCTCCAGCGTGGTTTTTCAACGACTTAACTAATCTGTGACTATTTTCTTGAAATATAATGAAGAATTGGCGCAAGATGTTAAAATGGAAGGCAGGCGTAAGGATTTTTCTGCGATGCTGCCAAATTGCGCCTGAAATTAAAAAAAGTTCATCATTAGAATGGATGCGTATTATTCAGACTACTGACTACAGACTGTACTCTTGACTAAACTGTGTAAATGAAGGATTGTAATGGCGTTTTGACAGTAACATTTTGCTTAGCTTGTTCTATCTAAATCGGCTATGAGGGGACGAAAATATATAAATCCACGCACTATGTTCTCACTATAGTACATACTGATATCATAAATGCGATAGTGGTTGTCTATTTGATACGTTTTTATTTCATGGGATGCAACGATATCTAGCTTAGACCCCAGTCAGCGAGTAGTAAGAGTAGTAGAGCTCTTAGTGCAGAGTTCGTCCGGGGAAGTACTACCACCTTACCCATTGCCGGCGTGAAGCAGTAGTGCACTGTGTTTCAGTTAGAAAGGTAAGGAGGCCGGTGAAATAACAGGCACATGAGACTTCACGTCTCAGCGTCGACAACGCATTGGCGATGCTGCTAGTGTTGCAAATGTCCATAGGCGGCGGTGACCACTAAGCGTCAGATGGACCGTTTTTTTGTATGTCGGTTCATGTCGAATAAAAAAAAGTGAGATATAATCATAGGCGAAAACATAATAAGGCGGGTGAGACTGCAGAAATAAAAGTTTAGAGTGATTACAAGTTAAACCGTACCATTGCTCACGAGCAATCCATCCCGCAACCATGGTTTCAAAAATTTGTACACCGGGCTTTTGTCATTGTATTTCATGCTTGAAAGAATCATCTGCAAAAAATAAATATCGATTTTATATTCTAATATATATCTAAAATCGAATTTATATCTCTATAAGGTATCGAGTATTATTATACAGAAATATAATAATGTAGAAGGCGCCTACCTCAACATCATTAGGATTGTAGATGTTGATCACGCCGATAGGGAATGCCCAGAATCGATAAATGCCATCCCAAGTGCCGGCAAACTTTCTTCCCAATCTCATCAACTCAACTAGACACAAATTTGTTTGAAATAAATTTTAATAAACACAAACAACAAAAACATGGAAAATTAATAATAGTAAACCCACCACTATATGTCTTAAATTATTTTCCCAGGGCTTATAGATAACCTGGATCAATCATTGGATTTTTTTTTATTGTTTGACTTTTGTTTTGATTGAAAAACGTTTTGATTTGTCTTACCTGGTGAAACAAGCAATTCCAATGCATTTCCTACAATGAAGGAATCCTTCATCCCAGGGATCCTCCTGAGCATTCTCGCCCTTTCATTGTAATTAAATATAATGTGTACAAAACACAAAAATAACGCAACACCAAACAAATACCAAAGCATATTGACGCGACGACGTCTGAACACAAAGATACGACTTTTGATACTGGTAGCTCATAATAAATGTATTTTAAGTTACTAAGTATTATCTGATTGTAAATTTATTATGGATATTTTTATAAAATTCCTTACAATAATTAAATGATAGCAATTTTTTTTATTATAATCGGACATTATTTACGTATACGTATTTGTATTTTGTTATCTCGTCGGTGTTATTTTCGCGCCATAATCGATAAGCATTATATGAATAATTAGATAGACGCAAAGTACTTTTAAGGACAATATTATAGTAAATGTCTTTTTACGAAATACTTACAGACATCGAGTTTCTTTATATCATACGATAATCTTATGTTTTAATGTCCAGTAAGTTTCATAGGCCCTCATAAGTAAAGGCATATTAGGTTGGGGATAAAGTCTTTTCGCATTATAGTATGTATGAACTTGTAATAAAATCTCTTTGTCTATACTATTTGTATCTGGCTGGTTTTGGTATCATTGAAAGTTAAAATTTTAAAGAACATAATTCAATTTAGGAAAATGTGTGATTTGCATTTGTTTTTCGTACCGCCAAGATGCGTGAATATAATTAATCGATACATTTAAAAATGTTACTACAAAAACGGTATAAAGGCAACGCAATTCGCGGAAAAAAATTTGCGATGTTTATGGACCTAGTGCAGTGTCTGTGAGAGTAGCACAAATTTGGCTTAAGTGTTTTAAATCCGGAAATTTTGATGTCAAAGATGCACGTCGCCCTGGTCGCCCTATTACGGATAAAATGAATGCCATTTTTTAAAAAGTGGAGCAAAATCGGCATGTCAGTAGTTACGACGTAGCTGAAGAAATGGGAATTGACCACAAAACAGTTTTGGCGCATTTGAATAAAACTGGGTACACAAAAAAATTCGATATTTGGGTACCTCACGAGCTCACTGAAAGAAACCTAATGAACCGTGTACTCATTTGTGATTCTTTATTACGACGTAATGAAACCGAACCATTTTTGAAGAAGCTGATCACTGTGATGAAAAGTGGATCACGTACGACAAGAACGTGCGAAAAAGGTCGTGGTCAAAGGCCGGTCAGGCTTCACAGACTGTGGCGAAACCCGGGTTAACTCGCAACAAGGTGATGCTGTGTGTGTGGTGGGATTGGAAGGGCATTATTCATTATGAGCTGTTACCACCAGGCAGGACCATCGATTCTGAACTCTACTGCGAACAACTGATGAGATTAAAGCAAGAAGTTGAGAGAAAGCGGCCGGAATTAATCAACAGAAGGGGTGTGGTTTTTCATCATGATAACGCTAGACCTCACACATCTTTAGCCACTCAGCAAAAATTAAGAGAGTTTGGCTGGGAGGTATTAATGCATCCGCCCTATAGTCCTGACCTTACACCTTCAGATTTCCACCTTCCTTTCCTCTTCAGAATTCTTTAGGCAGTGTCAGATTAACATCACGAGAGGACTGCCAAAACCACTTGTCGCGGTATTTTGATCAGAAGTCCCAAAATTTCTATAGCAATGGGATCATGTCCCTACCTACAAGATGGCAAAAAGTTATCGAACAAAATGGTACCTGCATACTTTAGTTAAATGTAAATAAACTATATTAAAAAATGTTTTGAATTTTCTTAAAAAATGCGAACAAACTTTTTCCCCAACCCATTATTTTTTTTAGTAGATTACTAGCTGTCCCCCGCGGTTTTACCCGCGTTCCCGTGAGATGTCACATGTATTATACATAAAAACCTTCCTCTTCAATCACTCTATCTCTTAAAAAACCGCATTAAAATCCGTTGCGTAGTGTTAAAGATTTAAGCATACGTAGGGATATAGGGACATTGATAGGGATAGTGATAATAAGATTTTTTCATAATATATTTGAAGCACTCTAAAACCAATACTGCATGGGGTTAGACTAGTGTAAATTCCCAATCTAGTAATTTCCCAAAAAGGTAATTATTAGGAATGTTATGGATATGAAATTTGGGATCTGGATCATTGCAAACCTACACGGGTCATACTACTACCATCAAATATACCATAGTCTACTTGTCAACTATTGAGATAAATTTTAAATCATTCTTTAACATGGAACGTTAAGTTTATTTTTGTATAAATGCATACCCACCAAGCGTGAAGTTATAAGTAGGTGTAATGGGAAAATGCCTAACAATAAACGCAAAAAAAATTTTACATCCAAAATTAGCACATTATTGACGGGCCAGATTTCTTGGATGGCGACACTGCTAAGTTGCAGGTGGGTTCGTTCCCCATCCCGGACAAACAATTTTGTGTATGTACATGTCTTTTGTTTTGAAGCTGGGAGTAAATAGCTATGTTTGTAATTAAAACTTATCTTGATCTATATTTCAATCTCTGCTTAGTTTGGGATCAGCCAGGTGTAAAGAATGACATTTATTTGTCTATGCCCTCTTCACTAGGCTACTACAATAGTTATTTGTGCAACAAGAGAGCAAAGTCATTTTTTACTGCGAGTGCTGATTTTGAATCCTGAGTGTGGCGAGGGATTCAATGGCACGAGATGCAAAAAACTTTGCTCTCGTGTAACACACATGACTTTTCACTTCAGCAGCGAGAACACTTTAGGAGATAAAATAATAAACAGGAACTTGTTGTTTTAACTCTTCCGGTGTTAAAATACTGTCCTCGTCGTTAGTTTCACTCATATTTTACGAATATTTTAATATTTTTCAACTTATTATTATTTTAACTCTTTACGCCAGTCACGAAATTTTATTCCCGCTCTTTATATATTAAGGCGTGTTCGGAAATAGCACCCATGATATTTTATTATTCAAAAAATTACGTAACATTATTGAAACTTGAAATAAATAACTACTGGTTAAATATCAGTTTTATTTGGAATTAAATACTTCTTTTCGTTTAATTACAACAATAAGGTAAAAATTCAATTAATTATATAAAAAGACATAATTTTCTTTTTGCTAAATGTCTTTAGTTAGTACGAATATCCGAACGTGTTTGTCTTTGAAGTCGAATTCAAAATCGGAATTTCGAAAGGGCTGGTCTCTGTCTCTCTCTCTCTTTCTAATGGCGGGAAAGAGATAGAGTATGCATGTTCCGAATTGTATGATTAACCCAAGGCTAAAGAAACAAAAATTAAAAAGTTACTTTGTCTCACTCAGTGAGCAAAATCGCATTTTGCTCACTGATTTCAGGCCGCAAAACCTACTTGTTTGAGCTTCTGAAGTGGAAAATATATTCTTTTACAGTCGGTAGTTGGTATATTTATAAATTACTAGCTGACCCAACAGACGTTGTCCTGTCTTAACAATGAATATTGAATACGAATCTTCTGATTGAATCGTCTGTGGAATGTGCAATAAGAAATTATAAATTAATTATTTTATCAATTCCGACCCATGCTTCTATTTTAAACGATATTTGCAGCGCGCATTCTGTCAATGGCGCCAACTGTCAAACGAATGACAATAATTTCAAACAGGTTCATTAAAAAGTTTATATTGTCAAAAGCGTTAGTGAAGTGGTTTTCCGCGGAACTTTCTTAATTTTTTCATTCAAAAGAACCTTCTCCTGACAATAACAAACACAACACTTAAAGAATTAGCGAAATCGGTCCAGCCGTCCATGCATGATGCCGTGACCAAGGGAATTAGGGATTCATTTTTATATATATAAGATGTCGTAGATACATTTGCTTATCGGTAGGTGATGCATCGTCTGCAGTAAAATCTAGACAGGTCAACGGGTGCGTTGGTCCTGTTGGGCGATTGCATTATCGACTAGACTGATTATTATAAATAAAAGCAGTATCGTAGAAGGTATCGAGCGGTCACATATGATAAAATCAAAGATGAATCGAAAATAAAGAACTAAGTTACATATCGCCATTGGATTGATATTGTGTTTAAAAATATTAAAATCGAATAATAATAATAAGAATTGTACATTCTATCGAAGTAACTGGGATTCGTATTTATGGGACAAGACTGGAGATATACAGAACAAATAAGGTTGCGTTGATTCGAAAATACTGAAAAATTTTGTGTTTTATTTTGAAGCATTTGTTCTTTGTTTAAAAATACTAAGTGTTATTATTATTTTTTGTAATTGAGATGGTACTTATTTAAATAAGATAACATTATTATAAACCTCTTTTTATATATTTTATCATATATCTTAAGTTCCCAACCCTTTTTTTTGTGATAGCAAGGATTCTCGCCGATAAGATCTGAATCGCTGTAAGTATATTTTAATCGCAAAATTTAATTCTTTATGCATTTCCAGGATCTTATTTGCAGCTGTACTTTTATAATCACATCGTGTATTGTAAGAAATTTACGATCCCTAACGTTTATGAAATATATTGATGATTTATTTCCGTGACTGTGTTTAATAGGTACATACATAGGAGTAGTACAATCAAGTAGCTAGTAGATAGTTAGATGATTATAGGTTATCATAACAAGTTCACAAATCGTACACGTTTTAGTAAAGTTAGTAAAATTATAAGCAAACTCGGTGAAGTGTGTGAATGAACATGTGCCGTTTAGAGTTCTATTATCCGATGCACATTCATTACATTTTTTATGCCACCATCCGAAAAAAGGGCACATCTTTGATGCGCAGAGTACGGGCTAGCACCAACAGTATTCTGTCAATGATCGCGGCGAGGCTGGACGGTCGGTACATGAACCATTGTGGTAGGGTTCATGTTACATATTGTACGTAGGATCAAATGTAATATTAGATCTATATAATTATTTCAATGTTTATACTAACATAGTCTTAAGGTTTTGTACTACTAACAAAATGGAGAAATCTGAATTAAAGAATTATTATTATTATTATTATTATTACTCAGTGCCCGAGAGCAGTAGAATTTGGTTGTTGTAGTATAGCACGTAATGAATATCGCTGAAAGTAACAAAAAGATACGATCACTGTACGTAGGACTCATAATACATTTTTGATTATCTAGCTCCGAAATTATGTAATGAACCTAGAAACATTAAGAAAATTATATAACAATTTACATACTATGGAAGAGTAGAGAAATCTATAGTTTTTTGTTTTGTTGTTTCTATTATCAATTTGTTTCTAGTTAATATTATTTTATAATTTTAAAGAAACTGAATGACTACATATACTTAGTTCTCATAGTTTAGTTTTTGTAAACATTATTTATTATTATACGTAATTATACTTATTGAAGTGAAACTACTTTGTCGACGAAGGGGAGAAATTTAAAAATCGTCACATTTTTCTGTTACGCTCGACCGTCACGCGCCATAATGTTTTTGTATGCATATCTATAACAATGAAATTAATTTAAAACGAAATATGTTTTTTTCGCTATACTCTTACTTAAAACTACAAGAATGTCCCAGGATATTTATTTATTATTTTTTTTTTTACTTTTTTTTTTGTATGATGCTGTTCATGCACCTAATCATAACGTCATAAGGTACATTTTTGTATAACACTCTTAGCAATAAACAAAACGGACTTATTACACTTTTAAAGCTTCATTTTGAAGGACGCGTCACCAGTCCTAGTGAACGAATTGTTGGAACAAATGACTTGTCCAAGCAGAGGTCCGTGTGAACAGGCACTGCGTAAATGCTATTGTATTTTTTTCATAAAAACCAAAAACATTTTATAGTCATTAAGTTTCTGAACCTACATTATAATTTAATTAAATAAATAAATATATTTTTTTTAGAAGATAATTGTTTAAATTATTTATTTATTTATAGACGAGCAGCTTGGTAGCTGATGTGTCTATATCACACAGTGTTGAAAGTCACTTCGCACTTTATAGTTCACTTTTGAAGATATTTAGTTCTTGTCCAATTGTCTAATTTGTTTTTAAATGAGTTAATTGAAGTAGCAGATACTACTTCGTCCGGTAGTCGGTTCCAATTCCGGACCACTCTGTTACTCAGAAAGTGATGTGCAGTATTGGATTTAGATGGTGCACGATTTATTTTGTACTGATGCCCACGGGAGGATTTATCACACACATTCATCACAAATATTTCATGTAGATGAGGAATGTTATAGTTTCGCGTCAGGATTTTGTACGTCTCAATGAGGTCGCCACGAAGGCGTCTATCCTCAAGAGTAGTGAGGCGCAAGATGCGAAGCCTATCTTCATAGGACTTATGACGTAAGGCTGCTGGTATTTTGGTAGCTTTCCTTTGGACACTCTCGAGCAGATTGATATCTTTATGGAAGTAGGGGCTCCACACTTGGAATCCATATTCTAGCAACGGTCTTATGTATGTTTTGTAAATTTTTATGAAAAGTTCTATTGTCATCGTTTGGAAGGATCTTCGGATGATATATACAAATGAGTTTGCTTTCTTTGCTATTGAGGTTATATGCTCTTCCCACTTTAAATTTGAGGTGATTAATACTCCAAGGTCTTTCTGAGTCTCAGTGGGTACTATTGGGTTCCCATCCAGACTGTAGCTATTTCTAGGATTGGTTTTCCCTAGGTGAAGGACACTGCATTTGGAAACATTTAATTTAATTATCCAGTCAATAGTCCAGTTTTGAATGCGGTTGAGATCTTCTTGGAGCTGTCCCGAGTTGATGAGTGGGTTAGCAAAAAACTTACCATCGTCGGCAAAAAAGGCAGATTGAGACTCAATAAGTTCCACCAAGTCCGAGATGAAAATCCCAAAAAGGTGAGCAGAGAGCACTGAGCCTTGTGGGACACCACTAAGCACTAGTTTGGGCTGAGATAGGGTGGAACCAATTCGCACTTGGAATGTTCTATCTGCCAAGTAACTTTTAATCCATCTAAGAAGCTTACCACGCACTCCAAAGTGGTCAAGTTTAACTAATAGGCGTTTGTGAGGGACTTTATCAAATGCACGTTCGAAGTCTAAATAAACAATGTCTAAAGGATTGTTGGTGTCGAGTTCCTTAGTCCATGAATGCATACATAAGAGGAGGTTTGTTATGGTGGATCTTTTCTCAAGAAATCCGTGCTGTTTGGTAGATATTACGCATTCTCTGTCAAGAAATTGTGTAAGTTGTTTACTTATAATTTTTTCCATAATTTTGACTATTATGCTAGTGAGGCTGATGGGACGAAAGTTCTGAGGCTGGGTTTTATCTCCCTTTTTATAGATTGGTGTAACTATCGCATGTCTCCAATCTTGGGGCACGTATCCACTATCAAAAGATCGCCTCATCAATACTACAGGAGATGAATGCACCCTTAAATTATCGATAATTTTTTCTACATCCTGCACTGTAAAAGAGATATCAGACAGACTGTGCTCTACACGACTGATAGAAATATTTTTTGTTGGCTGTTTTAGAGGTGGCTCCTTAGAGTATGCTTTTTGAAATTCTTCACCAAAAACGTCTGCAATGTCAACAGGTTTCGTAACTAGGTCACCATTATGTCTCCTAATTGCAGGTGGAATGCTTACTACAAATGATGTGCTTCGGCGGATGTAGGAGTAAAAGGCTTTATCTCCAAAATTCAGTATTTTTGTTTCAAATATGCTTCTCTGTTTTCTGGATAACGAGACACATTTATTATTTACTTCCCGAAATTTCAAATAGTCGTCTATTTCACCGGATATTCTATATTTATCCCATAACCTTTTTTTTTTATTTACCAAATTCAGAGTATCATTATTTATCCAGGGCTTATTTTGTGTTTTAAATTTTACACTTTTTAATGGAGCGTGTTTGTCAGTAGTCAAATTAATTGCATCAAGGATTCCTGTCCATAGTTGTTTGGTGCTACACGAAAGGTCTATTGATTCAAGGTTATTAAAAAGATCGAAGTTGTAATTATCATAATTTATGAATTGGAAAAAACGCCTAAGTTTTGTTGGTGTATTAGTTTTTTGAAGGAGGCATTGAATACCGAATTCCAGTACGCAGTGATCACTCTTCCCAATAGGTGGTTTGTATAAGATTTCTTTGATCAGTGTCTCTTCGTTTGTCATGACAAGGTCAAGTAGAGATGGTTCATTACCTTGTTGAAATCTTGTTGGTCTGTCTACTAGTTGGAATAGGTGACTGTTAAGGTACATATCAGCAAAGAGTTGGTCAGCACCAGAGTGGTTTTCTTCCCTGAGGATGGGCCACTTTATTGTACTTTTGCATCACGTGACTTCCATACAAGTTCGTCCTTATCATCTGGCCGATATACTCCGATAACAAGAAAATGGTAAGTACCAAACTGGATATCCACATAGAGTGCCTCAACTTCCTCACACATATAGATTTTATTAAGCCTTGGTACAATGGCTACACCATTTACACAGTCTCTTACATACATTGCTACGCCACCACCTCTAGTTTTACCTTGAGATTTGTTTTTCTTATGTTTGCGGTCAAGTCTGAATAGTGTATAGCCAGGTATATTGAAAGTACTGTTCCGATCTTTGGTGTTAAGCCAGGTCTCTGTAAGGATTACTATACTTGGTTGATTTGTGTTAACGTGGACTTCAAAAGGATCAAATTTTGGTGCTAAAGAAAATAGATTAGTGTACATAAATTTAAAGTCTGTGTATGGATTTCTATTATGGATAATTAGTTTTTTTGCTTTTGAACAATTTTCGGAGTGCCTTTTACATACTTAATGGTAAGATTAGTTTCTCCTTTATCAACTCTGATTTTTAAAGCCTCACGAAGTTTGTTGAGTTCCTCGCGTTGTTTAGGTGTCTTATCATCGTACACTCTTACCTCTTTTGCGGCCTTACTCTTGTTCTTGAGTATCCAAACAGCATCTTGACGTGATTTGAAGACCACTTTTATCGGTCTAGACTTCTCGTTTTCAGTTTCACGACGACCTAAGCGATGTATTGAGACTACATTATTAGAGTAATCATTGCCATTGTTTATTTCTAGTAAAATCCTCTCAACATTTGATTCATCATCCGATTTTCTATCGCTTCCAACATCGGAGTCACTTTCCTTGATTCCTACCAAAATAATATTGCTAGCTCGTCGTTCACGTTCGATTAATTCCTCCAGTATAGTGTTAGTGTCAGGGGGTGATGATGACACGTCTGTCGGAGCTTGTGTTGGAGCAGTCAAGGACTCTGAAAGCTGTTTTTTCACTTCATTGAGTTCTTCACGGAGCCCGTCATAGGATTTTATAAGCTTAGGCACTTGAAATAGAGCCTCTCGGCATGGTGGGCACAAGTATAATAAAGTGCGTTTGCCCTTAAGACCCATTACGCGCACCTCACTACTCGTTAGATCACTGCACTTTAAACAGATATTTCGTTTGCAACCATCACACTGCAGAGTATTATCGCTATTTTGGTCAGTTTCACGTTGGTAGCACTTCATTTTTAATATCTAATACTTGTGGAATAACGTGAAAATTTCAAAAATAGTCGTTTAAATTTTTCACTTTAAAACATGGATGATTGATGTTTTTAGTGTTTAAACACAATTTACACTAGTTTTTAAGCACCACTTATGCATTTACAGTACATTTAAAGCTCATTTATTTCGAGGATTTAAAAACGACGCAAATTCCAACACTGTTACTTTATCTGAGGGTAGAGAGAAGAAAAAAATATTATAATATATATATCTACTAGGACTGTTTGGGTCGGTGTTTGAGGATACATGCACCATTCAAATGACAAAGGTTGCATAAAAAAAACCTTTATTATTATCATTAAATAAATGTGCGAACTTCACTTGTCATTTTAGAGGTAAAAACTTATATAAACTATTATTTTGACACCCGAAAACTATACGACGAAAACCTACTATGACAAACCGTACGGTAAGTAGGCGACTACAGATATCCAAGGTCAAATGTCAAAAAAACGTTTTTTGGAAAATATCTCATTTTCTATGGGCTTTATGCTATTTGTAAATATTATAAATTTTGTAGAGGTATCATTTAATAATTCTCTACAACCTTTGTTTACATTATTTTTTATATCTAGTACCATTTTCGTTAAAAAAGGGAAATAAACTTTTGTAATAACACTCGAGAAACTTCCGAATTAAGATCAACTTGCTACATTTGAAGGGGAAAACAACCCGGTTCATACATTATTTGAGAAAGGAGTGCAACTTTGGAGGCAATCTATAATGCTCCAAAATCTGAGGACAGTATCAACCGTCTTCGCTATGCACAGTTCATAAAGTTAATAAAACATAGGAAACGGGATATTTGCAGAAATATCCACTTAGATCCACACCTTAGATATCTGTAGTTGCGGCCACCCTACGATGAGTAGGTTTTGAGACAAGTTTTAGGGAGTCAAAATAAAGGTTTATACAAGTTTCTCGTTGACTAGCTCCCATTCCGATACTTGCCCTTTTTTGACTTATATGACTGGACTATATACCTACTAATAAAACACAAACATAACGCTCTGTCATAACTCATAATGTACCTGTGGATGGCACCTTATATTGAGCAAACTAACACAGTGTGAATATATTTAGGCTAAAATTTACAGGATATTCAGCAAGGACTGGCTCATGATATCATTTATGGGAGCGATTTAATCAAACACAATAAGATTCCAGAAGTATTGCACGAATTACGAAGTGACGTTATCTTTCTCTGAGGAATCAAGTTCAGCTAGGTGAATGTGTACTGGGGCTCGATTCTGTAAGGAAAATGACACTAGCTCGAGGATGTTTCATCGCGGCCTCTATGCTCTGTCTCTGTGGCTTACTACGTTAATACTACTAATCACGTGAGAGGTAAGCTCTCCGAGGCGTCCGTGAAGCGGCTCGCTGACGAAGTTTGTATTAGCTGAATAAGGGGGCTGCTCTCGGAATCGTCGTTGGAGTCAATGTTGTAGTACATTGACGGTGCTGAGGGTGTTGTCCCACACTGCTCATGCGCCGAACCATCAATCTAATATAAAATAGCCTTCCACATTGAATCAGAGAAGGTTACACAATTAGGGTGCTGGCCAATAAAGAACAATAGTAAACCAGTGCTAAAATAAGTATCCATTTCTGTCCAATCGACCTCAATTGTCTCCAACACAATATTCCAGCAACGAGAATTATTCCAATCGTTAGATAACAGACCATATAGGTATATATACATATTATAAATTGTCTAGTATCTACGTTATTGTTAGTTTGTACCGATTGTGCCTTGTTCTCTGGCTGAATAGGCACGTGATAAGACATAGCATATCCCTTGATACTTTGTGTTTTAGATAATGGGTCAACTTTAAAGATATTCTAATCAAATGAGGAAGTTGACACCGAGTTGTTGTGTAATCTTATGGGCAACGCCAAAAGAATTACTTATTCGAGATATTCTGTTGGTTGTACAGTAGGTACCACCTTACAAGGAATTTGTCTTTTCACTTATTTTATTACTAGCTGTGCCCGTCACTTCAGTAGGAAGTAATTGAGCTCAGCAAACCAGTTTTTATTCTGCTGGGGTCTGAGTTATATTGGTGATGTCTTTAAATAATGATTTATTGTAAGGTTTCTTAAAATACAAGGTTACAAGTTTTATAAATTAACGTATGGAGTTGCTGTTTAATAGTAAATGATCGCCTAAATTGGTTTTATACAAAGTCTGCTTCCTATAAGTCATAACTAGGGAAATCATAACGAGTCAGTGGTGGGAGTCATAAGGGTCAGCACCATCTACCGGATTTTGTTTATACTAAAATTGATGTAGTATGTAATAATAATTTTCGATACAAATTATCGACCCTGGTTTACCTCCATAATAACAATAATAAAGAATGAATTATCAATCCTCCCTTAGCACTATGAAAGTATTACTAGCTTCTAGACTTTTATACTAATATTTTATAACTCCAGTGCAAAATTTCATGCTACCTGACCAACCTGACCACCATACTGATATTAACAAGGAAACCTTAAGGAGATATTTTTATAAGGTGTTAATTTCTGAGGTTTTATTTACTCCCCTGGGCGGACAAAAGAGTCTTCATTGTTTGAAGTACCTATGGCAACCAAGTGCACAATTCTTAAACTTTAGATTTTTATAAAAATCCATTCGGCAACAAATCGATAATCAGGCATCAAAACCTTTTCTAGGTCTTATTTTTAGCCAGTGTCATAATATATTTACATTATATTTTATTATTATATATGAATACTCTCTCACAAAGCCAAACGCTCAATAATACACAAAACCTATAAAAGTGGACTACGGGAACTGCCTTCTAGTGCATCTATCAGAACTTCTTGGTGGTTCATGATAAAATCGTGAATTGAATGAATCGTTACAATAATAAAAAACAACGGGCTGCACTCCGGGAGCGCCGGCCGAAGTGAAAACTTGAACATTAACGTGGTGCATTTTACTGGTCACGTGTCCTGACGCGAGTTTAACATTTTATACCCATCCCAAGAAAAGTGCTGAACGCCGCTAAAGAAGTTTTCATTTCAATAACATTTTCGAAATAACGTCGGAGGTTCACCACTTCGGTCATTATTTCGCCAGGCAACCTTCCTTCAACATTCTGCAACATGTCAAATTTAATGCCTATTTTGACAGTGATTAGATAGAAGGTACATCTCGTATATGCATATCACTCAACATAATGTCAGCGTTTAAATACATACCTTTATAATATAAATCAAAATAAAAACACATGTAAACGTATCATAAAATGTGTTACAATATGTAACAAATATTATGAAGGACACAGAGCAAAATTTAAAGTAAACTGAACAGGACATGAAACCATATCGCAGAGGCAATAAAGCTTTTATGGTGGAAGTAAGATCACTGTGATTTGAAGATAGAGTAATTTGGTTCAATCTCGGTTTATCCATGATGATTACACAAAAAACAAATATCTAGCAACTAATTCCGCTGGATCTCCTTCTCTGTCAAGTCAAACAAGGAAACTCAACAGTAAATCGGCACGTGTTTCGCTTCTACACGAAGCATCATCAGGACATAATATGCAATATGTTAAATTGAATACGAAATGAAAGATTGCTTTTTATTGGACAAATATTGAGCTGCACACTAAATTTGCAATCTGCCTTTTTCCTTCTTGGCATAAATCTCAGAAAGAATATAATAAATATTGGTTAAAATTCATCGCAGCGAGGTAGCCTTGTTTAACCCCATTTATATATCAGTGTAGTACTAATCGGATTTAGGTATTTGACATCATCTCATTTATAATCTGATACCGAATTTCCTTCTAAAATAGCAAATTCTTCAGCAGCTACGGTCAGCGTCAAGACTGGGGCGATTGAAAGTGTTGGCCCGCGAATTTGCGGGTGACGTATGCGCCCTGTGGCGTTATGGAGCACCGTTCCCGACGTTCCTGAAACTAATAGGCACATTACTCCTTTGCGTACTGGTTGTTTTACCCCTCATATATCCAATCTTCGTTGTTGCTATCACATATTTTACTTACGAAAGTCTCTATTTTAGGTAAGGCCATTGTGTTCTTATACTTTTTACCATAATATTAATTTGAACCTTTTTTGAAGTTGATTGAAATAGTTATCTTTTCGTATTACGTATACGAAATATGTCTGTGCATTTAATAAAAATTCTATGAGGAATAATTACACCATTTTGGTATTAGTGCCAAGGTCGCACGGATTCACAGTGCCCGTGATTATAAACTAGTTTAAGTATCTACCTATGATTGAAGCTTAGAACAGGTTGACATTTTAATTCTTCTATTTTTGCTTTTACAGCTGGCAGTTAGACCAACCCTGGCGGTTTCTGCCCACGACAATTATGCGTCGATCACTCACCGCCGCATTTCGACCGACCGATGTCCGAGACGTGTGGAAGGTCAGGGAAGTGCTTACACGAGGAATTTTACTCGTACATTCTCTTGCCACTTCTGTCGACTACCTAAGCGTTATGCAGAGTATACTAGATGAGACTTGAAGTAAAGCAACAATCCCCCAAGCCATCCTTGCCAAAATATAATAATAGAAGGTACGCTCGCTCGTACATACTTACAAATACCATTTAATAAATGAATAAAGCAATTTCGTGAACCTTTCGCTTTTATGTTGTTTATTTTATATCAAAGTTTAAAATCATTTAAATTCGTGATCCTGTGGCACGAATTTTGCACGGACAGATGGGAACTTATGTCATACCCATATGTTATATCAAAGATAGTTTACTTACAACTACTAGACTAGATTTGTGCAAATATAAACCATTACCTATTTGCTATAACAATTTTCAGACATGCGAACAACTAGGCAGTTTGTTTCTTTTTTAATACGCTTTTATTAGCTTCAGACGTATGTTAGTATGTAACGGAATCTTTGAACATGATTTTGACTCCCTTCAAGACGTCGGATTAACTCTAATATTGGCATACTTGTTAAGGACCGATGACAATTCAATATTCTAAATAGTTTAACCCGTTATCCTTACTAGGATGATCAGGTATAGCGGTTTAACTAAAAAATAAACAATAGCTTAAAAAAACTAAAGAACACGCTTTTATAGAAAAAACAACAAAAAAATCCAAAATAAATTTGAATTAAGAATAGTCTAAAGAAGAAAAAAAAATATTTTATTGTAAAAAAAGCGTGGGGTGCTTTTTAAAATATTATCAAAATGATAATCCTTCTACTCATAATAAAATATTTATAACTATTTACACCATGCACCCCACGCTCTTTTTTACAATTAATGATTTTTTTTCTTCTTTATTTAAATAGACTACCTAGTCTATAAATGATAATAGGCAATTTGATTTAATTGACAAGGATATTGTGATTCATACATATTTTAAGTATACGTATTTGTCTAGCAAACATTGATTAGACGGGCCAGCTGGCTTCGTGGTTAGAGACCCTGACTGCCACGCCACTGGTCATGGATTCGATTCCCACCCGGGACAAACATTTGTGTGGATGACCCCGTCAGTTTGTTCTGTGTTTGGATATAAACACATATCTATATAAGTATGTATTTAGAAAAAATGTAGTATACCAGTTATCTGGCATCCATAGTACAACAACAGCTTAGTTTGCGATTAGATAGCCGTGTGTAAAGAATGTCCCAGGATATTTATTTATTATCCGGGCTACAAAAAAAACGCCTAATCAAACTTAATTTCCTAGAAGTTCATGTTGTCGTACAGTGTAGTAAACTAAACTATGGTAGAAACCTCACTTTAATTAATTACCCACCGATGTATTTTTTATTTCCATTAATGTTTCAGAGTAGTAGAGCTCTTAGTGCAGAGTTCGTCCGGGGAAGTACTACCACCTTACCCATTTCTACCGTGAAGCAGTAGTGCAATTGTATTACTGTGTTTCGGTTAGAAAGGTAAGGGGGCCGGTGAAATTACAGGCACATGAGACTTAACAACTTCACGTCTCAGGGTCGACAACGCATTGGCGAGGCCCCTAGCGTTGCAAATGTCCATAGGCGGCGGTGACCACTTACATAAAAACATTACATGTAAACATATATATGTATGTAAATAACTGTTCTACAGTTAAGTTGTAGCCACATCTGTCACTTAGGTGATTAGCAATTTAAATAGGTATTGTTTAATTTGTATAGGTAAATTGTTTTTATACCTACACTTTTCGAATCCTTTCTATTATCTATATTAAAATTTGTAAACCATCCAGTCATGTCTGACTGAGAGATCAAAGAGAAATAGACATTTGGTTTGATTTAATACTTTTTAGATATATCCTTACATAGTATAAAACAAAGTCGCTTAAATCTTTTGATCTTAGCCGCTGATTTTGATGCGGTTTTCATCAATAGACAGAATGATTCAAGAGGAAGGTTTATATACATATGTATGCTCATATCCGTCGGAAACGCGGGTGAAACCGCGGGGGACAGCTAGTTAGTTTATATATGTGAAAATGCGGGAGAAAAGCTAGTCAGATATAAAGCAGATGACGTGTTGATGTGTGCCAACGTTTATGTTTATTCAACACGCCAAATCCCTGTCCATCGGGGCGTAGGCGTTCATTGACGTTTCTGTGTACAAATAAATACTCCAGTGCAGCCTTACGTACAAATGCTTAATTTTCGCCTCGTATATTCAATCTCATTTGTTATAATCCCCTTATTCTAACCTATTCGTTTGTGATTTTGAACAGTTTTACCTTGAAGTGTATGCTGATGGTGTTGTAGATGCAGTATTTTATTACCGTCGTCTATCGATCAACGCCTTCATTCCAAATGGAACAATAGAAATTGCAAAATAGAAGCCATTTAATTCTGTAGATGACCCAATCAGTTCGTCACCCAAATCGGGGCGCACCTGACATCGACTACACAGCCCTGAACAGCTCTGAATGACCTCTTCAACGTTATAAGAATATAAGTATCCTTTTCCTATATTACAACACTATCACATGTTGTTACTATGTAAGAAAAATATAAAACACTTCATCTTGTCTCCGTACAATAATCCAATCTTCTCGTATCTATTATCGCGATGAAGATGTCTTAATCTTGAAGAATTTCTTAAAAATATACCTCCTTGAGATTACCGTTACACGGGGTGCTTGGTAATAAGAAGTGATTGTCACCGGCCGAAGTGCAGTGCGTCGAAGTTAGCCGACCGCGCGGGACGAAACGATGGCGTATTGGACCATTATTGGAATATTGGCGTTATGCCACTCGTGAGTAATGCTTTGTTTATACTGCCAATAGCACTAGCACAACACCCGATAATGGTGCTTGCTGCACACAAATGCGTATATAATTTGATCTATGTACCTACTTACAACATAAATTTATCTGAAATATACTTGCCACAAGGTTACCGATGAATCATAAGGGCCACGTGATAGTAAGTAGGTACCTTCTATTAATTTAAATTCAATGACTTTGGATCCTAGATCCATGTCGTTCATAGAAATAACTTGATTATTGCGGATTTTACATTTTTATTTCTGTTTGAACCACTTACACCATCTCGGATGGTTTCGTTGACCTTTTACTTTCTGGTTTATATAAAACTAGTTTCCGTCTCGCGGTTTCACCCGCGTTCCTGAAGGTTCTAATGTGTCCCGAGACTGTAGCCTCTGTTACTTTTGATAAAATAGCTGTCTAATAGTAAAATAATTATTGAAATCTGTCTAGTAGTTTTGAGTTAAATCATTACAAACAATAAAAACAAAAATACAAATCTTTTTCTTTTTTATATTTATTATTGTATATAATAAACAGTAGTTATTATTTTACTCGACTGCTCCTGAACAGGGAAGGTAAAATTTTGGAGTATGTTAAGTTTAATACAACAAAGATTTTTAAAAGTTATGATTTTTTTTGTCAAATTAGTGCACATAGTTATGATTTCTTTTTGTTAATTAAAAATATTTTTATATTTCAAAGTCATGTGGAGAACTGTTGCAATCAGAATAATTTTCTATGATTATGCCAATATGCCACGATCAAAATCTACAGCTAAATCAAAATATCTCATTAAAATGCTTAATCAATAAATTCCTACCTCTTTGCAATAGATAGTCACTTTGCCCTCGTTTTTTTCTTTGATTGAAAGTTATTATATCTACTCTTCGCTCGAGATGTCCTTGCCTATTGCCATAGTAGTGCCCCCACTTAGCTCTTTACTGTAGCGTCGACTATACGTTATAATATCTTAAGCCGAAATACGGTTAAATCTAGGTTTAGCCATCTATAATTAAGTTGTAAGGGGACCACCGTCATGAACCATCAAACATTACACTTACAGTTCTACAATTTCTTAAAATAAGGCATTATTATCGCTCCATATCCTAAGGTCAATCTAGCAAAATTATGAATCTAAAGAACATCCCAAATTTAAAATATCTCTGTGGGAAGAACAAAAACCGCAAATGTTAAAACATTAAACGTAATAGATTCGATATAACAGTTTCGAACGTTCTAAAGGTAAATTTACTAGATATGTAGCCCTTGTGATGTAGAGCGATATAAATGGTGTTTGGTGATACCACCATGAATAAAAGAATATCTCTTAATAAAGTGGTATACACCATTTATTTTGTATCACACGAGTCTGTAAGGTGTGGTCGATTGGAATTGGAAAAACTAAGATATTTTTTATATTTTCACCGTTCCGTCATCTCTACTAGATACGGCGGCAGTCTTACCAACCAGTATTATAAAAAGGTAGGAATGAGGTCCCTACACTACCCCCCGCTGAGACGGAAGATTACTGAGGTCGATAGTAGTCCGGGAATCGGACCTTCCTACCACTTCTCGTCCTTTTCATTCTGTAATCAGTGGCAGATGGTGTTGGGGTTGATACCTCTACTGGGTTGTCGGTTCTGGTCACATTGACATCTTCGGTTGCTGTCGGGTAGATGCCGTCATTTTTGGTGACGTAAGCTGGCTTTACTCGGTCTATGGATACCGTCGATTCTCTGTTTCGAATAGCCAGTTTCATGGTCTTGTCGTTTCGCTCCAACACCTTATATGGACCGGTATAGGGAGGTTCCAGTGAGCTTCTGGACGCATCTTGACGAAGAAAGACATACTCAGCTGTGGCCAGATCTTTGGGGACGAAGAACGTCTTCTTCACATGTCGACTCGGTGGTTTTGGAGCCAACCTTGCCATATGGAGGCGAAGTCGTGTAGTGAAGCTTGTGATGTCTTGATTGACTTCACTTGCAGGAACGAAGAACTCGCCAGGTAACCGCAGTGGCTCCCCGTACACCAGTTCTGCTGTAGATGCCCCCACTTCATCCTTCCAGGCCCTTCGGATACCCAGGAGCACCAAGGGAAGAACTTCAGTCCAACTTGTTGTGGAGTGGCACATGATGGCCGCCTTCAATTGGCGGTGGAAGCGTTCCACCATACCATTGCAAGCGGGATGATACGCCGTTGTAGGACGATGCTGAGTACCAAGCATCAATGTCATGGTGCGGAAGAGTTCACACTCGAACTGCCGCCCCCTGTCAGTGGTGATCTTCTCAGGGCAGCCGAAGCGGGACACCCAGCCAGCGATGAAGGCGCGGGCGCATGTCTCGGCGGTGATGTCAGCCAGCGGATACGCCTCCGGCCAGCGGGTGAAACGGTCGATGGCTGTGAGGCAGTACCTGAAACCACAAGAATAAGGTAGCGGCCCTACGATGTCCATATGGACATGTGCAAAACGATTGGAAGGAACAGGAAAGGGAGAGGTGGGAGAGTGGGTGTGCCGGGAAACTTTGCATTTCTGGCATTCTGTGCATTCTCTGGCCCAATTCCGGCAATCTTTCTTAATTCCAGGCCATATGAATCGGCTTGCCACCAGTTTTACGGTTGCCTTAATCCCAGGATGGCTCAACTGATGCATAGCGTCGAATACGGGTTTTCTGAATTTCACCGTCAAGTATGGGCGTGGCTGTTTGCCAACATCACAGAATAACTGAACAACTGGAAGCCACTCGCATTCTTCTCCAGGCGTTTATCACCTGCCCAGAAGAAATACAGCCCCTACGACCGGGAACTTCTAGCAATTTATGACGCAATTAGACACTTCAGGCATATGGTCGAAGCCAGAACGTTCACCGTGTACACCGATCACAAGCCTCTGACGTTTGTATACGAGCACAACCGTGAGAAGTGTTCTCCAAGGCAATTCCGTTACCTGGACTACATAAGCCAGTTTACTACGGACATCCGGTACGTCAAGGGTAAAGACAACGTCGTCGCAGATGCTATCTCCAGAATCGAAGCCATTTCAACACCCATTGACTATGAAGCTCTTGCACTATCTCAGGAAGCTGATCCAGAGCTGCAAGAACTACTACATGATGGGACTACAGCACTCAATCTGAAGAAAATGAAAACTCCTGGTTCACGTTGTTATGTTGAAATGGCTTCGATTCTGGAGAAAGCATCTGCGACGGCTCGACCATATTGTCCATACAAATGAATCTGGAACATTCTATCCCGCCAGAGTACGAAGATGACGTAAAAATTGTGAAGGTTTACGATCACCTAGTTCTTCATGCACTAAGAGCTGTTTTATTTTCTTCTCCTGTGATTCGGATAGACGCTTAATCAATTCTGACTTCAACTTATCGTATTTTCCTTCTGGAGGCGGCGATGTTATAACGTCCTTTACTTCTGACGCATATTGATGGTCGAGATGTGCGATCACGTGGTAGAATTTTGTAGAATCAGATGAAATTCCACCTAGCGCAAATTGTGCTTCCACTTGCACAAACCATAAAGCTGGGTCAGCAGCCCAAAATGTCGGAATTTTCATGCTGACACGGCAAACTGCATTTTCAGAACCGCTCGACGTATTGTTCGTTGCCATGGCGAAGCTTCTCGAACGTTCGCGAAGCCAAAACACAAATACACCAATTACCGTACTTGCGTGTTCAAATCACGTCGGAGTCACCAATTTGGTGATACCACCATGAATAAAAGAATATCTCTTAATAAAGTGGTATACACCATTTATTTTGTATCACACGAGTCTGTAAGGTGTGGTCGGTTGGAATTGGAAAAACTAAGATATTTTTTATATTTTCACCGTTCCGTCATCTCTACTAGATACGGCGGCAGTCTTACCAACCAGTATTATAAAAAGGTAGGAATGAGGTCCCTACAGGTGTATATTTACTCATAGCATTTGCTGCAGATATATTATATCCTAAATACGGGTTCACATTGCACAAATAAAGAAAGGGTCTTTTGAGACTAAAATTGGTGAATGTTAAATTTCTCCATAAAATAGGAACTGAGCGTACCTAGTTATTGACGACTAAACCAGAGTCTAACTTTATCTCCTTAATACTTATACTTCATAAAATAATCAGATAAATGTCATAAAGCTAAACTGAATTAATAGGATGATATGAAATTTGATACCTCAACCAATTTTACGAATTAAGTTCTCAAATTTTGGACCCCGATCCGGATTAAGTTAGAAGTTTTTTGTATTCCTTTAATACCTATAAAAGTTGAATAATATTATCTTTATATCAGGGGTCTTGCTGCCTACACCAAGTTCCCTGAAGGTTTCACCTTTGGAGTGGCTACAGCAGCTCATCAAATTGAAGGTGCTTGGAACGTCAGTGGTAAGTTAACATTGTTTTATAGTTTCTTCCGCGTTACCGAGGGATGTAAGATTTTCCCGGCAAAAAAAGTATCCTATGTTACTTCCAATACCTCAAAGAATATGTATACAACAGTTTTCGCGTGAACAAAAAATCTTATATTCACATTTATAATATTAGTTGGGATAACCGTACAGGTAGTAGGTGTATGTTGATAGCTATCTACGTTGGTGGGGTACCTACTTACCTAATATTGAGTAGGTGTAGAAGTATATAGATAGCTATTGGAAACAACAACTCTTATCTCTTATAAGTGGAATTATATATATCTAAGTACCTGTCATGTGTCTACTCAATCAAATTATTTATCAGGTTAGATGAGGTAAATAACAACATATTCCTTGTGCCACCCAGCTTCACCGGTGTAGATGTCGGATATATAATTATCTTAGCCCTGAATCGAAATATTAAACGAACCATTTTATTTTAGGTAAATCTGAAAATGTATGGGATCGCTTGTCACACACTCGGCCAGAGATGATCGCGGACGGTACTAATGGTGATGTAGCGTGCGACTCGTACAACCGATACCTCGAGGATGTCCAGGAGCTGGCCGACCTCGGCGTGGACTTCTACCGCTTCTCTTTGTCATGGGCCCGTCTGTTGCCTACCGGCCGCATCGATTACGTGAACCCTGACGGAGTCCGGTACTACAATGATCTCCTCGATGCTCTAGCAGAACAAAATATTGAACCACTTGTAATGCGTTTTTAAATATTACTGTTATAAAAATATTAATATCTTTTGAAGTTAATACTGACAGACGATTCTTCTTGGTACAGGTGACGTTGTTCCATTGGGACTTGCCACAGACCCTTCAGGATCTCGGTGGTTGGGCTAATCCGAAGATGATTGATTACTTCAGCGACTACGCCGATTTGTGCTACCGGGAATTCGGTGATAAGATTAAGTCTTGGATCACTTTTAACGAACCTTATGAAATCTGCGAAGATGCTTACGGCGACGAGAAGAAAGCTCCGGCCATCGATAGTAATGGTGTTGGAAACTACCTTTGTAGTGACACTCTTTTAAAAGCACACGCTGAAGCGTACCATCTGTACAACGAAACATACCGTCCGAAGCAGAACGGTAGAATCATGATCTCGGTTAATTCTATCTGGTATGAGCCTAGCGATCCTGAAAACGCTGAGCAGGTCGCTTTGGCTGAGGTGGCGAATCAGTTTAAAGTTCGTATATTTATTTATGTAGAACTATTTTCTTCCGGCTGGAGCAGTTTCAATAAATATCTTTATTTATGTTACAGTTCGGATGGTTCGCCCACCCAATCTTCACGGAGGAGGGCGGTTATCCAGCTGCCATGATAAACAATGTTGCCCAGCAATCGTTAGCAGAGGGTTTGACAAAATCTCGCCTGGAACAGTTCGACCAATACTGGACTGACAGAATTAGAGGCACTTCTGACTTCCTCGGCATTAACCATTATACGACACATTTAATCACAGGCCCTGGGGTAGACCCATTGGCTAAGTCACCATCTTGGTTGAAAGATATTGGTGCAGTTACAACAATGCAAGTCGGCGACGATTCTGCCTCAGAGTGGCTTAGGGTAAGGAATAATTTAATTTTCTTTACTCAGAATAGGATAATATAAATAATAAAATTAAAAACCGAAAAATACTCACACATTTTTAGGTGGTGCCAACAGGCTTCGCTAATTTACTGCGCTGGTGTAAGAGTTCCTACAACGATCCACCAATTTACATCACTGAAAACGGATTTTCTGATCGCGGTACCCTCGAAGATTATGGACGCATCAAATACTTCAATGTAAGTTCAATGGCATTAATTTATAATCCTAAAGCACATGTGAGGGAGTACGATATATATATTATATCTGATCTATTTATTTTCTCAGGACTACCTAACTGAAATCTTGAATGTCATCAATGACGATGGTGTGAAGGTGCTTGGGTACACAGCGTGGACACTTATGGACAACTTTGAATGGAGGGCTGGATTCTCGTATGTCTCTTTAACTATTTATATGAAAATATTTCTTCTACACTTCCATTTTATTAGAAAAACATGTTTGGGGTCTATTTTCTTTATGGTCCCAGGGACCCGGATTTAGTTTGCAATGTAGTTAGATATCAAAACAGCTATTCCGATTTTTTATAAGAGCATTGCTATCTCTCTGATGCGTACCTACGGGAGACAGTGTCAAGTTGTAAAATTGCGATCCACATCTTAAACAAACCACCTTCAAACAGATGGGACCCCTATTAGCACTCAAAATAAGTTTTAATATCGTTTCCAGCGAACGCTTTGGCTTCTACTACGTGGACATCACACAGCCCGACAGACCGCGCACTCCTAAGCTCTCCGTAGACTACTACCGTCAGCTGATCGCCAACCGCGAACTGCCGCAAGACGACCGCTTCAAGGACCCCGCTGTAAGATCTAACTACTACCATTAGCTATAATAGTAGGCTTATTACCCTTTTACATATAAAAGTATCCTGTTCTCTCTATTATTGCATAGCTACTAGCATGAGTTGTTTTACACGTAGAGCTATAAGATCATTTTAAAATAGCAATTACATAGTTATCAAAATAACTATAAATTTAAGGGGGTGGTTCTTTGATAGAACTTACGTTAAACATTTTGATTAAATATGTCATACAAGCAAAGAGAAATTGAGTGCAATAACGAAAAACAAATACCTCATTAAAATATGTAGATGTAGCGGTGCTTTTGAATATTTTACTGTGCATTGTATTTATTACTTTAGTTACTTAGTTATGCAATTTTCTATAATTTATGTTTCTCTTTTGATTATGTCAAACGCCACCTTAAGGATTTTTTAAGAAACCCTATAAATGGCTTGGTATTTGATAATCCAAAATATATGCCTTTCGATTATAAAAATATTTAACAAAACAAAATATGCATTTATGATATATTCTATATAATCTAAGTATATATACTTCATACTACAATATGTATTCCCTTATGCCTGCAGGTGAGGAACTTATAAAGCACGGTTGATGGAAGCACTGCATGATAACACCATACTAACGAGCCGCTTACAAATAACAAATGCTTGTACATGTAAATATAGTCAATAAACAAACAACGAGTTGTTTCTTTTTGACATTTGTTTCTTTTTTCTTTTTCTACAGAAAACGGGCAGAAATGAATTATAGAATTCAATAAGTAGTACTAAATTATAGAAGCTCCGAAAGCTGATTGTTAAGTGAAAAAAGCATATAGGTATTAAAACAAATATTTATTTCATATAAGAATATCGAATTATTTACAATGAAATTATAGTTAAGTAGGCTTAATAACTTTGATACTTTTAATTTCATTGTTATAACATTGATACACGTAGATACATACACTACAGAGAAAACTTGCATCTGCTATCAGACTGAAAAGATATGTTTGTAAATTATAAAGGCTATACTTAAGAAATAAACGATATAGTTTGCACTCGATATATTGTTCTGAATATTATTCCGTCGTAAGCAGTGCCAGAGGCTCGTCCGGGGACGCGGCGCCGGCGCCGAGCTAACTGTTAGCAACATGGAATGTTTCTCGATGTGTCATTAAAGCAACAATAAAGGGGCACACTAGTTGAGTGACATGAATACACAATAATATAGTGAACGTAGTCGCGGGAGTCGTGAGCGCTGCGGAGCGGCTGCCCCTGGCTCGTGGCCGGCCGGCAGCCGCGCGCCCGCTCCGACCAGAAGGGAATGGGAGCGAATAATGAACCGAACAATATGAGAAGCATCCCTACTTACGGATTCTTACAATAATTAATACACGACGAATACAAAATAAAGTATACAACGAATGGATCTACAGAATACAAATTATAATGTATCATAAACCCAGCACCGTTAACTCTAATTACAATAGTTACACAGATGCTAATAATAGATAATAACTGAAGATTACATTTAAGTCTTACAAGAATAATAGTACTTTTACTAATATGGCAAAGTTTTCAATGTAGCATTTGACAATAAAGGCCTAATTTCATTATCGTAATATTCATTCAAGCTAGCCGAATTCATTTTATAAGGTACACTCATACAAAAATCTAAAGACTAGGTGGGCTAATAACAAATTTTGAGGAGATAAGATGTTCTAACAAGATATGAACGATGAAGATTTAGATGATAGACAATATAATGAAGTAAAAGATTTAAAAATAAATTGGCACCAATTTGTGTTGAATGTTCACTGAAGACGACAGTCGCGCTAACTAAGTTCGCGAAGACAGCGGCCTGCTGTACGCGCGTGTGACTACACTGCCAGCCCGCAGCGACTGCTCGTGCTCAACAATTCTCTAACGTTATTTAGCTAGCTGCACCCATACGCATGCACATTGCACAAGTAACATTGTTCACTTGCAACCATCATATAGTACCTAAACGTAATAGTTGCCAACACAATTATCTAATTCACGATTAACTATAAAACTTAACATCTAACCATAATCTCGAAAAATACACAAGGACGGTGTAAGTCGACAAAACACATTGCTACGAGTACATAAGTAGTTTATTTTCTGTCATATTAATATTCGTATCAACAGTTCGACCGCAAAAAATGTGTAGAAATATCTCAATATTATCTAAATTACAAAACACAATAAATAAATTTATTTTTCATAAAGGCACAAAAAGGCACAATTTACGTCAAGATGTTATCACAATCTTAATTTTATTTATATTTATCATAATATAAAGTTTACGATTTCCGATAGTCTCAATGAATAGAATATGGAAACCTAGTTCACGAATGATTGCGCTGCAACGCGGCTTCTTTCTGGTACGAAGGAAGGCATGCACACACCTGGAACGCCTCTCGCGACGAGAGCCGGAGCAATCCTCAAACTAGTATCTAAATATGACTAGTCATCCGTGATAGTCATGCTCTACTACTTAGCAATACTCGCCATAAGTATATCTCAGTAGATCCTGAATACTTTTGAACTGGTTGAAACTTAGGTACGAGAATGCGAGCCAACTAATAAACCGCTCGCTATCTATCAAAGACAATAGAAACTAATACTTATTTCAGTAATTCACCATTCATCTACAAACTCAATGCCCTCAATATCGTACAAGAGAATATTTTTTTACAATACAAAGGACGCCAAGTACAAACAAACATAGGAATTTCGATTAGTACCTACTAAGTGTAGGTAACAACTCAGATTTACTATGAATCTAGATGTCTATAGGACGAAGTAGAACCACTTATTACAGCTACAGAATTCTGTATTCTTATCTCATTCGAATAAATGCAGAGACAGAGATAAAACCAATTCTGAATAAGCGATTGCACTGGAACAGTAAAGCCGACGTGTGCAACCTTAGTCGAAACTCTAAACCAGTGTTATTAATGAAAAACTAAATTTTCTTACTTTAAAAGATTATCCACGTCTGTTTTACGGTTCGTACATAACCGTCATCATGATCGACAATATCAACCTACTCCTACATCATAAGCACGCATGAAATCCCACATCAGTCCATGCACACGTTACGCTATTTATTGTCATTTCCATAGTGAAATTTACACCATCGTTACCGTTTTGTCACCGACACTGATTAGGTGGCGGTCGTCAAGCGGTAAGTACGCTAAATTAAAGTAAAATGTATAATAGTTATTTGAAAGTTTGTAAGCAATGACTGGCACTGCGCGCTGTGCTGCTTGCTACGAGCCGCGGCGCCTAGAGCCATGTCAGCACGTTGTCGGGCTTGCTCGGCGTCGAGTTTATCAGCGATTGCACGTCGTCCAGTAGTATGTCGTTTGTAAACTCGTTCAACTGGAAATTATCAAAAATATGCTTCTGTTAAAATCATCTTTCCATAACTACTTACTTTGAGAATCAGAATATTATAATTAGTTGTATTTTCATAATAAAAATAGCGTTCTTAGTTTCTCTCCCTCTTGTGAGTGAGTTCAGAGTATCCATTTTTTTATAAATTGGTTTAGGTTAATGTGATTTCTACCTTAAAATAGTTACACAATGAATTCTAAATAAAAGTACTGTGTAGTGTAGGTACGAGTAAATAACTGATGATCAGTGATGAGGTAATGACACATGGTAAATGTGTTTTCCTTTATGTGTATTTTTGGCATTAGTTAAAGATATTCGTTCTTGATGTAGAAAAAACAACGTTTGCTTTTCAATTTTAACGACAACTTCGAGTTGGACACGTCATCATTGTTATTTTTATACTTTTAGCGGAATCAAAACGAAAACATCATTTGTATCGCATCTCAAATATTTTAAACAAAATCTCTAAACGGATACTCTTTCAATTACTGATTCCGACAATTCTTTGTTTCTTTAATGTCATAATTATATACTTTATTAAAATACAGGTACATAAATAAATATCAAGTTACCTGTAAAGAAGGAACTAAGTCGTCAGTAGAGTCGATATTGTCTCCGAGCGTAATATCATTAGAATCTAAGTTAGCGCCAGCCTCGCTACTGCAGTCCATGCGGTCGTCCATCCCCGCGAGGAAGTCTTCCGGCGTGTGGGGCATCGAGTAGGACTGCGGCACGGCCATGCCCAGCCCGCTGTCCGCCGACTCCTGCCGCTGGTGATCAGCCAGCCCCGACAGGAACGGGTCCAAGGGGAGATCTGTATTCGTTACCGCGCCGGCACTGCTCGCTAGTGACGACACGATCGATGATCGGGCCATTAGCTCTTGCTGAAAGTAATCGGTAAAAAATACGCGTTTTACAATTTGAAAAAAATCCAACCCAAATATAGATTTAATAAAGTACCTTTACGGCCAACAGTCACTAGAACTTGGATAAAATAAATAACATTTTTTATTTTTAATATTTCCTATATTCGAGGTGTTTCGGTTAGAAAGATAAGGGGGCCGGTGAAATTACAGGCACATGAGACTTAATAACTTCACGTCTCAGGGTCGACAACGCATTGGCGATGCTCCTAGTGTTGCAAATGTTCATAGGCGGCGGTGACCACTTACCATCAGGTGGACCGTCTGCTTGTTTGTCGGCCTAAGTGGCATAAAAAAAAAAAAAAAAAAAAAAAAAAAAACTACTAATTAATAGATATCAGCAACTGAAATAAATATGATGTAGTGTAGTGTTTTACCTGGAGCCTAATCTCCTGTTGGCGTTGCTTAAGGCGCTCTCTCTCGAGCTGTAGTGACTGTAGCCGAAGTTTCTGCTGGCAGGCTTGTATGGATGCGTTGGCCCAGCCCCCGCCCGCTGCGCCCGCGTTCGCAGCCGGTGTGCGTTGCAAGTGTTGTGCTGTAAACGCAAAGGAACAATCATTAGATAGACAAACGGGGCCCCGCACACGTTTAAAATGCAATCGCTGCCATACAACTAATGATCCATCCATGCAGAATAAAATACTTACGTATTCTAGGGTCGAACCAGGATGTCGTGCGAGCGGCATGATTTATGAAGTAGATTTCTCCTTCCGCTGTCGCAGCCTGCTCCCAGCCCTCCGGTAACGGCCCTAGTGGATCTGTCGTCGTGTTACTACTTGTACTCTTCGCTGCTGAAATCAATCATGCGAGCTTAATTAAATTTTCAACTTTTTTAAATAATCAAAGATAGGTAAACGACAAGTGATCCTCTCAACAGCGACTAGTTGCAAGATTACGAACTAAGACGTACGCGCACGTGATCGGTAATCAGGTGGACATCGGGAAGGTCATCGAGAGCTCGTTCCAAGAAACATCGGCGCCAGACGAGCGCCCGCGCCTCTCGGCGCGTTGGCTTGGCGCACGCACCGATGTGATTCAGAGCACGAGTTGTCGCGCTCCACTCCACGGACACCTCACCTCACCCTCGCGTCGTCGTCACGTCGACGTCGCATCGTCGTCGCGTCGCCGCGTCGCCGCACCGCGCGTCGCCTCGCCTCGCCGCGCACGCAGCCAGCGCCCGCGCACTCTACATTACACACACGGCGCGGGCGCAGCGCGGGCGGCGCCTCCAAACAAGCGATCATTCATAAACAACTAACACACTATGTCCATACTTATTTATACCCACTGTTTGATAGTCAATATCAAATTCATTAGAAGATCAATTTGTACAACCAACATGCTGATTGATGAAGCACCTGTGTGTGTAAAAATAAAACTGAAGCAATACCTTCTGTTGCTCTGGACTCTGTCTGTCTATTAGGCGTGCAAAGCGTGATGGATACGTTGAATAGGTTCCTACTTAGCGAAACAATCAAGATAACCTACTTAATTAATTAAAACAATGTTGCTTTTGCGAATGCAGGCAGTGTGTAATTATTAGCTACATATTACTTACCCAACTTACGACTACCTCTGCGACTGACCACAGCATTACGTTGATGTTACGTTACGTCTACCTAATACCGTTGTTTTTGTACATTTAACTCTGATCCGTACAGTACCTAAGTTATTATTAAAGCAGAAGTGAATTGAAGGAGTAAATGTGTTTTCGATGTTGTGGCGTAGATCATTTATTTCCGTGTCAGCCGCATTACAACAACTTGTCCCATAAAACCATCATAAAACTGATCAAGGTATGTTATATACGTAGATAGGTAGATATCGGTGTAGAATACATTACTGATGCACTTATTGCAGCAGTGAAGTCGAACTTTATATTTCCTAACTTGCTTGTTTGTTTGTTTTGATAAGCGAATAGGTATGTTGGGGATAAAAAGTTATTTATAGGAAACCGTATCCTAATGGCAATGATTCATCTTGTCAGTCTGTCCGTATGTCACATATTAACTCGGTGACCATTGACGCTATGTATATCATTCTGAGATATATTTAACTTAAAAATAATTATATTATCATAGATTAGTTCTTGTAACCAATGAAATGGTTTAATCGGGACCTTGATACAAAATGCTACTGTAGGTAAACAAACCTTACTAGGTTCCTTACTACTTAATAGGAATGTCAAAAGTACTGAAGTATAGGTAGGTATGTGTACCTTAAAAGTCATTACATGATAGGTACGCGACTAAGGTAATTATTTGAATACATTTTAATTGGTGTAATTAACTAAATAAAAGACGCATAGTAAAGATTTCACTTCTTGGCTAACACTCATAATTGATTAGACTTTTTAGTTTACATATATATACTCGTATATAAAAATGAATGTGTGTTTGTATATCCTTTGTAGAATCGTAAACTATGCAATGGATTTAAATGTATTTTTAGCAGCAGATAGAGTAATTCAAGAGGAAGGTTTATAACCAGGATTGAAAGCGGACAAAGCAGGGTGCAGCTAGTTTTAAATATTAATATGGAATAACAAACCTACCAACTCTACCTATCCTATAATGGGGTCAGAAACTTGAGTAACTTAACAGAACCAATTCGCAAGACGAAACCATGGATAATGTAGAAGGTTTTTGTCGACACATATTTATTTACAAAACACCTGTTTACTTGTCTTTTTCTTTTAATATTATGGATAGTAGTAGTACAGGTGCTTAGAACATTTGGATCTGTTCAGCCATATACGAGCTCGTATGTATGTATACCTACTAAGCTAAACCGGTGTGGTACCTATCTACTGTAATGCCAGTCAATGTGTAGTGACTCTAGTAACTCTAGTAGTACCTATTTACTAAGTAAGTATTATTTCCCAATAAATGCAATTAAGTAATTTGAATGCCGGTGCGTCATGAGAAAGGTATTCATTCACGTGTAGGAAAGGTATAGTAAGTTTGTTATCGCGGCGACATCAGATTAACAAGGAACGCGCTGTGAAAACATCTTTATTTGTACTGTCACTTGATCTACATAAATGTTTGTACCTACGTCGCTAAAGATAAAGTAAGATGAAACACTATCACCGACCCTGATGAGTGGAGCTGGTGCCACAGCGGCGGGCGGGCGGCGGCCATGCATTGCACTACGACGTGATTACGTGACTAGGTCACGTTCTCAGTTAACTATCATAAGAAATAATGTATTCATACGTTTACGCACACGTGCTTCCACTGTTCTTTGTAATAAAATTTGAAGACACGGCGGAAGAAACGCTACGAGGCAGTAAATAAGCAAATGGGTATTTATTTATTATTGTGATATACCTAACAAAGAAATCAGTAGAAGATACAGTATGTTGACGTTATGCAGCGGTTGTAGAGACACAACGCGGATGTGTCGCAAGCGCATGTCGCTGAAAGCAGGCGCCGGAGCCGCCGGCAGCCCCGCACGCCGCGCCCGCGCCGCGCCGCCGCACTTCGACGCGGGCGCCCGCGCCGCGCCCCGACACCAATGTATTTTCCGAACACCTTTCAACGCTCATCTCGCATCGACCGACGGAAACAACGCGTTAATTCCCGTCATAAAATCAGTTTTAGAATTCGGGTTATTTACTTGTTTTTATTTTAGTTCCATGATAATTTTAAACTCGACTCTGTGGCCAATTAGATCACGTGAAAACGGGATCAAAACCACAGAAACTTTTATGGCGCTCGTGGTACCTTCACTGTTATCTTGTGCATAACGGTGAATTAGGACCGTACTTTATCTACTACTAATTAGGACTAGATATTTGCACGTATCTAGATGTATCTATGCAAGTTGGAAAGATGTAAACAATTAATAAAAAAAACTTCAGTTAGGTACCTACCTAATATTGTCATTATCCTCAAGTAATGCCATTAGGGAAGCAGATAAATAAATATAAACTCCATTATGGAAAATCCCTGGACGTAAGCAAGTGGTGTGCTGTACCTACTGTGCACATTGGACCCATTTACTAGATAATGTTCACGCACTAGGTACATAATATAATATAATGAAATAGGTAAACCTATTATAAATAAATTAAACATATTAGGTAAGGTATTACTTATCGTGCTCAATATATAAGGACATGCGCATTGTGCAATTTGTTTCTTGATGTTGCGCACCGCTACTAGGAAAATGAGTAACGGGATTTATGTGATAAGTGTAGGTAAACAAGATTTGTACGTTTAATTAATTTACCTGGTGCTGATGTGTTCGCAATGCTCTGCGTAGCTGAAGCCTGTGTGAGCAAGGTCTCCGCGCTCTGGTGCTGCACGCTGTTGCCCACCGACTGCGCCGCCAGGGACTTGCGAGGGTCCTCCCATGTCGTCGTCTTTGTTATGTGACTGAAAATAAACAAACAAACAACTGTTTAATTATATCATTAAACAAACACTTAATCTTTAATTTGCTCAACTGTTTGAAGTTACCTGTTCCAAGACAAGTATTAAGTTTAAGTAGTAGTATACAAGTAATAGTACTACGTAGGTAAGACAATAAGATAATATTATTTATTTGTGAAGATTGAAACATTCATTATAAACCCGTTAGCAACGTCGGCATCGTGTGAGCCAAATCTTCCCACTTAGCGGTCGATGTGACCAATTTGTAGACAAACCGGACACGCAGAGTGCGCGACCCAGTGAATAGCCACCGCGGCATCGGCATGATGAATGACTCTTTTACTTTCTTTACTCTGAAAGTAGGCACTACTCGTCACACTCGTGCAGCCTCGCCGAAGTGGCCGTATTTCGGTTGTTACGGATTATGCACCAGCATACCTACTTTATATTGAATGATTATATACTAACACCTCGTTTTATCCAATTATAAAAGTAAGTAAATCGAAGGCCGTAGGTTCTGGTTATTCAAGATAAGGAAAAAGTATTAGAAATCAGCTGAGGATATTATTATCGATGAATTGATTTGCACGGAGCGGTAATGAACTTGGCCGCACTCTTAGTTGTTGGCGATGTCACACAGGCACCTGTACTTGTACAGGTACGCACCTGCATTACTACTTATCACCCATGTTAAATTGTACATTATTATGTTAAGATAATAACGTGTGACCTTTACTTGCGAACGCAGCTGGGCACTGAGCAAGGGAATGCAGACCGGACCACCCAAGCCAAAAAGCACTCGCGTAACATGAATTGTGCTTATGAAATTCAATATGTATTCAACTGAACCGTTTTTATTAAATACACCTCAACTTATCAAACGTATCTATGAATTCGTAATATTTTATTTTATTCTTACGTAGACGATTATAATATCGTTTTGGAGCAGTTATAATTTTTTTTAGTTTCGAATGTGGGGGGGAATTGTTCGTCTTGCAGCCCGAGCCGTCTCATTTGTGATTGTGTGTGATAAACATGTTTATTGTATTGTTTGTTGTATATTACAACACCGGGGTGGGTGTCGAGGTGGTGTTCGTGGCTCAGGCGAGTGTGTAATTACAGTGCAGGCTGCGCGGGCGCACTGCGGCGGTAGCGAAGTGGGGCGAGCGGGGATCATAACACTGAGTCGGATTACATAACACCAAACGAACTGATAGTCATACTACAAGTATGTATAATACTAAGTGTCCGCTTGCATTCACCCATCATATTTAAATAAATTGTAGGTATCAAACTTTGATACCTAATATGAAATCAATATTGGTATCAGTCATGATCTCCTGCTAAACATAAGTCACATAGTCCAAAACAATAATTTTCAGGAGTTAATAAAATCATTAAAGAAATCGCTTTTTATATGAACCTACCTGTTCCCCGCTTTTTCACCTGCGTTCCCGGGGGATTTTACCTTTTCCCGAGATAAAAATCCTATGTGTTATTTCAGATTTAAACTATCTAAGTATGTGCCAAGTTTGACCCAAAATCCGTTTGGTAGTATTATCGTTAAATAGTAACAAACAGTATGGAACTCACAAACTATCGCATTAATAATATTAGTAGGAAAGAATAGGTTGCAAACGACTGAACAAACGTAGATAGATTCTATTGAATAAACATTGTTTTTATAGGAATGGCGCAGTTGGTATTACTGTAACGACAACACGCGCCCCGTAACGAGTAATTAAATTTAATAACGCAACAAACTTGCTCGCGTACATGACATAAGCGAAATTTGAATTTAAATAGTCATAGTGTTGAGAACAATCAAGTTATAGCATTGAGACATAGCACACCATTTCTCTCGAGCGAAGGCCTTCCACTTCTACTGTAAGTAATGTTGCAACAGACAAGTCGCTATGTCTGTTATATACCAATTCGATAATACGACAGGATACCATATTAAAAAGATTAAAAAAAAAACATGTTGCACGATGTTAGTCTTAGGAGCATAGCTTAGAAGGAATGAATATACACACGTCATTCACTAACATCACGGCTCAAATACTAGAAGACAAAATAAATGCCACCTTACGGTGTATCTATTGTTAGAGAGAGATAAATATATGTTAAGATTGAGAGCGACTAAATGGAATTAGGTCGATTACCAGCATTTTAAGTTACCATTTCTGAGCGGATAATGCATCTATAGTTTATATATAAGTAATCTAAGTTAGTTTATTTATCATCATTCCTTAGAAGGTGGGAAAATAATAAACATGTATCGCAAGTTGTCTTTGGATACGCTTTACGAACGACTTAATATTCGTCCTAAAGGATGAAAGGCCATATCATTAAAAATCGAGACAGTATACATCGAGTATATTTATTGTCTTGTTAATTTATATACAGCGTTAGGTAATGCCAGTTGATTGAACTCAGTGTGCCTAATATGGCAATTCTTTTTTTCAAAGCCAAAAGTATAAATCAATGATTTATAAATTTACATCCTCAATTAGAAACAGCTTTTGGTATTTTAAGACTCGGTGGTCTTAAAAAGGTATTAGATAGTTAAAGGTCACACAGAGCTTTAAGGTCTAGAAACGTCATTGGTCATCCTACTATAATATTATAATTGTTGTTACTCTTTCAGGCTAAAACTACACAACGGATTTAAATCAAACTTGGCACGTAGATAGTTTATAGCCGGGATTAACACATAGTATACTTTTTGTCCCGGGACATTTTATATCCCACGGTAACGCGGGTGAAACCGCAGGGGACAGCTAGTTAAGAATGTATAATAAATAAATATCCTGGGACATTCTTTACACACGGTCATCTGATCCCAAACTAAGCAGAGCTTGTACTATGGAAACCAGATAACTGATATACTACATATAATACTTTTTTTTTCTAAATACATACTAATATAGATATTTACACCCAGACACAGAACAAACAGACATGTTCATACACACAAATGTTTGACCTGGGTGGGAATCGAACCCGCAACCGTCGGTTTGGCAGTCAGAGCCCCAACCACCAAGCCAACTGGCCTGTATATTTACATTTGATCGTACGGTTTCGCTGATGGTCGTTATAGCTGTCGAATCAAATATTTTAATAAAGGAGACAAACTTAAAAATACTTCAGAATAAATGGATATTCAAAATATTACAATACAATGATTTAAACTAATGCGTGAAGACATATTTTTTATATGACACGTTTGTCTTATTTGTTACCTTTATTAGACTGACACGTGCTCTGTTATAACATATTTGAACGCTATGAATATAATAATATACTAGCTGACCCGGCAAACGTTGTTTTGTCATATTTACTTTATTATAAACTATACATGAAAATTTATCCTACTACAATTATTATATTCGATTGCCATCAGCCCTATTGCGAATCTGTGGATGGAACAGAATAATATAAAAATCGCGATTAAAAAACAGAAGTTGATCGTATGAAGGGTGAAAATTTGAAGTTGAATTTGAAGAAGTCAATCCGTCAGTGTGCTAGTAATATATATATCTTTTAGGTATATACAATAGTTACGTAAATGTCTATTGTACGTTAATGTGACTTTCTAGCTATAAGAGTTATTATATAAACAGTGTATATAATCCCTAAAGATAGATAGGACGGTAGCTTAAAGTGACGAAAATACAACAAAATAAAATAAGAGTAAGAAATTGATTTTTTTGGAGATGGCAATAAAAAAATCACAACATACATATATATAATAATCAATATCAATCATAATAAAAATCTTGACAGATAATATCATCGCCAGTTCAAAACGTGAAACAAAAATTGTTTTGAATGATCACTTGATTAGTTCAATGTTTCTTCTTTATTTAAGCCAGTGATTCAAATGTTTAAAAAAAATTTAGTTAATAAATATTTTTTTGTTTGAATTTATTTCTAAGACTATCTCTTGGACCCAAGAGATGTAGGAATTTTTCAAATAGCCTTCTTCTACAGTTTAAAAAAACAATTAATGTCGGCACCCCTATCCTAAAGCAATATATCGTAACGTAAATCATCAAGCGGAGAAAATGAAATATGCTAAACTTTCCGTATCAATGAGAAAACGGGTCGAAAAAATACAAAATAACCATTTTTGACGTTTTGAGGTTTATATTGACAAAATTAACATTACTCACTGACAGTTGCGATTTGCGCGATGTTCCGGAGAGACAGTTATCAGCTAACTTCATCATGTCACTTTTGGACGGAGGTGTGCGCGCGCATCGTAAAAATTTAACTCTTATATTTTTCACCAAACGTGGCAATAGAAGAATTACTTCAATAATATGGATCGAATGCTAACATTGGCCGTAACAGATACTCGATAGGTTTTAGATTAACCTGACCAAATTAACTAAGTATCTACTAAAAGAAACATTGATTTTACATTTACAAGAATGTGGTCATTACTTATGTAAGTTGAAGTGTGTTCTATGGTTAGTTATCTCAAAATAGCGAAAAGAAACTAAGCGTCCTTCATTTGTTTTGAGTGTAGTATATTCTCACCGAGGACAACCGCTTAAAACTACGTAAACCCTGACCGCATACAAAGTAGTAGTCGTAAACAAAATCACCAGCACAATATGACGAATTCGGTGAAATGCCTCATGTTTCAATTAAACGGAATATAAAGTTGGCATCGCGTCCGTCGACGTAACATAAACATTAAAATAACTATGATGGTTGTTGAGTACCAGTTCACACAATCTCATTCAGCTGCCAATACATTACCGAACCCACCTACTTACCCTAGCTTACCCTACTACGTTGCCACAACTCTTTGAACATTTCTTTTCCTAGGAAAAATTTGTGAAAATATCACGCGAAGAGTGTACCTATATTAAACGTGGTTTGAATAAGTAATTAAAGGTGTTTTACTTAGGAAGCAGATAGAAACTTATTTAACTTCAAACCTAAAAAACACTAGGTGTAAACTTTGGAATTAGTAGGACAGCATCTCAAGCAGGTGGACTAAGGTAATTTACTTTTTTTTTAAATATAAATATGTACTTATAAATTTTTTATATTTGATTATACCTTTCGATTGCTAATCATAATTATTGACACTCAAGGTACTAGAAATAAGTAAGTGTAGTGGAGCATTGCTCGCCCACTCTCAACATCTTAGGACATTATTACTGGGCGCACAGAATGCACAGTAAATATCTCGATTAGCTAGTTAAATCGAGTACAATCTGCACAGACTGGGTATCGCTCCTAAGATGGCGCTGGTTGCTACCGGATACGCGTCATGTCGGACGCACATCCTCGTCTGGTGCGTAATTTTGCCGCTTTTACTCTTGCAGTGTAACTACACTATAGACAACACAATGAACAGAAGGCACACAAGCCGACTAACCTCGAAATAAATCAGCTTTATTTACTCTTGAATTGGTTGCGTAATCAACTTGATTGCGCTGTTACATACTGAAAGTGCACTTTCAGTATCTAGTGTAACTACTGACGCTCACAAAATTAATATCTTGGGGCATTCTTTACAAAAGGCCATCTGATCCCAAAAAAGCACAGCTTGTACTATGGATCAAAACCATACATATATTTTTAACTTTTTTTCAAAATACATAATTAGTGAGAAATTTACACAAAGATGTTAAAACGACACATTTCCCTTTTTGTGATATTCAAGTCCAAACCTGGGGTCAATAACTATGTCACAATATTTTGTGTGAAATTATTCACTAAATATATATATATTTTTTTCTATAAAAGTATGATATTTATTCAAAATCCCTAGTGATACAAATTTACATAACTAAAACTCTCCCTTGCTAATACAATGGAACACACCTACAAGTGCCTACATACAACATTTATAATGTGTTGTAATTTATCAAACAATAGAGATGTAATTACGATCTACTCGTTATCTACGTAACTAATCCATCAAGTAATATGTAGGTGTTCTGAAGTCAAATCCATGTGTAGTGATAAAAAATGTAAACAAACTCAAGGTCACTAAACAGTTAACTACATGTAGAGGGGCATTACTGCGTGTATTATTGTAAACACAACTATACACATAGTGGCCACATTTTGTTAAAATCATGTCGGAATAAATTAACTTATTAAAATAAAACATTACATTTGTTCATAAATACATAAGTACCTATTACTTTTTCATTTAGTACAATCTTGGGTTTATTGACTAGAATTATGTTATTTCCACTGATTTTATTTTGTCTATTTTAATATACATGGCATGAGGAAGATGCAGTAGTTTTGTGGCTTTGTATAAATCATACTTTATTTATTATGTACCTACTACTACCTAACAATACTAATAACATACATAAAATAATAATATATTATGATATATCACTTATACCTAACCAACAACAGAGCAGGATAACTTATTGTACTTGTTAAAACAATTTAAAATCATTATTAATGATTTAGTGAATAGGTTATTTTTTAAGAGTAGTCTGTGGGATCCTCGTTCTCACGTCGTGTTCTTCACTACTGAGATTCATGATGACGGAGACGAAAAAGAGAGGATAATTATCTTCTCTTTTCCAACTTTGCCCTACCTGTCTGTCTTTGGTGATGTGAAAAGCCTCATGATGTTAGTTAAGTGCTCAGAGAATTTAGAGACGACATCATGAGATCTAGTTAGACCATATCGACCGTATACTCGTATAGGACTACGACTTCTTAAGCTATTGCCGTCACCCGTGTGTATCTTATCAGCGTCTATCAGTTGTTCGAGGCTGTAATTCCCTTCCTAGCAATTGACCAAAGACCTTAAAGTATCCTACGGAGACAGATGGCATATAGCCTGATCTTTACAATACGTCCCTCTAGAAGCCCTACGTAGTACGTACTACTGATTCCGTTCTCGGTTCACGCTCTCAAGTAAATTATCTGCTATATGGAAAACACGAATAAATAGACATGACATTCATTTATTTGCCACATAAATGGATATTTATATTTGCATGTCAATGGGAAATAGTACTAACTAGCAATAAATATGTATATTAATAAATAAGAACATTATAAAAGCGTGTTAAAAAGAGTCCTAAGTGTGTGTGTCAGCATGTGAAGGGTGCACAATAGCTATTAGTACCAGACAACCCCGTTTTTTAATTTTCTAATAACATTACTTTGACTCTACTTTTAAAAATACATTTAGACCAGTTTTACTTCGGTTTTCTTTGAGATGTTACGGCCGTTCCATGCCATCCCTATAATATCTCTTTATCGCACAACCCTATGTTTGTTATGCCCAGGTAGACGAAATCTTAGACTGTCTCCAGGTTATGGGCACTCAACTCCAACAATTTATTCGCACGCATTACAATCAATTAAATTAGTTTGGTTTTGGCAGAATTTCTTTTCAGACACAATTCTATTGTCCTTAATCTCTTCGATTTCCATCCATTACATTATCTTGAGAAGATTTATATTTCGGCTTCGCTGGCAGGCACACACAAGTGTCATTTGCGGAGCGGAGATTCATAATTTGTCTGCCATCATTCCACTGCTGACATTCATCATCTTTCTAATCATCACAGGTCTGCCTGATTATGTATTATCTATATACGTTCGAGACTGGATTGGATGAAAACGAAGGGTTTGGATGGGAATGGATTCGTCAGAGGAATATTTATTGTTAAATAATAAATATGAAATATAATATATAATAATAAATAAATAGCTTAGAGCAGCAAGGTAGGAGGTACTCATAATCGTGACATATCAACTCAATATTGACATGCAAATTATTTCTTTGTAGTGGTAATGCAATAGATGGCTGCATAAACAGTAGGTAGGTACCGTTAACCGATGTGTGTCGTTTGTCGTTTCGTCAACAATGAACGTTATGAAGTAAACACGAGGGTTTTTCAAGAGACACACACTGTCTGCAGTCACTTCACAATGGAATCGTTCGTACGTTTAACGCGTATGTAGGTAATGTCGTACATTTAGTGTAGAGTAGGTAAGATGCAGAGAAGAGTCATTTCTTTCCAAATGTAAACGGCATGTCACCAAAAAATAACAGTCTATAAATAGAAGAATATTCTTTGAATCCACAATGCAAAATACTTCTCCTGATCAAAGATATTTTTAAATAAACAGTGATACAAATACTTTTAAATGTTCGTAGATACGTATCTATAGAGTAGAGCTCGGTGTGGTACCATCGCTCGCAACAATCTGCTGGATGATAACTGAACCAAACCAATTCGGGCGTGACTCATTCATTCACATGAATACTCTTACGCTTTACTAACCAACAAAATTTATTTACGTTTACACAATTTTCAAGCCGTCTCAACTAGTCTCAAGGTACCTATCAAGACTATTGTATCCGGAGTATTCCGCGGTAGAAATGAAGTAGACATAACCTCTACGGTTATTATAGAAAAATCTACGCACGGTTCAATCAATTGTTTAATGGATGTATAATGTAGATAATGAACTTAGATATACTAGATGGGCGAAATACTAAAGTATTCAATATATATAGCAGAATGGTTTGATTATTGCCTTATAATTATATTGCATCGTAAGGATAATTATATATTTTTGGCAGTGATTAGCCGTGAACCTTATCATCATTAACTCCTATTTCGATCCAATTCAGGTTGAAGGACCCAGAACATATTCATAAAAGTACATTGACAGGATGTGATAGATAACGAATGAAGAAATTTCAGCAGAAATGTTCTGGCAGGAGGATTCCAAGGTTCTTTAATATTGTTCTGATTGGATTTTCCCCCTGGATTTTCTTCACGAAATTTGTGACAGTCCACAGCTTCCACACGATTGATCGTAGGTTTTTCGCCGAGAACAACATGGCGGAGACGGCATTCTAAATTTGAATCTCGGACGAGTCGGCGGCGCTCGCGTACGTAAATAAACGCACACACGAATAATCAGTAACACTATACAAGCGTTAGAGCAACGTGTAACCACTTCATCACACAAATGGACAGGAATGTACATCAGTTAATTTAAGTTTACTTTATGCGTATACCGAGTCGCGTCTAAGAGTTGTGCTGCGGTCCGAATGCTCAATATTGTCACAAGCGCTAGACAATCTGAAACTTCTGTAACGATAATATTGTGTTGTCTATGCTGATGCCGATGCCGCCTACCTACACACACAGTTTAGCACACATTATACCCACACAAACAGAAGTGGACGAAAACGCACTCGTGACGCATCGACTTCCGGCCGATGATTTTATTATGGGATCTACTGATCCAGCCAAAACGTACATAGCGTCGATATTTTCATTTCCTTAAATAAAAACTTGGCTTTTTGTAAAGCTCGATTTTAGCTCAATTGACCGAATGAATATGTCTAATTAATTGAACTAAATAGCGCCGAAATGAATCTTGCAGTCACTTCAAAACAGTACCTAGAATTTTGACTTCTGTTACAATTTTTTTTTTGACATAACAGTAAGATATATACTCTTGGGTGGTGTTTGTAAGTAGTTAACGTAAGGATAGGCGGGCATAAATGAATATATAAACTGACCAAAAACGAAATCTCGAGAACTACTTGACATGAGTAGGTATGAAGCTGATATTTGGCAGTTGTAAGGTAAGATATATCAGCTAAAAGCAAATTTTGCGACAGGGCCGAGCTAAGTGGTCTACCGTAATTTCATGTTTCTGCTGAAAAGTCACAAGTGTGTTTGATCAGAGTAACGTATCTACGTGATTTTTTGCATAGACATATTTTATAGGCCATAGACGTTCATACCCTTAATGGAATCGCGAGTGGAACCGTGGGTAACTGTTAGTTTTCCACGTTTTCTGCATAGTAATGTAAGTTATTTGGGTTTTAGTATTTTGGGGTACATCTATACATTGGGTAGAATTATGTAAATATTTATTATATTCTTATATACGAACATTTCCGTTTGAACTTCTCGACTCAAACACTGGTCCTTTTCGAAAAAGTGTGTGGGTCATACCGACCCCTCCATCATGTAGCGGCTACTGCAAGGTACGTAAATCTGTTAGGATACATATCCATCTAATAGATAATATTCCTGCCTGAACTATTGTAAAGACAAATTATATTATTATCATCAATGAAGATTATGGACGTACATTACTTTCCGATTAAACTGTCTACAATATCCCCAATATTTTAAGGTAAAGAAAACCTGAAGAAATTCATAATCTCGCATAAAATCGCAGTTACGTAAATTTTGGGACACATACAAACTTAATTATGGATACCCAATATAGTTACAGTGGCAGACTTGAAAATGGCGCCGAAATTTTGTATCTGCAATAAATTGAAACGTTCTTAAAAAGGAATTTATATTAAATCCTTCAAACGGCTTCATTTCTGAAGCAGACTTGGAATTTGTTAAAGCACGATGAATCTTATGAAGATATACAATAAGTGGGTATTCATATTATGTATATTGAGTTAATTTATGAATATTATGATACTGGTTCGTGTAGGCTTGGTTCTGTGTATATTTTATTTCCAAGCAACAAAATCGAATTTGACCTTTTATAGTCGCTAGCAATTTGTTTAGAGAACTGTTTTAAATGTCGACTACAAAAAAAATCCAACAAGTCTTATATGTTTATTTTAATTTTTTTTTGGACAAATTAATTTGTAGATAAATTAATCATGTATGTATTCTGGTTATATCGGGATTCGCGAGGACCCAAAAAAAAATAAGCCAATAATTTTCTGCTAAAGATTTCAATTCGGAACTCAGACAAAGGTAAAATAATATCAAAATGAACGCTACTTAGGCAGCGAAATTGTTAAGCAACCTCGTTAGGTATGCCTAGGGAATGATATATAATCAAATGAATTAAAATGTAGGTACGGACAAGTAAATATTACCATGTAAGGTACATTCATTAAGTAGTTCGGGCACATACAGGAGAACTTAGTTCTCAGACTCGGTCTCACCACACCCCACCACACACGACCACAGCCGAGTGTAGTGCATACGCACTCACGCACGCACATAGTAGACGAGCACCGAGCACGGGCACACGGGCGCGGGCGCCGCGGGGGGCGAGGTGAGGGCGCGCGCGGCGACCGATCGACGACGACGAACGGTACGAGACCAGTCGGCCTTGCCGCTCGGTGGCCTGCCTCTCGCTGCCAGAAGTTAACAACGAGTTTTATCATCTAACTTTAGAAAGTAACGAGATAATATGCTTCAGTCGTCTTACCTCATTGAAAATTATAGTAAGAATTTTTTCTACATCGTTAAATGACAAATTACTAATGAATGATACAACAGAAGTAAAAATAATGTTTGCTGTGTCATTTTATTACTTTCCTGTTTCTAGATCTGCACAAGGAAAAAACATTTCATTAAGAGTTCGATGTTGAAATGGTATAAAAACCCTTACAGCGGTGAATCCTGAGTATCACTATACAACTGGGTGACAATATACAAAAAACGACCCCATCCCATGGTGTAAGGTACTTTTTCTACCGGGAACTCAGGTAAAACCATGGTAAAACAGTTGGTTGAAAGTTAATATTCTAGTAGTACGTAAGTACCTATATGATAAATACTGATAAGGAATAGGCGCGAAAGGGTATTGAATATAAAAGCTAAATGTAAAGTAATTTAATGACTTGTGAGTTGAACAAGAACAAGGATGGCAGCATCGTGACTTGGCTTCAAGTCGAGTTGAGTCACAGGCCACTACCAAGTCTCAGCATCCGGGTCGACTTATCTCAAACTCCTTCAAAACTTCCGAACGATTCCCAGAATGAAGCTTTTGAACTGAGATCACGTTCTTCGGACCGGTTTCGAGGTCGTCTGACTGCTATCTCTTTGTCTAATATCAATAGTCTGTTATTTATTTTTCTCACTCTCACATGTTGTGTTTTTTTATTAAATGCAAAAATAATAAAAAACATCATTCCATAGAAATATATTTTTATTACACTAGTCGTGTATGATTTACTGAATGCCTAGTGATTATGCTTTCATTCTACTCGGTTGCCATTCCGATCGGTAGGTAACTTAGTATGTATCTACCTGTAATTTAATTTTAAGGAATCAGACTACATCAGTCTGAATGCCAAAATAAATGTCAATCTGTCAGGTTAAATACTGCCTCTAGCTAGACCCGACTAGAGGGCCCGCCTTTAATTGTTATACGGGACCAAGGCAAAAAATCGCACAAAATACCGCGAATTGAATAATTGCAGAAGAATTAAAGAACAGGGCAATACTATGATCGGATTAGTAATACTAAAACGTAAAGATTTTTTTTACAAAAATGTTATATTCTATTTTCTTGTAAAATAAAGATATAGTACCTACCTACAGCGTGTTACACATAAGTAAAATAAAAATACTATCCCAAGAAAAAGCTTAATAAATAGTCATAGTGGCGTGGTAGGTAAGTAAAGTTTTTAAAGTACGAATCAATCAGAACGCAGAACGCGAACAAAACTACCGAACAGTCATAAAGTTGCACTGCGCTAAATCCACATCGGTCCTAAACTGCACGCTACTAATAAGTCCCGAACGGAATTGTGCAGTTATTAAGTCGAACTGACTCACTAGGAGTCATGTGTAAGAGAGCTGTGCCCTATAATTAGACGTTAATCAGCGAAAAAGGCAGAACACGAAGCATGTGTCCGGCGACTCCGGCGCCAACGGAAGCCGGTCTGGCACGAATAATTCATTGTACAGTACACGCTGCCCATTCATATGGCCAACGTCAGCCAGGTCGTGGATAGAGCGCTCATTCACTGTTGTGTGCCTACACAGGAAGCTTAAATGGTCGCATGTGGCGTTACTGGCGCACTGCTGCTGCACCGGAACTGGAAGTTGACAGGAACTAAACAGTTAACGCAGAGGACGGGACCGCTGTCGGGGACATCGTTTCCATTTCACTTCAATTTGTTAATTATGCTGATAACATCCAGATTATTAGTTACTCATGTTATGTATTGCATTTTTGACTATATAAGATTATAGTTTATGGCTTTGGTTTTCTCATCTCTTAGTTTAGTTATTGCTTAAGAGTCATTGATTTGGCACTTTCTTTTTCTCTGGAATAGTAGATTGGTAGCCAACAAATCTCGGCCGAAATTGATAAGAGCACAATCCAAATCGAGTATTTTTCGATTTATAGTAGCTGTCCCCCGCGGTTTCACTCGGGTTCCGGAGGAATGTTCTATTTTTCCGGGATAAAAGTATCCTATATGTTATTCTAGGGCATGCTCGATATACGTGCCAAGTTTCATCCAAATCCATTCAGTAGTTTTTCCGTGAAAGAGCAACAAACATTCGTACTCACAAACTTTCGCATTTATAAAATTTTTAGGATTATAATATTACTTGGATGGTGAAAAGATTATGGGGCAGTCCGTGCATGATCAAACATTTGATTATGGTACAGTTTTTTTATCACGAATAAACTAATAATACCATAAAAGGAACAAATAATAAAATTATTTGATAAAAAAAAGTTGTTGAATATATCTGTCTAACTAGTATAGTGAAAGATATCATGCATACCAACATCAAGATCATGGTATTTATAGTTGTTACATATACATATTATACATATATTTCATCCAGAGATGGGAAAATGGTATGATATGCGAACGGAACCAAAGTTCGTTTCGTTGCTACAGCGAGGCTACTGTCCTGCATCGGTCGCCGATCGCGGACTTTGGACCCAAGTGTTTGTATGTGCTTCCCGCTTACACCCATAGGTTTGAGTTCAATCCTGCTCGCTCTGTTCCTCTCCCCGCACCACCATTACATTACCACATCAGTTGATCAGAGCTATGATTCAAGTCAGTGCACTTTTTGCCATTAGACTAGTACTTTATTTAGATTTCTGTCGCAAGTATATGCACAGGAGTACAGGACAATTTGACGCACGACTTTAAGATAGAATAGGTGGAACAATGACTTCTAAACGATCAAAAAATCTATGTTGAAAGTTGTTAACGTACCTAGTGGCTATTATTATGGTCTTCCTTCGCATGTCTGACAATGTAAAAAAGAGCATTATGGAATCACTACCTAATCGGTGGAAATGTTTTGTTCTTTTTTACAGGTTTATTCATAACATATATAAGTACTACGGAAAGAGGTTATTTGCTAAATTATATCAATCACGACATGTCACGATCGGACACAGGATGAAAGGCCATTTCCCACACGCGAAGATGACTTTGAAACGGGTGTAACAGCGGTGGATGGCACGCCGCCGCCGCCCGCCGGCCTACCCGCCTCGAGTCGAGCTTGTACCTGGCTACTAAATGACTTACCGGTCCTTGAACCCTCCTTCGCTACGTCTAAGTATACTATATTATACATAATAATATAAAACCTAATGCATTTATGTTCATTTAACAAGTTAATAAGTGATATGATCATCAAGATCGTCGTCTTTTGTGCAAAATTTAATTTAATTACGTGTCAAGTAAAAAACGGTAAAAAAATACGATTTTACGAAAATAATATATTGAGAACTAGCGGAACAAAATTCAATTTCGCAAAGTGGTCTATCAGATTTGCATGACCAGTTTTAAATTCGCCACCTTGAGAATTCAATACACGTTTGATACGAAGGTAGTTTTTGAAAACAATATGTCGTAATGGAGGGCTTAGGTGCAAAATTTTAATAATAACATATTAGGATCTATCTAGGGCAATCGCAATGCAAATGGTTAGTTGCGAAATGCACAAATTGTGAAGGGAGCGCAGCCACCGCCTCCGAGATGCAAAATGTCACTAGTAGATTTACATAACTTTCGTCCTAGTTAGGTACGATTGTTTAACATACAAGGTCGTATAACGAAATTGCATTGAATAGCAATAGTAATGGATTGACAACCCCTCGTGGTGCCGCCATGAACTTTGTTTCCCACGAATCTAAAGAGCAATCATAACCCAATCACAAGTAATCACAACACAATGCAAGGTAGATAGTACCTACCTATCGAATGTCATGATATTTCTGGGCTGTTAAAACTCCGCTTAGTTTGGGGTCTAATAGCCGTGAGTGAAAAAAAGTCCCAGGATATTTGTTATCTGCATTTTAAGGACCCATTTTAATATAACGCTATGATATAATCCCCGGATAAAATAGATCCTTCGGGAACGCGAATAAACCGCTAAACAAAAGAAAGTTCATTATTTTCTATAATGCTACCTCATTACAACTGAGACGTAAGGGTTCGCAGTCAGAATTAGATACACCCTATTATATCTGCACCTAAATATGTTTGGTTTATTTACAACATCACAACGTATACAAAATAACAGATAGGTACGTGGTAAGAGCTAGCAGCCAGTATGATACACGGCGCAATATCACAGGCTATAATTTTTCTGAATGATCTACGCTACGCCCATCGTGTCAGGCAGCGCTCAGTTAACAAGAAATGCGGCAAGCCGCTCAAAGGCCTGAGCGGGGCTGAGAGAAAAAATATATCCCTTTGTTACTAAACAACTAAGAAGTACAAAAATAAAATAAAGTAAAAAGTGCTCAACGTTGACTGGCACCGCCTTAAATTTGCTAGGGAAGTGCCAGCCAATGCATCCAGCAGCATTATTATCGATAGAAATGTAATGTTGCATGATACAAGATAAGATTTAAGCACGTATTATACAATTGAAATTAATTCTCGTATGGGAAGTCCGATTGTTTATTGGAATAAGAACACATAGGAATCGGAAAATGTACAGTTGTACATTATTTTTGTAAGTATAATCAAAATTAACATAACCATAAGGTGTTGTATGATTAAAGAAGTATGTTTGTCTTCGTTCTAAAACTTTCACATAGGTAACTCCTTTAATAAATTGTACTTAAAAAGGAAAATATCGATAAACGCTGCTGTGTGGTGCTGCTTCAACGCTTATGTCGTATAAAAGATTCCTAACAGGAAAGGCGATTATAAGGGATAGCAGGGGGAGCGGGCGGGGTCTGAGAGCGATTCCGAGAAGTTGGAGCGCACCGCAGTCCGCAGCCTCTAAGGTTAAGCGCGGTAACATCACAGGCAGGACACTGGCTCGTTAACTCCGCCGCGGGCCGGGAGGTGAAAAACGGATTTAAAAGGCGCACGGGCGCGGGCGGAGCGGTTGCACTATTGAATTTAAACAAAATTTTACAAAGCCACATCACCCATTCCGTTGGCTGTTGGCAAACAGTAGAAGAGAGACATTTAGACAGATACCAAGTACAGACTTAGTGAATCGTACTGTAGTTAATAGTTAACTAATAACACTACCAGCGAAATATGACATGTGACTGTTTTTTTTTTAATAGTAAACAACCAACAAGTTCCTGACAAACATTAAGCAAGAAGTATAATAGGTATCTTCTAACTTAATTTTGTTTAACAATCGCTCAAAATTGAGCCAAGAGATTCAAATATATAAAATCAATATAAAAGATTATAGCTGGGTTTTTCAAATATTTGTGTCAAATTTTACGCACGTACGGATTGATAGACTTCGGTTTTTCAAGTTATTGCTGTATAGGTACTACAAGTTTAAAATAGGTAAGAATGTAAAAAATTGTTAAAAGGTAAGTTATACAACTTATGCTTTTTACATAAAAAAAGTTAGGAGATTTAACCTGTGCGTACCTATATACAGTTTGTTGTTTAGCGTAGTCGCTGCACCTAATTCGATGTTTCTTAAAATTACGTGAATCAGCCTCTACCTAATGTTTTTTCGGATGTATAAACACATTTACACTAGATACTGGATGAGTACCGATGATGACGTACACGGTGCATATATAGCGAAAGGTTTGATAATTACTGTGCGTTATACAAGTAATAAATAATTGATAACAACAACAGAATGCGTGGGTTTTGGCTTCGGAATAGTTTCTCCAATAGTTAAATGTCGGTGTCGTTTCAACGACAACAACAGTGTTACAGGACTAAATAAGCTAGAAACATAACTCGGAAGCTACTAAAAGAAAACAACATCTTATAATCTGGAAGGATATTTTGAAAGCAGCTTAGTGTACAACTATTATACGTCACAGTATGCGGCACCTAGATATATGCTAGGTCCCCTTGGCGTGATGGCGTCGCAGGGCGCCTTCCGTCGTGCTGCCTTCAACAATCGGCATGCCGAAATAACCGCACGCGTATCGGCGTGTTCGTTCAATGAGCAGAGAGCGGGAGACGCGGGGGTGGCGGAGGAGGCGGCGGTCGCGGCGCTCGCGCCAAAATTAGACGTAAACACGACGGGCACGAGGCGCCGCCGCCGCCGCCATTGCCGCCGCCGCCCGCCCTGCCAACAACGACGCTGACTTGCTCTGCTCTTAAGCTCTTTCAAAGTGTTCCACTTTAGATCCACAGGCCCAACTCTATATCCACTCTAATAAATACTTTAATTTATAAGTTCAGAAATTTTTGAATTGTGAGAGTCAACTTTCCAGAGGTATTACTGTTAACAGGTACATTTTTACGTCCATGTTCACAACGGTAGGTAACCAGAGTTTACTGCTCCTCTATTAATGATACGTAGTATTTGCATTGTGGTTTTCTTGAATCGGTGATAAGAGTATTATTATATCACTACATCGTTTCTCATACTAAAGTGATACCAGTTATTATCACTGTCAACCTGCCTTGATAAAACGATAAGAATATACACGATACACAAGCCTATTAACACTAAACAATGGCCCTAAACAATTCTAATCTAATATCAATAATAACAAGAGTTCTCATATCATCCACTGGAGAGGAGTGGGTGCAATAGGGGGGTGATTTTGTATAAATGAAAACCATTTCTTTAACGGTTTAACCTGAAACTCGGGACAATACTTCTTAAAACTAACAACTATAAAAACCTGTCTCGTATTGATTCCATTATAAAAGGGCTGCCGTTTATGCAAAAAGTTTCGAGTCAAGAGAATTAGGATAAAGTTGAAGTATTTTGGCGTAAGGTGTGATGAGAACTGTGTGCAGATGACGGGCTATACGAGCTATCAACACTAGCTCTTATAGCTGGGACACCGTCTATTCTACATTTCGCGCGTCGTCGTGAAGCAGCTAGGATGACCGACTGACCAAAGGTGGCTGGAGATTTGCGTCTTTCTTCATGGTGATGTTAAGTTTTCGCAGTAATGTTTGTAAAGTATTGTAAGAAGTTGTGATGTAATGCTGTGAATCTTGTCTTCAATAACGAAAGGCACGATAGGTAGGTCGCGCTGGCGATCAATCACTTCGTGTGGCTCTCATTTGTCAAGCTTTTTTACTTTGCCAATTTGACGCCAATAGACTAATATAGTTTTGATTCTAACATTAAAAGCTGCTGCTAACTTAACCGTGGATTGACTATCCTCCAAATTGTCGCCCATAGTTTTCGGGCGACAATATGTTTCATTATTCAGATCATTTTTAGTGTTCACTTCGTATACGTCGTTGATATTGCGAGCCGCTTGCGCTGCATTATCACCATGACGGAGGTCGTATTCAATAATTACTCGTATTTTTGTCGTGTACACTAAGAATTCGGCAGAATCCGAAGAAAGAATCCCCTGATTTTAAAATAAAATTACAATTCCCCGCCAAATCATAGATTAATTTCATATGAAACGGTCAGTAGGTATCTAGTATAAAATGGCTAAAAATCTTCATAGGTAAAGATAAACATAAGGACAATGCGATTAAACTTTTACCACCCATTGGCAAAGTGATGAACACAGTAAATGCGGCCTTGATAAAGTTATTCCCATATAAAAACAATCACCTACCTACTGTACGATGTGAGTAAACTTATCAGTATTCAATGAAGGCACATTTGCAAACGTCCAACGGCCAGCAAACATCATCGTACCGCGCTGTGACATCGTACGTATGTATGAGTAATAAGCAGGTTCACAATTATCTGGACACAATGCGAAGGTGAAGACACTGACTCCTATTAGCCGTGTGTAAAGTAATAACCCGGATATTATTATTTATTTATTGTAGGTACATTGTACTGGACAAGAGCTTACATAAACATTGTTATCAATGTTTCTCTTCCTTGATAATCTTTTAAAATGATTTACACCACATGATCTGTAAACAATATTGTAAGCACTTCTTCTAATATAAATGCTGATGTGACAGTCCCAACCTTCTTGGGTATGACGTTGGCCCTAAGGCGCTTGTCAATATACACACTTGACCCCTTTTGATCTTCCAATTAAGCATAGCGATACTCTCCGCCCGCACTGAATAACCAACACAACAATCTCATGGCTCTTAAAATTGTGAATAAGGTCCTATTATCACACTATAAATCATTGCATTATTATTATATTTCAGGTTAACTATTATAATGGACAATTGAAACTTAAAAGCATTGAAAAGAGAAACGTGAAGTGCTCTTTAAAATGTTCAAAAGTATAACTCCGTTGGGGCTACATACAAGACAGATGTACATCAAGATACCTACATAAACACGGTGGGTCAACCGGTGTGGTCTGACTGAATAATCCTTTTTACTATTTATCGCAACAGGCAGCTTTGTTGACCATGGCAAGTATTATTGGAAGCACATAAATACGGATGACATAAGCCGATGAGAGCCAACTGTGTCCACAACACTTGATAATACAGCGCAACATGAACAAAGATCTACCCTTGAAGGAACCGCGGTGAAGAATCAACACTTTATACATAGATGTAGACTAAACATAGTAAATTAGATGCTTTTGTTCAAGTACTTAAAGAATTTCAAGCATTTCGAGTGTTCTTGGTTTGGAGAACGATGGTGCTGAGGAATGATGGCATCATACCTAAAAAATGACTACTCGACTCAACTTCGTGTCAAGCTCGCACAATTAGGTTCCGTATTATATCAACAAAAAGTAGTCGATAAGCCATTTTTTTATTTGATATGGATAGTAATATTATAAATGCGAGAGTTTGTGAGCATGGAAGATTAGACATTTACTATAATACGATTATTTTTTTACGATTTGGATGAAACTTGGCATATAGATAGTTATTTTTCCCGGGAAAATGTAACATCCCTCGGGAACGCTTGTGAAACTGCGTGAACTGAACCTAGGTTATAGGATTCTTAAGTGTTGCTACTCCTTATAACATAGTCGATCAAATCCGTCGAACGGGAAGGTCGCCATTTGTGCATCACGATTTTGACAATTTTTTGTGAGTTAATTTGTTTTTCATTCTTTCAAGTTCCCGAGACGAATCGATATTAACTTGGAATTTTGCAAAGGGTTCGCTGAAAGGGAGAAGTACATTCGCTACCGTTTATTTCTGAGAACGCGGGTGGAAACGTGAGGCAGAAGACAGTAAAACATAAATGCTATAGCTTACGCATGCTACTGCCAGATAGCTTCACAACCACAAACTTAGAATGGCGAACCTGTATCTACATACATTATAATAACATATTAGTCAATGAAGATAATAGCATAGATACTTTAAAGTAAAAACTTATTTTTAGAAGATGTAAAAAAAAAACATTTCTGTCGATGAAATCCAATGTAATAATCCAAGTATTTTCGTCGTTCTGCTGAGACAGATGCTGAGTGAAAGTAAATGGTTAACAACTACAACATTATTTTTAAGTATTTCTCAATATTCTGATTTAGTGATTTTTTTTCCATACAACTTTACAAACATAGTAGAATTACTATCCCCGCGGTTTCACCTGCATTCGCGTGTAAAAGATTTTCTACGTTTATTTCCGTGGTCCACAGTCCCTCTTCCTTCTTCAAGATCCGCTCTGTAATATAGTCGTGAAAGCGTAACACACACTCACTTTCGCTTTTATAATATTTAAGGATGTTATCTGTATCCTTGTTTGTCCTTTTATTAAGACTACCTTCCTACTTACTGGATCGATTTCTCGGAGAGCTCCCGCTGTGCTAAGTTTCTGATCGGCCGGCGCCGATAAAGACGCTGTCGAGAGCCAACATCCAGTAATCAGAGCGTGGAAACTGACTAAGTACCTTGTTGCTACATTGGAGCATGGAACAATGTTCTTTGTGACACAATAATAGGGTCTATAATAAAAACCGACGTATCCACAGCACGCTGCTTAACGCTATCGTCGTGGTTACACACAAGGATGTAAGAAAACGTCACGTGAGTTTTGTATAATACACCAGATATGACTTATTGTTTCGTAGCTAGACATTTTAATGTGTTGAGGAATGAAAATTCTCATAATTTTAATGTAGGAGATAACGTTTTACTGAAACTAGTTAATTGTACCCCTATAGTGACTAATGGAAACTAATATAGGGGGAAATATCCAATTTTATAATTCAATTCACGAATCTGTAACCTGAGTGAACCTACCCACTTAATGTTTGGTACTTCAATGTTTTATGAGTTGAATGAAGTGCACAACAACACAACTAATGTATTTAAAATATTACCGCAGAATCGATTTCACTGTAATAATCAATGCGGTTTTGTAGCAAAAGAAAGTAAGGAGATATATTAACGGCACATTACACTTTGTTCTAAAACTAAAATTGTATTCTTACAGTGTTCCGTTAGGCAGAGCTACCTGCCTGTCGCCGCACCGCGCGCGAGTTCTCAGAAGGTGATAGCTGGCTGTTATCGTAGTGAACGAACACACACCTATCATAAGTAAGTCCATTGGTTGATTTTAATGTGATAAGTCTTCGTCGTGAACATTACTTTTAGTAGTTAATAAATAGAAAATGTATGGTGACGTGTATGCGTAATTATTTCGTGTTTACCTTCAAAATTCAATTCAAAATTCAAAATTCAAAACCATTTATTCAGTTTAGGCCTTCGGAGGGCACTTATGAAGGTCAAATTTAAAGTTACTGAAGCTACAGCTTCTTAGCGTTCTATGATTTGCTCGAGATTTTTCAACACCTGGAGCTAAAGCCCTTTGTCATGGCATTCGATGACACTACTGCTTGCATAGTCTTATTCTCATTCTTAATTCACTGCAAAGGAATCCTTTTCTACTAAAATTATAAATCCGAAAGTTCGAGAGGATGGATGTATAGCCCTTTCACGAAAAAACTACTGAATGGATTTGGATGAAAACTTGGCACATGGTTATAGCATACCCTGGAATTACAGATAGGCTTATTTTTATCCCAGAAAAATGAAACTAAAACCTATTCTGAAATAAGCCAAAACTATCTTTATTATAATATATTATCTCCGAAGCTGAAACTATTTTAATAATAAAGACAAATATCGTTAGATAGTAATAAGATGTGGAATTAAACAATTACTTTGAGGAATTAAAAACATTGTCAAAATGTGATTTAATGTATAGTGACATGTTTTGTAACCTCTAAAACGCTAATTTAACTAAACATATTTTAAATTGATATGTTAATAACTTAACACTTCAACTTTAAGTAAAACTTAAAATACAGAGTAGGTTAACGAACAAAACTGTATGAAGGAACAACAGTCACATCTTGTATCTACTCCCTAGCTACCTTAGTAATTAGGAAAAATAACACTAATTAAAGAAACTTAAAAATAAATACTACGTGTAATATTAAATACTGATACCGGTTCAAGTCAACCCACTTTGCAAGCTGCAACAAGTACCCAGTCACTCCTTGGTTACACATTATGGTTACACCGGCAACGGCCTTGTCAAAGACGTTCGAAAGGTTATTCCTTTCGCCTTGCACTTTTCCACGTATGAAATAAACACGTAGATTAATGCTAATTAATAGGTAGGTACGTGTCGAATGTACAACTCAGCAAAAAAATGTTATGGGCTTGTCATGCATGTTTCTGTCGGATACAATTAGGTACTTACAAATGTAATTACCTATGTCTAATTATTCTAAAGTTCTCAGTTAACAAGCTGCTTGGTAAAAACATATTATCAATGTGTAAACCGTAGAGACGTAAAAGTAACTTAAATTGATATAGACCCAATTCCACACTAAATAGAAGTACTATTATAATGATAGAACTTTTTACACATTATGTATATGCAGCTGCAAAAATAACTGCACGAATTTACTCAAGTTCCAAAGAAGCTTATAAAATCTGAATCTGGTAATGAAGTGAATTGTATAAAATGAGGAGTAACTTGTTCTTAACTATGGGTCCCTAAAACGTACATAAATCTCAAACACTACGATTTAAAGTTGAACGAACTTAAACTACGTACCTATATATATATATTATTTTGTATTGTTCTATTTGTGCACATTCGTGCGACACATTGTCATTTGTCTTTGTATTCTAAGCGAAGAGTTTCACTTATTAAGGATTCAAAAGACGACGCTTAACCTCCTAAGACCCGAGCACAGATAGGTACAACGCAAGTTTCGACCTTATTGTACGCGAGTTTACAAAAATAGGAAGCTTCGATCTCTAGAGACATCCTGGCCGACAGAGAGCGCACCGTATATAGTTGATGATGATCTTGGCGGCGCCGGCGCCGGCATTATAGCCTCTACCAAAAGCACTGTTACAGTTTGGGCAAACTCCCCAACGCAGATGATGATGAAGACGTCAATATTGTGAGACTATAACCTTCTGGTTGCACGCGAAATACGCATCCAATATGTACTCTTCGTCCACCACGACTTCGTGAAATCCTTTACCAGCAATCGCCCTAATACCGAGTCATGTTTAAACATTCGTCCTGAAAACGTGGGACGTATTTCTGAATTTACTACCTGCGCCGTACAATATGAGTATCTCAGTGCGCAAAACTGGGTACGTCGCCTTTGAATGCAGCTCGAATTATTATTTATCGCATTTAACAGTGCATATGTATGTTTACATACTAATCCAATTTGAGTCGAGTCAAATTCGTAAGGGGCGCTTGCCTATCATCGAACCATTTCATATGCTCACTCCAACCGTTTGCACCGATCACTCAAACTGTTTCTTGAGTTCGTCTTGCAACCAATACGACTGTAGTTCTCGTTTGGGATCCCTTACCTTTCTCCATATTTTGAATGGTAAAGGAGCGCTCATCGTCGTGTTTGAAGGTGAGCATTTTTTTTGGCGCACTGCACTTTTCAGGTCGTAAAGGCACTTTAACATGTCTACCTTTTTGCCCACCTGCTTTTCAGTCGATAGTTGAAGATTATTTTGAGCATAATATAGACGCGTTTCAACTCTGCGACATACATAAAGCTACTTATAATCTAGTAACTCGGATGAAATGAAGGGTTGAAAGCAAAATAACGTGAAAAATAAAATTTTGTTTGTATTTTTGGTGAAATGAAATCCTGTAGGTCCCGTTTATTTAATATCCTGGAACAGATCATCATACTGAACAAGACATCATAATGTACTGAATACCTCTCTACATAGCTTTGTTAGGGCGTAAGGTAAGAACTACAGGTCAAGTCAAGAGTCAACCGAAAGGTGTGATATGCTGAGCTGAAGCTACTGGACCTGGCGCCGTGTTGGGCGCCCGCCAAGGCAATTTGCATCGCTACTCGTTTCGGAACATCGCCAAGTCTAGCCGAACAAAACCACAGCGAATTAGCCTCCATTCCAATAATAATTAAAGCAAACATTTCGCAGTCGAGGCGCACGCCGACGGACGTTATGGAGCTTATAAAGCATCGGCCCCAAGTCGCAATTAAGAAACGACGGCGCACGTCTATTTACCGACACGGAAGAGACGCACGCACCGCTTGCAATGGTCCATCGCACCGCGCACGCGGTATGCTCTCCTGCAAGCGGGCGCGGGCTCGACGAGCAGAGCCAAACGACGAACGCCCGTCTAAATTAATACCTTTGATATTCGAAATATCAATATTTTAAGGGAGCTTATGACTACGTCGTTGCCGGTGTAACATGCAGGCCTTCCGCGTTGGCAATCCCGTCTGACGTGCACTAACGAACCGAGCTAAATGCAATATTATTAAGACAAATAAATCTTTCGATCTATTTATTTACCAGGCAACACTGTAACTGCAACAAATTATTGATATTATTATACCATATAACAGAGAATCAAGTGTGTATCGGTTGCACAGTAATCAGGGGCAGTGTAAAGTGTAGTTTGAAATTCGTTCAAAATCTGCACCGAAGTTTCTCCTTAGTTTTCAGATTGGTAACCAAAAATTGTTTTTACAGTTTCAAGCAATAAAATAAAAATCACGGGTGTTAAACTAATTTAACAGTACACATACAAAGACAAATCATTCACCGTCTACTTTTTGGTACGTGTCCGTTGCTGGTCGTTCTTCAAAAACTAATAAAACCTTTCATAGGCTTTTTGAGAAAACTCGAAAAATCGCGGTCGACGTATCATAAATTTGACATTACTTTTTAAGGAATACATAAGTTCTTATTACTTTATAGCCGTGCAATGTATTGTATGTAACTGTAGTAGAATGTTTTTCTTTATTACACATGAAAACTGTCTTAATATTTAACTAATAAAGCAACATATAAAGGAAGTTTTCTATAGCTAAAGTATTTTAAGGATTTTGTTTGTTCAATATAATTAAATCTCAACTATAAACTTTATTGCCTTAATAATAAATACCAACCCATTTTCTTAAACTGAAAATGCATCGTGACAATAATGGCAACGGTGGCGCCAGACTACCGACCAGCCATTACCGATTATCGATAAAATTATTTTGAATTCACTCAACTGGCTTCAAGCATTAGCACTGGCATCTGTTGCGTTTGAATGAAATAAAATTTGGCTTGGTTGGTAGCTAATATGATAACACTATTGTAAAATTATTTTATGTACAGTCGGAAAAATCGGGAGTTATTCAAAAAGAGCTCGGGAGCACACCCGATTCGGGTGTTGAAGTCGCACCGATTGAGTCATCTACATTATTAAATGGCAACTATTTTGACAGTTTTAATTTTATATGGAATGAGGCCGTTGATCGGTATGCGACTACAATTATAAAATACTTCAACTAACACAGCATATACATATTCCTACCGATCAGAATGGTAATCGAGTAGGTTTGAATAAAGGGGCGTGTCCGTTTCATTCGGCGTAAGCTACTTATTGGATATTGAGTAGTATTCAGAGAGTAAGTAGTTATTTATTACGTAGTTACAGGTTTTGTAACACATAACATACTTCAATTAATCTCAGTGGCCGTATCTACTTAAAAGTATCTAAAAGTAAGAACCTACATTTATTTTAGTAAAGCCAATGTAAACACATGAGGAAGAAAAAGAACATGTTTTGGAAAAGTTTCATGCCCAGTTTTTAATGTATATTTTGCTGTGAGATAGTCGTGATACACTGTTATTTCCCTGCAAACATTGGACGCGGCTCATCTTTATGTGATGTTTAAAAAAAACCAGCAATGTACCTGTGTCGGATCACGTACAATATGTAGAGTTCCGTACCATGTCTTAAGTAGCAAGTTATAGGAATACAAAGTTATAATTTTGGGTCGTTGAACTGATACTAAATATATATATATACCTAGGAAGGTAAAGATAGGTAGGTCAGAATCTTATTGTTAACGTTGGTATCTTGTTCAAACCAATTTTTGTTGACAGTGTTTTTAAATATGTTTTTTGCAATTTTCGTACGGACCTCTAATAATTATTATTATCGTTATCTTCATTAAAGCTAGAAAAAGATAATGAAACATAATTTTCACCCTAAAAAGTTCGCTGCTTGGCCAATTGTTCATATTTGTTTCTTCTTCGTAAAAAAATTGGTATTCCGTTTTCTGCACAATATAACAGATTACTGATGAATCATTTTCTTGGACTTATCATAGATACCTACCTACTTTATTTATCACTGTGCAATGACGACAGGTACCTACTACGATAAGATAGTGAATGACGAGAATGTTTTCAAAATGGAGTGCTGCTGTGATAATACATAATCAACTACTTTTCGTTGTGGTACTTAATTGGATTTGAAAGGTAATTTGTAGCTAAAATTGTAGCGGCTCACAGTGAAGCAAGTCATCTGTCTTTTACTCTATACACATCAGATCGACTCAGTTGTACCTGTTTCGGGGTTACTTCTAGAACATTGTATATCAGACCATTGTCTCTATGAGAATTGGAGGGAGATTGTCGGTATTTTTTCTCATCTGCGAATGTACATAGTAGATACAGTAGTTCCGATAGTAACACATTCGATGGTTCACTGAGGCATCGAACGTGGTTAAGTAGGTAGGTATATTGCCAACAATCAAACTTTCAAGTCTTTGACCGGTCATCTATCACACATGCACGAGAAGATATGCCGTAGCTTTCCGATCATTGTCATCACAGTTGGAATCATTGATGGAATTCACCTACCGCCTTTATCCGATTGTTTCAAAGCATTATCTTGAGTTGTGACCGTTATTCAATAATGAAAATAATAAGACTGTTATTTCAACAATACCTATGTTCCTGGTCAACATAGAATCAAACACAAGAGTTGTAAATACAGGTACTGTAGGAAACCTTACTAATGCGTAATACTCTGATTAGTAAAGTTACAACTAGGTATTTACCTACATACTAGGTACATATGTATGTATGACAAACCAGCTGTTTGTTAAGTGTTCCTACTTCCTGCTTATGTAGTCTATTTTTTGTCATTATTAGATAGGTATTTCCCCTTTAGGCTATTTCAATTCCAACGATACCTATCGAGGTTTTACTGACTTTAAAAAAAAAAAATCTCAAATCAGAATACCTAAAAAGGTTTTCTTTAGTCAAAGGTCGATTGATTTATTATTATTTAACTTTTATTACATTCATATGCTTTGAGGCAGATTGTCTATTGTTTAAATAATATCGCATAAAATTAAATAGGCATAATTAGTTATATAAAAGCACAATGAAACCACTCACTTGAGATAGTATATCTGTCCTTCTGGAGTACGAGCTTGCTCCCAACCAGATGGGAGCGGGCCGAGATCGTCAGGAATATGTGATCCGACATCATATGACCTCTGTTTTGCATGTTGATGATGTAGCGGAGGTTGCTGATTTTGTTGACCCGCGGCATAAGTTTGCTGTAAGCTGGCCGGTGACGAATGAGCACGGGAGTGCGACACCGGTGAGGCGCCAGTCGCGGATGACGATCCAAACGCCGAGTCAGCCGAGTTTTCTCGCGAGTGAGACACAGATGGCGACTTGGAACCGGTCGACGGCGGGTTAAAGAACGACTTTGGAAGCTGTCGCATACGGAGAGGCACCTGTAGCGGCCGTTTTGAGTCCGGCTTTAGCACTGTGTCGAACAATGACTGTAGAACCGAGTCGGAATCCTGGTCCACGCGGAGGACCAGGTTCGATTTCTGTTCAGCGTCCGAGTTGAGGGCCATGATTTACGTCGGAACGAAGAAATCTCGAAACCGACCTGGCCCACCACTGTGACACAACACTAGCACGCGACGGGTTGGCGCGGCGCCACCCGATGTACTTTCAATATAGCGCTCGCTGCGCGACTGAAGCGCGCCCCGCCCGCACCGCGAAGGCTCCCTGCCCACGCGCACCCGCCGCACCCGCCGCACCACCCGCGCCGCGCAGCGTATGGATGGAGCGCTCGGCGCAGACCGGTCTTTGCTTTGAGAACGGTACCCCGCACCGCACCCCGCTTACCTACTATCTCCGTTGCTGCTGGTGTGTTAGTTAGTACCTACAGTACAGTCTGCAGTATAGGTAAGAAGCTGAACAGATCCAAAACAAGACAGTACCTAAAATTAATACAGAAAGTAGAAAAGTAACAAAGTTTACAAAAACCTGATACTTTATCTTCCCACATCATGAATAATAGTTGTAGTGAGTAGGGACGTACCAGGACGGGGATGGGGCGTAGTGGTTAGATACCCCGAATATCGCCGCAGATCGAGGGCTTCATTCCCTCTAAAACAGACATTTGTGTGTTTGAACATGTTTGTTTGCTCTTTGTCGGGGTGTGTGGCTATAGTTATATAGATTTAAGAATTCAAAGCCATTTAGTTTAGGCCCTAGAAGGGGACCTATGAAGATCTAAACTTCTGAAGTTACCACCGGTTCGGAAGTCACAATGCTTTCATTGAGAGCTGATAACCACGTGTGAAGAATGTCTCATGATTTTTTTTTATACCACAGGGCGACAAGCAGGCACACGGTCCACCTGATGGTAAGTGGTCACCGCCGCCTATGGACAATTGCAACACTAGGGCATCCCCAATGCGTTGTCGACCCTGAGACGTGAAGTTGTTAAGTCTCATGTGCCTGTAATTTCACGGGCCCCCTTACCGTTCTCACCGAAACACAGTATTACAAGTGCACTACTGCTTCACGGTGGAAATGGGTATGGTGGTAGTACTTCCCCGGGCGATCTCTGCACTACTAGCTACAGAGCTCTACTAGTCAAACGAATTTTATTATTATAATGGAAAATAAAATATATTTACGCATAATTATGTTTTTGTCTGTACGGTGGTACCTATAGGTCAAATATTTGTAAGTAAGATACAAACACATTGCGGAGATAGTATATCAATCAAAATTCTACTAAATTAACGTTATAAAATTAAAAATTTTACTTTAAAAATTACTCAAATTAGCAATTGGATCAATAGATGAACCTTATTTCAAAAGCAATTTTTACACTATTTGTATGTCTTTCTACGACACTTTTAGGGTTCCGAGTTAGGTTACCTCAAAAGGAAAAAACTGAACCCTTATCCTTATAGGATCACTTTGTTGTCCATCTGTCCGTCTGTCTGTCCCTTTATCTCGGGAACGCGTGGAGGTATCGAGTTGAAATTAAAACGATATACTCTTTTCTACAGTCTCTTGAAGCTATAAAACAATCAAAATTCTAAGTTAACGTGAAAAAAAATATACAGATATTTTATGCAAAAAACGAATATTTCGACACTCAAGGGAATCAAAATTTATAGGTATCCGTTGATCTAAAACTATGGACAGGCCAATTGGCTAGGTGGTTAGCGACCCTGACTGCCAAGTCGAAGGTCGCGGGTGCGATTCCCACCCAGGACAAACATTTGTGTGCGTGAACATGTCTGTTTGTTCTGTGTCTGGGTGTAAATATCTATGTATGTATTTACAAAAATAAAAAGTAGTATATGTAGTATATCAGTTATCTGGTTTCCATAGTACAAGCTCTGCTTAGTTTGGGATCAGATGGCCGTGTGTAAAAGAATGTCCCAGGATATTTATTTATTTATATGACATTTGGAAAATATACTACAAGTATTGGAAAACGTCTGAAAACTATACATTTGTAATTTTTAAGACGGGCCAAATTTTGAATTGTGTTAACCGTGTCAAGTATGGTATCGTATGAAAGGGCTTCATTGGCATTAGCTTAAACAGATTTTCAATTATTTTTATGATGGATAGTTTTCGATCTATGACGAAGAATGAAAAAAAAACGCTTCCGTTTTTTATTTTTAAGTATCTAGATGTACCTTCAAATTTATTCGGAACCTCGGTGGGCGAGTCCGACTCGCACTTGTCCGGTTATTTTACGTCAGAACGTTTCATAAATGGGACAGACTATAGTAGGATAAATAACCGTGTCATGACATACTACCACATAACTAGGTAAGTCTTCTATAACTGTCTACTAGGTTCCGCAACTAATAATGTCCTATACTCATATATACATACATACTACAGTTATATAATAATAATACTCAATTTCACTATCCCGCTGAATTTACTTTCTACTAATTTTAAACACCATTGCAATTGTATAGTATAGGTAGTGGAATGAGAATTTACCCAATAGAATTTTGTAAAATACCTTGAAATTTTCTATGTCCCCTTCGTCCTGCCGTGTCATTCAGTCGTAATAGAAACAGAATTGTTCTTTATGATTTATTTTTCTCGTAATTTTTGAACTTTAGTAATAGACAGCGGGTTCTTATAAGTCTGGTTCTTTAAAGGAAATAGCATTGTACATTTTTCCGAAAATACATTAAATTCTTGTAAATGAGGGGCGGATGATTTTTATTTTCCTAAGAGAGTCCCTCTCTTCTGCAGAATGAAAATAGCATTGATGTCAGCACTACCACCCAACTACTACTACCCAACGGAGTGGATTCTATGGCGAACACAGTTGCCTTCTTGTTTAATTTATCCGGTTGTGCGTGATATCCTAACGACATTTGTTTATTTTATTTAAAAGCAAATCGAATTGTTGTCACTCACTCATTGACCAATCGTCAGCTGCTTAATTGTAGGTACCTGCATCTAGCAGTCTTACAAAGGTGAAATTTTGTACATATTTCGAACACAAAGAATAGGATAATATCGAAAAAATATTAACTAACTAATTTATCTAATTGACTCAGGCGTGGCCTTGCGGAAACCTATTATAAGATTATACAAAAAACAAATATCTAATAACTAATTTCGCTGGATCTCCTTCTCTGTTCAGTCCCAAACATGGAAACTCAGGAAATCAACACGTGTTTCGTTTCTACACGAAACATCGTCAGGACGTATTGGACCCGCTGTCACCGACTCAACGAACGAGCACTGCAGACGTGTTCCCTCGCCGACCGTGGAACAGGAAGTTACCGTCGATTTCCTGCCCCCTTATTTTAAGCTAATACAAACATCGTTAGCGAGCCGCATCACGGAGGCCTCGGAGAGCTTATCTATCATGCGATTAGTAGTATTAGCGTAGTTAGCGAAAGAGACAGAGCACGGAGCGCGACGAAACATCCTGGAGTTAGTGTCATTTTCCTTCCAGAATTGAGCCCCTGTTGAGTTTTCTTGTTTACCAAACAGCTTACTTATCTAGCAACAAATAGCTTTACTTAACAGAGGAGATGCAGCGGAATTAGAAAAGAAAGAAAGAAAAGAAAGAAAGAAAAGAAAGAAAGAAAAGAAAAGAAAGAAAGAAAGAAAAGAAAGAAAGAAATATTTATTTGTGACGAATATTACATAAAAAAAATCATACACATAAAAAAACATTAATTAACCTAATAAATAAATATTATATGTATAATTTTACATGTTAAATCAACTGATGTGTCACAAAAAGGTCCACCAACTCAGCATGAAGCTGATTATACAAATGCATAACCAGCGCTGGTCTTCCGTTGGGGCCGTGTAGTGAAGTCCAGGCAGGGTTACATGATAACAATTATATTAAAGAGAGTAAGAGTAAGAGCAGTGAACAGTTAACAGTGACAAAATAAGGAAGTGAAAGCTAGAAAACACAAAAAAATAATAAAATAAAATTAACAAATTTGATGCCATGAGTAAGTACCCTATTTTAGTAACTTAAGAGATTTTTTTTTTTTTAATATATATTACGTCTATTACGTATGTACGTACATTTTTTATTATACATTCATTATATTTTATTTTCATATTATATAGCACTTGTATCATGCCGCTGCAATTCTTCTATCTTTTGATGATGAAAAAGAAAAGATTTCAATTTGATTTTAAACCGTTGTGTACTTTGCAGGTTCCGTATCGGCGGTGGAATATTATTCCAGCATTTGGTTGCAGCGTAACAAAAACTACCTCTAAACGTAGCAGAGGAATGCTGGTGCAAGGACAGCTGTCTCGAAGATTGTGACCTTTGGCTGTTGACCCAAGATAACCTATCATACAGATAAGCAGGAGATTTATATTTAATAATTCCAAAAAGATGGCAAGCTAAGTGCAGCTTGCGCCGGTGCTTCATTTTTAAAATTAAATGGTCATTAAAATATGGTGTTACATGAGCCCTTGACGGAATGTTAAAACAGAAGCGAGCACAGGCATTCTGAACTCGTTGTATAATTTTCTGAGTTCTAGTTAAGAGTCTAGGTCCAAAAACTGTGTCCGCATAATTAAGCTTGGATAAGATTAAAGAATCAACTAACTTGATACGTAGAAGTTCATTTATGAATGGTCTAATTTTATATAGTATTTTAAGTTTGTAAAAACAATTTTTTACTGACGACGCAATATGTTTTTGAAATCTTAGGATCGAGTCCATGTATAACCCATTATTAGTGACTAGATATTTGTTTTTGAAGTTATAATAGAAAAAATGATGAGAGTGAAATTTTAAGATGTGCGCGCATCAGTGTAACACAAAATTCTCACGGAAGAAGTTAGCTGATAGCGGTCTCTCCGGAACATCGCACTAATCGCAACTGTCAGTGTCAATCACTCATTGACACTGACAGTTGCGATTAGTGCGATGATAATGTAATGTTGTGTTAGTAAAGATGTTATTGTCAATAATAACCTAACAACATCAAAAAATGTTATTCGTTGCTACTAGGCATGGAAATGATTGCTAATTTATTTCATTTTCATTTAATTAAATTATTTATTTCACCTGTGAAATTTCACAGCCAATGATTTTTTTCGCAATGCTCTAATGCCACTCTTGGCCGTGCGACCCGTTCGTAGCGACGATCAGTATATATTTTGCTCTTTCTAACACGACTGGGTTAGAAAGACGCTCTTTCTTTCTGATGTCGTCGTGAGTCATCGGTAAAATACGATGTCGATATCCGAATGATCTGCGGTATGCGATGTATCATGTAGGCAAGGTAGCAGAAAAGTAGCAGAGTGATTTTTAACAGACGACGTCAAGGCAGGTAGCAGGTGCGACATATGAAAAAGTATTTCATATGATTTTTCACAAGCTACTTGTGAATTATGCCATGCCTAGTTGCTACAGACAGGTGCAAAAGTTTGGACACTATTTCACGACTGAATAGTATGTTAGTAGTATAGAAATGCTTTTGGTGCAGTTTTCCTCACCTATAATTTCGGGTATAACGTCTTACGTGCGTACATAAGTACACACATACGTTTTTAGGGTATTTTTCAACACCTCAATCCAAAAAAAAAAGAATTAAATGAACTCAAAGAACTAACTAGTTCACCATAAGACTACTAATGCCCAAGACTACTTTTAATTGCACTTTTATACAGGGGCTTAGATCATACCTCAATCAAGTCACAAGTTAAGATGATTGATTGGGACTGATTAGGTGCATGCTAGAACCGCAGGACGAAATTCAAACAATTCTTCTTCTACTAATATAATATACTATGTACTATTTTTACGGGTAAAATAACCATTTAAAAATAAGTTTCTTTTTTTTAATATACTATTTCTATCAATTTCATTATGCTAAATAAATCGACGTGAAAGCCCAGATATTTAGCTGTGGCAAAGACCGTCATTCTTTATCTTTAATGAATGGATAAAACCATAGAGTAGGTAACTAATAAGGAAATAACTATTCTGTTTGAAGTTTCTTTATTTACATACAAACAAATATTAAGTTATTTACCTACACACATACATCTAGATATAAATTAAAATGAACTACGTTTCTCCACTCCCTTACTCAACACAGCAATTCCAGGGTAGCGGTATTCAGTCAAGTATCTTTGAAAATATTTCTCCTGATATAGGTATCAGTAGGTTAGGACCTACCTCAATATTTCTTAATGGTTTCATTGTTTTGTATGCCTACCTACATGCTTGACTCTTTTGCTGATCTTTTTCATAGTTAAATTCTATGGCCAAGCCAAGTCTGCGCGCGCAGTAGATAAACCTAACACACCGAAATCAATAATGAAGTATACGAAATTTCACATCGCTATTCTACTGCGCGCATGCGTTGTTAGTCACCTAAAAAGAACGTAGAAAATTATTACTTAGGTAGGTACATTTCAATAAAGAATGGAACAGTGTTATTCACAATGGCTTTACAAAAGAGAACAAATATTGAAAGATGCTGTCGTCTTTGTGCTGAAGAACAGGAAGTCACTATAATGATATTCAGTGATGAAGCTGAAGCTATGCTTCTCCAAAATAAGCTCGTTAAGTATCTACTTATACAGGTAAAGTCACAATCTTAATACCTACTTACTCTTTTCATCAACACATGTAATTTAATAAAAAAAATGTCACCTGCCTAATTGCAGGTAGATAAAGATGATAAGCTACCCAAGTACATTTGCATCAACTGTTGTACAAAACTGAATTCAGTATGTGAGTTTATTGACACTGCTCGTAAGGCTCAAGATATTCTCTTAAAATGCAGCCTTGAGCTAGATAAGGCTCCATTTCAAAACACTAGGAACAAATCAATCAAACAACAAATAACAAAACCTAAGACACGCTCTGGTGATGAAAAAAAGTACACAGAGATGGAAATTAGTGTGGATCCAATGATGGTTTTACAAAATTCACAAGAAACACCTTCACCAAATAATAATGATGATTTTATTGAAGATGTCACATACTTGCATGGAGTTGATAGTGAGAACGTAACTATAAAGTTAATAAGAAAAGGTGATCAAATTGATTCTGCAGCCCACAATGATATTAGTAAACCATGCTCTTGTGCGACGTGTAGCGATAACTTTAATTCTGAATCAAGATTGAAAGATCTTCATGATTATCATAAAGAAGACAAAAATGTGTTTAAATGTAAAACATGTAATGAAGATTTCGAATATAAAAGTGATTTAGTGCAACATTTGAAAGAGCACAAAGATAAAGGCATCTGTCAATTATGTGGAAGAACGTAAGTCAAACATTAATTACTTGAACTAAAATAGGTAACATTTTAGGATCCAAATCCAGCTGCACTCAGTGAAAAGCATTTATTCAGGTCTCAGAATAGCACTAATAAAGATGTTTATTATAGAATACTTTGCATTATAATCTTTCAAATGTTTAACAATTTCTAAATTTAAAAAAATAAGTTTTTAAACAAAATTAGTTATAGCACATTCCACAAGAATTTATTTTAATCAGCCACCTCGTACCTGAATGTGATGATAGAGAAAGTATAATTAGTATCTTATTAAGACTAACACCTTATAAAGAGCATCTAGTGTAGTAGTCATTTTTATAGCCTAGATGCTATAAATATGGCAGGTAAAAAAGAAATATAAATAAAGCTTGAGTTAAAAGTTTTATAGAATACTTTAATTATTTTTTTTTCTAAGGTAACTACTTATTCTGGTTATCCAGATATGTTTAACTATAGTCAATAGCTTTATTCAACTAATGAAGTTGTACTCTCCTTAATTTTACCATGAAATAATTACAGTTTTAGGTCAGAGAAAACCTATACAACCCATATGACAGGACACTTATCAAAGAAAGCTTATAATTGTAAAGTTTGTGGAAGGTCATACAGCACATGGGGAAATTTAAAGACACATAGTGTGTCACACAGCAGTGAAAGGCCTTTTGTGTGTCCTTATTGTAAGAAGACATTCAAGAGAAATCAAGATTTAAAGGTATGATGAGTAAAAAATTACAAATATTAAGTACCTAATGAAGAGCTTTATATTATACAACTTTGTTACTGGTTCCATAATGAAGATTGATTCTCATATCCTTACAACGGTTAATGTGTAAGGATGTGTAAATGATAAAAAACCAACAGCATTTTTCTAAACCCTTTTTATGATCTGAGAAGCACAAATATAGCAAACAATTCTATTAAACAAAGTAGTTATGAACTTCTATTTAAACTTTATGGACTTTTAAAAAAATACCCACTTGTTTATGTGCAATTTAAAGTAAAGTACTGGCTCTCAGAGCAACAACTGGAATACACCAATCGCTGTGACAGAACTTCAATTTGAGGGTGGTAACTGTAACTAATAAACATTGATAAACTATAATAGGCCACCAATGATATCTATCAAGGTGTTCAAGAGTCCCTAAAAGAGCTTGAATTTTGTTAAAATCGAATTTCTTTTTTCAGTTTCATATTAATCAGCATACTGGTGTCAAGCCATACAAGTGTCCATTTTGTGAAAAAAGCTTTGCTAGTTCCGGTAACTGTTATTCACATAGAAGTCGCATGCATCCAGGTCGACGCGTAGACGGTGCGATCCGCAGATGGGGCATTGTGCCCAGAGAAGTTCTGATGCAACCTCGTCCGATTGCACCGAAACCAAATATTGTTTCTATCAAGGGCATATTCAAATATCAATGCCAGCTATGTGATCACAGCTTTATGAAGCAGGAAAACTATACAGTAAGCTTATAGTTAATTTAAAGACTCACTTATATTATTTTATAAGCTTAAATATTAATCTCTCAATCTCACCATATGATGTGAAACCCAAAACTGGTTCACAAGTTCAGCTGCCAGAATAGATAGCTAAATAGAACTCCATAATGTAAGCAGGTACTAGAGAGTAAAGTACCATACAGTGGTTTCCTTCAACAAAATACTTAAGCTAAACCAAAGGTGGTGATTACAAAGCCTAGTTTGGAACTGCTCTCTAGATCAACTGCCAGAATACACTAGTATGCTTTGTGACAGATTATCAACCTGAAGCTGATAGCTGGGTAGGATAACATACTAAAGATTTATTATGATTCCCTCATTATTTTCCTGTTTACCAACAGTTTATTGTGAGCTGTAAACATTTGAATCCTTATGACTGTGATAATAAGATTTAATATGTATATTAATAATGCCAATTATTTTTCAGTATCACATGTATAAACACACTGGACTAAAACCATTTCGATGTTCGTTTTGTCCAGAGAAGTTTGTAACCAGAAAAGGACTTCTATTGCACCACGAAAAACATCATCCAAACTTAGATCGACCACTCGCGCTCATTACTAGAAATATCTTACTTAGGTAGAATGGTTGTAATGAATTTAAAAAGGATCTTCCATAATTAGAATTATTATACATGCCTAAAAGCCTTGATATTCAGAGCACAGTTAAATCAATAATAGGAAGCTATTGTGGACAAAAATAGTTAAGTTTAATATATAAAAAAAAATAAACTTCATAACCAACTTGTTTCTTTTTGTATATTTAAATATGGCGCGCGCTTGTTAGAAGCAAGAATATTTTGAAGTGAATTAATAGTTCACTACAAAATTGTTATATTTAGAGCACATACCATTAATAAATAGTAGCGAGCTATTATGAACAAAAATATGTTTATTACTTACAAGAAAAATAAACTTCATAATCAATCGTTGTTTCTTTTTGTATATTTGAATATGGCCTGCGGTTGATAGGGGCGAGAATTAATAGTTCACTATGAACTTAGTATACTGTTGTATACCTACTTTGTTCTCTACTTTCCTAAGAACTAAGGGAATGTACGGAATGTACCCATACTACGTGACCATTTTGTTTTAAATTTTTACTCCCCTCCCTCTCTTGGTCACCACTCATAGTATATGCCAAAACCCCTGTAGATTGGACGTAGTAATTCATAAATACGACTTTCAACGATGTTGCTTTAATTAGAATTAAACCTAACTCTTATGGATCTTTATATCATTCATTAAATAAAATTGAACCACAGTCTAGAGCCTGTCGTTTGCTGTTCCGTCACCTAAACGATTATACGAGTTATTATAGTAAGTAATTAGTCATATGACGTAATTACGCTGATAATTTTGAGCATTTATAAGATTTTTGGAAGGAAAGGATTTAAGGAAATTACATGAGTATTAATTAATATATATCTAATATATAAAATTCTCGTGTCACAGTGTTAGGTACCGTACTCCTCCGAAACGACTTGACCGATTCTCATGAAATTTTGTGTGCATATTGAGTAGGTGTGAGAATAGGCCAACGGTAATAGTAAAGGGTAGTCCACACCAATTTTAATTTTTTTAATTTTTGGATAAATTTTTAATTTTTTATGATACAACATTAAAAAATAAATATAACCCTGAATTTTCAACCCTCTACGATCAACCCCTATTTTTTATTTGTAAATTATATATCCGATTTTTTTTGGCAAGACTTATTCTTATTTTGTCATGACTTGGAATAAAAAAATATACATTACTCTTAATTTTCCACCTCTCTACGATCAACCCCTATTTTACCATCGCGATTTAAACTTTTTTTAATTTTTAATAATTACCTATATTGACCATTGTCACCTCTCATCCAGCAAACATCACGGAGTAGGGATGGGAACGAAGCCGGTCTCCTGTCTTACTTACTATACAGTTTTCGGCAATTTTTTTGGAACGAAGTTCCTTATAAGTTGCGAAAGGCGGCTAGACGGAAAAAATTAAGACCAAAAGTTGTAACGACACTTTTTGCTATTTATTATTGCCAAGACTTATACTGACTATAACACTTCACACTATTTTCAATAAGTTTCTTTTTACCAATTAACGGACTGACGGACTGACAGACTGACGGACTGATGGACTGACGAAATGACGGACTGACGGACTGACTGACTGGCGGACTGCCGGACTGACTGACTGGCGGACTGATGGACAGACGGACTGATGGACCGACGGACTGATGGGCTGATGGACTGACGGACTGACTGACTGGCGGACTGATGGACTGACGGACTGACAGACTAACGCAATGGCGGACTGCCTGACTGGGGGACTGATGGACTGACGGACTAATCAACATACGGCAAGGACGAGATGTAAGGGTAAATTAATTTACCACGTGACTACGGAACCGAAAATATTTGTTTCTTTTGTTACTACTAAGGTGGCAAACAAGTTGACAGCCCGTCTGGCGGTAATCGGTTACCGCAGCCATGTTTTATTTAAATAATCACAAAAATGATACTTTCTCATATCTTCCTCCTAAACGGCTGAGCCGACTTGAATGAAATTGTGTGTAAATATCGGGTAGGTCTGAGAATCGGAAACATCTACTTTTCATACCCTTAAATGATAATGAATGACCTAATAGACTTCTATTCCAGACTCTATAACATAGAATAAATGACCGTGGCGGTCATAATATTTATTTTTATTTTCTTGACAACATTTTTTATTTTATTATGATTTATCATCGACAAATACATAGTTCAACTTCAAATTTTCACCCTTCTACGATTAATCTCTGATTTTTAATCGCGATTTTTATATTATTCTGTTCCATCCACAGATTCGCAATAGGGTTGCTAGATGGCAATCCAATATAATAATTGCAGATCGATAAATTTTCACGTATAGTTTATAATAAAGTTAATGTGGCAAAACAACGTTTGCCGGGTCAGCTAGTATATTATATAATCGTTTGATTTTTATTTTAATCGAGTTGTTAGATGAATACTCTTTTTACTAAGACATTGGTGTTAAAACATCTTTGGAATATAACAACACTTTTAACCTCTGATCGGAATGGAAATCGAATGAGAATGAATAGGATCGGCATAGTCATCAATACACGATGAAGCCACAAACAACAAATAAGAATAGTAATTTGGTGTGATACTCCTGGATATTTGAATTTCATAAGATTAATAATTAGTAATATTACATAGGAACCAACAATAGTCATTAGGATATAAAATATATATCAATACGCTAAGACAGTTATATTACCTCAGAAATATTATCTTTTCTACTTTCACATCATTCAACAGCACTGTTTTCATGTTTTGTTACCTCTTACAGCGACAGAACTGTTTTAATTATCGAGTTGTCAACAAATGAAAGAATAGAAATTAATGAATGAATCATCAAATCAGATATCAGAACTTTCCGTGGATATCTATGCTCATGACATTACATCCATAGTACCTACAAGACAAGTAGATAGAGAATATTCCGTCCTTTGAATCTGTCAGAAGTATTTGATACTTAGTAACGAACAAATACTATCGGTTTGCACAGCTCTACTTCGGACTGACATGGATGACGGATTGACGAAAATGACAGCTGATAATAAATAAATTATTGCTTTATAGGTAGAGATAAGGAGTGCGGAACACGATGAGATTTTCTTTTAGTTGTTCGACGGCATTCTTGCGTTCCTCACGTAATAATAATTTGAGTTTTATCTGCTTTAATTTCAACGAATATGTCTAATGACGAGTTAGTTAGCAACAGAAAGATGGCTCGTCAAAACAGTATTGTGCAACCTTTACTGACTGGTGAGTAAAAGTTATCCATTACATTCCTGCACTTAGCTTAATAATGGAGCGAATTTTAAATAATATTGAATGTGTACATACTTTTATAACCTTTGCTGGAAACTAAAGAACAGAACTTTGAGCACTTACCTAAAATTACTGACAAGAAAGTTCTAAAAAAATGGCTTAAAATATTTAAATTTTAAAATCAAGGCTGTACTGTATGTCAAGTCAGCCCTTATGTTTTCTTAAGTACTTATGACGCTTAATAAGTTATCAACAAGACATGGGAAAAATAATAATCAAGTTACTACTATAAGCTAGGTAAATTTATTGTACCTCTGAGAATTTGTTGTAAAAAATGATGCAGCTCTGAATCAAAATAAAAACTTTTTTATGTTTGAAATAAATTAATATTTAAATCATAAAAAATACTTTATTTTTAGTAAAATTCTGTGTTTGAGTTAGTCTCTTAATTTCAAAATTAGTGTGTTTGAATTAAAATTGATTGAAGTCATTATACCTGCCTACCTGCAAGAAATCACATAAATTTATTGAACAATTTAATTTGTATGGGAGACGACCCATAGTAGGCTATAGGGATGACGGGATGACATTTCATAATGTTCACATAATACATGAGCTTGTACTACAACATTGTAAATTGTTCACAGATCTTTATCAAATCACAATGGCTTATGCATATTGGAAGTCAGGGAAAGTTAATGATGTTGCTGTCTTTGATTTATTTTTTCGCACAAATCCTTTTCAAGGAGAGTTCACTATATTTGCTGGACTAGAAGAATGTCTAAAATTTTTAGATAACTTTAATTACTCTGACAGTGGTATGTTGTGTATTAGACTTTTTTTTATCCCTACAGATTTTTAAGAATTTTAAATACCTATAACACATACATTATTAAAAGTATTTTAAGTATATACTTTTATTTTCAGATATTGAGTATTTGATGCAGGCATTACCAGATAATATTGAATCTGAATTTTTTGCATATTTGAAAGATTTAACATGCAAAGATGTTAAAGTGAGCGCTATTGAAGAGGGATCAGTTGCATTTCCAAGGTTTGCTTGAAATCATTTTGAGATTTGACAGTTTAATAAAAATTCTAAACTACTTATTTGGTCTGTTTGTGAATGCAGGATATTTTTGCCCTCACTGGGAACAGCGGAATAGACAGCCTGAAAGCCTGACTGTCCCATGGTCATGTTAGTTATGACTTATGTGTCACAATGATAGCCTATGCCAAATTTGGGTTCTGCAGGATTTCAGACCTCACAGCTAAAATATTAACATGCATTCAACTGGTTATATTTATTATTAAGAAGATAATAAAAAAAATATGTTTTGATATCTACCTTCTTATTTCAGGGTGCCCTTGCTGAGAGTTGAAGGTCCTCTCATAATAGCTCAGTTGTTAGAGACAACATTATTAACCCTTGTTAACTTTGCAAGGTAAGCACCTCCATACTACCTTCATATCTACATACTAAAGATAAATGATTCACACAAAAATACAAGTCACAAATTTTAAATACATACTTATGCATTGAAAATGCGTTAAAAATGTCATATATACGAAAATAATGCTTATGCCTTTGAGATAAGGTTTATCTACTTAATCAAGGGTAACATAATATCATAGTCTTTATTTTATTATAACAATAACACAGATGACCTTTATAGAAAGTAATAAGACATTTTTCTAATACATTCCTTAACATTTAAATCACTGTAAAGTGAAAATACCATAATTGTTAATATTAATAGTGTAACAAAAAATATTCAAATATTAAAAAGTTTTTTTTCATACACTCTATTTTACAAAATATTATTTAAACTGAGCTTAAGGGAGTAACACCCATATTCTATGACATTTCCTCATACGTCACTCGACTCCAACTCGACTGATGATACCTTAAGCATTTTCTCGAGGAAGCCTTAAAATTGGTATTCTAAGTTATAACTTGAACAAAACTCGAGCAACCCCGACTCAGGTCGAGTCGAGATAACATGTCATTAAGTACGTAATTTTATCATAAAAAAAATATTGATCAAAAAAAAAAATTTGCTTCTCTAACTGTTTACAAGCAATAAACTTCCTTAAGGTTGGTCCCGACGTACCTTGAAGTTGATAGCTGTTTCCTTACCTCGAGTAAGGGAAGACGTTGAGTGGAGGAGATTTTTTGCAATTATGAATACTAATATTTTTGGGTGAGGTTGAGTGGAGTCGAGGAAACGTCTTATAATATGGGTGTCATTCTACTTTATTGCACATGCTAAGTTTACGTTAGTTTAAGTTCGGGAACGCGGGTAAAGCCGTGGGGGACAGCTATGTAATATAAAAAGAAATTGTCACCGAAATTGATTGGTCATTGGCCGAATAGTAGTTTTTCCCGCCATCCATTTTTGTTATTAATTTTGTATGTAGTTATGGATTATTAGGACAGACATTTTTCACGAAAATTTTACAAATGCGAGCATGCTGTTATATAATCATCAATATAGATCTATTTAATTATAACTTATGTTTTTTTTTTGTTTAGCATTGTAGTTTTTATGCGACTGCTCTAGATGTAAATGTTTTGCAAGTGTTTGTATGTATGATACTACCGAAGTAGTGGAGGCCTTCTTTCATATTTCGTCCAGGGTAGGTACTGCTGCTTGTAGTAGGTATTGTTGTTATTTGTATAACTGTATTTCGGTTAGGAATATACCTTCCCCATACCTTTCTGCTTTTGTCGGGTCCGTCTTTGTCTGAGTGACATAAGGTATAATAATATTTAATAATCCCCCCGCGGTTTAGTCCGCGTTTCTGAGGGATGCTATATTTTTCCGGGACAAAAATATCCTATACCCGAGGTATGCTTTATCTGAGCCAAGTGTCTGTGCCAAGGTGCATCCAAATCGGTTCGTAGTTTTTCCATGAAATGTGAAATGCATCCATACGTCCATCGTCATATAAGCGGACCTTTCCAATAAAAAAAAAGGAAGCTAGTGAATAGCCAATTTTAAATATATTCCAATAGCATGTACCAAACCCGTAATAGGGAACTGTCCTGTACTAAAGATAAATGATCAAACACTAACCAGTGTATTGAACATTAAAAAATATACGAAATCATCAAATATCATCAAAATTAAATCAATAATGTGATTTGTAAGTACCAATCTAATCACGAAGAGTATGTTATTTGATGCTGTACAATTATGACGTCACAAATTGCTATTTCATACAAAACTCCATACATTATATCGTTTTGACATTCTATAAAGAATTGCTGATTTGACATGTCAGGACACATCCCTATTGTTGTTTGTTCCGCCTGGAATGCCTACCACCTTTACTGTGTAAGCTACCGTTCCAAGGTTTCACCCGCGTTTCCGAGGGATTTAAGTTTTTCCTAGCATTTAAACTCGTGCAGTGGTTCTGCATTTAAACAAACTTATTTACTCTTCTGTTTCTTTTTAAAATATTAGTATAAGAAATGCTCTTTTTTTAATTGTGAAGTAATTGAAACAGGTGAAGTGGTTGCGGAGATTACCCTCCACATATAAATATACAAAATCTGCTCTCTCTTCAGTATATTGATATTGATGAGTTTGTGTAGCGTCACATGACATTTAAGATAGTATTAAGCCCTTTACGTTAAATTATATTGTTATTGGCATTATATTTTCATTAGTGGTGGTTATAACTAAGTTATCAGTAGTCAGGCATCACTGGGCCACTTAATTGCTCTTCACGTCAGTCAAGCTAACTTTACTGTAGGTTATATTTAGTTAGTACCTACGTCACACTTTCGACAGGTTATTATTTTGTAGTTATTGTAGATCGATATTCAAAGGAGGAATTTTCACGTGTTTCTTGTCTGTATTTAGACAGTCCCTCGTTCTAGAATCAGGTATTGTTTTTTTTTTAACGTAGGGAAAGCTTATTAAGACCAGTCCATGTACCTCGTATAATAAGTGATATGTTTACCTGTTTTCGAATTATGTATATTGTTTCAGCGATAGTAGGTATATATATATAATTAATCAAAGTTTTCCTAATATTTCATTGTTAACATGTTCTGTTAAATATCAATTAGTTTACTAATAAAATAAAATAATGACACACACAATTACTAATATTACTATGCTTTCAGCTTGATGGCAACAAACGCTGCGCGATATCGCATGGTGGCTGGAAAAAATATTTCTCTACTAGAATTTGGGTTGCGAAGAGCTCAAGGCCCTGACGGCGGATTATCAGCATCGAAATACGCATATATCGGTTGGATATTCCTTTTTTATGAACATTTTATGGGTGGTCGTATTCTGTAGGTAACAGTTTTACATAGAACGTGGCGCAAATTAACTTGTCTTTGTATTGATTGTATTAGCGTGTTTCCGCGGCACGGATGGGTGACTCGCGAAACTTGGTGCCTGGTACGAAGCTCGCTCGCCCTGTTCAAACTTGTGTAATATAAAACACCCTGCCGCACCATTGACTCATAAGAAGCCCCAATACTGAATATACTTACTTTTGTTTAATAGGTTTAATCAGGCGAGTTTCGCGAACCTTGCCCTTGAATACCCCGTCCTTACTCATGCCTCACAAACTTATGTGAAAGTTTTTCATAATGCTACGAATATGTACCACCTAGCGTGTATTCTTTGAACGGTTTTCGATTAGAGAATATTCATTTAGTTATCTTTATGCCATTCCATTCTACGATCGACCTTGGAACAATATCCTTTTCAAATATTTTTTTAAACTTTTTGGATATATGCGCTTTTGAAATATTGTATAAATGACTACAAATATTTAAATTATATTCGGAAATAATAACATTTGTTTAACTTTCAGGTGGATTTGACGGTACGAGTAATGTGTTAGCTGGAAAACTGTTCAATATACCAGTGAAAGGGACGCACGCGCACTCGTTTGTGACATCGTTCAGTACACTAGAGGACGTGCACTCGTCGATGCTGAGGCACGCGGAGAGCCAGCAGCCGTGCAATGTGCTCGAGCTGGCGACGGAGTGGCGCTCGCGCGTCTCCTCCGTCATAGATATATCGCCGGAGGAAGCCAGCGACGGCGAACTCGCTGCCCTGATATCATATGCCCTAGCCTTCCCCGCCGGGTTCATGGCTCTAGTGGATACGTACGATGTCAAGAGGTATAATTTTCAAGGCTTACCGTCACGGCAGCGTAATATGAATGGGCATTCTGGCTACAATAGCAACTGTGAAACCAATGGTACTAAAGTACAAAACTCACCGACTATACATAGTACATATGGATTTAGCACGGTCGAACGCACACTGAGGTAAACATGCAAACAGACAACTCTTGATGACATTTGGTGTCTGATAAACTTGTATTATTGTTTTGCATCGTTCATTTATGTATAATTTATGTGGAGTTTTGATTATATCGTTTAGATTATTTTGTTATAAGCTGGCGCGTGTCCAGTGTTCGCAACTCATTCGATCCTCATCGTTAGGCGGGGCATGCGACGACTCACTTCACGGGCGGCTACTCGCTACACGTAAGCCGAGCACTCTCTAACCGCCCGCGCTGCCGATGCCGGAGTGCCTCTGGGAACCCTTACATATCCATGCCAGTAGTTTAACATGTTATGTTTTATTTTGGCTTTTTCAGTGAAGCGTACATGGACGGCGCTTCATTTTACGACCGAATGTAAATAAACGAGAACACGTCCGACGAGAACATTATATTTGCTTCAGTGTGACGTATTGTCCTGGACCCATGAGCGAGATTAGGGGCAATCTTAGTCATTGGGCACAGTTGCATTGTATAGGGATATGCACACATTCACAGTAAATGAACTGATATTTAATGCATGTATCATCAAACACCATTTTTAGATAAGTCATCTTATGGTAATATTTTAGTTTTATTTATACTACTAGATATGCGTAGTCACCGAAGTTGTAGTGTGTATCCTTGAGCTGATTGTACGTAATTGCATATGACATCATGCTGCATCACCGCACCCATACAATGATCAAGTTTATATATCAGTCCCAACAATGTATCTGCAGTGATATTACAACAATGTTACTAGCACACTTTGTATCTTGTAGTTACATGTTGAGTATAAGTAACAATTTGTGATAATAGTAATATGTAAGTTGGTATATCGTAGTTGGGTTTTAAAGTAAGATTTTAATAATACGTCTGATTAATTAAAAAAACGCGTTTAAGTCGCTTATCCGAAAAAAGTATGAGGAAAAAGCTTTTTTCAATTATTTATCCTACTGACATTGTAGAGTACAATGGTAATATAGACTTTATTTATAAAATATGACTAACAGAGACTAAGATCGCAAGGGTTGATGCATCATACATATAATTAAAAAGTCATTATGAACTAACCTTCGGTCGATTACCACTTTAATTAACAATGGTGATCCTTGCATGCAGTAGGTCATTCATTATTTCTTATTACCCAAGTGTTACTTTATTCTTTCTTTTCTCAACTTGACTGTCATTTCGTGTCATGTCTGTGTAACGTCACGTTTGCTATGTGGACACTCGTTACTCGTTCTATTGATTTTAGATCTCTTTAGCGTATTTTATGGATAGTTCCTATGCTGCTCCCAGATATTTTAAAATTGAATTACTTTAAATCTTTAAATTCCGACATTGACACGCACACGGTTTTATATAGGTCATTTCTTAACAGGAGTGGTCTACTAAACTTCTGTGCCGTGGCTCTAGCGCTTAATGACTGCGGGTACAGGGCTGTCGGTATCCGCATCGACAGTGGGGACTTGGCCTACCTCTCAGTGTTGGCTCGAGAAACCTTTGAGAAGATTGCCGAAGCGTTCAAGCTGCCTTGGTTAGCAAATCTGACTATTGTAGCGTCCAACGATATCAACGAGGAGACCATTCTGAGTTTGAATGAGCAGGGCCACAAGATCGATAGTTTCGGAATCGGAACACATTTAGGTAGGTACCTATTTGTTATACAGATAGTGGAAATAAACTTATCGTATTTAGCACAATTCGTCAAGATCGTTGAACTTTTGTGCTTCTCTATTCCTTTTACTTAAAAGGAATAGAGATAGTACTTACGTACTAGCCAGTACTTAAGTACTTACTTATCAGTTCTAACTAACGATGATTAGAACGACCCAGCGAGAAATCTAAGAAAATTGATTATAATAAGTTAACCGTTTGATAAGTTATATTAAAAAACTATTATTAATTTCGAGTACAAGGTTGCATTGAAGATATTGATTAAAATTCATGTTGAATACTGAGTAGATTTCAAATTATAGTTTAGCAAACATTAACTTTTCTAATGATTTATTTCTTTTAGTGACATGTCAACGCCAACCAGCATTAGGGTGTGTTTATAAGTTGGTGGAAATAAATGGACAGCCGCGGATCAAGTTGAGCCAGGACGTCGGCAAAGTCACTATTCCAGGACACAAAGAGGTTTGTGATTATTACTTTTTAGAAATCTCACATTTATTGAAATCACCTTTAACCTGTGTTCAAAAAATTTAATACAGCCAATAATACAAATGAATATTATCGCGATCGATAGCAAAGATTATAGGGTAAGCGATTGCGTCATCGTTGCATTGAGCACAGGTCGTAAAGTAATATAAATTATTTCACATACTCCCGTAATCAATAATACCGTACCTTATGTAATGTAATGTGTATCAATGGCCTTTGACGACAAGGCTGCAATAAACTCAGATTTATGTTAGTATCGAGTTAGGTAACGATATGAGTCTAACTAAATGATAGTGAAATAACGTATTATGTACGACCCTGAACCGATGCGTGTTATCAAAGGAAAAATAATACACCGGCAATCATGAATTACAAATAAGTTATACGGTATCTTTGAGCGGCCCAAGGTCTTCAGTGTACTTTCTAGATGTCGATATTCGATGCAGAGTACCATTATTTTATGTATGTTATATTCAGAATGAGATTGTATACGATACGTTGGTAGATAAGGTAAGTTCTCACATAAAGTAAATAGAAAATTTATGATGAAGTTTCTTTGTTGTCGTAATATTTCAAGATAAAGGAACGTTTAGGCATGTATAATTAACAGATTAATAATAACAAGTCTTGCATGATAAAATGCCAATAGGGGTAACCTCAAAACGTTCCTTCTTATCACTTATCTGGATTCATGTTTACAAACAGTCTACAATACTATATACACTAATAATATAGTGGTAAAACTTGTTTGTTTGTATGAGAGTAATCTCTGAAACTCCTGACCTGATTTTGATTTCGATTTCACTCATAGAGTGCTGCACTATTCTCGAGAGATAGGCAATTTTTCATCCCGGATAAACATTACATCCTTACGGAACACGGGTGGAACCGCGGGGCGGAAGCTAGTGTTATAATAATGTAGGTCTTCGTTTGAAACAATCTAAATTTACGGTCATTATGCATGACCCGATTCTTGAATAACTCAATTAGGATTCAAGGGTACGGCGATAAAAAATTGACTCGTCATACTGACGTATATTTACTTATTTGACACCCGTTATATTCTCATAACAATAAATTAAAAAAAAATAGTTTTAAGTGTTGTGATATTATAAATTGAGCATTAAATTGATACTAGGCCGGAAAAAAAGAAATGAAATATGAGATAGATACTATCGGCAGTAGCGATACTGTTGCATGATATTTGTCGATAATATTTGTGGAATGTTTAGTTATTTAATTCATGATCTTGGGTCTCTCGATACTATCGATTGATAACATTGATAGACTATCAAATTTCAACGTTAATTATTAGATATAACTACTACCCTAATTATTTGTGAAATTTCACACAATTATTAATATTTAATAACTACGCGGTTAAACCCTACTAATATTATAAATGTGAATGTAAGTTTGTTTGTTACGCTTTCACGCGAAAACTACTTAACCGATCATCATGAAACTTTGTACACATATTCTTGGAGGTATTAGCAGTAACATAGGATACTTTTTGTGTCGGGAAAATGTTATATCCCTCAAAAACGCGGGTGAAACCACGTGGGACAGCTAGTTACTAATAAATAATAATCAATCTTGATTATTTCATAGAGAACTTTAATACGCACACTTAATATATTGAAATATTGATACCCCTTGTAAAATTTCGTGGAATTATTAATATTTTATAACCACGAAATTAATTATTATCTACTAAAAATAAATTGATAGACTATCAGTTTCAATATTAATTGGCATAAATAGTTACTACCGGCGGTAACTATTTGTAAATTTTCATGAAATTATTAATATTAAATAACATTGTAATTAATAACTAATAATAAATCTTAATTAATTCCTAGAGTTTATACACAAACACAATTATAAAGTCAAATATTGGTACCTAACCAATTGTACAATTTTGATAAAATATTAATATTTTATAACTACTACTACTACCGGGACGCTATGGTGGCCGTTTGGACGTTTCAGATTGTCATAAGAAAAGAAACTGTATTGCTTTGGAATAAGATTGATTTCCATCACCATACAATTAGCTGTTGGATCAATAGATGCACCTTATTTCTCAAATAATAAAGGTTATTTTTCGTTGTCATAGTTAAACGTCAAAACGGCCATCATAGCGTGCCGCAAGTTTAATCATAATTTTGATTATTTCGTAGAGGACTTTAACACACACACAAAATTATATAGTGAAATATTTGGATATAATAGGTTGGGGAAAAAGTTCATTCGCATTTTTTAAGAAAATTCAAAACATTTTTAATATAGTTTATTTATATTTAACTAAAGTATGTAGGTACCATTTTGTTCGATAACTTTTTGCCATCTTGTAGGTAGGGACATGATCCCATTGCTATAGAAATTTTGGGACTTCTGATCAAAATACTGCGACAAGTGGTTTTGACAGTCCTCTCGTGATGTTAACCTGACACTGCCTAAAGAATTCTGAAGAGGCCGAAACAGGTGGAAATCTGACGGCGGATGCATTAATACCTCCCAGCCAAAATCTCTTAATTTTTGCTGAGTGGCTAAAGATGTGTGAGGTCTAGCGTTATCATAATGAAAAACCACACCCCTTCTGTTGATTTATTCCGGCCGCTTTCTCTCAACTTCTTGCTTTAATCTCATCAGTTATTCGCAGTAGAGTTCAGAATCGATGGTCATGCCTGGTGGTAACAGCTCATAATGAATAATGCCCTTCGAATCCCACCACACACACAGCATCACCTTGTTGCGAGTTAACCCGGGTTTCGCCACAGTCTGTGAAGCCTGACCGACCTTTGACCACGACCTTTTTCGCACGTTCTTGTCGTACGTGATCCACTTTTCATCACCAGTTATCAGCTTCTTCAAAAATGGTTCGGTTTCATGACGTCGTAATAAAGAATCACAAATGAGTACACGGTTCATTAGGTTTCTTTCAGTGAGCTCGTGAGGTACCCAAATATCTAGCTTTTTTGTGTACTCAGTTTTTTTCAAATGCGCCAAAACTGTTTTGTGGTCAATTCCCAGTTCTTCAGCTACGTCGTAACTACAGATATGCCGATCTTGCTCCACTTTTTCAAAAATGGCATCCATTTTATCTTTATATTTTAATGGGAGAGCGACGTGCATCTTTGACATCAAAATTTCCGGATTGATAACGCTTAAACCAAATTTGCGCTACTCTCACAGGCACTGCACTAGGTCCATAAACATCGCAAATTTTTTTCGCGGCTTGCGTTGCATTTTTACCTTTTTTTATAGTAAAATTTTAAAATGAATCGAATTTCTTCATTAGATTCACTCATCTTGGCGGTACGAAAAACAAATGCAAATCACATATTTTCCTAATTTGATTTTGGAATTGTTCTTTAAAATTTTAACTTTCAATGATACCAAAACCAGCCAGATACAAATAGTATAGCCAAAGAGATTTTATTACAAGTTCATACATACTATAATGCGAAAAGACTTTTTCCCCAACCTAATATAACGTTTCCGTAATATTGCATTGGCTAGTTTACGTAATTTTAAAATCCTGAAACTTAATTGTAGAATCGTCCGTTAATCCTTACTCAATCTTACAGTAGGCAGAATGGATTTAAATGATACTTGGAAAACACGATACTTTGGGAACGCGGGTAAAAATGAGGGACAGAAAACTACGTTTAATTAGTTTATCTTTGATACATAATTACGTACTAATAATAATCATCTTTAAATATAATAAAACAAAGTCACCATTTACTGTATGTGTAAAAGATATCAGACTTTTTTAACCACGCAATAGATGTGCATGCATTTTTACAATTATTTACAGATTTTTTTCTGGAAGGTTTATGTGTATATATTCACTAGCTGTCCCCCGCGGTTTCATCCGCGTTTATCGATATCATATATAGCCTATATCCATCTACGAAAAGTTCTGCATCGAATGGTAGCAGTCCCATCCCGATATGTTCATTAGTTTATAAGCAAAATGGGGTCTAGCTGTCCTGACAGTAGGCCTAGCCAAGTTACAAACGTTTCGTATCGATTCTCTTTCTACAATTGTTAACGTCTAGGCGTAAGCGATTGTAGAAAACGCTACCTTGGTAGCCAAATTGACACGACTTTGTCGATCGCTCGTTCTACAATGAACTTAGAAAAAACCTATACTTTAGTCTATGGTGAGCGTTCGAACAAACGTCAAACTAACATCAAGGTCACAGATGTGTACATTTTGCGCGGGCGGAAGTTTTGTTTTCGATTGTTACTAAAGGAATAATTGTTTTAAGTGTTAAAAAAGTAAGCGAAATAAGGTGAGTTGTTCTTATAACTGCGGAATGTAATTTTAAACATTACTGTCACTCGAAATAATATGATATCGTGCAAGGATGGAATCTAGATCTCGAGCAAGCCCAGAACAGTTCGCAGCTTAATTAGAATTTATGGAAAGGTACGTAAATTAACCGATATTTCGTAATCTTCCTTTGTTAAAATCATAGTTAGGTATATCATACTTGGGCACTTGAAAGTTAGAAACATAAACAATGACGTTATACGCGACATGAACTAATACTACCTACTACTTACGAAACAAACAAGACAATTGTGTTTGACCCTTTATTTAATCAATAGACCCTCTGTTTCTCTGAAATATTTTTAATTTAGATTCTAATTGGGTCTAAGGGAATAAAAGCTGACCGCCTGTCAGCAGGAACTGGAGATAATAAAAAAGTAGATACTACTTACTTATATTATCAGTCAGATTATTAAGCACTTATATTAACTATTAAGGGAATCTCGTTGGCTCCCTTTAATAAAGTTTTGTGTCGGAGTTCATGACAAAAGTATGTCGATTTGTCTATTCGAAATTGCAGAACATTTAAAGTTTCTGGCATTTCGCGTATTATATATTATATTATATTATCCCTGCACTGACGATTTATATTTCTTTTTCGGCGCCTAAGCCACACTTCTTCATTATGAGCGCACCACAACATATTTAAAGTATGCATTTTAAATGCTAAATGGTAAATACAGTCCAACAAAATGTTAAATAAACAAAACACTTCTCGGTTTCAACGCAGCTGGATCATATAGACGCCATTTTTTTATCGTTTTCTATTGGGTCTCGGCGAGCGCTAACTAGTCGTACAAAAACTTCGACATCATTTCGATGACGCTTGTCAAAACTGTAATTTGGCTACGGTTTATATGGGATGTAGCGATCGACATTGTAGAAACGCTCACATTTCATTCTATCATTTTGAACGACATAAACTTGGCTACCAATTATCTATTCGTTTGTTTTGACCACGTGACTTAACGTTGAGATGACGTCATTCCCATACATTTGAATAGTTTTCTATTAGCGTTAACGATTGTAGATAGTCAACATGGCTAAGCCTACAGACGTTGTCGAAATAAGTCCATACAAAAATGCAGGAACTCGATCCCAGCGCCACCAAACGGGTCCAATTGTGAATCTAAACCATTCTCGAATCCACTGGAACACACACAATAAAATCATCAAAATCTATCCAGCCTTTTAGGAGGAGTTCACTGACATACACACGTACAGTAGAATTATATATACATATAAAGATATAGATTTATATTATCTCAATCCGGCAAAGCCGAGGCGGGTCGCTAGCCGCTAATAATATAAAGTGGTAAAAAAGGACTAACCTCTAGAAATATTGAACCGAAATCGATATATTTCAACGCTCAAAAGCTACACTCCTAAGTGTTGGTTATGTTTTTATTTCGGGCACACAATGGATCCTTTGAGCCACGGGGGTGAAACCATGAAATGGATGTTCTTAACAAATAAAAATGTACTGAACTTTAGGTACTTTACTTATAGACGTTGGATGTATTTGATAATTATTATTTCTACTACACATTATAATATCTAAGTACCTATTTATTATATATAGGATAAAAGACGAATACATACATATAGTGTTGTTATGGCTTATCTATCTATCGTTTATATTTGTAGCATCTAATAACTGGAAATGGCTGCACGGGGTATGTAAATCGTTATTTGCTGAGACACATTTTGAGCCCTGACGTTTCATGTATCACGCTATCCTTACCATACAAAAGTAAATCTTGGATCGGGTACTTCAGATATTGTTTATTGACTGAATTGTAAATATCAGTCTTGGTTTAAATGTAAACTGTATTTATGTAAATAAAAATGTTAATTATTTATAGTTTATCAAAATTATTTTTTCTATGGAATGGTAAAAAGTTGATCTTAAATTGAATTCCTAATCTTTAAACTATTCAAAAATTATATCATTTGCCCCACAATATCCTATATTTTAAAATATATAATGATGCACTAAAAGCAATGTTGAACGTCTATCCCCGACCGTGGTCAGTTAAATCAGCTCAGAACTACCTTAGGAGTAACTGTATCAGATCCTTTAATGAACAAATACAGGGCACAATGTAATGCGAATACTACACTATTGTTAAAATAAGATACGGGTAGATCATTAATCGTGACGGGCCTTTTGACTTGGTTAGAATCATTGACATCCACTTCATTGGTTGTGGATTGATTCTCATTCAGGACAAATAATCACGAAGCATGAAAATGTCTGTTTGTTGTGTGTCTGGACGTAACTATATATTTAACTAGCTGATCCGACAGACGTTGTCCTGTCTTTACTATCAATATTGATTTATAATCTTCCAATTGAATCAACTGGGAAATGTGCACTAAGAAATTATAAATTAATTATGTTTTCAGTATAACTCCGACCCATGCCATAAACAATACATATTTGCAACGCGTATTCTGTCAAACGACAGACAATAATTTCAAACAGGTTACATTAAAAAAGTTTATATTGTTAAGAGCCCTAGTAAAGTATAATAAAGTTTTCTAATTTTACAAGCAATTTTCTTTATTTTTTCTTTCGTAAGACCTTCTCCTGACAATAACAAACACAACAAAAAAAGAAATAGCGAAATCGATCTAGCCGTCCATGCGTGATGCCGTGACCAAGGGAAATAGGGATTCATTCATATATATATATATATATGTGTTAATACGTATATAATAATATTTTACAGGATCAGATGGCAGTGTGAAAGAAGATGCCAGAGTATTTATAATTTTTTTTAATAAATAAAATTGATACAATTCCAGGCCTACAGGCTGTTTGGCGCTGACGGGCACGCTCTGGTGGACTTACTGCAGAGATCTTCGGAGCCAGCACCAGCGGTGGGGCAGAAGGTGCTATGCCGACATCCCTTTCAGGAATCCAAACGGGCTTACGTAATTCCCAGCAAAGTGGAACATCTATATAAGGTATTATTTATTGCCTTCTAATTGATTATGTCTATTTATCTCATATAATTAATCTTCTAATTGATAAATATATGTTAAACTATTTTGATCAATGATTTGTACGCATTATTAGCACATAATTAAACAATCATTACCTACATACCTACAGTAAATTAATAGATTGATATTGACGGCCTCTTGAGTAAGAATAAAGGCATGTGAATCACATCAATCAGTATTGAACTTATGGACTCGAGGTCTGTGTGCCCGTAATAATGTAACATTCAACGCAATTGCAGGTGTGCTGGAAGGATGGCCACGTCTGTACGCCACACAAGCCATTGTCTGTCGTGCGGGAGAGGGTCCAAACTTCGTTGCGTACTCTGCGCCAGGACATCAAAAGGAATTTAAATCCTACGCCCTACAAGGTAAAACAAAATTAGTTCTGTCATTTTTTGATTACTTCGCAATACAATAACTCAATAGATCTTTCAACAATATAGGTATAGGATTATTTTGAGCGCGGAGAAAGCTAGCAATTATATCCGAAACGAGTCAATCGTCAAAATTTATAACCTGTAAGTTTTGTGTTATCTTAAACGAACCTCCGATATGTAATACTGTCTCAGTATTCTGAAGACTTACATTTTAACCGAATTTTAAAAAAGGAGGAGATTGGTATTTGTTCGTTGTTTAATATAAATGTTCGAGCATAACTTATTTCTTTACAAAACCGATTTTAATCATGTTTACATCAGATCAGAAAGCCTGTATTTTTGCCGTCTAGGAACCCGAAATGGCATTTTTTTATGACAAGAAGGTTAGCAAGTGGGCGGATGGTCTACCTTGAATTTAAACGCTGCTGTTTGACATTGCAATACCAACTATAATTAAGATTATGTTTTCTTTAACTAAACTTTCATTGTAGGACCCACGACCTTCACCCATCGCATTCGATGTCACCAATGAGAAAAATAAAAGAGTATTTGCACCTATAAAATTCTAGATCAAATAGAGTACTGTGCTGATACATATTTAACCTTTTTGGATTCAGGTAGCTGTCAGTGACGACCTGTACAACTTCATCCACGACTTGTGGCTCCAGAATGCTCCGATTGGAGAGCTCTCATGAAACTCATGACTACCCGTATGAGGCACAAGCATGAAACAGCTATGAAATGAAGATGAGCTTTCACCTTTTTAGACTGTATTAACTTTCCCCATAAAATTGGAAATTGATCATGCGCATTAAATGTAAAATGTTTCTTCGAAAAATTATTATATAATATGTAGAATGCGATGTATGTGGTTACACAAGTACCGATTGTCTCTCCACTGTATGAGATGCTGTGTCAGTAGGTGATATATATTGGTATATATTATGTTTCACCGAGATTTCTGCTTGATAAATAACTTTGAGGTTAAGCTATGGCAAGGCAACTTAATGTACAATACCCACAGTTGGGACAGCGTTAGTATTGCACATCTTATTAGCAATAAATGCTTGAAGTCTTTCATGATAATAATAATATATAAAGTTACATTATTTTGACAGATTGAAAGAATAATTTATGATAAATCATTTGTATTAATATATATTATATAATGATCGATAAAATCGGTGAAACCTTTTTAATAATAATGTTTAAGTACATACAGTACAGTAGTTATTTTAGGTATACCTAAGTGTTTAAACTTTTATTGTTTTTTTTTTGAGGCAGTTATAATTAATACTACGAAGTAGTAGATGTAAGTTTGTTAGATTATAGATTTCAGGAACATAACTAAACCACCCATATATATTTACTATATATATATATATTACTATATAATGGCACGGCTGGTCCATAACTGTTTTTCTTGAAAAATCTGTTAATTATACCATTTCAAATTGTACCCGTAGCGAGTCAGCGCCGAACGGATCTGGCTATGATCATCATGAAGGTGCAGGTTCATATAATTCCTTGATATTGTCTGAAACTTACATTCCGATCTACCACTGGCTTTTCGACGAAGGAAAAACAGTGCGGGAACCTTCATGCCTTAGTTCGCTATGGCCCCCTGTGGTAGAATACTGGCCTTAATCTTCTTAGTTTTTAAGGTTGATGGCTAAGCATACTTTTGATTTTGTCATGTGATACGTCACATACTGGCCTGGGATAGTTTTGTCTTATATGTAGTGACTCCTAGCACGGTGTCTTCATATTTATTCATTAATGAAATGTATTTTATCAGGTAGCATATGTCTGTGCAGCGTGGACTTGTGGTGAAATTTTAAAACCCGCGGGCACACTTTCAAGTATATTGCTTATTATATTCTGATATTCTTAGTCGGGCCAAGAGTGTTCTACAAACTATGAATATTTGAATTTTGCTTATAAGCTATAATTTTTACGAAACAACGAGTTACTTCGCGAAATAATGGATTGTAAATCGTAATCGTAATACGTGAGCCCACGGTGCCATAGGTAAACATTATACCTATACTATATGAACATGTTGTTAATTTGCGGCCTGACCCAATGGCCTTTGATGTCGTATCGATTGTTATTGTTAACCACTGAGCATCTAAATATTATAATACTGTCGTCACATAAATTTTATTGTGAAAATATTTTAACCTTTGAACCCGTTCCTTATATTTATACTAGTCATAGAGAATAGGTCGCGAATAGACCTGAAATATTACTACTAACATTTCGAAATTAGTAAGCCAAGTATAAAAAGCACTGCGTTCTGTTGATGTCTGGCCATACTTTGCATACAATTTTGGAATATTATACGGACCAAAGTATACATTTACTCATCTATTTAAATAAGAACCATTTAATAATGTTGGTGAAAGAAAAAAAGAGTCTATACTTACTGTTTCATCTGAGAAAATATTTTCTTAAAGTTTTATAATTAGGTGAGTTTGTATTGAGTCGACGAACTAAGAGGAGTGGAAGTAGACACTTAGCAATATGACCAACTTACTGTTTTTTCTCGTTTTCATAATTGGTCCCAGTGTAAAAGATGTTCATATTGGTGGGTAGTTAACTCCTCACAATTACTCGGTCAACTCAATACAAAGCCAGCCTGTATATTTATTACGTACGTTAACACATACATCCAACCTTAGCTATAATATCTTAAATAACGAGACTCGCACTCACAAAAGAGTATCTCGGTAACAAATCGTCGATCAAATATAGCTTTAGTTAAAGTGCCCTTTAAATATTGGGCCAAAAAAGGGAATACACTTTGCGTTCACATATCGCCTATTCAAAAACTGGGCTTGTTCCAACTTAATGCAATCAAAGACAATGTTATCAACAACAAAGATATATTTATAAAAAAAAATACTAAACATGTAGGTGCTAAAGATTGTAACTACAAGCAATACTCTGATGTGATCTATATAGCAAATTATAGTACCTACATGCCCCAGATTGTGTTTCTTGCTCTTTCTTTTTTTATTATGAATATGGTAACTTAACTTCCCTTTTTTTGATTTTGTCTACGGCAAGAACGCTTTTCCTGATCACGGCATACAGGTGCACACCATTTTATAAACGAAGAGAAATCTTCGAAACATTGTACAAAATATGTAGGTATGTATTTATATAATGTTTTTACGATTAGTGTTAGGGATAATTAACTGGACCGAGCAGTATTTTAAGCAGCTATTCATAAAAAGGATCATAAAATATATTTAAAAAAAAATGTTTAATTCTACTTTCGGTAAAATGTCCCATACACCCTTTCTGTAATGTGCATTTAGTTTAGCCTTAATGTAGTGATAATTAAAACCTAATTTGGTACACATTGCATGTAGGTCCCTAGAATTTTAAGGTCGATGTTGTCATTGTGTTAAAATGTTTGTGATAAAGTATCAAAATATGCCGGGGCACGCCAAAAGAAGGCATACGATGAAAAATAATGTGTACCCGCCATTAGTTAATAGGCATTCAGTTATAAAATATTTATGTGCATTGTGAGAATTATTTTAAATAGTATATAGCAATACTGCACATTTTATTGTACGAATTTTCTGTTAGATTTTATTTATATAAAAGTCTTGAGTCAAATGTTGTCTTTTATTTCTGTTGCTTTTCCACTTTTTTAGGTACATTTGAATAGGTCTGTGACAAATGTTGCTATTCCCGGAACCTTTTTCTGACACCAACAAACATTCTTTAGTCACTGAGCTACATTCGTTTAATCAAAACGAATAATTTTCTGGTCTAGACGAATCATTATTATTACTCTATTAAATAGGGACCTATCTAATATATAATTCGACGAGATTAACAACCAAGTCCTATAATTTATTTTGTTCCTGTCAATAATGAATTAATATTTGACAGAGAGCTGCACCGTTTATTGACATTATTCAATTTATTTTCTACAAGCGTGAATCAGTTGCGATGAATTTGAGTTCATCAGCGTACTTTGTAGGTAGTATTTTGTTCACCTCTATTTGGCAGTGAATTTTAGTACCCATACAGTCCAGGCTATAAATATACACGCCATTTATCCCTGAATAGAAATACTTTACTAGTGACGGTTCTTAGTGTTGCGTAATATAAAAAAAATATGGAGATTCTATCTCAACTCTAAAAGAAGCGGTCAATTTTTTTTAAAAATTCGTACATGTCAACGCCAATTTTTCCATACGGATATACAAATCGATTTTTGGCTTATATGGTGCATCCCTATGCTGACATCGGATAGACGCAGTCAGCATAATAGGAGAATGGCTTCCAGCCGTAAAAGTAATAAAATTGGAACAGCATCAAATCGATTTCTACTTGAATCTGCCAATACAATAAATACAAGGTTAAAATAATGCTTTTTAAGCTTTTTGTATGATTTAAGGTCAATGAAAATTGAACTGAACTGTATATATTTTTTCTTTTAATTAAATCAGTAAACATTACAATATTATCTATAATCTGTGTTGAAGATTCTATTCCATACAATGAGAACATGCTTAGAGCATTAAGCTCATACGATGCCAAATATTGATAAGCTGTAAGTGTAATATGAATTGTCTAAAGTCAAAAATAATGAAATTTTAATTAATACTTTCTGATAATAATCTAAATAAATCCGATTCTTGAGGTTCTAGAATATATTTAATCGAATAATATTTTCAGATTCCTCACCCTATTGAAACGATTAATCGATTTCAGATCTACTTCCCTAATTCTCAACTGCTCTGACAACTCTGACAAGTAACCTCCAAAAGAAAGACTGATTTTTTATCATTTTTGTACGTAAACAAATTATTGAATCTCATTTTTTATCGTGACTGCAATTTGTTGAAGCCGGCCAGATCATATCGTAAGTAATTATTATAGTTTCATACATATTTACTATAATAGATACCCTACAAAATATGGTTAGCCTGTGGTCTGCATCTCACAAATTCGCATTTCAATCAATTACATCGTTGGAACTCATTATATATTGTTGAACCGAGTTATATTTATTTTCTGTATCATAGCTTTTCGTTTCACATGAATGTTTAGACACGGCAGGCAGATGATTATGGTGGGCATGTAAGGCTTTCTCAGGAACAAGGAAAGGAGAGAAGATCCTCGTATTAAAAAAATCATTCGATTTGTACTTTTGCGTGTATTTCGGTTGTATGATGTATAGTGCCCCAAGGCCATCTATGGAACTATGACAATTGTAATTGTTCTAAATCTATCATTTATACTTGAAATTTACCCAGTGTGATTATGAAGTATGCAAGAAATATGCATCACGCATATTTCTCCATCTTATAAAAATTATGAGATGATATATGAACATATTTATGATAAACCAAGTTTTAAATGCTAGAATAAATGAGCTAGTTGAGTGTCTATGCTTAGTTCTGTATCTCATTACCATAGTTCCAGTTGTCCAATATTCCATCCATATGAGTAGTACTAACATGAGTATCATGCTGATATCATAAATGCAAATAGAGTCTTATATTCATAAACTTTAAACTCAATTGTTATAAACCAAAATTAAGACAATGATAGGGATTCTACTAACTATACTTCCGGCACGCTATGATGGCTGTTTTGACAACTCAGATTGTCATAAGAAAAGAAACTGTATTGCTTTGGAATAAGGTAGATTTCCACTATCGTACAATTAGCTGTTGGATCAATAGATGCACCTTATTTTAAAAGAAATAAAGGTTATTTTTCATTGTCATTGTTAAACATCAAAACGGCCATCCTAGCATGCTGCAAGTTTAGTACTGCAAGACCTCATAATAATGCACAAGTGATAATTTTCTCACACAAGTAAACCCATGACTGCTGGGGTCACACATTATTGTATTCATATCCACATTCTCTAATATCCATGTCAAACATGCTTTTCAAGTATGCAGACCATTTACAGTGAAGGGTTCCAAAGTTGGCATGATTGACAGCCTAAATTCAAATATAATGATTAAGTTTAGGCATGCATAATCATAATTTTATTTGTTCACTTTATATTTCTCAGTATTTCTCTAAGATACAGTGTAAACTCTTTATAACGTTATCCTTTATAACGATAAACTCCCTATAACGTTGAAGTGAGCCCAAGTTGGTTGGTTTGTTCACTTTGTTTTGTTTTTTTTTGTTCACTCCATATAACGATAACTCTCTATAACGACAAAAAATGCTCAGTCCCTTGAGTTTCGTTATAAAGAGTTTACACTGTATAGTGAAAAATGAAGTAATTCTGCACTTGCCAAATTACAAATAGTACCTATGTAAAAAAAAATACCCAAACACATCTGTTTAATATGTATTTAAAATACCAAAGTGTTTTCAGTATTTTCTACCTTATAGTTGAAAAGTTATTCCCCACACACTTTATACATCTTTAGAATCATTAACATGGTATTGATGCGCTACCAGCATTGCATTCTGGCACCAATCTAAATCTAGCAAAATTTCAAATTGATCCAACTGGACCTGGAATAGTCACTAGGCCTTTTTTATTTTAAAATCATTCTAGTTTATATAAAAAGCATTTATTTCTTATGAAATCACAACCACTAATTTGTGCCAAATGAAATGTACTTTGTTAATAAATTAATACATTTAAAAAACTATATTACAAATAATGAAGGTTACTTGTGTCTTTCTTAAATTTTAAAGCAAATTTTGTTAACAATATCTTGTAATGTTAGCAACTTATATAGAATCACAATAAAGGCATAATTTTTGCATAATTCATGAATTTGTGTAATCAATGGCACAATAAGTAGTTCAAAATTACTTCTTATTTCATATACATCTTTATAAAACATCTCTTTTGGGGTTTAAACGCAATGAAAGCAATCTTAGAAAACAAATATGAAGTGTTATTTATCTCATTTGTCAATTGACTTCTTATAGAGTTTAAATATAAGGAGAGGCCACGACGGTGGTATCTGCTTCTACACTTGTTGGTTTTATTTTCAACGACTACTTATAAGTAAAAGACAAATCATTTCCTCGATCTTCTTCACTTTCAATTGCTATGTGCAATCGAATGCAATCAAATGCAAAATGAAATTTTACCGGATTTGTTAATCGGATCCGGCAAGCTCGCTTCGATGCTCGGGATTCGCCAGATAACTGGATGACTAGACTAGGAAAATCGGAAGCACGTCATCACTAAGGGCCTTATCACACTGGCGATTTGCGAGCGAGTTCAAAGCGAGGCGAGTACGTAGCAGGGAGCTTCACCTCGCTTTAGACTCGCTTGCAAATCGCCAGTCTTATAACGCTCTAAAACACTATACGTAAAAACCATAAAAAATAAGATTTTCTTTATCTTTTTTTGGTATTGAGAACTAATGAGATGTACTTTAATATAGCCAGGTTTAGTGATACATAATCGCTTTAGTTGTAATGTAAGGTTGTAGAATTTATAGACTTAGAACAAATTCAAATCGCTGGATAAACATCGTATAAGCTGTTCCTCACTAAGTCCGTATTAAAACTGTTCTAATTTTAAATTGATACTGCTTATTTGGTCACGATATTCGAACTCGAATTGTAATCGAGACTTTACTAAGAACTCCTATTTATTTTCCTATAGTGTTGTGGTTCATACGATCATTAGCGAACGTCAGCTAACCCTGTTATAATAAACAATGGTATTAGGTACTTGCTCGCTCCAATTCCAATAATATACCCAGCGGTGGGTCGTAAACTGCATGCAGCCGACCACCGGTATTGTCTTTGAATGTTTCTCATTAAGCTTGCCTCTATTACTGCCACACCTCAACATAACTACAACTAAATGACTCTTTACACCATAAATTCTTCTCGTTTGATGTACGTACTAATACCGATAGAAGGTCGTCTAGGAACATCTAGAGATACCATTGGGTAGAACTGAAAATTCCTAACAATTAGCCTGATTTATATAAAAGTTTTCGGATAATCGCCCCGGTAAGATAATTTTACCATTTCTTTTGTTTTAATGCTTACCAGTTCCTAAATTGGTATGTCATTGGTGTTCGTTTTGTGTTCACATGTCACTTAGGGACTTAAACTATCTTCCATGGAATGTTGGTTTCTATAACGAGACTTGCCTCCCTCTTCGGGGATGATGGACTTGATAAGTTCCTGACTTTTCAGACAAATCCTGACTTTTGGCAGTATAGCACCGCGTTATCATATTGTAGACATACTTATATATGGGTACCTACCTACATATGTCTTTGCCGTATTTTGTTATATGATAATGTTATAAATACATACAAAACTGTGTAACACAAAATGAGTAACATCCCTAACATTTATTTACTTTCATGTTGTCATAAAATGATACACTACTGTTCCACCCTTATTATTCAGATTTGCCCTTAATATTTTACAATTGCTCTTTATGGTATTATGTAGATTATTAAAACTTTATTGTGGTTAGTGAAAATATTCTTAAGACACATACATTTCTTGTTTTCTTAATGCGTGTCAGAGCAATAAGCATATCGGATTTTTGGGGTCCGAAATTCCTAGTGAGCTATTGTGCAGAGAGCGAGAGCGGGTGGAAGGATGCGCCGGGCGGGCGGTGGACGGCGCATCCGCCCTGCGTCACTGCCGTCAGTCGCCCGCCGCCGCGCGCTCGGCTGGCCGCCGACCTAAACACCCCGTATTCCCTGTACTCAGTAATGCTACCAATTCGACACAATAAACATTTGTGACTAGTTATTGAAAACTATCAACAAATAGAAAATCTTCTCAAAAATATTCATTATTTATGGTTCCGCTGGCTATATAGTTTATCGTTCTGTTTGTAAAAACATTATTTATATGTTAAATTCAAGACTTTAATTATGTTTAAAAGTTGCTGTGCGCGACCGAGTAAAAAGATCACTAAGAGCAAATCTCAATCGGAAAATATAACTATGTCTGATGCGGATTGTCTCGAAACAAAAATGAACTTAGAAGAAGTGAACCCCGAAACAAAGCCTGCGTTAACGCCAACTAATGATGAAGTAACTTCTAAAGAAGTTTTAGCCTCTAACAATGATGATATTGTGGAGGATGCTGACACTGAAAGTATTGTCAAAGTACCGATTACCGACGAAGATAATTTAGATGAGTCGGCAAGTGATATGGGCGAAAACGATACATTGGATCTGGTGTTTACTAAAAGAGAACTATCGAAAAAGCGATATTCAGTTGATTACAAGAGAAACCGGTTAGATTTTAAAAGGTTTTCTGTGGATTGTCGTCGCGATTCTGCTACTTTAGAGGAACTGGGTCGACTCGAAGAGGAATTAGCACGGACAAATTTTGATGCACGACCTGGAGGTAGACGTAAATCTACTGGAATCTTGAAATCAACAACGAGCAGTAACAACGGGATTAGTGATCTACGTCCGCCTTGTAAACCAGAGTCTGGTTCAGAGGATGATGAAGTTTTTGAGGAGAGTACTTCTAAAAATAAGGAGACCGAAGGTCCCCCTGCAACACCAGTTGGACGAGACGAGTTAGCATTACGTAGGCATAGGTTCTTTTCCGATCTAGTCTGCGCCGCCCGCGCTGCTGTTGAACATCGTGTACGTTTTGATCCACTCGGACCTGTTGTTGCCGGCACAGGTGAGTTCTTGATGAGTGTATGTACTCTAGACGTTTACACGACTTGGACATTGGAATCTATACTTACGGAACTATTAATATTTAAGTATTGTATTTATATAGAATTTGGAGTATGCAATATAAAATGACCGTTCAGTTATAAGAAAACTTATTCCTTCGTCCAACACTGCTACGATAGCCGCCTGGAATTCTTATTGCAATTTTATTGCTAGTTTATTCTTATCCGGCATGTAATAGATCTCAAATTTTAGGGGTAGGCGAAAATCGATGCCGTTGGCTGTTTCCCAAGTGCTAAAGTACTTTGCTCCCACTTCCTTAACCCTCCCCGGAGCTACACAGCCTCCGAGCCGATATCAGTAGAATACAAAATACAAATTATATAACTGAGTCTGTGGCCATAGATAAAATTAATCACTATCTCCCTGACGCTGTCGAATAACCGTATGAAAAAGTGCTATGGATTTTTGCATCACTACGCATTATATTTTTTTTTTACATGTCTTTGCTTTGATTTAAAAAAAGAAACGATAATTAATAATTACATATTATTGATCATCGCCATATAAGCGTACGGCAGTTGCCAACCCACTGTTGGGTTTGGGTTTTCTTTATCTTTTGAACACAAAACATGATTATTGATTTTGTGTGTTACCTTTGGGATTATACGGTCCGAGGACTGGCCGATCCTCTTAAGAGGCTGTGTTAGAAGTTATTACGCCTTACACAGACTTAATAACTTCTAATACAGCCCGTTTGAGATAAAGGTAGGTCAGTACCGAGACCCACATTCCTCTGAGATAAGCCAATGCTTTGAAATGTAGCACTTAAATTAAAAATATATATATATAGTTTTCTGTAGAGCTACAATTTACAAATTAGTTAACTGAAACCGATACTTTTTGTTTGCGAACCGCATAATTACATTATGTGTACCTTTACGCGGCCGGAATTCGCAAACATGTTAATTACGCGTCCTATATTCGGAAAAAATAGGCCATGGGTCTTGGTAATCTTAGTATTTTATTATTAGCGTAACATGTAACAAAACATATCGTATATTACCTACAATTTATGTCACAAACTCCCGCTATTCGATTTTTATGCGAAAAGATACTTTGGATTTACTATTTATGTACAAACTTGTCTCGTTGACCTTTATGTAGGGTTTTTTATGTTTACTTTATAAGAAAATGTGAACTTAGGTTGGGTAGTGCTGTTGCTAACAAATATTTACAGTATGTCGAACATACATGGCCTGTAGTTATGTTAGATATTTGTCCCAAGGGGTAAAGGGGTTCGTTGAAGAACATATAACATAGCTCGAAACTAAAATATTTCATGACCATTTTATACAATTTATATTCAGTCACTATAAATTTGGCCTACTTTGAAACCTACCTTACTTCAAATAATTTTATCTATTACTAGCTGACCCGACAGACGTTGTCCTGTCTTAACAATGAATATTGAATTCGAATGTTCCGATTGAATCGACTGTGAAATGTGCAATAAGAAATTATAAATTAATTATGTTATCAATATAATTCCGACTCATGTCTCTATTTTAAACGATATTTGCAGCGCGCATTCTGTCAATCGCTCCAGCTGTATAACGACTGACAATAATAAATGTTTAAATTGTCAAAAGCGCTAGTAAAGTGGTTAAGGTTTCATAAAATTTCTAATTTTCCGCGCAACTTTCTTAATTTTTTCGTTCATAAGAACCATCTCCTGACAATAACAAACACAACAAAAAACGAATTAGCGAAATCGGTCCAGCCGTCTATGCGTGATGCCGAGGGAAATAGGGATTCATTTATATATATATATGATGGCTTTCCACACAAGAATCATTGTTTTTTCGGGGTTTGATTCTCAACCATAACAATTTATAGCTGTATCTCTTTAACCGTGATAGGCTAAATGGAATTTATTATTTTGTGAGAGAAATAAATTTTGAAATAATAAACTTTTGTTTTTGCTGGATTCAAATCCAGATCATGATAGGTAGGTAGATACTTGAACTTTTTACAGAGTGAATATTATATATGTGTGAATAAAGACGTGAGTAGTGTTGTTTTGGCGTTTTTTGCTCGATTTAATTCTCTTATTCAAATCTTATTTTTATATACTGTTATAGCGCCTCTCTTGATACTTTTAAGAAAGTATTCATTGAAAACGTACATTGTATTAAATCTTGTATACATAGTACGGAGCCCTTTGTTTCCGATTCGCTATTGGACGGTTTATATTTTTTTGTAAAATATAGGTATAGGAAGTCCTTTCCACCGACTTAGGGGTCGATTTTACAAGAAACTTGATATTCTAATTTAATTTTATTCGCTTCGAACAATATTAACGCCAAGTTTTGATTTCAACTTCCACAGAAAAGTTAATACAATCCGTATTTCCTCCTTTTACGTGGTTTAATTTCGGAAAATCCTTTATAAGTAGTTCAAATTTCATATTTTTGCCTAGCGGTTTTAGGTGAAAATAAAAAAAAAATATCCTGGGACATTCTATACACACTGCCATCTGGTCCCAAACTAAGCAGAGCTTGTACTATGGAAACCAGATAACTGATATACTGCATATACAACTTTTTTTTTTTAATACATACTTATATAGATATTTACACCCAGACACAGAACAAACAGACATGTTCTTGCACACAAATGTTTGTCCTGGATGGGAATCGAACCTACGACCTACGTTTGGGCAGTCAGAGCGTTAACCACCAAGCCGCCTGTCTATGGTTGTGCGTGATCTGTCAGTCAGCCAGAAAACATTTTTATTTATATATAGCTATATTACCAGTGAATTCACTTAGGCGTAGGTATCGAATGTGACATTAAATATTCACATGTGGGTACGGTATCGGTTACTGGTCGCGTATCTCAGCCCGTACCCAATCCTCATCATTTATGATTATGACCTACGTCATCGCGATCTGAGTCATGGCGGTGGTTCTCTCAAGCGAAGCGTTCATCAGATAGTGAGGTTAGCTAGCCGGTCATAGTAGAGTTTCTAGAGAACGGTTAGCCGGCAGCCGTTCGAGTTGGTCTCTGAATCACCTACACATCCGTCCGTGGCGACTCCGCCCGCAACCGCGTTCACCAGTATTCGGCGACTCACGCGCATGCTTACACGCATTGTTAATTTTTTCTCCGCTATCAGTGCATGAAAAACAACGGTTTAGTGCTCAGTGTCTGTTTGTTATCATTTAAAGGATTTTTTAAGCAGATTTTTCGGTAAGTTAAATATACGCTCATACTATTATTTAGAGTTAATGTTATTAATTACAGAAACTAATCACCATTATGGTTATAAGTTGTTATCACCAGTTGAATATGGGATCAAACCTAAATATTTGTATAATGATACACCGAACTTTAGTTCGATACATAATTTATTAAAAAAAGTATGCTTACATCACCCATATGTGTATAGGAAAAATAATATTGAGGTAAATGTTGTTTATAAATGCCAGGAGTCACAAATATATCTATATATATATTTGAATTATTATTTCGATGTCCCTATTATTTTATACTGTGATGTAGCCATAACTAATTTTTTTCAATCTAAAAGTAAACGTTTATCAATATCGAGTGATGTGTACCATTCAACCACCGGATGGCATAGAGCTCACATATATGCAATGTCATTCAACTATATTGTATGTGTCCAAGTATAGTTAAAGCCTCATTATATTTATGTGTGACAGTATCGATTCGCTTTTTATGTTAATATTTACGTGCTGTGTGTTGCCTTTGTACTTACTCTTTATTCTGTACAGGCTTTTGTTTAATTTTCTGTCAGACAACAATTTGTATACTTAACAAATGATCGTTAATTATCTTTGAAACGAGTTATTAGATACACTAATATGTTTATATTAGTCGTATTCTGTACCCGTACCCAAACGTAAAATTCTCGGGTTCAACGACGAAGTACATTTTATAATAGATTGAGGATTTGATCCTCGGTCAGAAATACACAGCAGGCGTTGTGCCTCCAATCTAATAAAATATCGGTTTCAACTTCGATACCGAGAGCATTCACGAATCGCCACAACTGGTGATTTTAATAACTGGATGTTTTATGATCTGTCAATCTTATCACTATCACTAAAGTCGGTTGTCAAACGTCAGCAATTTTGATAACACATTACAAGTTTTTTTGTGTAGACAATAATAACCTATTTCATTTATCGTTTATAACGAGCACATATTGCACCGTAGGTAGCGCAAAGCGTTATTGAAGCGTTCATTTGGCATTTCCTTTATTTTCAATGTAGCTTTTTTGTATCATGACACGGTGTTGAACTAGGAAACGGCTCCATGCTATGCCCAATCGATTCCACTCATCCGCTATTGTTCGTGACCCATTGGTCCGCTCATGTGGAAAGAACATAGTTATATATTGGTTTAGTCCTGAGAATTAGGGACTTCTATAAAATTTGCTTCGCCGCTTATATTTATTAAGTATTTGATTTAGAATATTTTGCAGTTACTTACTGATATTTACAAATGATTTTAAATTCAAATTTATTCCTATTTATAATAATTTTTCCTAGGAAATAGCAGCATAAGTTTTGATGTTTTCATTTCGCCTAGTTGAGTATAGTGTACGATCGCAAAAGTAATCACTTACCTGAGTTCGGGATATGAGAATTATGATCTTGCTACCTCGAGAGGCATGCACCTGCTTTTACTGGAATGCCCATTTCTCTAAAAGGTTTCTTTTTAAAGTTATGAATGATTTCGGTTAAAATATTAAAAAAAATATTCTGTTCTTATATGCCATGGTATTTATAAATCCGATTTTACCGGAGGAAATTTAATCAGCCATTACATTATTGTTACTTCAGTTTAATTATTAAACTCATTTTTGTAAACATCCTTTTGATCCTAAAATCAATGTTAAAGATAGGCGAACCCTTTAATATTGTAAAATATTCAATGTTGGTGCTCCGATTTTAGAGCTTAGTTTGATATGACCAGCTGGCACGACTCCCGAGTTTAATATAAATATAGAATGAAGAATATTACTGGAAGGCAAACATTCTGACATCACCTCTCGTAAGTTCTCATAGTATTTAATGTATTGATATGTTAATGACCTTAGAACTCCGTAATATTAATAATTCAATTAAGATTTGTCCGTGACATGTGGTCTAGTTACTTATCTGTAGAATTTACTATCTGATTAATAATGCTGAGAAGATCCAGGTGGTACGTGCTAGAGTAAGGTGTTCATTAAAAATGTATTTGAGTGTCTCGTTTAGTAAGGCGGTGCGGTGGTAACGAATGTAGAGCACGCTAAGGGTGCTACTTCCTCACCCTACAGGTTGCAACTACCTTCACCTGGTACTACTATGTAACATAGGCCCTTGGCTTTGTAATTTCATAGCCGTAAATATATTCAGAAAAAATGTATTAGTAGATAACTGATTGTCGATTTTTTTTTATGAAGAACTTTTTTTGTCTTTTTTTTGGTGTGGAACCATCGTCGTCGAACGTAGAACAACTCACTAAAGTTTCTTCGCTATCGGGAAAATAGTATAAGAAGTTACCAAGGCTATCTATAACTTTATAAAAATGTATACCGGTCTTATACATTTTTTTGCCATTATAGGAGATCAAAGCAACACACATTCTGTGAAATTGTTGTATTATTACGGTTAAAAAAATACGGCTTTGTGACAGATAGACAGATGGCGTAGGCTTAGTTATAGGGTCTCGGTCACCCTTTGGGTAAAAACTTCTGTCTATGTCTGTCTCTACAGCTCTTAGCATCGATAAATGCTGTTGACCTTTTAATTTTATACAGGTAGAACTTGCTTGTTTTCGTCTAATGTGATAAAACTCTCTTATATCCAAAAAAATATTGTGATTTTGCAATCCGGATTTTTTTTAATCACACCCATTTATTACGGCCTATGTTATAAATTTGAACGCTACGCTACAAATTGAGAATACTAGAACTCGTGAATTAATAAATAAAAAAACGTTTAATTTTTTTTGTTTGAAGTTTCACACTAGATGCATCCCCTTTTGATATAACCGCGTCGATACGCTTTTGAAGCTGAAGCAGGTCAAGCGAGGTTTCATTGGTAGACATATATATATACTAGACAGCTACAACATATAAGTTCAACTCAATGTCTACATATACTAAACATATGGCAGACTATTAGCGAAACTGCTGTGCAACAGATGGTCCCTTACATCCACGAACGGACGTACCACAGACTTGAATACTTCTTAATTATTTGCAGTGACAACATTACAGATGTTAATCTTGTCACAGACAAATGTATCTTGTCGTTTCCATAATGTCCACAGAACCTACCACTTATGGTAAATTTCACTATGCCTAAGCTGAGTTTTAGTTATTTGTATTCGGTTCTTTTGCTAAATATATCAACAATTAAAACGAAAAAGCCTATATTGTGACTTTTACCAATTATGTAGTTGTTTACCTTCTTCCAATTACCCATTTTTTATTATAAGCTCCAACGGTCAGTCTTATAGCTGAACAAAGCTTTGAGTAACTTAAGAGTTTATAGGGGCTCTTTTAATTAGCTATTCTTATTCTCTGGGTATTTATTATAGACGACTTGGTATGGTGGCTCAGCTTGGTTTATAATGAGCTTAAAAGTGTTTTTTCATAACAGTGCGCTTCATAATAATTTAAATTTATTACCGAGGCGTGTTTCTGTACCTAAACGTATAATGCTTAGAAATAGGTGCAGAAAATGTGAGACAGCCTTAGCTACCTTTTGTTGGCAGCTTCCTCTGATTAAAATTATGGCACCTTTGCTTACCTATCCTTCTATTTGCACTACTGACTATAGAAAGTTAAAGATGTAATTTCAATATAATTCACTAATAAACGAAATTAATAACAATAAAAAAATAAGACGTCAAAAATTATAATGTACTAGCTGTCCGGACAGACGTTGTCCTGCCAAAATAAGTCCATACAAAAATTCAGGGTTTCGATCGCAGCGCCCCCTACCGGGTCCAATTGTAAATCTAAACCATTCTCGAATCTCCACGAACACACACAAAAAATTTCATCAAAATCGGTCCAGTCGTTTAGGAGGAGTTCAGTCACATACACACGCACACAAGAAATATATATATTAAGATATGTCTAAACCGAAAACAAGAAGGCTTTCAAAACTAAATTTAGAATATTTTATTCTTATGCAATATAATAATGATATTCTACTAACTAACTAATTTCTCTAGTAGTTTAATTTAATACCCAGCATGCGGTTTTCATGTCGCGCTTTGTGGTATCTTATAAATAAGTAGGTAACTGAACGCAGTCACCGTTAGTTAGATCATAAAACATGGCAACTAGTGTCTGAGGTCTTGTTACTTACGTAGAGTATTTCACTGTATTCCATGTAATAAAGCTGTAACGAAGCTGTAACAATCCTTGTCGTAAACCTGTAACTATTGGACATCAATTGTTAAATTACTTGGTCATGGACACAGTCAGCCAGCATCAGAAAAAAGGTAAGCTCACGGCTTTTCAAAACATTGTGTGTGAAGAAAGTACATACATGAAAAAGTCTATAAGAAAACATATTGTACTCGAATTATATAAAAAAATCGAAAGTATCTGTCTTTTTTACATTTTTCACAGTTATAAACAACTGAACGGAGGTTGATGGAATTCGTTAAGGAGATAGATTGTATGTTGGGGAAGGACATAGGCTACCTTTTGTCTCAGAAAATATTCTTTTATTCTCCCTTTACCTTCTAGACAACAATCCTTTTTATTAAAGTAGTGGATTAATATATTGTCTGTGACACAAGGTACGTTAGTTTTATATTGGCTTATCGTCAATAAGGCTATACCTATAATATTTCTTTATTACAACTTTAGTATTACGAGCAATTTAGATAAACATAACAGTAGCCAATCAATTGGGTTGATCGTTAGACGGCAGTGAGAAGATTTTCATTCCAATATTTGTATTACGATGGGGCGTCCTGTGTCCTGTTGTTGTTTTATTAGATTTTTTGTTATCTCATGAGAATTTATGTAACGGGTTACGGTAATTAGTCATTCTAGATTTGGTCTGGCCTTGGCCGTGCAAAAGTACGAAAATAAACACTTCACTGCTCACACACGCACACATCCATAGCGTAACACTAATGCGTGTTTTAGGAGACTGATTCATATAATCACGAATTCAAATGAGCGAATCTTTTTGAATAGAATATTACCAAATATATCTAGCATATCTATAGCAATCAGTATCTGATGTATTAATAAAATGTGATTTATGCTAGTTATTGATTAATAATAGTTGGTAGGTAATCTGCCCGTATAAATTAGATAATGCCATGAAGTATAACTTAAAGTTTGTTTCAGATGAAGGCCATTTAGAGATCAAAGAATGTTTAATGACCAATCAACCCTTTTGCTCGATAAGGTTCATCGGCATCTTTATACAATTAAACATTTAATAATTAGATGAACTTTATTTCAGAAGTTATTGAATTATTTTTATAAATGGAACGGACTATAGTTAGTTAAACTGGCGGCACGCTTTGATCACCCTTTTGAGGTTATAGAATTTAATGGAAATTTTGACTTTATTAGTTATGAAATAAGGTGCATTTATTGATCCAAAACTTGATTGTAGGATGTTGAGGAAATATAAAACAGTATGATACTTGTAGATACATTTGTTAGAAAGGTGAGGTACTATGAAATTACTGGCAATCATGTTCCAGGGTCGACAACATTGATGCATGTGGTATTGCAAATGTATTAAGCGCCATGACCACTTACCATCAGGTGGACCGTCTGTCTGTTTGTCTGCCTAATGAGTTGCTATGGGTGTTTTTGTTTTATCTGTGGTTTTAAAGTCATTGCCATTTCGTTAGTGTAGGCTTTATAAGCAGTTATGAAGGACGAAGTTTATCAAAAGTACCAATGATTCGGAAGTCTGCCTTATATTGAAAAGAACCGGCAATGTACTTAATTAATCCCATTGCTGCATAATTTCTGTTTCGCTGGATACAGTTTATTCAACGGTGCTTGCAGTTCAACGATGCGACCTCAATGGTGTCCTTATATGTCTGTGACTCAACCGCTTACAGGCTGGCCAAGCGGCCACTGTCCGTCCAGTTTTTATATCTGGCACAGAATCAGCAAAATATTGTTATTGAACTGACATCTTAAGCAACATTATTAAGAGAGAGAGCGATTTTTTGAAGTTCGTGTGTTGTTCACTGCAACTAATTTTCATATTATGTCATTGATAAAAAGCTACTCTATTCCCATGTAACATAGGCTATGTTATAAACTCGAGATACATTAGATCTCTAGGGAACGTGGGTAAAACTTCGGGACGGTAGCTAGTTATATATAAAGTGTCATTGGCTTTTTATAATTATGTTTTTAATGTTTTTATCTATGTCCGGAATTGCCATATGTTGGTACAAACGTCCACATTGTACAGTGACACTGATAGAGAGTTAGATGAATGGGTTCTGAAAGAGAAATTACTTCAAGAAACCGTTATTTCGAAAAATAACAAAAAAATCAGCGAAAGATTTATTTTAGGTTAGGTTACTTGAATAACCCACGCCCGGGTATCACATTGCGAAACCTGTTACCTTTGTTTATACAGAATTGATACGGGATTAACCTAGGTGTATTTGAAATGTGAAAGTTTGAATATTTATGTCTGGATGAATGTGAGTTAAATCCACATAAATGGATTTTTATAAAAATTGCCAGACAGATAGAAAACGTTCTGTATTACACAAAAGATGTAGATGGTGTGCTAAGTGTATGGCTGTATCCTTGGAAAATAAAAGATCCCCACAGAATACGAGTAAATCCGCAGTGTAGAAGCTAGTAAGCATATAAATATTGTAATGAAAACAATTGAATACGAATAGGAACATGAGAAACGCGATAGGTAGAGGCGAATGAAGCAAACGTTGGCTATGTGTGTATTCGTGTATTGGATAATGTCGTTGCGAAATGTTTATCACAGAATTTCTCGAACTCAAAGATTGGTGCCAACGTTCGGAGCCAGCGTAAACAGGCTCGTTATAATTCTTCCAACGTAGACTGTTTACGATTTTATTCGTCTTTAATGAGCCAATGACGCATCTTTAGACGGATATTTGACTATGGTGGTTTGTATTTTGTTGAAGACTAAATTTGTGATAATAATTTACCAATTCCTAATATGTTACTATTAACAACCATTTGCTAGCATATCTTAATTATAAATAGTACCTAATTAATAACTCTCGATATATTAGGGGACGTAATTTAATGCTGTTTTTTATCTGGCGATATAAAATTATCAAAACATAAATATCCGCTAGATACTACTTATGCCTACTGTGCTACACACATTATAATGTATGCATAAACAGATCGAGATTGAAAATATACAAGTTTATACGTTATGTACAGTTACGAACAAAGAAATTGACTCATTACTGGCTAATTACCTTGGCGCAAGGATTTACAGTACCACTTCGACGATAAAACATTGGCTGTCCTTATCTATCTGCATAAAATCCTACATGGTTCAATGCATTGCACAAAATAATGTTGCTCGCATATTTTTTTGCTCATCGCCCTAATCGCTACTGTGTGCCCTCCAACAAATTCAATTATGGAGAAGTAAAGTGCTAGCTCATTTTATTAATTTTCAAGAGTAGATGTTAACATGATTAACGATAAAATAGATAGACACTTAATAGATCTTTGTTAAAATCTTTATTTATAATTTTATTGTTCTCTTCTAACGTTGATATTTGTTGTTCTGCGCCCCTATCTTTACGGATGTCGGCGATCATCATGAGACAAATGCCTAGCGTGGCAGAGTCCTATGTTCAAATTCACATTTTAATATTATCATACTAAGTTGCTCTGGGCCTTTCCTCAATAATACGTGTTTAATACGCTTTTTTTAGCTTCAGACGTATGTTAGTTTGTAACGGAATCTTTGAACAAGATTTTGACCCCCTTCAAGACGTCGGATTAACTCGAAATTTGGCATACTTATTAAGGACCGATGACAATTCAATATTTTAAATAGTTTGACCCGTCATCCTTACTAGGATAATCAGGATTAACGGTTTGACTAAAAAATTAAAAATAAATAATAGTTTAAAAAAACTAAAAAACACGCTTTTATTAACAATCCAACTAAAGAATTGAAAATAAATTTGAATTAAGAACAGTGTAAATAAGAAAAATATGTATTTTATTGTAAAAAAGCGTGGGGTGCTGTTGAAGATATTATCAAAATGATAATCCTTCTACTCATATCTGTCAATGAAATATTTATAATTATTGACACCAAGCACGCCACGCTTTTTTAACAATAAAATACATTTTTTTCTTATTTACACTGTTCTTAACACTTAATAGCACTTAATTCAAAATTATTTTCTATTTTTTATTTATGATTTAAATCATGTCGTTTTGTTTTCATTATTTTACAATATTTCAGTCCTCATTGTAGTAATCAGTCTGATATTTTTAAACAAAGGATCCATAACATTCATTTGATACTACGAGTATATCAGTTCAAAAGTGTTGTTCGTGCTCTATAATTTATCTGTGCACACGTTTAATTGGGTATCCTTTATTTAAAAAATGTTGTTCAGTAGAGGGTTCACTTACCGGAGCGGTCTGCCTGCTTGCCGTTACTACTTGATATAAAAAAATAAACGTTATTTATACAATAAAGGATTCTCATCGGTTTGATGGGTGAATAGCCCAGGGGATACCCACCGTAAAATTTTAAGACCGCAACCCTCCCTACATCGCCCGTTTGCTAACTAGGGACCTGCGTCTTTTTACCATTTCGTTTTTAATTTTAAGTAAATATATATGATTTTTTATCTTTTATAAAGATATCAGCCTATGTTTGTTTCTACATATTACCGTCACAGTATAATTAAATAAACGGGTTACTAAATCGACAGGCCAGTTAGTTTGGTGGTTAGCGACTCTGACTACCAAACCGAAGGTCGCGGGTTCGATTCCCACCCAAGACAAACATTTGTATGCATAAACATGTCTGTTTGTTCTGTGTCTGGGTGTAAATATCTATATAAGTATATATTAAGAAAAAATATTTTTAGTATTATATATGTAGTAGGTATATATGTTATCTGGTTGCCATAGTACAAGCTCTGCTTAGTTTGGGATCAGATGGCCGTGTGTAAAAAAATGTTTCGGGATATTTAATCTTCAATTGGCGTACTGATCGCCGTCCGTCGTGAGGCGTACTGATCGCCGTCCGTCGTGAGCTTGTAGCTGAGGTTCATAACAACTGGAATTCATCTGCAGAGGATTTGTGGGTAACCCTCACACTTCGTACTCGGAAGACCAGCAGTAACTACAAAATGCACATATGCGTGGTATACTTGTGTGACCAAAAACGTGGTAACTCGGCGGCAACTCAACTAGCACACTTCTCTGATAGCCTTTTAGACATTGCTATGACCCATCCGTTAGATAAGTTCATTATCTTGGGTGACTTCAATCTGCCTAACATTTCATGGAAGCCAGCGGACGATGGTCACTCATTACACCCTCATAATCTACAGGGAATGCACCAATTTGTTTTTTTTTGACAATCTTAATACGTGTAGTCTATCCCAATATAACCATCACTTAAATATGAATAACCGGATTCTGGATTTGATTCTGTCCAATAGTACCATTTCTGTTACCACCAGTGATTCTCCCTTGTATCTGAAGACCCCCACCACAAGGCCTTGTGCATTTAGTGCTGATGTTGTGAAACTCCATAACATTATTCCTCTAGTCTACCTGAAATTTCTTTATCACGCCGGAGACTACAGCGCAATATCTGATAATTTAAACACTATAAAATGGCAGCACGAAATCGGTAGTAGATCCTTAGAAGATGCAGTTTCTTTTGTTTACGATACTTTAAAGAGGCAGCGTGATTCTTTTATCCCCTCCAAAAACACGACTGTTTCTCGTAAATATCCATTATGGTATAAAACTCCTCTTATAAAGATCCTTAAAGAAAAACATAAATTTCATTTAAAATATAAGAAATATCATAACAGATCTGATCTTATCTCTTTCACCACACTGAGAGATCGCGCCCGTACTTTGGAGAGTGAACTGTACAAGCAACATATAAGCAGAATTGAGGAAAATATAAAAAAAAATCCTAAAGCATTCTGGTCTTACGTCAAAAGTAAAAACCAATCTAACTCATATCCATCAGTCCTTAAATTTGGTAACCGCTCATCCGACAACGGGCACGATATCTGCAACATGTTTGGTGAGTATTTTCACACCACATTCTTAAATAATTCTCAATCAGTTCCTAATGGTAATGATGAATATACTGAATCAAAATCTGATATTAACACGATAGTAATAGACGAAGATGAAATATTAAGATTGTTTAAATCTTTAGATCTGAATAAGGCAGCTGGACCCGACACCATTCCACCAGTTTTTATTGTGAGATGTGCCAAAAGCTTAGCTTACCCACTCTCGCTTTTATATAGACGCTCAATTGCAGAGGGTATCGTCCCAACTATATGGAAATCGGCATTCGTTACTCCTATACATAAAAAGGGGCCAAAGGACGTGGTGGAGAACTACAGACAGATCTCTAAATTATGTGTGTTTGCCAAAGTCCTAGAGAAGATTGTCTACAGACAGCTGTACTCTTCTATTAAGCAATCTTTAAGTGAATACCAACATGGTTTCTTAAAGGGTAGATCCACAACATCAAACCTTATTCTGTGTAGTGAATTTCTTTCTTCTCATATGAGCAAACCATCTCAAGTAGACGTCATCTACACGGACTACAGCAAGGCATTTGATCGCATAGATCACGTCATTCTCCTACGGAAGCTCCAGGCATTTGTTAGTGGAAACTTATATAGATGGTTTTGTTCGTATGTCGAAAACAGATGTCAGACAGTGGTGCTTAACGGTTACTCGTCTTCGCCTATGTTCATCCCCTCCGGAGTACCCCAGGGTTCCCTGCTAGGACCCCTTCTTTTTTCTATCTTTATAAATGACGTCTCTTCGTGTTTCACACATTCCAAAATCTTACTTTACGCTGATGACTTAAAAATTCTGTGCCCCATCCAAAACGCTGAAAATGCTCTCGATTTACAACAAGACCTTGACAGATTTCAACGCTACTGTACTAAACATAAGCTTGACCTTAACGTTTCCAAATGTTACATCTGCTCGTATACTCGTAAACCACATATTATTTTACATAGTTATTGCCTCAATAACACGCCAATATCTAGGGTTACTAAGATCAGGGATCTCGGCGTTACCCTAGACACTAAATTAATTTTTGATGAACACATTAACGACATCATCAACAAGGCTTCAAGAGCACTTGGCTTTGTTTTGAGACTCTCTTCAGAATTTCACTCCATAAAAACTTTTAAAATACTCTATTGTGCATTTGTACGCAGCCATCTAGAATACTGTTCCCAAATCTGGAACCCAACCTACAAAATTTACGTTTCACGGTTAGAAAGCATCCAAAAACGTTTCCTTCGGTTTATACAATTCCGTTCGAAATCATATTCCAAAGATTATTTATCACGCTGCAGACAATTTCACATGTTGCCTCTCTCAGAGCGTAGGCGTATAGCGGACCTTTCTTTTCTACTGAAAATAGCTAACGGATCAATTGACTGCCCTGAGCTGCTGAGTTATCTGGGGCTATGTACACCTACAATCCCATTAAGAAAGCCCAAACTATTACATGTTCCGGTAACACGAACTAACTATAGACAAAATTCCTTTCTCATTAGGGCGGGTAGATGCTACAATTCTACTGCTGCTCAAACTGATATTGACCTATTTGACACATCAGTATCACACCTTAAAAAAACACTAGCTGGAATATTTTTCCAATAAGTATATACCTGTACTAGGTATATTTACCTTTATTTATCTTTTATTTTACCTTTTATTTACCTTTTATTTATCTAGGTAGGTACTTTTATCATTAGGTAGTTATCGATTGATGTTGTTAGTATGATGTATGTTGTGGGATAACCGAACTGAAGAAATTGTAAATGTATATTTTCTGTATTGTTAATTTGTATTGCTACCGTCTACTTTGATTTAAGTCTTTTGGCTTGTGACTTGGATCACTGTAATATTTTATTCACTCTTCGTTCACTTTCCCCTCTTTCTATATACTATATGTTTGTTAATACGTGAAAACTTGTAATTGGCCTTCTACTTTATACTCTGTCTGTATTCAATCAATTATATACCTAGCTGTAAGTTTTCCTCAAAATAATAAAATAAAAAAAATAAAAAATATTTAATTATAAATGTTACACTTTCGATTTTTCTACTTTTGTACGCTGTTTAGTAGGAATCAACAGTAGTCTCTTTTCAATAAATAATTCATATTGCGGTGTTATTTGATATCGATTATACGTGTACCCTATTGCACCAACGCTGTGAAGGTAAAGAGACAGGTAGGTATCATGTTTTGCTATCACTTACCATTTTATCAACATACGAATTGTATGTGAGTATATATTTCTCTTTAAAATAAGTGTTCTTATCGTAGCATATCTTCTACAACACCAGTCGATTGCGAGCGTCCAATCAGTGTAGTAAAGTTCTGTGATTAATTTGTACATCAAAAGGAATATTTAAGAACAAAGTCGTTCTGTATTACAAATAACATGGATTCAAATAGTGTACGGAATAATATGCGGGAGCTTATACAAATATTTGAAGCACGAGTAAATGTTGCTGAGGAAGAGGATGCCGCGGGAACGGATATTGCGAATGCAACTCAAGAGGCCTACAATTCCGCTTTAGGTACGATTAAATGACGTGTCATTTTATAAATACACAACTCGTTCCAAACTATGAATAATAATGACAAAATTAATTATGTACCAAGCCCTGCCAAAAGTAATGACTTTTGGAGCACCTGTTACCTAAAATGTATACTTGCTCAGTCATGTTCGTTTAATACTTTACCTCGCTACTTCGTTTGACTGCTCTTTTTGTTTTGGTTCCATTTGTTTGCAAATTTTATTAATTTTTATATACATTGTACATGAAATGATCTACCTAACTTATTATGTGTCAGCCGAAATCGTTATCAGTAGTTACTAATCTATTACGCTGTGATTACTGAGTCACCGCTTATTTTGAGTCATCATCCGTGTTTACTTCAAGGAATTTCGCAAAAACACAGGGCAGACGAGGATAATCGACATCGTTGGTATCGGGTGAAGGTTCCAAGTTGTCACATAACCTTGTTTTTCAATAGTTTATCTACAAAGTTTGTAACTTTGTCAACACGATAATGTTATGTGGCTGTTTTCTTACATAGTTATATATATATATATATATTAAGTTTCTTTGAATCTGTTTTATTGCTTCTTGTCGTTATACCTTGAGCGTTCCATAAACCGCAAACGAAATCGAGGTATTTTCATGATCTGGTGTTTTTTCGTATGTACTTAATAAAGGTACCTTGTATCCCAGGGAAAGGTAACATCCCTCGGGAACGCGAGCGAAACCCCGGGGGACGAATATTTTTATAATATTATCTATATTAAGTAAATCAATACTTAGACCATAAATATGTATAGGAATTTTAGAATGTCAAATACAACGTGTTACAAAATACCCCGTAAAAATTAATTAATTGTTAAAGCCAACAACCATAATAAGCTGTCATGTCAGGGAACCAGATTATTTAACAGAAAGGCCTACGTACCTATTTTACCTAATAATCGTCTACTTTAATAGGTTTTCTATGTTTCATTCATAAAAATCAGTTTTTTTTTTCGGGTATGTTATACAGCGTTACTACGGTTCTTAAATATTGTGAATGGACTCGTTACAAGGCCCCATTTAACCTCCTTTCGGCTTAGGTAGTTTTGTAACAGCCTGTATAATGTACAAAGTTATTTCAAAAACTATGAAATTAATGGTTTTAGTATTACAGTACAGAGATATACGGTTACCTATGGTGCTTACCAAAGTTGTCAAATACCTACATGAAATGAACCGCTCATTTAAAAGGGTACCTTTGACAACACAAGCTTTAGATATAATCCGAAACAAATTCGTTTGAAATTTGAAGATTAACTCCCTAAATCAGACACGAGTTTCCAAATATCGGGGGAATTTGACATTACACATGTCAGTGATATGAAAGCTCCATATTTAGATCGTTAACTACATATTTTTAATTGCTATTATGATTATTCTAACAATTTATTTTGTTACATATTATACTAATGCTCTCAAATATTTTGCAATTCTAAATTGACATACTGGTACTATTGGTTTTTGTCGAACGGTTGTCGTAGTTTATACCTAAACTCATTGACTTTTTAACAAAAAATATGCAAATTAGGTAGTATTGGTTCAATAAACACGTATCTATAGTACATACATATTTCATTATACCTATTTTTACCCGACTACGGCAAGCCAAAAGAAGGAGAAATGCGGTATTATCGATAAAATTAAATTCTTCTTCATACACCATCGGTCTTCCTTTTATACCAGTTTCTGATCTAAAATTACATGAGCTAATACAATTAAAGCATCAGATGATAAAATGAATTACACCAGTGTTTTCATAGAAATAAGACGCCGCTTCAGTGTATAAAGTGGTTTGCCCTCTTACTCGCTCTGGTTGTTGAAGAACCTACTGTACATACATTTCCGACAATACGCGTCTCTTACAGTTTCATAGCTAGAACTATATAATTTCCTATGATGTTTATTGTTATTTGACGGTGGGTAATATCCTAGTTAGGAACAACGTTTGCTTGATATCGGTTTCTCGATATTGCTCGTCGGCTGTCATTATGAAGATGTAATTACATGAAATTTACTCCGTCAACAATTCCTTCTATCTTTTATCTTATGTTGCGGTTTAATAAACATAACTAAATTGTATTTTTAGATACTTTCTGTACTTATTTTTGATTCTCTACGCTATTTAAATTTTAGCAAATTAAATAACCTTTGCTTGAAGTTGAGGTTAGCGTAGTTGAGGCGCATTCCAGTAGCTTGAGATGTTTGATGTACCCGTATTGTTAAAATCAACCCTTGTGGAATATTTATAATAATCAAGTCATTGTTAACAGGAGGTGACGTCGAGGCATTAGCAGCTTCTCAGAGTCCAGCATCAGACCTCGAGACATTGATAGAGCGCTTGGAGCGCGTCACCTCGCGGCTTGAGAGACTACCGCTGCTGCGCGCGCGCACGCCGACCCCGCCGCGCTCGCCCGTGCCATCGCCCGCTTCGGTGCCCACACCACCGCCATACGAATCTCTAGAAACAATATTTATTGAAACTGACAACATGAGCGTGAACGGATATCAAGACATTGTTCAGGTGAGTCATCTTGTTCATTAACTTCATCTGCTCTTTTTCGTATAACATCGACCGTCTCTCCGTCTCCGGCTGTTACGGGCCCTAGTGCTCTTTCCTGTTCAAACCAGAAAAATAATATGTTATTTCTCGAGCATATAGGTCTACTCACAAAGCTTTCTTTATCGCCGCTTTTATTTTTATGGAGGCTTCCCATGGGTTATATGCAACACAATTATATGTACAAGTCGTTCTGAATAGAAGAGCAAAGTACTTTGTAGATATTATAGTCATTAGCAGAGGCGTTGCGTCAATCTACTCGCAATCAACTATACTTTCATAACGATAGGAGGGTGACCCGTTACTAAGGTGATTACTTGCCACCACTACCACTACATGGGAGTGTTCCTTAATTATTAAGTCGTTTATATGACGTTTTTCCTTCATTGAATGGACCTTGGTTTTTTTGCCTTATTGGAATCTGAGTGGAAACGTTGATCGGAACATCTGTAGACATAAATAATAGTAACAAAAATGCTTCTAGGTTATTATTTTCTTCGTTGTACATGTGCAGTCAGAAGTGACTTTACAATTATAGGTTTTAAGGACAACAGCTGAAGTTAAGGTCAAATTTCAGGCATCTGCTAATTAAATACAAGTGTTTTGGAAGAAGTATCCATATGTTGTCGAGTCACCTGCTTGGTTATTATTTAAAGTTCAGTACATAGTGAAACAACTTCGTTATTATATTTGTTTAAGGAAACATTTGACTGTTTGATTCTTCAGTACATTGTTAGGTGTTTTCTGAAAAGGGTGTTAATTATGTCGTTAATTCTAAAGGTTTGTATATACCGAATACACTTCCAATGAGTCAACCTGCCCCCTTATTCAGGAGGCCTCGGAGAGCATATCTCTCACGTGGTTAGTAGTATTAGCGTAGTTAGCGAAAGAGACAGAGCACGGAGGCCGCGACTTCCTCGAGTTTGTGTTATTTTCTATACAGAATCGAGCCCCAGTACTCTAAGTAAAACCAAGTAACATCGTAATAATCCGTGTAATCTAAAATAATTTCATTCAAGGAAAATTTGAGATGGCTTCCATTTAAAGCTACGATTCTTTGAACCGTTGTTATTTTAACTTAAGACTTTAAAAGCCATCCATTTAGCTAAATACTTAAGCAGTTGTTCATGAAAAAGGGGTTTCTGCGTTCTTTGTAATCCTACTAAAGCGTAACCTTGAAAGATTACACTTCAATTCCTATCATAAAATGTTGAGTTTCAGTTATCATTCTAAGAAATGTTGTACGAATATACCTCGGAAAATCGACAAGTCTTTTTGTCTTTTTTACATTCAAATTACTTTTTTATTATCACAAAACCTTGTAATTATTACATTTTAGTTTAATTAATTCTACTACATTACACCAGGGTACACATGTGTATTGTACACATGTCAATGTGTGGTTAATTAATGATAATCACACATTGACAAGGCACGAGCTTCACACCCGCTGGTCAGGAAGTGTCGCTCATTAGCAATTTCCCCTCGTACGGGCAACAAAGCTCCCTTCTCTTCAAATACTTTTTCTCTGTTTACAATAAGTCTTAACTGTCCTAAGGATCGCCCTTTAAGTGTTTATTTATGTTCGTTGGGACTACTTTCCGGTCTAGAGATTCGCCCTTTTGTTTGATGAAATTAAAACTTTGTTATTTCTGTGAAGGCTTCCAGCTTGAAGCTATCCAGCCAATAAAACAATCACTTTTGTTAAGTTCTCACCCTTCACTGTTGTGATGTTTGACTGCTTCGTGATTTATTTTATTCAAACAATCCAATTCTAATAGTTATAGGCCTAAGATTAAGTCATTGAATATCAATAGAACGAAATAATTAATAAAAAATGCCTCTCAGAGTTAAATTGGTTTTCAGAAACAATTTATTTCAGCAATAGAAACTTATCTTATACTAGCTGTTCCCGCGGTTTCACCTGCGTTCCCGAGGTATGTTTCATTTTCCTGACACAAAAAGTATCCTATGTGTTATTCCCGGGTATTTTCTCTATATGTGCCAAGTTTCATCCAAATCCGTTTGGTAGTTTTTGCGTGATAGAGTAACAAACATGCATACATACAAACTTTCGCATTTATAATTAGTAGAATACTAGGATGTAGGTATCTTAAGCTTAATCTGAGTGTTTGTGATTCTCAAGCATATAACTATGACATTCATTGTTCCAAACTTGTTAGTATCAATATTAATTAACTCGAGCGAAGGCTACCGTGATGTGGATTGGCTCAATTCCCAGAGGTTAGCAGGAGTAATTGCAACTAACGATACGACTTTATCTCAATTTGTATTTTATTGTAATGTTACATAACATGTCATGTCTTAAGGGTATCGATTTATTAAACCCTACTCCAGCTTTGTAGTTTTCCTTTGATCTTAAAAGCGAGAGAGAGAGATAGTATGGAATAAATTCTTTGGGATTTAATTAATGTCTTGTTGCCCAGTTTTTGTCGTATTAATTCGCTAGTACCTAAATTACCTACTACAATTCTATATTTAATTGAGCAAATTGCCTTCAATAATATTTAGTAAGCCTGTGTACCTGCCAGAGAGATCTTATCGCACCCTCAGAACGATAGCTTAACTCAAAAAATCACTTTTTCCACATCTCTGATTGGGGCCCTTTCGCACTGAGCGAGTTAAGCCCTTATCGTACTGAGGGTGCGTTATGTTTCCCGGGATTCAAATAAAGTCTACGTCACTCGGAAATAGTGTAGCTAATAACAGTGAAAGATTTTTTGAAAACAACTACTGACTGTTTTTTAGATTCGATATTCAAACACAACATCTCCCCCCAAGATACAAAGTACTCTAATTTCCACACAACATCTGATAGCCCGATACTTGAGGACGGTTATAGGCTATTTAACATCACGCTACGACGCTTAGCAGTCGAGAAAAAAACTGCAGCACGAACGCTATGTGAACACGAAGTAATAGCGCGGCCGAATACATAGACCACGTTCTACCCTAGTGACAACGCGTGCCTCTAACCCCAGGGAAGTGAGATTTAAATATGAACGAATTGCTGGCAGATTGGTGTAACGCTAGGTTCCAAGTCACCATGACGTGATTATATCAGACGGCGTCACAACAACTGACTATTTACTATATTCTGTACTAGCTGACCCCCGCGGTTTTACCCGCGTTCCCGCGGGATATCACATTTTCCCGGGATAAAAATTAGCCTATATGTTATTCCAGGATATGCTTTATCTATGTGCCGAGTTTCATCCATATCTGTTTAGTAGTTTTTGCGTGAAAGAGTAACAAACATACTTACATACAAATCTTTCCTCTTTATAATATTATATAGTAGTATAGATTATTCTGTATTCAAACACTACAAGTTATTTTGGAGATTACCTCCTACTTCAAACTAAAACTATACCCATTTATAAAATTTGTAGTAATTTTGTTATGTGTAGGTATTTCTTGTGCTAAATTACTTGTCTTTGTAACAGGGCCCGCTGCGCACCTACCTGGAGCTGTCCCAGCAGATTGGCGGCGACGTCGCCACGCACGCCAACCTCGTCAATGCCGCTTTTCAGTAAGTTTTACGGTCTTAAACTAGCCATGTAATTATTTTAAACAGTGAACAGCACTTTCGAAAATATATTTTAATACTTTAATTGATTAATGATAATGATCATTATAAAATTTTATTATTTGCGTGTCGATCGTTTTGGCTAAATTTGTTTAGACCAGAATTCTGCCAGACGTACTGTGTCGTCTGTAGCATTATATATACAACCGCCATTACAGCTAATAGGGATCATGCATAACATGCTATTTGCAAACCTTACAAATATTTGACGCAAAATATTCTTCTGTAATAATTTTCTGTAACATCTGTAGAAATCACTTTACTGTAGAGATTCTAGAGATAGGTACCTACAGCGATGAATTAATCGCGTTACGTCAGTCGCGTTGAATCGATCGTGTCATGTCATATAAATGATATATGTACTCTGACAAATTATGAATAGCTCATACAAAATGTTTACACATAATATATTTCCCTTTAAAATCATAAAAAGATTGTTTTTACTCTTTTGTTGGCATCTAAGTCATATACTGAAATAGCGATATCCGGAAATGATGCATTCTTTGAAGACAAAAATGGAATTAAGGTCCCAAAGAGTTTATGGTTTTCGTTTACTATATGGAACCTAATATATTTTTATTACTCACCTTACATAAAGTAACGATTTAAACACAGGGTTTTAGGGAACTAGAAAATGTCCACGAAGTTTATGACTTTGTTCTTTTTAGGGCGCAACTTCGCTACATCCAATTGGCGACTACTATAAGGAAGCAATCGCTAGGACAGGAGATGGAGCTGTTGGCGCCAACTAGTGAAAAAATCTCCGCCATTCAGCAGTTCCGTGAGAAGAACCGCGCTTCGAAACTGTTCAACCATCTCTCAGCCATATCTGAGAGTATTCCCGCTCTAGGATGGGTAGCGGTGACTCCTACTCCCGCACCCTATGTGAAAGAGATGAATGATGCGGGACAGTTCTACACGAACCGCGTGTTGAAGGAGTGGAAGGAGAAAGACAAGAAGCACGCTGAGTGGTGCCGCGCCTGGGTACAGGTGCTGTCAGATCTGCAGGCTTACGTCAAGCAGCATCACACGACGGGTCTTGTATGGTCCGGTGAGTACAATTTACGATTTTTTACTTGCTATACGAAAACCGTCGATTGTCATTTAACTTACAGCTGGAAGGGCGTTGAGCATTCGCGGGAACTCTAGTAAAAGTGCAGAGTTTGTCCGGGGAAGTACTACCACCATACCCATTTCCTTTCCATCGTGAAACAGTAGTGCACATGCATTACTGTGTTTCGGTTAGAAAGGTAAGGGAGCCGGTGAAATTACAGGCATATGAGACTTAATAACTTCATGTCTCAGGGTCGATAACGCATTGGCGATGGTCTGATGTGGCAAAGGTCCATAGGCGGTGTTGTTTGTCGGCTCATGTGGTATAAAAAAAAAATAGGAGTACAATGAATTTTTTTGTCTCTAAAATAAAAACGTAGCTACCTTTACACCCGCGTTTCTGAGGAATCTAATGTGTTCCGGGAATAGAACATAGCCTTCGTCACCCGGGAATAGTGTAGCTGATAGAAATCAGTGAAAGTTTTTTTGAAATCGGATGATTAGTTTGGTAAATTTAAAATAACTTTCAAATTTAATTGTAATTAAAATAAGTATGATGTAATAAAATTTAAGTTTCCCTGATATATTCAACGCATTAGACATTCGTAGTCGCAGAGCCGTGTAGTACTTACACGAGAAAGTCAGTGAATGGAACCCTCATTCATTAGGCATGAACCTGTGCTGTTGCTGAATACGAGCGCATGCCTAAACACTGAATATTTTAAACGAGTTGATGCCGCTGTTTGTGACCACATTTAACTTATATATTCAGTGTTATGCAGTTGTTGTACAAGCTTTTGAGTAAATATTATGCTCACAACAAAACTTGTCATGTTGAAAAGCGTAGTGTTCCAGCCATGGAAACAATTTTACGGCCCTGGGAGCTGTCGAGTGCGGCAAGTTAAATAACCCGAAGTAATTAAGTTTTTATGTACCTAGTAGTGCATTAAATATACAATTCATATTAAAGGAGTTTACTACGGGTTACTTAGAGGTTTATCTACATGAATAGATTTAAAAACCCGATATAATAGACAAGATTACGACTATAATATTATAGTTTTCGTTAAAGTCGTCAAGATGACATATTAGAAGTCCCATAACAAATTAAACTGTCTGTTATTCCGAGGTCTCGTCTAATATTGTAACTATTTCGCCTGAAGATGTTGACAGGGGTAACAAACTTTACCTCTATAACCGACCGACTGTTCTCGGCTCGAGTGTATAGTAAATATAACTGAATTGTTTTTTTTGCCGTGAAATATTTAACTAGGTACTGTAATTTTGACCCCAAAAAAGTTAGGTTAACTCTTGCATAAAAATATTGCATTAAGGGCGGAGATTTCGAGCTCGTAGTGTGATTTATTTTTTTTACATTATTTTGTATTTGTTAGGTACGAGTGCGGGCCTGCCACCGCCGTCGGTCGGCGGCGTGCCACCGCCCCCGATGGGCGGCATGCCCCCACCGCCGCCCGTGCTTCCCGAAGCTGACTTCTCCAACATGACGGTTGACGACCGCAGTGCACTCTTCGCTGAGATCAACAAGGGCGAGAACATTACTAGCAGTGAGTGATACTGTCATTTCTCGAAGTTCCAAGGAGTTATGCCTCGTCATAACTCCTTCTGGGGTCAGTCGAATGCCGAACGCAAGCTCATTTAAATATATATATTTATAAATATAGGTCTTTGGTAGAGTTCGCCCACTATCACCATACCTATTTCCGCCATGAAGCAGAAGTGCACTTGTATTACTGTGGGTTGGAATGGTAAGGGAGATGCATGTGAAATATGGTTTGTATGTCAAGTAACTACGTATTGGATTCGCGTAATGACAATAAAATATAAGTAAGCTAATTTTGCATGAAATTAAATTAATTTATTCAGTAATAATATACATACTTATCAGTCGGAACTGTTTCAGTCTTTTGACTCACCAGCTTCGAAGATAAGGGAACAGTAATTTAATATAATTTTTTTGTTGTGTTTAATTTAATAAAAAATAGTTTTTGAATATGCAATAAATACCTGTTCATACGTCCGTATGAATGATTTGCACATTTTTCTTTAGTTTGATAAGAACGTATCTAACTATAGTTATACTATTTTAAAATTTAGATACCCCGTTTCTTTATTTCTATATAATAAAAAGATGATGATACAGTCAGATTTTTTGATATATAAGAAACTACCGTAACATATACAAATAACCACCAAAATGCGTCGATGAAACCATTATGGTAAAATCTTTCTGGGTCAAAATGGTAAATAAGCGACCATGTACGAGATGGACTCGCATACGAAGGAAAAAATCACGTTCGTTGTATGGGGAGCCCTTATTTTTTTTTAGTTTATAATATTGCTATTCTTTGTTGTTATAGCGGTCGTAGTAGTACTCACTCTGTGAATATTTCATGTGTCCACCTATTACGGTTCAAAAGATACTGTGACAGACGGCCGGACGGTCCCAGAACCCTAAAAAAAACTATCCTAAAACGATAATGCCGTCACCGCTATAAATACAACTTAAGTCGATTACAATGTGAAAAAGATAAAAGCAGTAATAGCAACTTAATTATTTTGAATTACAAAAACATTTTATTATCTTTAAAATGTATGCACATTTTGTCAGTGGCTTAGTCATCCAACATAGTACCAGTGATTATTTTAACTTATGAACGATATGTTTCTTGGAAATAGTTTATTATTATAATTTATTATATTCATTCATTTTAACAATTCAATAATTTGCTTCACCCATTACCTTATTACGTTCATGGGGATATAGTAAATTGTTTTATTTCTGTCGATTCTGATGAAATAGTGCTAAAATGTGGCTCTAAATGAACGTAAATTTACCCCACGGCGCATTCGCCTACTCATCAGTATTTTTGGAGTTTTGAAAATGGTTAATCATTCGTTTTGCGGCAGGTCTCCGCAAGGTGACGTCCGAGATGCAAACGCACAAGAACCCCGCGCTGCGGCAGGGGCCGGCGCCCTTCAAGGCGTCGGGCGCGGCGTCGCAGCCGCTGCAGCCGCTGCCGCAGCCCGGCGCCGGCCGCCTGCCCGACAAACCGCCCGTGTTCACGCGCGACGGCAAGAAGTGGCTCATTGTGAGTATTTGTTGCACGCGACGACACCCCCGTGGTACCTAAGGGGAGAGCCGTGGTAGAGGTCGTGGGAAACCTACAACTTTCAGGATTTCGGTGAAGGAAACCCGTGAGGAAACCTTAAGTTGCTAATGTAGTATTGGCTCGCTCCGACAGCTACATATGCGACCCAGTTCCCTTTTTCAAGATTTTGTATGCTATGCCACTCACCGAGGTCATATTGGTGGGCGTACCCAGGCTCAACCCAAGTAAAGGGAAAATTCCTTGAGCTTTCGGTGAAGGGAGACACAGAAAACTGGTAAGGCTGGCCTGGCTGGCTACCGCCCCCGTCTAATATCGCTGTGTTACGATTGCACTTGAGATCTGATCCTCTTTAATAGTGGTTAGCAGTTATTATACAACCACCAGTCAGGTCAGATAGAACAGAATTGGCCTCTTTTATCACTCAAAAAGTGTTTTACGTCTAAATTTGACTGTTGATACGCAAAGTAAATTCCTAAACCGGCGTATTGTGACTTATAAGGAAAATATATAATAGTACTGTTTATTTAAAATGATGCGATAAAATAAATATAGAATGTATGTTTACGCATGAATCCAATGTATCTAGCCCCAATTATTATTTGTATGAGCAGTCAACAATGACTTACTTTTTCCATCCTCAGGAATACCAAAAGGGCAATCAGAACTTGGTGGTAGACAACGCGGACATGAACAACGTGGTATACATGTACCGCTGCCGCGACTCTGCGCTCACTGTTAAAGGCAAGATCAACGGCGTCGTGCTCGACTCTTGCACTAAATGTGCCGTCGTGTTTGACAACCTCGTCTCCAGCATAGAATTCGTCAACTGCCAATCTGTGCAGATGCAGGTGAGTTCTATAATCATAGCCATTTGTTTAGTCATGGCTCTAAACAGGCGCTTCGAAGGTTCCCCCCGTTCGGAAGACAGCTTTGAACTGAGAGGAACCGGCATGAAATTCGGCAAGGATAAATATTTCGATATATTTTTTAATTCAATTCTTTACATAAAATGGCTTGTATTTAACTACGGCATGCTCGAATTAATGCTTATTCTGGATCCGCTGTTGTGGGCACTACCCCTCGGATTTCAATATTCTATTGATGTTTTGAATATTCCATATCACGGATATTGAAAACAAACCTCATTAGATCTCCATATAATGAAAAGATATCGTTTGCTTAGTCACGGACTGTTAATTAACTAACATAGTGCATCATTAAAATACTTCGATAAAATTAATAGACTAGATATTCCTGTTCGAGCATCATTATAATGAGACACTCATTATTAACTATATATGTGTAATAAAATAAAAAAAAGTAATACAACTATACAAAACTTCAGAGTGCAATGAGGTCACGGCATTCGGCTGTTTCCAGATTGTCGCCATTTATATCTTCTGAGCCTGTTTCACTACGTAATTCTTCTAATATAGAGAGCCTGTTCGAACCTTTGCCTTGGTAAATACCGCCTGAATATTTTGAATCGACATCTTGGGAGTCGTAGAATTCTCCAGCTACAGCGGTTTCAGGAACATCCTGCAATACAAATTAAAGTCAGAAACCGACTTGCATAAGTTGCCGTTAATCCTCGAATGATTTAGTTTACACCGTAGCAAGAGAAGTTGATAATTTGTTTTGCAATAATGCCTGGGACCCAGATTAGTTTACATTGACAAAATTTCTGACCTGTTACTAAGATCCGAAGATTCATACCTCATAGTTTCCATAACCGTAAGTCCTGTTTGTGTTCTGAGCCCAGCTGAAGTTGTACTCGTCTAGGCTCATGTCATGGTAACTGTTCCTTAAATCACTGTCTGTGTCTGAACACTCTCGTGGCTTGGAGTAATCTCCCATCGCTTCCTGCGACGCCGCGTCTATCGGGTGCGGGTCCAAATTGAGGATCGACAGTTTGGTGTTGATCACCATATTTAGAGTTTTCTGCCATTCTTCTAGAAGTTGCTTTATGTTATCCATCTGGGAAGGAGAATGAGCAATTTATATGGAAAAAATACCTAATAGTTTCTTATCTACCCATGTCGGTCGGTGTACTTACTTTTTTCTTTAATGCAGCCTGTTTATTAGCGCGTCGTAGTCTCTTTTGTTTGATGTAGTGTTTCAAGTATGCGACTTTGTAAACGTTCGTAACTTTGACGATCTTGACGCGGCAGTCCTGTCTGACGTCACCGTCGCTCAGGGAGGAGTAGATGCTGTGCTCGGGGCTACTGGGTTGCGATTGCACACACTCCCCGCAATCCATCTTTTCCTCCTGCCCCTCGGGTATCGCGACCTGGTCGTACTTCAGCTCCTTCAGTAATTCCATGATGAAATCGCAGTCTGAAAAACGACGATATTTGTACGTTGTAACCGCGCATTTAACGCGTCGATAGCAAATTAACAATCAATTGAAATCAATTCACGTTTCATTAATGTTTGTGTCGACAATTTGAATAAACTGGAGCTAACGTTAATACGGAATAATCGACTGATGAATATTCATTATTGAGGGTAGTTTACCTATTCGATGAATCATAAATATAAAATGGCACGAGTGGTCACCTTCGCGGTCTTGTTCGGCGACGAGGTCGACGAGGTCGGCTCGGTCTGCTTGGTCGGCTTGGTCGTGGCCGGCGTCCCAGGCGGCACTGGCGGCGGCGCTGGCGGCGGCGTGCAGCGCGCGGCCGAGCGCGTGGTCGGCGGCGATGACGCGGCGCACGCGCGCGCGCACGCGCATGAAGCGTAGCGCGCTGCGGCGCCGCTGCTCCGCGCGCTCCGTGAACTCAGAGTCGCGGACGCATAATTTCGTGTTCACTATTTGAATCTAACAATAGTATTTTTTGCTAAAATAATATTCATAAAACATAGATTGTGATACAAGGTCTAAAAGCAGTGCAATGGGAAATTGAACATCGCGCAACTTGGCGCACTCGATACGATGACGCTATGCTTGCAATATAATATGTTAGTGCTCAGTGACCTGTTTATTTATATTATTGAAGCACTCATTCGGTAGTATCATGAAAGTTAAACTACGAAATTTAGAAAGTCCAAACTCGCTTACCTGCAGCTGTATGTCCTCCAATTCAATTTGCCTTAGCTTTAGTCTCTCTCGGGACAATTGGTAAATACTTTTTAAACATCTGTACATATATAGGCCCGTCGGAACGTATTTGAGGAGAAACAATATCTATGGAATATTCAGAAATTTATTCATGGATGCTTCATTATAGCCGAATCTAGCTTAAAGCGCAACGCTAACGCGAAACTCACTAGTTCACTAATAAATCAAACATCATATTATATTACTCCACTTTATATTACTCCTACGCTGCGACTAGAAGTAGTTTAGAAAGCAAATCAAGTAATGGTATAGTTTACACTACAGGTTGTTTAGGGAAGCCTAAAACATACCATGTTAATGAATGTAAAACGTATGTAAATGCCATACAACGTGCTGATACAAAACTGTCCAAATGGTAATCCATAGTGGTCAATTACAGAAGACCAGGGACTCCACGTGGCGCCGTTTGACACCTCGTCTCTGACCTCGCGATCCTCTATGTTCATAATCTTTCTGAGTCGAAGGGCGGAGAGTATTGTCGCTAATGTTAAAATTAAAGTAAACATCTAAAAGTATATGAAGTACAAAATTTACACATTTGAATTATTTATGAAATTTTGAAATAAATAACAAAAAATCTTGACAGTGACGTTTGCGCGTTACGGTTCGGTGACAGAAGACTTCGTTCTACCTTCAAATATTTTATTCTTTTTTAATTTATATAATTTAATACAGCCTCTATGCTTTTTCTCCTGGTGAAGCTTAATCTGGGTCGAATTCAAATAATGTCGATTATCTTTGCCAGTATAATTGTTGTGTAATGTATTATCTTCGACGTAAAAATAAATGTTATGTGAACTATGCATTCCCCTAACATGAATAGGTTTTAAATTGATCTTATGTGCAGGTCCTGGGCAAAGTGCCAACAGTATCCATCGACAAGACCGACGGTTGCCAGATCTACCTGTCCCAAGAGTCACTCGAGGTGGAGATCGTCAGCTCCAAATCGTCCGAGATGAATGTGCTTGTGCCCAAGGCCAACGGCGACTATGTAAGTAGTTGGTGTTATTATAAATTAAATTATTCTACCTATACAATTTCTGTTTTACACTTCTGGCTCTTGTCGCTTTCCCGTAAATGTAAATTTTTGATTACATTCTATCTCCAAGGTTTTTAAAAAATGTTGTACATAATGACTCCTAAGTCATAGGTAGTCCTAGTTTAGGAGTCAGGGTTTCAACTTTTGTGCGCCTTTAATTAATAACCTTGTGAACTTTAACTAGATATTAAGCATTTTGTAAGGACTTGTATCAATGAAGCATTATTATTAATTCGTATGAATACATAATAAGCTGGATTAAATAACTGATTGGCGTAGAGCTTAAATATTATCCATCATCAAACTAATGATCCATATGTTGTTGTAGAGCGAGCACCCGATACCGGAGCAGTTCAAGACGCTCCTAAACAAGTCGGCGACCGGACTCACCACCACCCCCGTCGAGAACAAGGGCTAAGGAGCACACACTCGCGCCCGGGAACTCTTACGCTACCAATACCTACTAGCTTTATTATCTATTAGCTACATATTCGACGCGAGGCGAGTCTCATCAATTTATGATAATATATTTTGCACGGTCTAGTTCAATATTAGTTCACTTACAACGATTCGCCTCGGAAGTTTCTAAACTTAAGCACTGATTAACGGTCATTTTCACTATACCGTTAACGTTCTCGGGCTTAAGGTGCGTTTATGTTTTATCGTCATTATTATAAGAGTAATAACTTCATTTCTTGCTCATCTCGCTCGTTCGTAGTATTTAAATTATAATTAATCTAATATGACGTAGAGATAACTGTAACTCAAGTATTTACTGGCCTTTATGTGTGATGTGAAGATGTTTCTTACACCCATTGTACTGGTCTGAGATTTTGACATTATTATCAAGAGGTTACGATCGCTTTGAGTACCGCATGGTACGGTAATAACTTAGTTAAGTTAGCTGTAAGTCGTGTGACTGTCTCGAGATTTTTTTGAAGTAATGTTTGCATTCTCGACTATCGCTTTCTGATATAATTAGCTCAAACAGTGATTCAAAAACCCCGATAAGTGTGGGCCCGTCTTGGTCTATTCTTTATTCTAATCTTGCTTCATGTGGAACTAATATTTTTATTAAATGTCTGTCTCATTGATATACTAACTAATATTATTTTTCAAATAAGGACATACTTTTTTTAACTTATTATTGTAATTATTATTTTGTATTGAATTGAAGTATTAATTATAATAACATTATTATTATTGAATTACAGTGTAATTTGTATTCAGATAATTATTGTCATTGTGACTTCGTAAATAGGAATTGTAATTATTTATTATGCCATCAGTTTTTGAAGAATATAATATTGTACTACAAATTTGCATTATGTTAATTTATTTGTCGAGAGATTAAACTTGTTTTTAAGATGACTGCTTTCTTTTTTATAGTGTACTCACTATTCACTATAATTGTTGAGTTATAAAACTTAAGCTAAAATTATCGCTGCAGTACTAGTGACTGAAAGAATTAGCCATCTGGTCTGATCCGTTTGTACTATGTAAACCAGTTAGCTGATTTACTTATTGTATTATGTTATTATTTTAAAGTAATGACACTAATAGATATTGACACCCAGATATACAACAAACAGACATGTTCATGTGCATAAATGTTTGTTCTCGTAGACTTTAAACCCTTCCAAGAGCATATCTTATATAAATAACTTACGTTTAGAACTCACGTCTTGTGGACTTGCAGTCAAGGTATCGTAGTCAATAACAACCGGCCGACAATAGGCTAAAGTTTAGTGTGCGTCAAGCTTTTAGCTAATTGATTTTAGTAACTGTGTGAGCTCAAACTAACAAACATAGGGTAGTAATTAGAAAGTCTTAATAGGCATGAAAAGAAACAACCATTTCATAAGTTATAATTTTTATTTCATTGAAGTTATGGATTACGTCGTCCATTTGAACATTAATTGTATTGTTCGAACGGAAAAGGCATTCCATTATTAATAAATAGTTTTTATTAGCAGAAGTAGTGTTGTGGTAAACAAAAATAAAGGCCGTCGACATATCTATAGCTATATTTACAAACCAGCCCGAGTAACATTAAATATGGCATAGCAAATAGTTTCCAGCGACATGATGACAAAAAATATTTAGAAGACTGAAAATAGTGATTCACTTTTGCACAGTTTTACCGAGTCTAAACTCAATGAACTTATATCTACTTATAAAATATCAGTCGAATTCAGAAAATTTACCCTAAGTCCTAAATACTGGCTTATAAGTAATTTTAAATGTCTATTAATTTAATCTGGATCTTTGCTAGAGTAATTAAACGCTGGTCTATTGCAATGCCATTCATCGCTGCCGTCGGAACATTCTAGAAAACCGTTGCAAATGCTCGACGCGGCCAAGCATTCGCCGAGAGGACATCTGTACCCTTTACAGGTGTCTATTTTGGTTGCTCTTCTGTTCTCTGCTGCTTCTAAATCAGAGTAGAAATCCTCAGCCGAGTCATATTCGTCTGAGGTTGTAGTTTCGTTGTGATGTGGCGTGTAAGTAGTTATCACGCTGTCGATCCAGTCGATGTAGTTGGAGACTTTTGTGTAGACGCCGGGTCGATTTGCGCGGGCGCACCCGTACCCGTTGCTGGTGACGCCGTAGATGTACCATCTATCAGATTCCTGTACAATGACGAATTGTTGAGTAATATTATTAGAGTTTGAACCCAGAACCTAATATGCATTAAAATTGTGTTTACTGTTCATATCTGGCAGAAGGACAGCAGTCTCAACTACATATGTTTAACGTATGCATTAGGTAAATATCTATACTAATACAGGAGTTGTATTAGAAAAATAAGGAAAATTAAGTCAGCTGAAGTAGCAATAGCCAGGATCCATTGCTTAAAGATTATGCTGCTGAACAAAGGCCTCTCTCTAACTGCAAGTATACTTTCGCAATTCACTGCTATTGCGATTTGTATTTCTATCCTTATGTGGGTTAGGTTACCTGGCACATGAGTGGTCCTCCCGAGTCCCCGAGGCAGGCGTCCCGTCCGCCGCGCTCGTAGCCCGCGCAGAACATGTCGTCTGTCACGCGGTACAGGGGCAGCAGCCGCGTGCGACGACGGCACTCCGCTGTCGATATCACCGGCAATTCCACTTCTTGTAACGTGTCCGCTGTGGTTATTAAATAAAAAATTGACATGAAGGATTATAGATCACCTGAAATATATTGCACAAAATATATGAGTAGGTACCTACCGATATTAGCAACCCTAATGTATATGAAGCTATTGTATATTCGCATCTAAATATTTTAAATCCTGAATTTTGATTATTAGATAGCTCCATAAAAGGTTAATTGAGTGCAAAATAACACCTGACATATAACATTACAAGCCTGAGCTGACGACCACAGTGTAGATTTTTTTTCTGGAATATGGAAATTTTCTGCCAGAATTGAGCCAATACCATTCATAGCCATACCTTCCTTCCTGTAATAATGGTCATATGATAAACAGTTTGACTTACGAAACACCCGCTCGTGTTCATAAAGCTGTCCCCACCCGACGACAGTACAGTGGTGTCCAGCCGGTGGACTGGCGCGCGCCGGCGGCAGACAGGCGGGTCGCAGGCGCGCGTGGAGCGGCACCGCGTCTACCCGCAGCAGCGCGATGTCGTTGCGGAACCCGCGCGCGGCGTACCGCGGGTGCAGGACCACTTGTCGCACCACAGACACCACCTCCCACGGCCCGCGAGGCCAAGCTCCACGACGTAACGCGCCCAAACGAGCTACCCAGTGGGCTTCAGTTGCTCTATGGAAAGTAGTTTAGTAGGACAATTGATGAAGATTAACGGCCAAAATTAATATTCTATCTCTGGGTTACGGTTACGTGGTTTTATATTTCATTCAAACACACATTATTCCAACGATATTAGATCGGGATTATTTTTCTTTTGTGCTAAAAGTTTTTAATGTTCTGAAAAAATGCCTTTAGCCAAATGCCAAGCTTAGCAGTGCACTAACCGTAGGACACATTCTTGTCTCTCGTTCAATCGCATGGATTCCATCAAATGGATAAAAAATAACATAAAACGTGTAATTAATTGTATTAGTTTAATATCCTGGTTTTGACTACAATATCACCATGATAATCTATTAAACTGGGCTTTAAGAAATGATTAGCATACTCACTGGTAAAAGCAATGGCTGGCAGAAAGCAGCCACTGGGCGTGCACTAGCGTGGCGCCGCACTGGAAGTCTCCGTCGCGGTAGAGCGCGGCCTGCCACGGCCACGCGCCCGCCGCTGCGCCGTCACCGCCCACCACCCTGCTCCGGCGCACGTGTCCGTCAGATTCAGCCCTTACATCACTACCCCACATATATATTGCTTTCGCCCCGTGGTTTTATTCGTGTTTTAGTAACTTGTGGTTCTTTCCGGGTTTTAATTGAATTGTAACGCGTTGAGTCAACGGTGTAATTGGGGAGCAAACATCCAAATAAACGAACTGTCTCGCAATTTATCAGTAATCTATCATAATTTGAAAAAAAGATTGTACCACATCAGGGGTGGATTTTACAATCCCAAATTTGCTATTTTTCTATTCATGAAGCAGTGTAGTGTAGGAATGTGATTCGCATGAAAAGTGATGTAAAACGGTTATAAAATACCATATGTTGATCACGTCCCAGACTCCCAGTTAATATACGGGATTCGTGACAATTTAAAGAGAGCTTTCGTTACAGTACGTGTGCCCTATGTATTGAATAAGCAATGCTTGATGTAGGAACATTTATAGGAGAATAGTTCCAACCAATCATATTATTTATTGTGGGAGCGAATATTATTCCATTATTTACGGATTCAGAAAATTCTAACTTAGTTGTAGTACAGTGTAAACTCTTTATAACGAAACTCAAGGGACTGAGCATTTTTTGTCGTTATAGAGAGTTATCGTTATATGGAGTGAACAAAAAAAACCAAATTAACAAGAATTTTTAATATGTATGGGCTCACTTCAACGTTATAGGGAGTTTATCGTTATAAAGGATAACGTTATAAAGAGTTTACACTGTATATTCAATTGTGATGAACTAGAGTCAATGAAATCGTAAAGTCACATGTAATCACCTCGGTTGTTGAGCGTCAGCGTGGGGTCGAATACCACAATCTAAGTCGGTGCATCTGACTCTCAAGGCTCGTCGTCGCTTGCAGGCAGCTCGTCGGAAAGTGAGCCTCGTGTCAGCAGCCCGAGCTCCTGCATTGTGCCACACTTCCCAGTATCCTGACGAACTGGTACTGCGCCCTTCGCGCGCTTCTCGAGCCCAGCCTGCCTCACTGAGAAAAATGCAGTAAATTTACAGTATCTTTTATCGTGTGTCGTAAGAGAATATTAAGCAAGATTAAGTAAATAAATAAAGTCAAAAATAAATTGAAACTTACTGGAATGTCATAGCTTTGCAGACAGCTCTACCAAGGTCTGGCAACTTGAGTGAACTATGCGCCTGCTCTACCACGTCTGTGAAGCTCTCTACGCATAGTCTGCCCCAAACTCCACGTTTTCGCACCATCACGTAACCTTATTGTAACAATTTATATTTTTATATTTGAAACAAGCTTTTCTGATTCGATCTTAGAAGATCTTTATATGTACTTTACATATCCACGTATTTTTTATATCTGAACCATTTGTTTATGACATCATGAATAGGTTTTCAAGAAATGTCTTGTACATTGCGAAAAGTATATAAAAAAATGTCTTTTGAAAGAAGTACCTTCATCATTGTAAGGCACGACTTCATTGTCTTTCAGATCGTTGGCTAAGGCCACACAACTCTTCTCGTCGTCTCCGAGCGGACAGTCAGGGATCCCGTCGCACACGCGATTCATATCCACGCACTGACGAGCGTTTGCGCAGATATATTGTCCTTGTGAACACCATTCTAAAATAAAAAAATCCATACAGAAAATAAATTTAACTATTATTCAACAGCGTAAGTGACAAGACTAATTGTAATAAAAAAATGCATACATAAAACTTCAACGTTTAATTTTAGGGAAAACGACAAAAACATAAAAGTGAAAATGACATTACCAAGACGCTTTTGGTTTCTTTGGCTATGTTTATTCCTCTACAGCTTTTCAATTATATATTTCAAATAGTGTTGACCTAGTTACAGGCAAAGGTATCTTTCTATAGTAAAAATATCGTAGAAATAAAAAAAATGGATATAATATTATAAATTTGAATTTGTCATCTCAATTAGGACTTAGGTCAGATCACTGTAACAATAGATCGATCTGACCGATCTTTGTAAAATTTCTTACCACACTGGTTCTCATCAGAATAGTCCCAGCAGTCAACGACACCGTCACATATCTTGGCTTGCGCAAACTCTGCCCGCAAGTAGTCTGCGCAGGAACATGCGCGCTCATCTTCACCGCCGGGACAGTCTAGAAGCCGGTTGCAGCGTGACGTCAGGGGTAGGCAAGCACCGTTTGTGCATCGGAATGATGTTGTGTTGTTGCAGTCCTCTGATTCAAATAAACAAGACGGAAATTACACGTGAGTTTTAATTGGGCTTTATAAAATGAGTTAAAGCCATGAGGGCTCATGCTCACCTGTCTCGTTGACTTCTTTAACATCACCATTTTTCTCTTTTTGATGTTTGTTGGAGTTGACCTTGTTGTAATTCTTGTCTAGTTTTTCAAAACTATTCTCATTATCTTTCGTCGATTGACCTTTATTAAATGTTTTTGTCAGTATTTTGAACCCGGCTTGGTTCAACGTGTAACTTGATGGGATTGCTTTTGTTGATATTACACCACCGGGAGCACGAAATAGAGTATTGTTGTTGGAGTCCGATATAGAAGCGAGACTAGCGAGTTGTCTCAATTTATCAATCGTCAAAGCATTACTTTGATTGTAGGGTATTTCTAAGACAACATCCGGTTCTAAAGTCAACTCATAAGCAGGAAGGTTTTGTGTTTTATTAGCTTGTTTGCTAGTAACACTGCCAGTAACGTGATATGAAACTCTATAGGTACCGTCGGGTATATTTGTTGTATTAAAAGTGTCACCTAATCCATCGTTAGCAATTGGATTTTTTAAATCATCTTTAGATTTAGGAAACCTATTACTAGCAGGGAAGACGTCACTTGGACTCAATACTTTTATATTATCAGTCGCTGTAGCTGACATATCTCTATCTTCCATTTGTTCCTCCTCATCCGACAATGATGTTATTATTTCAGAGCTTTCAGTAACGTTGTTTTTTGTATTCTGAGTTTGTTCATTATCTTCTAAACTCAAATTGTTTATAATCTTTTGCGTCTGAGGATCATTGGGAAAAAAACTGCGTAAATTTTCTCTGAGTGGCTGTGATTCCTTGATTTTTGGCCGAGGTCTTAGGGGTCGATTAACTCCAAGATTTGACTTCGCTGGTAACAATGTTATTACTTCCGAGGACGTGGTCTCAAGCTCTTCATCAGGAACAACTTCCACTGATCCAGTCATTTTATTATGATTATGTCGTTCTTCCACTTCCGATTCTGTTACAACTTTGTCAGGTTTTGTTGGTATGTTTTGAGAATATTTTTTCATAATATCGGTAAAATTTCTGAATATGGAGACTTTACTTGGAAATCTTGGGGTAGTGTTAGGAAAAACTGCATCATTTTTAGTTATTATGGCTTGTAATGTGTCATTAAAGTATTTTTCTGGAGAACTTTTACTAAATGTATCGTTATCGTTGGTAGACGTATTTACTAATTCCCAAACATGGTGTGGTGCACTTGTACTAGGGATAATGGACACTTTATCGTTGGGGCGCCTTGTGGAGTTATCATTTGTTGTTACATTAACATACTGCTCGTCGGCTTCAATCATAGTTGATGATTTGTACTCAATTAATTCTGGTTCTGGGGTCGTGGAAGTAGTAGTGCTGGTTGTACTTGTAGTTGTTGTACTAGATGAGCTTGTAGAAGTGCTAGTCACAGAAACATTGTGTTTCTTTAGTATTGAAGTGCCATCAATCGAAACCTTTTCTGTATCATATTGTTGATCTTGTTGCAGGACATTAATAGCAAAAGACGTTGTTTTGTCCTTAGGAGGTCTATCCACAGGCTTTCCGTCATCTTCATCGCTCAAACTAGGTTCTTCTTCTACCTCGACCACACCACTTATTTTATCCACTGGGATAGGAAATGGTTTCGGGTAGTTCGAACCTAAAGTTTCCATGCCTTTGAGTGGTGGTGCATACGTAGGTAGTGTGAAACTTGTGTAAACGGGATTCGGAACATACACATCGGCAGCTAAATTAGGATCAATATTGTGAAGTCCTATTGGTTTTCGATTGATTTTTTCTCTATTTTTAATAGCTGGCGGTATAGGGGTTAACATACTTTCTAGAATTGATAAATCATCGACGACCTCGGCCACGCCTATCCTATCTTCAGCATTTAAATCACTTGTGACCTCAGGTAGCAGCGTTGACTTACTCGTCATCTCGTAAAAAGGCTGTGTTATAGGTCGCCATGGCTCATTATCAATTACGTGTGGAACTGTAAATAATGTGTCAATTTTCGGTAAATCTTTGTAATGATTTTCGTTTGTTAATAAATCCAGTAGTATCTGTGATACATTGCTCGTAGTAGTTGATGCCGTGGTTGTTGAAGGTGTTGTGGATGAAGACGTACTTGCAGATTTTGTAGTAGTTACTTCTGTTTCTTTTTTAGGGGTAGACTCTGTTTTTGTTTTCACGGTAAAAGTTGATTTTATAGTAAACGGGCGAGTTTTTGGTGTACTTGTGGGAACTCTTTTCGTCGAAGTAATTCTAATGGTTTTTGTTGTCGGTGCTTTAGTAGTTGTCGTTGTTTTGGCTGTTGTAGAAGGTTTGTGGCTATTTTTTTCTTCATGCCGTGAAGGACTAGAATTGTGTTTGTTTTCAGTTATATCTGCTTCAGTCTTTGTTATCTGGAAAGTTCCTTGTACCACCGGAATGTTTTCAGTATCAATTTCTGGCTCATCTGGATCTTGCTTTTTTGCGGACTGATTCGGTTTTACAGTTGTTTTTCGAACCACACCAACTCTAGTTTGAAGTGTTTTATCTTTTCCAGCTTGTGGTGGTAAACTTTTAGGGTTATTCGTTGAAATAGTTTCATTCAGCGCTTCCTTAACATAAGACTCCGAGTGATACGTGTGTTCTAAATCCCTTTTAATGACTATACTTGATGGATCCACCTTAACGGTTTGTCCAAATGACGAATGTTTTGAATTAACGTCTTGAATCAAAATATTCTTTAGCGTTTCTTCTATATTTGATACAGAACTGAAACGAAACAGTAATGATACTATTATTATACGTATATACTACATATATACATACGTGTATTATATATACGTTAACACTTATTATACCAACACTTACTAGGTACCTATTTCTACCATAGCGGGTCAAATGTGACTTTATGTTTCCCGCTTGAATGTATGAAATATGCTTGTTAGGAAGGGAAATAAATAGTATAGTAACTGTATATTAATTAGTAAGAAAAAGTCATGAAGTCAAATGTGCAAAAGCAATATGATGATACGTGCATTATCAATGCAAAGTTCAAAATGGGTCATTTGACCCGGTTATGGTATGTTTAGTGTTAATAATATTCACGGCTATATGGTATGATAATAGGTAACAAAAGACACATACCTAGGTATTTTTCTCCTATCAAGATACAGTCTAAAGTGAACATCGAGCCGTCGGTCACCGAAGCCAGTGACGAGTGCTCCGGCGAAGGCCTGCCTGAGGGGCGAGGCCACGGAGTAGGCTTGCCGCAGCCCCGCGCCATATCTGCGCGCACGCTCCCTCCAAGCTGGGCTACCGACCGCACCGCCGTATACGTCTCCTCGAGTTACTCGCAGAGTGCCCTCGAATGTCATTATTGCTGAAAATGTACAATAAATTGTCGAGTTTATGGATAACCGTATTTTAATTATCTAGTCCAATCATTATATTGACACAGTAATCATTCATACGTCCTTATGAATATGAACTACGGTTCCCTGCGGTTATACTTGTATTCTCGTAAGGGGTAGAAAAATCGCAAGAAGTCTTTTCAAAAAGCCGATGTCCCTTATCTTTTAACTACTTACTTACCAATCAAATTTCTGCTCCATACGTGCAGTAGTTTTCAATATTTCATGGTTAGTCAGTGAGTGAGTGGCTTCTTGCTATATATATTTTTATTAGCCATGTATAAAGTTTCGGAGTAAATAATACTTATCTGGTCTTATTAAGAATACTTACGTTCACCATTATCTGGCCTAAGCGCGCCCATATAGAAGGCGAGTGCTGCCACAGCAAGTACTGCAACGGCAGCGAGTAGTGCTCCCCCTACCAGTGCCGCTGAGCATAGCCCCCCACTTCGTCCAGCGCTGCTAGCACCACCACCAGCACGTGGATACCCTCCGCCCGCAAACCGATATTCACTCTGAAAATAAAAAAAAAATATTATTCTATATTTTCTTTTTATTAGGCCTTATACAGTTCCACAATTTGTAAATACCCCATGGAAGTTTGAAGTACTTACAAAATCATTAGTTTTGAAAAGAGCTGTTTATTGCCGGATCTTCTCAGTAAAACAATCATAAAATTTGGTATTAGAGTCAGACTATTCATATTCAACTCCTATAAGATATATTTGAATAAAACAATATTTTATTCAGTCTCATATAATCTAACTTTTTTCTCATTAGTATGCGGAATGGCTTACCTACTAATGTCTTGTATGTAACGGCGCATGATCTCTCTGAGCCGAATTACAAATCGGGATTTATAGAAAAGTATTTTATTAAAATGTTCTAACTGCACAACTCCCTGTTGTGATTTTCAAGGCTTTGAGAATATTATGGTCGTTTTAACAAATTGCTCTCATAATTCACCTCTATGGCTTTGCTTTGTGTTATAGACAAAAGTAATATGTTTGACAACATTTTAGACCTTCGAGCTAGTCATTGCACAGTTGGTACCCAAATTACTACCGTATTTTACCCACAATTTGTATTTGGAAATTACGTCGCAATTTTGGACCTGCTCTTTTAAACCTCCTCGATTAAGCTTAAAAGTAAAACTTCGAAGTTTTTATCGGTTCAACGACAGACGCACGTGAATGCGCGATGTGAAACGTGGCTTAGACATTGCATGGTCATAAGTAGGTACTTATATAATTTGTGCCTGTATGGGAATCGCCTGCGGTGGGCTATTCATCTGCACCCCGCCTCTTGCTTCACCTGTCACTGCGCGCCGTTAATCATCCTTCCACAAAACCAATCACGTTGAAACGCCTGAGAATGTCGATTATCGCAAACGAAACAAGGTATCCTCTCAGAATCAAAGTAACATTTTAAATACACGTAATGAGGATATAAAATGGTCACGAAGAATCCGAGGCTTGCAACAAAACATGTCCTTATAGGTCCCACCACCGGAGTCCCCATGTTTTGAAATCGGTACGTTGCATTAAAAGTCTAGGGTTGACCACTGCGCCATGGGACTGCCACACAAAACATCGTGAAAATTAATGTTAGGTAGGTTTGGTATCTAAGCGACATTTCACGTTAATTGGCATGGTAACAACGGCGATTGGTTTTATTTTTATTTAGCAATGGCCCTCTATATTTTGGCAATGTTCCACGTATTTTCCGCGAATCCTAAATTGCGATGAAGCGAAAATATCGACTCGTGTTTTTTGAGTGTTGTAGTTTTACAAATGGTTAACATTTTCACAAAAATAACAATTAAAACATCCCAAGCCTTTATATTTGCTCATTTTTTCTTGTGTCATATTGAGGATTGGTATTTAAAATATGCAATTCACGGTCAAGTTCGACATCCGCCGTGTAATTGCACGTCGTTTTAACTGACAAGTTGCGTAATAAGGGCATTGAACTCAGTCGAACTGCATTATTGCACTCCGCTGTGAAGTACACCGAAATACTTATGTGTACTTGTGTGAGATTAATTAAAAAGAAAATACCGTTACTGGGTCTCAAATGGAATGGCAATTTATTTATTTAAATAAGGTTTTATTATGCTTAAATTTTTTTGTGTTTTTAAAGTAGACTTTTTAGTAATGTATCCTTATTTTCCACCCTGATTGTAAGAATTATGTATCTACATCGTCTTCGAGTTTGAACAACTGATACACGCTGTGTCCCTAATTAGGTACCTACCCATTTGTACCGGTTGATCAAAGAACGCATACTTGATACCTTATAATTATGAAAATTTTTAGTTAAGAAAACGATATAGCTATAAAATATAAATTTAGCGTAGCACGAATTTTAGTTTATCTAGTTAAAGATACTTAACTATTAGACTAACTTGTAATTATTTACGCTTCATTATAAGACTCGGATGTGTATTTATATTAATACCGTTAAACATCAGATATTATGATTATTACGATTAACGGTAGACTGGCAAACAACAAACGAGGAGTTACGCTATAAAAGTCTATTTTTTACGTTATACCTTTATTATTTAACTGCTTACATTTAAACATCTTTATAATTTTTTATTGTTTTTAATCGTAGTTATATAGCATTTACTGTTTATTGTGTAAACATGCACATATATTTATATGAATGATAACACCGTTTTGATTCATCTGTGATCATTATTAAATTTGAAGACTTGAGTATTTAATCCATAGATAAAGAGCAATAAACGCCATTCAAATACGATTTTATAGATAAAAAAGGTTTTTCATAAAATATTATTGAAACAAAAAGAACAGGTTCCACCGAGATTTGAACTCGGATCGCTGGATTCAGAGTCCAGAGTGCTAACCATTACACCATGGAACCGTTGACACTTCGTGCCAAAATTGCGTACTAGTTTCTATCTAAATAGTATTATTATTATTGTTGTACATCTAATATTAGAATTATTTCTTAAGAATATTCGTTCACCTATATGCTCACCTATTTTGTATATAATAGAGACTTTTTCAATCTACAAAAGAGTTGTGATAAACTTTCATTAGATTTTCACTCATTGATTTTGATGCTTTTTAAGGTTATACTATAAATAGTTCAGGTATAAAATTAAATATTAGGTTGGGGAAAAAGTTTTTTCGCATTATAGTATGTATGAACTTGTAATAAAATCTCTTTGGCTATACTATTTGTATCTGGCTGGTTTTGGTATCATTGAAAGTTTAAATTTTAAAGAACATAATTCCAAATTCAAATTAGGAAAATGTGTGATTTGCATTTGTTTAGAAAGAAAGGCATTAGGTATGTTTATTCTATATAAATATATCACTACATAGAATAAAACAAAGTCGCTTTCTCTGTCCCTATATCCCTATGTATGCTTAAATCTTTAAAATTACGCAACGGATTTCGATGCATTTTTTTTAATAAATAGAGTGATTGAAGAGGAAGGTTTTTATGTATAATACATGTGACATCCCACGGGAACGCGGGTAAAACAACGGGGGACAGCTAGCGTATTTATAAACGAATGTCTGTATGTTTGTATAGTATGCCTTTTTATATAATACTACTATTGATCCGATAGCGATGAAACTAGTGACTTGTTCTAAGTACACCTGCGAAGGCTCCTGACACAAAAAAATACAAAAAATTCTCATATCAACGCATGCCGCGAACAGGTACCTACGTACCTACTATGATATGAAATAAATTAAATATGTATATAGGAACCTACGTTTAATTACGTCATACTGGAGCACGGCCCTGCCTCTTGTTAGGTGGAGTTCTTTTATCAAGGTGTATGAGATTGTAATCTTCAGACTCGTCCTTTGCCTTCTAGAACATTTGATGAGACGTAATACGCTTACACATACGCTTTCATAAACGAAGTTTAATTGTTATAACGACATGTAAGTATAATTAATGCGAATAACTAGTTAAAATTGCCTATTGAATGCAGAAGGAGATGACACGCTGACCGTGGTCTCATTGCAACTAGGCTGAGGTAATGACCACTTTGCATTGCGTTCAGCACCATACACATGTGATCCACTGCTTTGTTCGCGACTAATGTTAATTTTACGCCCACTTGCACAGTAATGGATTTTAATTGTAGTTTAATTGACACCATTTCTATTTTCAATCACTTATTACTTTTATACTAATACTAGCGAAGACCGCTGGTGCTACTACGCTAAATGAATTGTTGGAAAAAAGGGAATTTTTGTTGCTAAATCAATGCTAGTGAATAAACAATATTTTGAGATTTTTCGGTAGTCGTGTACATTTTTTGACATTGCAGACGATGCTTCAGCTAGTGCAATTTAAAAGTTTTGCTTTTTCTAAAACCATTGTCGCATTATTGCCTCTCTAAAGAAACCGGTTAAATGGTTTCAAAGTCTATAACGGCCATAGATAGAAAAAAAAGTGTTATTTATATTTAGATCACATTAGTAGACGCTTTAATTATTATCGCCCTACTATTAATACTTGTACCTTGACTTGTCAGTGTCAATTACTAGATAAATGATAACCTTATTTGCTAGTTAATGCCTCTCTTCAATCTCTCAGGTCAGTAACATTCTATATCCACGTTATCGAGCCTAAGAAAAGTACTTACAGCGGGTAACTTGCCAATAAAGTTAGATACTATCCATTTACAATTCTGCATTCCATTTGCTAAGAGCTACTCTTATCCAGTAATACCCTGATGGTTAGGCCAGTTATGGATACAGCTGCTCGTTTACTATTCATAATCCTTTGAGTCCAATGATCCCTCGTTTATAGTATGCTTTGAACAATAAATTCATTTTAAATTCTCAAGCACATGTACACGGATTGCCTTATTTATTGGCATTATTTAGTAATAGGTACTTATATGCACTACTCAGTAGTCACATATACTGAATAATCACTCGGTTGTAATTATCAATAGTAGGTATAGATAGATATCTCTTTATTGTACACCAAACAAGAAAATGAAGAAAACAAAGAACAATAAACATTAAATCTATGTATGGGCGGTCTTATCGCTAAAAAGCGATCTCTTCCAGACAATCTTAGGAGGTGCATCTAAAAAATTTTAAAAGAAAATACGCGACCGTATATAAAAATAAAATATACCACACATATTTAAATAATGATAATAAAAAAGAAAAAAAGAAAAAAGAAAAAATAAATAAATATAGTATATAGGTTTACTTAGATAGATAAGACAAACTATTAAGATTATTATATTACTCTTAGCGTATTATATTACTCTTAGCGAGTAAAAGAGACTAAATTGATACATACTGTTTCCTATACATCCTTCTCTCTGTTCTAAGAGGGTCTTCACATATTATCTGCTAGAAGCACAACTTTTTTTACTGATCGGTCTGTTGGCTTGGTAAGATTACCTCACTGCCCAGCCACAGGTCTTGGGTTCGATTCCCATTTAGGACAATCAAATGTGTGCATGAATATATATGTTTGTTTTTACACTAAACTTAGTGATTTAGCAATCTACACGATGGGACGTCTGTATCATTGATCGTGGTTATCTCTGGCTATACCAAATGAACCTAACGATGCGAAAACTTACATATACATGATTGGAATAACCTTTTTTGAATCAAAGGTTCATGTGCATGATTTGTTTAAAGTTAGGTATATTATATTTTTGATACATTTACAATTTAGCATGGTGTTATTTAGAGAAGTACACATAAGTGATAAAACCTTACTTGCGTAATTGTTTATTTTTCATCTTACTTCTATTACGTAGAGTCAAGAATATAAGGTTCTATTTCAAGATGCACATAATATTAAATACCTTTGTGTACAGGTAGAAACCGGGCGACCTTGCGGCAGATGCGCACGACCTCACATCCCAGCATATCTAGTTGCTCCTGTGCGTGATAATTGAGTGGTGTTTGTTCATTGACTTCAACTACCATGCCCACCGCGGCCTAGGAATGTAAGGGTGCGTTTCTACTGACGCGGAGATGGACGGTGTTGATCAGAGAAGAGGAGTGAAAAGTGGCAAGTATTTGGTGACTGGAGATCGAGCATTGTGTTTGGCCAAATCACGGTTTGCCCCCTTATTCTGCTAATACAAACTTCATCGGCGAACCGCTTCACGGAGGCCTCGGAGAACTTATCTCTCACGTGATAAGTAGTATTAGCGTAGTAAGCGAAAGAGACAGTACGGAGGCCGCGATGAAACATCCTCGAGTTAGTGTAATTTTCCATACAGAAACGAGCCCCAGCTCCCCTTCACTCCGCGTCAGTGGATACGCATCCCATTAGCGGAGTTTAAACAAAATCACGAGAACGAACTTGGCCGCCCATAACTCGACAATTTTTCCAAAATGTTTGTGTAAAGTAATTGATATGCAAGGTTCAGTACGTGTTGTGTAGGTCATGGGTGAGCATCAACAATTCTTAAAACACGGTAACTAATTTCTTAGTCATGGTAGCATTGAAGATGTTCGTGTTCCTCGATGTAGGTAGCAGATATCGCGTTCCAATGGCATAATTGCAAAATTATAATTAAAAGTAATTAAACAAGACGTTGTGTATAAACAAAATAACTTCAGTAAGTTGTAATGACCGACTCTACTGGTTACGTCACTTTGGCCTCGTTGACGTTTTTAATTTGCCACATTTTCCTTGATTTGATTGATATCTTGTACCTCAGGCTCGACATAAACTGACGTCTCGGCAATTGTGTCAACCTTCGCCGGCAGATTACACGTAATAACACTTATTATATTGCAACAATTGTGTCCGATAGAGGAAGCGTTTTTGTAGTTGAAACCTTCAAGTTCAATAAAGTTAATAATATTATTATTTATAGTTATTAATATTTTTCGAACAAAATTTATGTTTGCAGTAACTAGCGATCAAGATGAACCGAACGTATGACTTAAAGCGGATAAACAGTGACTTCAGGTTTGAACAGAAATCCCATAAATCAAGATTATTTATGCTACGGTAAGCTCGCTCACGTACATAAAAACTGTTAGGTAACACTAAATCTTTGGAGATATTCTTCATACACGGAGCGCTCATCCTAAAGTAAGCAGAGCTAGTATTTTAGAATGGAAGTACCCACTACTCGAGAGTAAGATACCCACTACCGTGGGTACTTAACTAACCAGCCCCTATTTTATTTATTTAAAAAAATGTGGAACTTATTCGAATTAGGGTCGTTTCCCAATTAGATAACCTCGAATCCAGCGTGGATTGATGAGTCTACACAAAAGCTTTTCAAATTAACAGCCAAATACCGTGTATATACAAGATAAATAATACAAATAATTTAAGACATGCACAAAAAATAGAACACCTCTCAGATATATTACAGAAAAAAAAATGTTAATATCAATCATCCATCAGTTATTATTTGTTGTGCGACAAAAACAAAACAGCTCGCCAGTACGTCTGTGTGAACTAAATGATTCACAGGCAGTTGGATGTCTTACTAAACTAGTTGGTAATTACCGTGGTTCTATATACGTGTGCCAACCGATAAAGTGACAAAAAATCCTTGACATGCGAATACATAAGCGACTCTAATAACTTACGTTAAAAAACCATGGACATAACTGCCATAGAGGCTTTGAACTATATCAAGGTTAATTTTGAAGTATCCAATTATATAAATTTATAAGTATGTCTTTAGTGAGGCGTTTTAGTTTCAAATTTTCATATTTATTGTGAAATTAACCGAGACCTAAAACAGAATAAAACTGCGCTTTAAGTTAATCGATCACAAAAAATCGTTTTTTACACATGGCGAAACGTTTTAAAAATAGTATAATGAGCGAAAGTTCAAAGAATTAAATAACATCGCTAAATTTGCAATTGAGAAGGTAACCTATAGCTACTTTGAAAGAAAATTAGCAATGGTCAAATTATTAAGTGACAGTAACGCATACTGCATAAACTTTGATTTCCTTTGAGGCACCATCACCTCAAAACTACTACCATTCGAAATTAGCGGAATTTTTCGTAGATGGATATCCTACAGCTAATATTATAAATGTGAATGTAGGTTTGCTTGTTACGCTTTTACGCGAATACTACTTAACCGATCATCATGAAACTTTGTATACACATATTTATACTATTCTTGGAGGTATTAGAAGTAATATAGGATACTTTTAGTGCCGGAAAATGTTACATCCCTCGGGAACGCGGGTGAAACCGCGGAGGACAGCTAGTATGCGAATAAAACTATTGTATCAAAGGTGATATTATGCTGCGAAGTGCCTTGGGTGTGTCTACAAACCTTAACGTCAGTCAAAATATTTTTTTGTCCATGGTGTTCTTGATATTGTCAGGTTTTAATAAATCATAATCGTAACAAATTTAATTTTGTCCTAAACAGTAGATAGAGCCGATTGAAATGGCTAATTTATTTAAAAGTATAGACCTAAAAAAAGTACCTACCTAAATCACATTTCTAAATACTTTATTGGTCTTTTGTCGGAGTAATGAAACTAGCAATAGTATCATCAAAGAAATTTGTTTTTTGTCAACAAAGATACGATTTCTATTCATTATTGATGGACTATTTTTGGAAAATAAAGTTCTCTATATTAAGTATATATTTTTTTGTTAAAAGTAGGTAAGTTTTTGTCAACTGTGTTTGAAAAGATGTCCGAATAAATTTAATTTAACAAAGAATTGCACAAGTATTAAATGTTGTTGAATGTCGTAGCAACATTACAGAATAAAATATATTATCAAATAAGCTCTCGTTATTATTTTTTATCGGAAATTTCAAAGATTCAATAAGGTTCGTTTGATTTTCTTTATACCCAAAAATTTTAAAGCAGGTTATGTCAAAAATATACAACAATTCATAGATTTTTGATCGGGTTTGGAAACTATTATAATTTAGGTTTAAATATTTATATTTAAACCATACCATTTGGGCCGACAAACAGACCGACAACAGACGG